>CM055108.1:14718721-15918721 GCA_029204225.1 Diphasiastrum complanatum
GAGAGATGTTGTCTTGACATCCATTCGGTGCATTTTGAGGTCTTCTGCAGCTGCTAATGCAATCAGAGTCCTGATTGACTGCATCTTGACGACAAGACTGAAATTTTTTTGATAATCCACTCCTTGACTTGAGTGAATACTTTAGTCAACAGTTGTGCTTTCCATCAGGCAATGGAACCATCAAAGTTGATCTTCTTCTTGAAGATCCACTTGTTGTCGATAACTCTCTTGTGAGTGCGAAAGTCCACTAGTGTCTAGGTCTGGTTCGTCAAAAGTGAGTTGTACTCACTTTCCATAGCTTCTTGCTATGAAGGAGTTAATTGCTTTGGCTAGGCTCTTTGGTTCTTCTGATGAAGTCCAGAATGATTGAGGTGTGTACCTCTTAGAAACTGTCCAAGTCCATGAGAATCTACGGACGTTTGGTTGACTAGGATGCGATGATGTTTCTTCTTGAATTTCTTCAGATATGTTCAAACTGGCTTGGTCTGGTTTGATGACAGGTGCTGTCGGTTGCTCGGCTTCTGTAGCTGTAGCTATAGGTTCTATAGAAGGAACATCAATGTTGGAAGAATCCATGCTACGTAAAATAGGATGAAATGACATAGCATCGTTTATCGATGGTTGTTTGAAATCATAGTATGTATGTTCTTGAAATATTACATCCCTAGAGACAAATACTACATTGGTGGATGGATCATAAACTTTATAAGCTTTATGTTTATCAGGATAGCCAATGAAAATACATTTATTTGTCCTATGATCCAGCTTCCATCTAAGCTGTTTAGAAATGTGAACAAAATATATACAACCAAAGATTTTTAAATGGCTGACACTAGGCTTGTGCCCATGCCAAACTTCATAAGGAGTTTTGTTGTTGATGACTTTGGTGCTGGATCTATTCTACACATAACAGGTTGTGGTAGTAGCTTCTGCCCAAAAATTTGCAGGTAGGTGTGCTTGATGTAGCATGGATTTGACTGAGTTGAGAAGACTTCGATTCTTCCTTTCTGCAATCTCGTTCTATTGAGGTGAATAGGAAGTGGTGAACTATCTTCTAATATAATGTTCAGCCATGTAGTTGGACATCTCGTTAGAGATGTATTCGCCGCCACCATCAGTTCGGAGTGCTTTTACTTTTGTAGACGTTTGTGTCTCAGCCATGGCCTTGAATCTCTTGAAGCATTCAAAGGCTTCAGATTTGTGCTTAATGAACATGATTGTAGATCATCTAGAATAATCATCTATGAAAGTGATATAATAGATTGCATCTCCTAAGGATGGAGTTGGCATTGAACCACAAAGATCACTATGTACAAGATCCAATACATGCTTTGTTTTGATGGAATGTGATTTGGGAAACTTGCTTCTAGAGTGTTTTCCGTAGACGCATGATTCACAAAAGAAAGATTTCCTATCTAATGAAGAAGGGAAATACAATCCATCAACTAAGTTACTACAATGCATATAGGAAAGTGATTTTGTATTCACGTGTCCAAGTCGACTATGCCACATAATAACATTATCATTTACTTTTTCATTAGAGACACTAGCTAATGCAACTGAATTAGAGAGTAGGTAAAGATTTTTTACTCTAGTGCATGTAGTCAGAGTAGTATCTTTCTCGAATATTGTACACTGCTCAGATGAGAAATTAATAGTGCAGCCCTCATCAGTTATCTTAGAGACTGATAACAGGTTCTTTGATAACTGAGGAACATGAAGGACGTTAGGAACACAAATAGATAGATCGTTGTTGAAGGTGATCTTCACTGCTCCTTTGCCTTCCATGCGTATGGTGCTAGAGTCTTTGAGGTAGATGAATTGATCTTTGCTGTAGGTTGTATACTCGATAAACCATTCCTTGAGAGAGGTCATGTGTTGGGTAGCACCGTTGTCCAAGTACTAGTTATCACAGTCTTCATTGCTGCTGTTGTAAGCCATTAACAAGTGTGTATCTTGCTTTTTGAATTTCGCCGCTTTGGAGGAGTTTGGCTGTTGCTTCTTTGCCAGATTTCGATACGACACTTCTTGATGTCAAAATTAGCTCTCTTGCAATATTTGTAGAAGAGCTTCTTGGGCGATCCACCATGCTCACCTTGAGTGTGAGGCTTCTACTATTGCTACTGCACTTGATTCTTGCCCTTGGAATAGTCTTTCTTCTTGGTGTACAGGGCCATGGATTTGTCTTTGATGGACAGGCCGCTAGTCTTTCTCCGCATTTTTTATTGAAGAGATGACCAATCATCTTTTGAAGAGTGAGGTGGGGTTGTGTGGAGATCATCACCACAAAGTGTTCATATGACTTTGGAAGAGAAGAAAGCAATGTCATGACGGCATCATCATCTTGAATAGAACATCCTGAGGGGAAATATGGGCTCAAAATAGTCCCTTTAAGAAATTTCACTTTAGAGAGAGGTTACGTAGAGAGAGAATGCAAACCGGTAACTTCGGATCGCCGTTTCATGAGTTTTCGGCCTTGCCCGACGTTTAACTAGTATGGTTAACTTCAGACAATACTTAGTTTAGCATGAGATGTAATAACTTCTCTTCATGCTCGTTCCAAAATTCGGGACTAGAACTTTAAGACTGAAAATCTTGGTGTGCTCAATGCAAAAACTGAAGCGGGAGAGGCAAAACTTTTGAAATCACTGTATGCTTAAAGTGAAATATGAGGCGGGACGATTTTTCAATGCGACATAAACATCACAAAAGTAAGGAATGCTAGATTTATTCATATTGATTTACTGTAGGTAGATTCATTTACATGATTGTAGCTTTAACAATGGCAATGTTCCATTTGCATGTTGCTCTTCCAATGGAATGCACTCCAATTATTAAGAAAAATGCGATAGTTGTAGAGAATGCTGCAACAATAGTTAGAGAATTGAGAATGAATAATCATATGAATATAGATTTGTGGGTGGATGGATCAATTTATCCTAATGATTCAGCTACCAATTTGTGTCCAGATTTTAAGTCCGTAACTCATCTTCTCAGATATGTATGTGAAGGAAATAGCGGATTACTTGGATATCGTCAAAGGTTGCGTGATATTGGAATGCATAGCATATCTTGTCTGAATCAACAATTACAGTTTTCTAATCAACAATTGCAACATGCAAATCAACAATTGCTTCAATATGTGCAATACACTAGTGTTGAAAACAATGCACTCAAGAATGCTATGTCAGAGTTGAATGCTACTGTCACTACTCTTCGAGGATCAAACCAAGAAATGTTAGAATACATGGAAAAGTTGCGATCCGAGAGTTTAAAATTTGTTGTTGATCCAAAAGTTATCAATAAGGCAATGATGAAGAGAAAAAGAAAGAGCGTACCGATGAAGAATATTGATGACCTATCTACACATAGCGGCAATCAGAAAAAAAGAATCCGAGCATTCAAGTATGTTGTTATCTAAACTGTTTATTTGATTTGTATATGTCATTTAAGTTTGATTTGCACTTGATAACATGGATTATTTATTTATTAAACATAATTTGAGTTTCATATGTTTGTTGCAGATCATATTTGGTGGCAAAGAACTATTTAACAGATCGTTCATGCATTGGATCACCTTTAAGTCATGTTTTACCAAGAAAGTCAGCAAAGGAAATGATAAAAAATGCTCGGTTTGAAAAAATGAAAAATGAAATTGTAGAGACTGTTTTGATTAGGATTCAATCATACTTGGATGCGAATGTGATACAAGGTGCATGTGATGTATCTGGAATTAGCATAAATGCTTATTCTACTTTTTTTAGAATAGTTAAAGAAGCTTTTTCCCAAGTGATGGTGAAGAAAATTAATCTTCCGCGTCCATATCGGGTAAGATTAGCTAGAAATTTTTATAATGACGGAATGGTCAAATTAGTTGGCCAACCACTTCATATAACCGAATTATACAAATCAGAATATGGTGAGCTCAATTACAACGATTGCAATAATATTTTCCTTGATATTGAAAATGTTCTAAAATACATTATTTGATTCTATAAACTAGACGAACATCAAGTAAATGGAAAGATCATTATTGTAATAAAATTGGATGAATATGAAATCATCAAGGGTCAGAAGTTGGAACGTGTGAGTGTCACTTTGATGAACAAAATTTCAGATACAGATGATCTAACGTTTAGTGTTCAATCGGAAAATCACATATGGTGGTTGGCGGCATTCCAGGTATACATTTCAATTTTCATTTAGAATATCTATATTAACAATTCATACCTTGCCAATTTTTATTGACATGTCATCCATTACTTGTTTCTCTACAGGTCTTGAAAGAGGACCATAAAATACTATCATGGATATTTTCAAGAACAAATTATGGCGAGATTATAAAGAGACATTTGGAGGGTGAGAAATTTACAGTAAAAAACCATGGAAGTTTTCAAATTCAATGGCATCTTGCAGGGGATTTGAAAACATTAAAATGTATGTATAATCTCTCTCATGGGACAACATCAAAGCATCCATGTCTTTATTGCATGAAGGATTGCTACAATATGAATTTGGGACGATCAACAAACACTGGCCCAACACAAGAGACTGAAGATCCAAATATGAAAAGTGTTCTGCCAATTCCATTAAAATATGTTCACATATGCACATTGCATGCTGAGGTTCAAATTATTGAAAAACTAATTTACCTGCATATTCTACTAGCATGGAATCATAAACCACAGTCAGTGGCTAAAGCAGCAATTAGGAGGTTGGAAATAATTCTGTCAAATGCAAGACTACATAAAGGGAATGTCACGATTGAAAAAAGTCAGACTCTCTGAGAAAAAAGGAAATGTTCCTAATAAGCCATCAATTGGAGGTGCTAAAGCAAGAAGATTCTTATCCAATCACACATGCAAAGAATCAAGTGTCAAATACAAAAATTGGAGAGAAATTGTTCAAGCCACACGAACATTGGAAGGAAGTAATCGAGTGGAAAAGGGACAAGTGTGGACCAACTTAGACAAACTCATAGGTGTTATTAGGAAAGAAAACCTATCATCAAAAGATATGAGGACTTTGCAAAATCATTGCACCACATTTGTAGAATTTGTACATGATTGTTGGGGAAAAGACAACGTTACTCATTACATGGTGCTAATCTATATCATTATCTGATATTTTTCTCATTCAGGCTTCTATTTTTTTCTACTGATGTAACTAATCAAAACTATTGTTTGCAGCACATCCTTCTTCATCATGCAACTTATTTTGCAAAGGAATATGGGAGCTTAAGTATATGGTCATCACAAGGCATGGAAAAATATCATTGGCAAGCAAGGGGAGCATTTCATAGAGCAACAAATCATGGAAGACACAATTCAAGAAATAAATATTTAGTTCAACTTTTTCAGTGGTTTTACAGAAGAGCACAATTTAGATATCAAGCTAAAAACTCGCCAAGTATTACGATATTTCAAAAGACATTCAAATTCATTACAAAAGAGAGATCCTTGTAATATATCAAAAATCTATTACAGAAAATTATTTAATTATCATCATCATCCTCTTCAAAATTCAGATGGATGGTATTGTCATGAAGGAATAATCTCCTTTCATATGGATCCAAAAATTCTAAATTTTTCTTCTTGCTCATATCAATGTAACCCGAATAAAGGGCCATTGCAGATGATCTTTCTGTAGTCTCATTGGGAGTATAACCCAATATCTTAATAGCCAAATCTCTCTTCACAAAAACTATTTTATATGTTTCTCTTGCGTACTTATGGCCTCCTAAACAAACTAATGAATGATTTGATGGCCATAATGACAGTAGTTGCATATGGATTATAAGATGAATGATATAGACAAATCTCATTATTTTGAAAGTTTTCCAAATAATGAGATAGAGAAACATCTTTTCTCCCAGTTGATACACCTCGGATGCCTTCATGTCTCATATCAAAGGCATCTATTTCAATAGCATCATGTAGATGAGAAAACAAAATAAATTTAGAATGATACATAACACTGCAAACTCAATAAGAAAACTGAACAATATCAATACAATAAGACAAAAAACAGGAGTACTAATAATCTGAGAAAAAACTATTAAGATAAGAAATTAAATTATAACGATTCTCATAAACTAGCTTATCGATATTGAAGAGAGCAAAAAAAACACTAGCAAAATACTCTAATTTGTCAGATGAAATGTCACTAGCATTAAAAAAATCCATAACTTTGTCATCTGAGGCCATGGAGGAACTAGCCATATTGAATCCGATACAGTTTTAGGATGCCGAAGACCAATGCTGGTCTCACCCTTTCTAGTTTAGATACTGGTGAATTAGAAAGTAGGGATAAAATGCTAGGGGACAATGTAGGAGGTGGGGCAATTCAGTACTAGATGGAGTTCTTCCAGACCCCATTGTTTATAGATGTTGCATTGTTTTCCCTTCAATTCATGGCTGCATTTGATTTCCCTGATTTCAAAAGTATGCACGATGATATGCTCCAATACGTCAGACTGGGGACTCCGATTCTCGTGCTGCCATACATAACAAAGTAAGTGTCTATTTATTCATATGAATTTTGATTTCACATTGATTCTCATAAATTTATTGTTTTCTGATTTCAGTGATCATTGGAGCTTATATGTGTTGTCCTTGTACGTCAATGATGAGGGTGTGTGTAATCTAGTTTGTTTAAAGATGAACTCTATTACACACACACACACACACACACAAAATTGCCAAGACCCATATACAGAAAATACTGGAACTCTTTCCAGTACCAAATGCAAAAGCATATTTGAAGCTGAAAATGGTTGATGCAGAGGTATAAATTTTTCAATATCGGTTCGACGCGCCCTTGTAGTTATTGATTGATTTATTTTCATAACGTGCGCACTGATTCAATATTCAATCAAACTTTTTTTGATATTGGTTCGACGCGCACTTGTTTCCGTTGTAGATTTTATTTTTACATCTTGTGCGTTGATCCGATATCTCATATGTTCAAATTTGGATTCTCTAGTCCTCCCAGCAGGTTGATTCTGTCACCTGTAGTTGGTATACCGTATGCAATGCCAAACACTTTTTTAATTGGCTTGCATTACAAGATGGACTTCCAAATCTGGAAAAGATAATATTCGATTAATTTTTCTTTTAATTGTGTTTTTGTTTTTTTCATATACAAATTCCTATTAATTGATCTTTGAATAATTACATTTAGCTGTGTTTATGTTTTTGTTTTTCAGTTTAAATGTCCGAAGGTCTCCCCAATGGAGATAATGCACTTCCGGCAGGAGACCATAAAGCTTGTAATCAAAAATTCATATCCAGTTGCAGTGGCCGAGTGTTCTCCACCCAGGCTACTTCCAACAGGAGAAATGGATTTAGAGATCATAGATAGTTGATACTGATTAAATATTCGTCTCACTTGATGTGAAAATTTTAATAGAAATATATTTACAATTTTTCTATGGTTGTTCTTACTTGTTTTTTTTTTTTCTTATCAATTTAGGTTATGATTCATTCATCTTCAATTTCTACTGTTTTTTGACATGTTTGTTTTTCATAGCCTTGGTCTGCCTTGTCTTTACCATTGTCTTTTAGGGATAAGTTCAGAATGATGATCTGATCGAACCTTTGTCACAACCAATCCAAACATGCGACATTAGTTCACTTAGATTTGTTGCAGCAAAGCTTTGATCAGATCATCATCTGAACATATCCAAACATGCCAAGACAAGGACAATACAGACCAAGGCAATGAAGAGCAAAAATACAACCAATATATACGAGACTCCAACAAGGGCAAGCATCGATTGTAGCTAGGATCACTGGAGTTCAAGTGACTGAAGATCTCCCCAATGGAGATAGTGCATTTCCTGCAGGAGACAATGAATCTTGTTATCGAAAACTCATATCATAGATAGTTGATACTGATTAAATATTCATCTCACTTGATGTGGATGAGACACATGTACAAATTTTTTTAATAGAAATATATTTTACAGTTTTTCTATGGTTTTTCTTACTTGTTTTTTTTTCTGTTATTAATTCAGGTTATGATTCATTCATCATCAATTTCTACGATTTTTTGACATGTTTTTTCATATCCTTGGTCTGCCTTGTCTTTAAAATGGTTTTTTTTTAATAAGTTCAGAAAGATGATCTGATGGAACCTTTGTCACAACCAATCCAAACATGCAACAAACTTAGATTTGTTACAGCAAAGCTTTCATCAGTTCATCTTCTGAACATATCCAAATATGCCAAGACAAGGACAATACAGACCAATGCAATGAAGACAAAAAATACAACCAATATATACGAGACATCAACAAGGGCAAGCATCGATTGTAGTGATCACTGGAGTTCAAGTGACTGAAGATCTCCCCAATGGAGATAGTGCATTTCCTGCAGGAGACAATGAATCTTGCTAAATATTTTCAAAAATGATGTATACAAAAAATTGTATTACATAATACAAAATTCCATAGTTCATAATCTATGGATCTTCAATTTCGATGGATGTTCCAATGTCTTTGCATTTTATATGCTCTTCTTACCTTACTCTTACCTGCACAAGAGAAATTGTTTTAGTTATATATTCTATGAAACTGATTCACTTAGAAATAGAAAAAAAAAATATTTTTATATGGCATAACGTACCTTTACACCATTCAATCGAGATCGATAGTACTGAGGTAGATCGAATTGCAACATGTCTACTTCTGATCGAATGTGATTGAGACACCAATCTTCCTCGACCTCAACCATTGCAAGAATGTTGTCATTTCTTTTCACTGTTATCTGAAGTTGCTCTCGAGGGTTTATACCAAAATCTTGATCAAGTGTCTTCCAAGCATTTTTGCATTTAATCCATCTTCTATAATACAGCATCAAAGTGAGCATTTGTTTTTCGATGTGATATCTAAATGTCATAGATGAGTGACATACTCTGCACTCAACTTGCTGATTTTGTTTTGTATCCCAATCATAATCCGACAAGCCGTGCTCAAATCCTCGAACTTCCACTGCCACTCACGTGCCCACCGTTTTACAACAATAAGTTCTCCATTCTGTGGTGAAAGCTGCTGATAGTAGTTGTCTAAGTATTATCTCCCATGGAACAAACATCCAATAAGTGTGCTTCTCTGATGTCTTCGATTCTGCCAACACCCTACTATCAAAGCCGGTTTCCAAAGTACCATCTACTTCTTCTGGCTTCTCACACACACTTGCTCTCCCTATCTATTTGCCACCTGGCATGATACCAATTGTAATTCCATCCATGAGGCATATGCTCATGGGGTCCGAAGACCAATGTCTCTCAAATTTGGATCTTAATGAAGTATATGTTCCAAGTGACTTACATAGGCTTCCTCCTAATCTCAAACCCTGAGGAAATGAACCAAACAAGTCCCAACACCTATGCCAAATTCCAAATATTCAACCATTCATAATCTTGAGCTAGTGAATATTGATCTTGCTGTAGTTGGCTGATTTCTGCCCGCAACTGGATGTTGCTCATTGCCAATTTCAATACACAGTCGTCCAGTTTCAGCTACCACCTAGGTACCCTTTGGTAGGCCATAGAAATATCCGTAGGACCGGTCGGTATGGTGGTGCTACTAGGGACTTTTTGTGAGGTAGCCTCGATGACCTGTATAGTGTCTTCGTCATCATCTTCAATCAGCTTCTTAGGAGACTTCAGGCCATCAGGTGCGGTGGGGTCAGCAAGATCAGGAGAAGCTATAAACTATGTTTGTACAAATGCGTCATCAGGGAATGGTTTGTCACCCTTGATAACCTTCATTGGAGATGTGAGGGGTGTGAGAGGAATAACAAAAGTGGAAACTAGGGCAAGAACAAATTGTTCAAAAGAAGGAATGGGAGGAACAGAAAAGAACTGGAGGGTGGTGTGGAGGATGGATGGAGATGTGAGAGGTGAAGAGATTTGGCGAGGAGGTGAAAGATGGAGGAGGTTCATCCAAGCCAAGGTGTTGGGAGAGAGTTGTGAATCGAGGGGGTTGATCTGGAGAAGGGGGGTAGAAGAAGAGACAGGGGGTATGGATGAAGCGATGGTGATGAAAGCAGTGGAAGAGCAAGAATGGAGGTAGAGGATGTCGGAATAGGAAGAAGAGGGGTGGATGTGGTAGTGGAGTGGTGCGTTGAGTAGAGGAAGAGGCTGTGGTAGAGGAAGTGGGGGTGGTTAGTTGTGGAAGTGTCTTGCGTCATCTAGTGGTAGGAGGATTGGATGAGGAGGGGGATGTGTCACACATTCGCTTGTTGGTCGTTGTGTCAGTAATTGTGGGTTGATGGGAGGTGGAAGCCTCAAAAGGAGGGTACAATGTAGTGTGCGGGATGGAGCACAGAGGATCGGTTAAACCCACGCACCTTCTCCTCGAGATGCGCACAAGCAAAATTACACAACAATGGTTCTGCTGCAATATGGTCACGCGTGTTAGGTTTGATAGCAATGGAGAGTTCGTGCAAAAGGAAAGTATGCCAGTCGTATGGTGCTATTGTGGGGCTAGGAAACTCCATGAAGGATTTCACAAATTGGCTTAGCATAATGTAGCCCTTGCAAAAAGTTGAAACAACCAAAAAGTTGTTCAACAGATAGTCAGCTGCTTGAGTTATGAGATCATTGATAGCCTCTATCAAATATCCGCTGTTAGTCTGGACTGGGATCTCAAGGGCAGTCTTGATTATGCAAGGCTTGATAATGTTTTTGGCTTGGCGATGGGAGATTGGCACTATGCCAATGATGACCATAAAATTAGCGTTTATGCATACCTTGGTACATAATGTGGAAACATGACTTCGGCGCGTCTCACGTGGCATAAGCATGGAGAGCTAGCCCCATGTTGATGTAAGAGGAAAATAGCACCGGGTAAAAGCCCATTACTGCAAGAAGAGGGCTAGTTGTCTGAAACCAAGATTGGATCAATGAATCAGATGGCAGGGCCCAAATCTGAGTGGCAGAAGATATCTCGAGTTGGATGACCTACTTGGTGCCAATTTCGTCAGTAGAAGATGAGGAAGTCATGCTAGCGGCTGGAGGGTGTGGTTTGTTAATGTAGGAAATGAAGAAAGGTGAAAAGGCACATAAAATTAGAAAAGACAATTAAAGCAGTAAAAAGGGCTAAAAATTGAAAAAAGAAAAAGAAAAAAAGAAGGTTGATGGTGATATTGAGCATGGATCTGATAGTTGTGAGAGCAGATGAATACTTGTGAGAAGTTTGGTCGCAATCGGATAACTTGGAAATTTTGGACGAAAGTTCGATAGAGTTTCGCTAAGTGAAGTGACAAATGACTCAAATTCTGCCCTTATATAGAGGAATTTAGAGTGCATATTAGGTGAAATGTACTTTCTCCAGTTCAGTTCCAACCAAAATTTTGTAGGGATCTTCTTCACATTATTCTAGGACCTCATGGAAGTCTGCGAAGGTTCAGAAGGAGATTTGACTGCCCTACGAAGGTTCTGACAGTCTACGAGGGTTCAACCCTCACAGAAAGTGATGTCTCGCACAACTTGCCCCAGATGTTGGATTTTCAAGATCAGACCCTATAGACAAACTAATTACGCTGCTCTGAATTCATTTATGCCCCTTGCAAAGGTTGGTTTGCTGATCTTGATGCTCTACGAAGGTTCTGAAGATACTGCCTTCCTGAACCTTCGCAAACACTCAAATTTGATGATTTTTTCATCAGTAACTCTCGCAGAGATTTTCATAGATGCTTCTGAGTTAGATTTGGTAGCTGTCAAAGTTTCAAAAGCTAAACCCCAAGGGATCTCAAAAAATCATGGAAAAAATGCTCTTTTTCAATGTTTTTTGATGAGATCTTGAGATTCTTTGATCTTTAATCTTGCAGATTGGTATACTATTGCATCCAGGTTAGATCTGACTATGAGGAGTTCTTTGGGACTGCTCATGGACATTTGTAACTGATCCATTAGTTTAAGTGACTTTTGTTTTTATTTTGCTACGTTTTCTTGATACCGTTGTCTCCGATTTGCAAGAATGGAGGCTGATGATCTTATTTTCTGTTGATCTTATTTGAATCTAGATCTCACTTGGATCTTGTCGGATGTTGTCGGATCTTATCAGATCTTGCTAGATCTTGCTGTGATGACCGAAAAGATGTTCTAATTGTGACGTGTCATCACCATCCTTGATCTTCTTCATTGTGGTGGCCAATACTTGTGCAAATGGCTACCATTGATGGGCGTGTCGAATGGCATCCCATCTAACTACTTGAGGTTCACGGCTCCATGACTGAGAGTCTCCTTTACTCGGAATGGGCCTTCGCCTGTGAAATTCAACTTTCCCTTGATCGCCTTTGTTTTATACATGAGGACCAGATTTCCAGATCGAAGATCTTTCTTGTGCAATTGGTGATCATGCCATGCCTTGTGTCATTTTTTTTCAGCTGCCAATGCATGCACAACTAGTAAGCATGTCTCGCAAAGTTTATGCAGTGCTTCATCGCGTAATTGTAGAGATTTAGATTAATCGGGGCATTGTGTTGTAGCAATTCTTAATGAAGGGACCAAAAAACTCTGTCTAGAATACTTTCCGTAAATGGTAAAAAAAAATTATCCTTCTTGGTGACTGTATTTAACGCTTTCAGGTTCATACAGATTCGCATTTTGCCGTTCTTCTTGGGTACTATGACTATTGGCGACATCCATTCCGTGTGCTCGATTTCATAGATGAAATCAACATCTAGCAATTTCTGCAACTCTTGCTTGATCAACTCAGTATAGTTCGAGTTGCAGCGATAGTAACGACTTACTTTGGGGATTGCTCCATCCACCAAGGGTATGGTATGTTGGACTACGGTTGGTGGGATACCCTTCAGATCACTATAATTCCAAGCGAAACAATCCTTGTATTCCACCAATAATGATCGTAGTCTTTTGAATTGTGTGGGCATTAACTGTTCTCCCACATGTACGATCTCTTCTTCTTCTTCTGACTCAGCTAGGTTCATGGGTTGCATTCACACATGTCCTTCAAAGACTTGCTCTGCTGGTTCCTGATTTTGATCAGGTTCTCGTTGAGTTTGCGACATCATAATTACTACGTCGTCTAAGATATAGTTCTTGAAGGTTCCTGGCATCTCGTGAACTGGTACGAGATTCCTCCTTCAGCATATTGATCTTAGCCCAACTCATAATTTTTGGGTTTTAAGTCATCTGAGAGAACAATGATGCTGCATCTGAGTCCATTCATACTGACTTTAAGGAATCCAACACCTTCTTTTTCTCTTTTCGGCTCACGTAGTTGGGTTCATCCTTGTTGTCTTTCTTTGGAGCTGGCGTGACATTCACTTTATGATCGCGAATATCAGCATCCACCATAGCTATAGCCTCTTCTGATAGTCCATCACCACAAATGATCACAAGCTACATTCTCACTAGTTTTACAAGGATATTGTCAACTACACCTTTTGGTTTAACACAACATTCATCTGCTAGTTTGATGACAAATTCCACTGGCTTCAATCCTTGCAAACTCCATTTCTGGTACAACGTAGTGGAGATCAAATTTACCCCTGATTCTCCATCTACCACTGCTGCCTCATCCTCGAATCTCTTATGCTTGATCGACAGGGTGATATTGTGTTCTTCGCTTTCCCACGCTGTCCCAATGTGGAGGACGTTATTCGTTTCTTCGTAGTCCGCATAGTATATGGGCTCTAGTGTTACTGGCTCCTTGGCCCATTCAGCCAGGAGGCTCTTGGCTTGTGGCACAATCTACAATAATTCTTCAAGAGATAGGTTAACACGACTTGCTAGCAAACTTGTGAGTACCTCACTGTGCAGATCCTCGGGCTCCCCTATATGGAGTGGTGGTTCATGATGATGCAACCGATCGTTTTGATCAGTCCACACTGATGAGCGCGCTTGTGGTACTGGTTCTTTAGCAACAGGAAGTTCTGCAAGTATGTCTCTTGCTTGAGTTTTTTCCTCCTCTTGTGCTTTCTGTACCCAATGTCTTATCTTGTGGTACTGTCTTTCTTCTTCTCTCACATTTGGATATGGCCTTGCAGCTGAGGGTTGATCATCGGATACTAATGGAGGTGGTGAGGGAGCCACTTCCTTCCGCATTTGTGCTCGCGTGACTGCTAGCACTGGGGCATGGAACTGATGTTTTTCTGGTGGCATCCCTCCTAGAATTGTTGTAAAGTGTACTATAATTAGATTCAAAGGTGCACTCGTTCCAGGTCTTAATGGACAAACAATTCCAGATCTTTTGCAAAGTGAGCACCATACATTTTTTCGGTGGGAATACTGCAGCTGGTTCTGTTCCGGTGGATTTGAAATTGGTGCTATAGCTCTCTGCAAGGCCTCCATTTTTTGTCAAATTGTGCCGTCAATTGTTCCATCTGCTGCTTGTGTAGCTTTGTCATTTGTTCCGATCATCAGCTCGGTAAATAGGTTGGAAGTGTTGGATGATGATGATGCTACCGAAGGAGTCGAAGTATAGGTGGTCGGATAAGATTTCTCGTCTGAACCCTCATCTTCCTCCATGATGGCATCTTCCATTGCTTTCTACAATGTAGCGTACTACTCCCATCATTGTTTAAGTTATCTTCTGATACTACGTGGAAACCCCGCGAGGAACCACATAATAGCTGCATGATCGGGAGTTGGGGCTACGTTGCACTCGGATCTTAGATGTTTGACCCGTTCGATATAGTCCCTGACACTTTCTCTTTTTCCCATATTCACTTTGCTCAACAGGAGAAACAGATCTCCAAGGAACTTTCTTGGTTTAAAGTGCATGATGAGAGTCACTTTAACCGCTTCCCAAGTGGTTTTCTCTTCTTTCGATAGGTTGAAGAACCAATCCTATGCCACTACTACCAAAGACATTGGGAACATCATCAACTTCTCTGTCGGGGTCCGCTCGTCATAAATTTCATAGGCTTGCTCGTAGATCTAGAGGAATTTGATTGGATCTGATGACCCATCGTATTTAGGCATTTCCACCCATGGTGCCCTCCAATGGTGCAATAGATACAAGTTGACCCATTGGATCCATTAGTGCTGATACTGGTTTTGCCTCGATTTGCGCAACTGCTACTCTGGGAAGGTTTGGTGTTTGATTTGTTGCTCTTCTCACAATTGATCATCTAAATCTTAGATTCATTCGATGGTAGAGTTCAAGGTTGCTGGATCTTGCTGGTACAATGGAATGCAATCTGGATCTTAGGGAATAAAATCAATTTGATAGGCCGATAGTGTGATTTTAAGCCTCTTACAATGATTTTTCCTTGATAGTTTTTTTATCCTTGGTCCGAATGTTTTGAGATTTTCACAGTAGTTGGATCTGATACAGATCTAACTACTAATCTAGTCTGCAAAGGTTACTCATGCAAGGGCTGGTTGTGCAAAGGTTTCTTCACTGTTTTACAGTCAAAAAACTTGTTTTTTTCAAAAATATTGGGAAGTAACTCTCACAGGGCTTACAGGAGCTGTATCTAGTATGGATCTAGCTTTGAAAATCTTTGCGAAGGTTAACTCTCACAGGAAGTAAAAATCTCACTATCTGCAAGGGTTCAGGAACACCTTTTTTGCTCTGAACTTCACCAATATTTTGTTCTAACTCTCGTAGGCTTCATCATTTGTGTAAAAAGACATTCTAAAGCCCATGGAATGGTTTACGAAAGTTACTTCTACGAGGATTTGATGGATCTTATGATTTTAGTGATTTTTAGACATTCAAATCCAATTTTCTACTCACTAGAATCAAACTAACTCTCGCAAGCTCTTTCGTGTCCTTTTCTCACTGAAATGGAACTTCAAAATTCTCTGCGAGGGTTCTTGGCCACTGGAATTGAAAATTTGTGTGTCTGCGAGAGTTCTGTTGGATTTTCCCGTCCTTTTCTCACTGGAAACCTTCACAAAGAGCACTTATACTGGGAACTAGCTCTTGCAAGATTCTTTGTCCCCTGGTCTCATAGAGTTGAAACTTCAGAGAGCTCTATGAGAGTTCTTATGATGATCTGAATTTTTTTTGTTTTTTACAAGGGTTTTGAATTTTTGATGGTTTTTCTCTGATTTTTAAAAATCTGCTTGGAACTAAATCTCGCAGGCTTCTATGCGGGTCTGGGATAGTACCCTAGAGCTGCTGTCAGTCATGCGAGGGTTGGTTTCCACTGGTTTTGTAGAAAAAAAAATCTGATGAGAATTTTGCCTCTTTTCCCTCCAAAATGCAGATTTGAGTGTTTTTATGTTTGAAAAAATTGTTTAGGGCCTCCTCTACCCTCTCACACCTCCTCCACTAGCTGTGAACAATCCAAGCACATGAAAATACAGAAAACAAGCTAACTCTACCCAAAATCCACCTAAAAGCATTCTAAAAAAGCAAAAACAGCTAAACTAGTTAGTGAAAGCCTATCCCCGACAACGGCGCCACTGTAGGGTGTAGATTTCGTCGATGAGCAGCCCTTCCACTTGTCAAAGAGGGTTAGAACACTTGGATAGGAACCTAACTATGCTAAGATGCTACTTTTAGTTGCTTTCTACCCTTTACACTAACACTACCACCTTTAACACTACACTCTCCTAACTAACCCAACATACATCATGATTTGTGGTGAAAAAGAGAGGGAAGAAGAGAAGAGAAGGGGATTGAAGGATAGAAGTAGTAGAGCAAGAGATTGAGTGTGGAGGTTAGCTCACTAATGGAGAAACATTCACAGTGGAAACCAACAAGCATGTAAACTAGGAAACAAAGTAGCAAACACACACAAATTGCATTAGCAAGTAGTGAATAGCAAATGAGGATGCTTCTCTTCCAAAAATGGTAGAGTTTTCTCCTTCTCATTAAGCATGGAAATATGGTACAACAGGTGTCTTTTTATCAATGGGGAAGGCCCTTGCCCCAAACTCCTATTGGCTACATCTAAAAATATGTGAAATAATCTTAACCATCCATCTTGGACCCAATCTAATCCAAGGGTCTTAAAAAAGTACATTGGAAGTCACATGATACATGTGAGTCTCAATTTGGACCAAACTTTGAAAGTTCTAGACTAAGTTTATAAACGTGACAATTTGACTTGCGTGCTCATTGGGCCATGGGCTTATACAGCAGAATGCCATGACCCTCGCAACTATTTCTACTTTTCAATTTTATTTATTTACAATACGTTGATAACTCAAAAGAGGTTTCTCGTGCACTACCTCAGTGTAGTGTTGATGCAATTTAAAATAGATACACTCAATTACAACCCATTGATTAACCTAAAAGAAAACTAAGACAAGACAGGACACATAGTACTACCTTTGAAAGACAAGGTCGAAAAGTTTCTTCTTTCAACCTTACCTCTTTTTTCTAAACAAATTTTGTTGTTTTTTTTATACTACCCCTTCCAGCCTTTCCCATTGGGTATCTTTCTTGTGAGCCTAAACATTTGTCGTTCAGAGCACTTGGGACCGTAGAAAGAAAGGTTGGTGAGCCGAGTGGCATCGGCGCCACTCGGGGTCGAGCCCTCTTTCTCTCTGTGGCACGCGCGCTCCCTCCTCTAGCGATTTTAGGTCAAAGGGCTATTGCTCCCTCCTGTAGCGATGGCATGTCAAAGTGCTGTTGCAGCATTTGGAGAAATGAGAGATAAATGAAAATTTGCAAAAATTGAAGCCGGTTTGTTTTCAATTCACAGGGCATCACAACAAGGAGGAAATGGAACAGAAACTATGCCATTTGAGAATGGATTTGGATTTGGAGTGATTGTGTTTCTAAGTGACCTGTAGTGGCTCCTGTCACAAGGCAATGGCTCTCTGCTGCCTCCACAATGCTATGTTGTACCTCATTCACTTGTGAGGAATGTCTCACTATTGCAAAGAGGATTTCCATTGCCATCTATGATTCTCCCTCTCTCGCTAGGCGCTAGTTTAGTAGGGCATTGCTGATTGAGAAAGAGCTACTATTACCATCGGACATGTATGGGCTGCTACCTTCGCTGGTTGAGGAAGAGTTATTGCCATCATTGGAGGAGCACACTTTAACTAGCAAGCTCATTGCAAAAATCATGCAACATTACCACAACAAATTTTACCAACAATCTCTTCAAAAATCACCTATCTACAACAAATCAATGTTTGCACAGATCAATTTGTAGGTAGCATGACATAGTTCTTGCAAATTTTGTCAAATTTTAACTATAAAGTTTCAATGAAATTGTTTAGCTCCATACTCTACACCACAGAATTCTCATTTTGTGCAAGGACACCGTATGCAAAAATATTTGAGATATCACACAGGAGGTTGAATCTATCAAACTGGTGACAAAAAGGCAATCAGATGCTAGTTTCTATTTTGAATTCGGATTATTGACAAATGCTTTTTAGAGTGGTCTTCTATATGTAGAAATATCTTTGAAATGGATGTCACATGTTTTTCTTTTCACTTGAGGAAGAATCTTCCACACATTGTTCATTTAGTACATCATGGAATTCCCTAATGGATAGCAGCCAGTATGATGTTTTTCCCATGAATTTTTCCATGGAAGACAGTTCATTGTTTCATTGTGGCAGCTTGAATCAGGACATTATGACAGCCAACTTAAAAATTGAAGAGTGACTAGCAAAAATCTTAAGTTGTCAAAGTTGATTCCTAAAATTCACAACATGTTCTTGAAGCCTAGTGTTCCATCCAAAGTTCAACTATGAAGTATCTTCAAATGATCTGCCATTCATGACACTACCATTAGTTTCAGACCTATCGCAACATTTCTGAACTTCTTATTTATCTAAGTTTATGTTTCTAAGGAGCTGATTTTTTATGGAGTATTCATTTCCACCACTGTTTTATCATAAGAGCAATATAATGCAAAAATCATTTTGTTCCACTTCAGACTTATGAGCAAATTTGTGGTTTTTGTATGACCTTATGAGAAGCTAAATCATCATCCTACTAGCTAAAGAATAAAAGATCGCAGATACGACAAAAGGGTTGATTACTACCAAAGCTTGCACGTTCACTAGATGATATTGCTTGGGAGAATAAATTGTGCTCTTGAATCAAGCAAATTGGCAACAACATAAGTCAATTGAACTGCTTTATGATTAGAGACCTTAAATGACAACTATATTCTATGACAACAATATATTTCAGTAAAGACTTCGGCCCGTAGAAACTATGTTGATCAAGTCCAAAAAGTTTTTAACCTAATTTGTAGCTTTGGTAACCAAAGCCTTCAAGCAAAGGTCTTAAAACAGCTGGAGCTAGCCACATGATTGATCAAGTGCTTAGTAATTGCAACCTACCTTGGAGTAGACTTGAAGTTCATCTAATTACTTTAAAATCAATATAGGATCTCAGTTGCTATAGCAGGAAACCTTCATCAACAAACTCCAACTTTAGTCAAAGTGTGTATTTCTAACTACATAAATGTGCCAACTTTTTAGTGGTTGCATAGAAACTACGGAAAGCCTTTGCAGTTGCACATTAATGATGCCAATTCTAAAATTCGACACCTACAATTTCAGCAACACAAGTTGTTTCATAAACCCTAATCTATGGCGCAAATACCTTGGCAAAACCATTGAATTTGGAGAAGGTAGCCAATTAAAATGGTCAATGAGTAAAAACATTCAAACAAGATGTTAATCAGATTCTCCACAAAAAAAAATTCAATCAACTATTTTTTTTTTTTTGGAGCGCCAGGCCTCCACATCTCAAGGCTCAAGATCCATATCTGCCAGCCAAGCTTTTTGTCGACCAAAGTCCGTGGAGGAGAAAACAAATGAATTCTTAGCCAAACATCCCCACGAGTCCTCATGAGGCGGCTGGCAGATTATCTTTCTTCGCCCAAACAATCAAGGGCAACAAGTTGAAAGCTCTTCTAGTGCTCCAACCACAGCCAGAGTGGCGCCAACAATTCTTCGAGAGAGACTCTGCGGCCATCAGGGCCTATGTGACAAGTCCACGCCAATTAAGAGTTAATGCGCATTTCCTCCCCTGCACGGGATGATCCAAATGGGCAGAATGTGGCACTCCCTTGGACCTGATCACGCTCCACAACTGCATTTGGCCAAGAATTCCTCTAGAGCATGACTGGAACATGGATGTAGATGCCAAAATGGCTCTAATCCAGTTTTTCAGAAATTATATTAATTGTCTTGATCCAACAGTCCACGCGGCCCCCACTTATGCTCGAAACTTAGAATATTTGATGGGCATTGAGACTAAATGGGACAATTTTCTTCCTCCAATATTTTTTTATCCAAATAAAGTGTTGACCTCCGAAAAGATTGAAGATCAATACCCGTGGCGTGCATATACTATCGAGCGGCACTCCTTGGCAATTCCATGGACGTAGAGATTCCAAGCTTGGATCGACCAATATTGGTTAACAAGAGTCCACAAGTACCTTTTCACTCCAAAGGACTTGAAAAATACCAACAGAATCACTTTCATCAAAGACGCCACCCCCTATCTCATCCACCAAAGGTGAGTCTATACTAAACCGGTAGAGTGCCGAGGGACCGACACTACTTCAGGCCATGGGTCCTGTTGGGGGTATTCCCAACATGATGTAAATAAATAAAAAGTTGAGTTAGTAGAAATAGTTGCGAGGTCGTGGCATCCTGCATGTATAAACCCATGGCCCAATGAGCACTTGTAAATAAATAATTTTGGCATAAACTTGACTTTGGGCCATGTAATCAAAAATAATAGTAGAAGGCCAAAGTTAAGCTTAAGCTTAAGTTCCTAAGTTTGTTTAATCAGTCAAAGTCAATTGGTGGTAGGTGAAGTGTGTTTCTCTCTCCACCATTGATAAGTTTGTGCTTTTGATGAAGGGTGTGGATTTCAATCCCACCGTCCTTGGAATAGCCAATAGGAGAAAGGGGCAAGGGCCTTTCCCGTCCATAAAAAGACATCATTTGTATCATATTTTCATGCTTAATGAGGAGGAGGAAACTCTACCATTTTGGAGAGAAGCATCCTCATTTGCTATTCAATACTTGCTAATGCTCTTGTGTGTCTTGCTTTTGCTCTCTAGATTCCATGTTTCTTGTTTCATTAGTTAATGTTTTTCCATTAGCATGCACAATGAGCAAATGAGCTAACCTCCCCTCGCACTCTCTTTCTCTCCCTCTTGCTATACTTCTTCTATCTATCAATCTCCCTCTCTTCTCTTCTTCTTTCCCTCTTTCACTCTAAAATCATGATGTGTGTTTGGTTAGTGTAGGGAAGAGTAGTGTTAAAGAGTGGTAGTGTCAGGAAAAAGAGTAGGAAGCATCTAAAAC
The DNA here is from genome assembly GCA_029204225.1 of Diphasiastrum complanatum. Taxonomy (NCBI): domain Eukaryota; kingdom Viridiplantae; phylum Streptophyta; class Lycopodiopsida; order Lycopodiales; family Lycopodiaceae; genus Diphasiastrum; species Diphasiastrum complanatum. The sequence continues at coordinate 14,739,953 of CM055108.1, forward strand.
TAGCATATTGACATAATTAGGTACCTATTCAATGATCTAACCCTTATTGACAGGCGGAGGGCTGCTCATGGACTATATCTACACACCCTACAGTTGATGCCAATGCCAAGACATGAGCCAAGAAACAGATCCGAGCCAAAACCGAGGGGAGCGCCAGGCCTCCACATCTCAAGGCTCGAGATCCATATCTGCCAACCGAGCTTTTCGTCGACCAAAGTTCGTGGAGGAGAAAATAAATGAATTCTTAGCCAAACATCCCCACTTGCAGATATCTTTCTCCGCCCAAACAATCAAGGGTAACAAGTTGAAAGCTCTTCTAGCGCTCCAACCACAACCAGAGTGGCGCCAACAACTCTTCGAGAGAGACCCTACGACCATCAGGGCCTATGTGACAAGTCCACGCCAATTAAGGGTTAATGCACATTTCCTCCCCTGCACCTATGGATCTAAATTAAAAACTATCCAAGAAGTGGTGTCCTCAATTAACAAAGGAGAAGACACAAATGAGAGATTATCCATACCATTCCATTATCAGATATCTCATGTATGTGATGGTTTGCACCAGATTAGACATTGTGTTTGGTTTTACCTCATTAAGCCAGGTCATGGCGAATCTTGATATGATTTATTGGAAGGCTCTTATTAAATTCATTAGGTATGTACGAGCAACCATGAACTTGTGCATATGTTATGGAGGAGTGAATGCAAATCAACTTCGACAAGCAGATACACAAATGCAAGCTAGGCACAGATATTGACACTTGTAAATCCACATCTAGATTTACCTTCTTGCTCAACAAAGGTCCAATTTATTGGAATGATCATAAGAAAACTTCCATTTCTCTTGATGTTCTATAAATGAAAGTATATTGCTGCTTCATAGGCTACCAAAGAAGCAATATGGTTGAGAAATCCGTTATCATATATTAGTCTAAAACAATATGCTCCCACATTTATTTTCTATGGTAGTTAGAATGTAATTGTCTTATCCAGTAATCCTAGATTTCATTCTAGGAGTAAGGACATAGAAATAAAGTATGCCAAAAGTAGAGTTCTCAATAAAAATGTAAGCTTTGAATGTTGTTGTACACAATATATGGTAGTAGATATATTTACTAAGGCATTAAATGTAGATGCAAACAAAAGATTCTGTGCAATGCTAAATTTAATGGTCAAGGCTTTCATGGATCTAGATTAAGTGGGGGTGATGGATTTATTTACATTTTTTATCCAATCTTTAATCTAGATCCATTTATTCATTCATTAGGATGCAGTCTTGTACATAAAATTGAATTTTAGATGAAGGAAAATCCTTTGGATGCATCGATCAACATTCATCTAGCATAGATATAAAGGTTATGGCACCGATTGTCATTCCCTATGCATGTTTACTTGTGATTTTCTGCAAGTCAAAAATGTCAATTGACATTTTTAAGAAGTTGAAAACAAAGGTGCATGTCGAAGTAAAATGCCAATCGACATTTACTTCAACATAGAAATGTTGAAAGACATTTGACATGTCAATCAAAATCCCTCTTATATTGAGTCTTGTGAATGCCTTCTATGTTTGCCTTATGCTTGAATGTTTCGCTTTTCTATTGCACATGCATGATGCCTAGATCTCTAGTCTCGTGTAGTATCTATCCTTGCTAGTTAGATTTGTTGCAAAGTGTTATTTAGGTCAAAACAAGCCAAGCTATGGATCTGTGCATAGGAAGAACTGCTTCCATGTTGTTTCATAGCTCGTCTCACCTCCCTTCCTTTGCTGAATGCTGCAATATACACTATAGGTGTTAGATCCGAACCAAGGGATTTATGCCAATGTAGATAGATTTTTTGTTGAAAATTGTCACTTCTCACTTGACATTGGTTCATGTAAATATTGATCAAACATTAGAATATGTTGATGATATGATTTCACACGTGTGGAGCATGTTCCCATGTGTGAAAGGATGTACTTTTCATGTTTGTATATATCCAAATTGATTTTGTATCATTCTAGTTAGTGTGAACATGAAATGACTAGTTTTTAGTCAAGTTGACTAGTCACCTACAAATTAGCTTTTCCTTGCATGTGCATGAGTAAATGCTCCCACATGGCAAGTGGATGTTCACATGTGTGTATAGAGTACTAGAAGATAAGAGTTGACCATTTTCCTTAGATCCTATTTTGTAGGGAATATTCCTATATTCTAGGAGACTAGCTTTTTGGATTTTAGTCATATTCTAGAAGGTCAACTATTGGATAAGGATCAAGGATGGATCAAATGGATAGATATGAGTGATGTGGCACTCTTCACACGTGTGAAGGCCTGCTGGACTGTACCAGACTCATGGATGTACTTGATCCATAAAAGGATCATCATTTTGCTAAGAAAATTGATGAGACTTTTGCACTCTACACTTTTGTGAGATTTCTAGTCATTTGTCTTGTGATTTTTATGCATGATTGCTATCTAGTATCATTGTACTTGTTGTTTCAGGTGCAGGCCGTACAGTGGACAGTACTCCACACGTGTGAAGCCGCTCTCACTAAAAAATGATGTGTTGATCCATTGCTCTTGCTTAAATCCAAGTGTAGTGAATCTAGATCAAGATCTAATGTGTAGAACTTGATAGATTCATTGATTAAGCAACCAATAACTCTCTATGATTGTAAAGTACAATCATTATTGTCCTAAAAACTGTAAAATTTATCATGGTATCAGAGCTAAGTAAGAGAGTGATCATTGAATCATAAATCTTGTAAAGATCATTGGCAAAATTTGTTTTTTGGCCAATACTAGTGAGGGCGAGTTCTTCTAGAGTGATAGCTTGTAATCATTTGGATCAAAACGACTTGGAGGCTGTGTATGTACTTTTCACACGTGTGAAACCGTACAGCAACTTTCAATTCAAGTTACTTTGTGTTTTTTTTGGTCCCAAAATCACAATACTAGTTCATTTTTGGTGCTTTTTGAAGCATAGTATTGATCTAGATTCATTCTAACTAATGCCTATGACCAAATAGTGTTTTGGATCATTGAAGCATTTCTTTTTAGAGTCTAAGATCAGATCTAAGAGGCTGATTTGTTCAGATCCTTAGTTGAAGTGAAATCTCTAAGAAAAGTGTAAAGCAATTTTTTTGTGAGAGTGAAAGCTAGAAATTTTTGGTAAGATCTTTGAGTATCATTCAAGCTTGTGTGTTAGTTTGATAGAGACAAGCCTATAGGCATTCTAGTAAGCTTTAGGCCACTTCATAGATCTTTTAAAATTCAAAAATCTTTGTGATTTTTAAAAGAGCATTCATTCTAAAATGTCATCCATGGGTGGATATTTGATGGAACCAAGTGAGAGACTCACTTCCACAAATTATTCCATTTGGAAAGTGAGAATGGAATCACTCCTAGTGATCCATGATCTATATGACATAGTTCAAGGAGTAGAGGAAGAGCCTCAAACTCCCCAAGAACAAGCCAAATACAAGAAGAGAGCAAGATTAGCTCTACATTGCATAAAGTTAAATGTATGCAAAATGACCTCTTGAAAGAGGTGTCTTCTTGTACCTCATCCAAAGAGGCTTGGGATTCATTAAAGAGCATTTATGAATCCAACAATACTTCAAGAATCCTCATGCTAAGAAATCAAGTTTTCCAAAGCATGAAAGGAAGTGGAGAGAGTGGACAAGAGTATGTTCTTAGGATCAAATCTCTTAACAAGGAGTTAAGTGCAATAGGAGAGAAGATCCAAGATCAAGAACTAGTACAAATCATTTTGAACGGTCTAAGTGATGAGTTTACCAACTTAGTCCAATCATTTGCCATTCAAGACTCTCTTCCATCCATTGAAAAGTTGCACAATGTTCTTGTGGCCGAGGAGAGTAGGCTTCTACACCTCAAGACAAGAATGGATAGCATGTCACTTAATGGAGGAGAGGAGAAAGCTAACTTTACATCTAAAGGCAAGAAAAAGCAAAATCCATTCAAGAAAAATCAAGGCAAGGAGGCCGAGATGAAGAATGGAGGATCTACCTCCAAAGGCAAAGTGAAGAACAAGGCAAAACTAAAGTGTTTCTTTTGTGGAAAGAAAGGACACTTTGCCTCAGAATGCTACTTGAAGAAGAATCAACAAGCCAAAGGAGATCAAGGGAACATTGCTCAAGAGGAAGAATATGAGGATGGATTCAACACATCCTTAATGGTTGCATCTACACCAACTTCAAGTCAAGACACATGGTGGATAGATAGTGGGGCTAGTTCTCACATGTCCTTTAACAAGCATTATTTTTCTACTCTTCTATCTTGTAATGACTCTAAGAAGTCAATATACACTGCTAGTGATCAAGCATGCAAGATAGATGGCATAGGATCTATACCTCTTTGTTTAGGCACATCTAAAAGGATAGATCTAGATAATGTTTTGTATGTTCCTACCATTTCAAGAAACTTGCTTAGTGTAGGACAATTAATGGACAATGGACTAGATGTACATTTCAAGAATGGAGTTTGTTCCATCTTGAAAAATGATAAGTGCATAGCTAGTGGCATTAAGCAAGGTAGACTTTTCAAGTTGGATGCTAATGTTGCAAGTGAAAGTGTGAACCTGGCTAGGGAGGAGCTAACTCAAGTGGAGCTTTGGCATAAGAGATTAGGCCATCCTAATCTTCAATCTATGGAGTCAATGGCAAGCAAGGAACTAGCTCTCGGCCTACCAAGAGCTTTCAAGAAGTGTGGAAAAATGTGTGAGGCATGTGGCCTTGCAAAGTCACACAAATCTTCTTACAAGAAATCTTCATCAAGATCTCTCTCTCCCTTGGATCTCATACATTCTGATGTACATAGTTTTTCACATGCAAGTAATGGAGGTGCCTTGATGTATGTAACTTTTATAGATGATTGTACTAGATTCACATGGATTGAGTTACTATCAAAGAAAAATCTTGTTTATGAAGCTTTCATTAAGTTCAAGTCTCTAGTAGAGAAACAACTTAGTACTTCTATCAAAGCACTAAGATGTGATAATGGAGGAGAGTACACCTCCAATAAAATGAAAGACTTTTGTGAGATCAATGGTATTAAGTTACAATACACTTGTTCCTACACCCCTCAACAAAATGGGGTGGCCGAGAGGAAAAATAGGAGTCTATGTGAGTGTGCAAAGTCCTTGAGGCTTGATGCATCACTTCCCATCTCATTTTGGGGAGAAGCCATAACATGTGCTAATTATTTGTGTAATAGACTTCCTAGTAGTGCTATAGATGGGATCTCACCTTATCAAGCCTTGTTTGATAAGAAACCCAATGTAAAATATTTTAAGATCTTTGGATGTACTTGTTATGTACACATTCCTTTGGAGACTAGAAGGAAAGAAGATGCTACCTCCTTCAAAGGAATCTTTGTTGGCTATGGAGAAAATAGCAAGGGATATAGGATATATGATCCTACATCCAAGAAAGTAAAGGTAAGCAAGGATGTACTTTTTGATGAGTCACAATTTGCTAAGAGCTTGTCAAATGGATCTAACCCATTGTGCATTGAAGATCTTGACAAATCCGAGGAGGATCTTGACAAACCCGAGGAGGATCATGACAAACCCGAGGATGGAGATTTGGATCCAAGTCAAAAGGGGCCAAGAAGATCATCAAGGAGCAAGGCCGAGCCCTCAAGGCTTACCTATGTGGACAAGGGAAAGCAAAAGGAAGGCTCTACATCTTCTACCTCTTACTCTTTTTTAGCTACATTGATTGAAGAACCATCATCTTTTGAAGAAGCATGTAAATCTAAAGTTTGGAGAGATGCAATGCAAGTAGAGTATGATGCATTAGAAGAAAATCATACTTGGAATCTTGTAAATCTTCCAAGAGGAAAGAAATCACTTGCATGTAAGTGGATTTATAGAATTAAGTACAATCAAGATGGATCTATTAGTAAATACAAAGCTAGGCTTGTTGCTAAGGGATTTCTTCAAATAAAAGGATTGGATTATGAAGAAACATTTGCACCTGTAGCTAAGCTTGTAACTATTAGATTAATCATTTGCATTGCTACTTTGTTCAAATGGGATCTCTACCAAATGGATGTGACAAATGCCTTCTTGAATGGCTTCTTAGAAGAGGAAATCTACATGATGCAACCCGAGGGCTTCATCAAGATTGGTGAGGAGCAAAAGGTGTGCTACTTAAGGAAGAGCCTATATGGCTTGAAGCAAGCACCTAGAGCTTGGTACTCTAGGTTGCATGATTTTCTCTATTCCCTTGGCTTTGTACTAAGTGCTTATGAACCTTCTTTATATTTCAAATGTAATGAAGGAAAGATCATCATTTTGGTTCTTTATGTTGATGACATCATTATGACAGGAAATGATGATGATGGCATAGGCAAAGTAAAAGTTGACTTATCTAGTGAGTTCAAGATGGTAGATCTAGGCTTCCTAAAGTTTATACTTGGGATAGAAGTGTCTAGAAGTAGCAATTGTACTTTCATAAGTCAATCTAAGTATGCTACTTCCATTCTTGAAAGATTTGGTATGAAAGATTGTAAGGGGATTGACACCCCTATGGAGCATGTTGTGAAAGCAACTAATGAAGGTGATGAAGCATCCTTTGAGGACATCACTCTCTTTAGGAAGCTTATAGGCTCTCTAATCTATTTAACCATCACTAGACCTGACTTAAGTTTTTGTGTAAGCAAGTTGAGTCAAAGTATGCAAGCTCCTTTAATTCATCATTGGAAAAGTGCCAAGAGAGTACTTAGATATGTTTCTAGTACTAGATTTTTTGGTATACTTTATGAAGGATCTAACTTGCACTTGAGAGCCTACTCGGATTCAGATTTTGCAGGTGACAAGATGGATAGGAAGTCCATTAGTGCATTTGCAACATTTCTTTGTGGAGGAGTGATATCTTGGCTTTCCAAAAAGCAAGATACAATCTCACTATCTTCTTGTGAAGCCGAGTACAAGGCATTGACTTCAACAACCAGAGAGCTCTTATGGCTAAGAAGACTCTTGATGGAACTACATGTGCTAGAGGCCGAGGAGATCCCTTACATATTTTGTGACAATCAAGCTTCTCAACAAATTGCTTCAAATCCTATCTTCCATGCTAGAACAAAGCATATTGAGATAGCTCACCACTTTGTGAGGGAGAAGGTACAATCCAAGGAAGTGCAACTACATCATGTACCATCATCCGAATGCATAGCTGATATCTTAACCAAACCATTGTCCAAAGATCCATTTTTTAAGTTAAGATATGCTCTTGGAATTGTAGATAGATGTACACTAGATTTGCCAAGTTAGAAGTGAGGAGGAGTGTTGAAAATTGTCACTTCTCACTTGACATTGGTTCATGTAAATATTGATCAAACATTAGAATATGTTGATGATATGATTTCACACGTGTGGAGCATGTTCCCATGTGTGAAAGGATGTACTTTTCATGTTTGTATATATCCAAATTGATTTTGTATCATTCTAGTTAGTGTGAACATGAAATGACTAGTTTTTAGTCAAGTTGACTAGTCACCTACAAATTAGCTTTTCCTTGCATGTGCATGAGTAAATGCTCCCACATGGCAAGTGGATGTTCACATGTGTGTATAGAGTACTAGAAGATAAGAGTTGACCATTTTCCTTAGATCCTATTTTGTAGGGAATATTCCTATATTCTAGGAGACTAGCTTTTTGGATTTTAGTCATATTCTAGAAGGTCAACTATTGGATAAGGATCAAGGATGGATCAAATGGATAGATATGAGTGATGTGGCACTCTTCACACGTGTGAAGGCCTGCTGGACTGTACCAGACTCGAGATGTACTTGATCCATAAAAGGATCATCATTTTGCTAAGAAAATTGATGAGACTTTTGCACTCTACACTTTTGTGAGATTTCTAGTCATTTGTCTTGTGATTTTTATGCATGATTGCTATCTAGTATCATTGTACTTGTTGTTTCAGGTGCAGGCCGTACAGTGGACAGTACTCCACACGTGTGAAGCCGCTCTCACTAAAAAATGATGTGTTGATCCATTGCTCTTGCTTAAATCCAAGTGTAGTGAATCTAGATCAAGATCTAATGTGTAGAACTTGATAGATTCATTGATTAAGCAACCAATAACTCTCTATGATTGTAAAGTACAATCATTATTGTCCTAAAAACTGTAAAATTTATCATTTTTGTTATGTTAAACCTTGGAATGCAAGAGAAGTCAAGAGCTATAAAGGGTATGGTGACCACAAACAACCAAGAAGTAGGAGTAGATTTTGATTATTATCCTTCCCATGCATTTTCTAGGATTTATGATAGTTTTAATCCTCCGATCGAACATAGCTTAGGCTTTAAAAGAGGCAGCCAGTGACAACCGTTGCTTCTCCTATTGAAGAGACTAGTTTTCAGCCTTTACATCACCCTCTTCCTCATTGGATCGATTCTTGACCTCCATATACTACAATGTATTGAAATTTCAATTTTACATAACCCCATTCGATCCAGTTGCCTTTGTATACATTACTATCTATTCCTTTCAGGTATCCATGACAAAGTTCCAAACTTGGTTATTTCCTCGGGAACCTGCTGCAAATAAAAAACCTGCAAATACACACAAGTTCGAGATAGATTCATGACACTACACAAAGTCAAGCAAATAGGTCCAAGGAATGCCAATGAGTCACCTCTCACGAGAGTTAGAATTTGCATTCGATAGCCTACAATCCTTTGATAGTTGACAATCCCTCGACTCAACAATCCTTCTCTTAATGTGATTGGCTTTGTGATCTACACCTCTTAGTTGATTGGGCCAAATTTGACATTGAGATGTGGATTTGGTTGCATATTAGCAAAATGCCAATCCTCATATTTTGTGACACATGTCACCATCTTGCTAGAACTTGACTTGAAGGCCTCTTAGCTTTTAAATAACAACATGAAAATATGTACAAGGTGGGTGTGGACATAAATCCAACCCCATGATGACATCTAGCGAAAAGAATAACTAGTCTAATTTTACCAACTTTCACAATTGTCTCCTCCTTAAAATAGAACTAGTTATGCAACATTTTGCAAAATACATTTGCTAACAACTTTCAAGGTTGATCTTGCATTTTAAACTCTTTTCCTAGAGCTAGTTTTTTCTCATCAAAGAGTTGGACATTATTTCCACAAAAAAATAATGTCATCTACATAAAGTACAAGGATGATAATATTTACATCTACAAATTTGAAGTACAAAGATGGATCATATCACTAAGAGTGAATCCTAGCGAGAGATGGAAAGTGTTGAGTTGAAAATACTATGACCTTGGAGCTTGCTTGAGACCATACAAGCTCTTGAAAAGCAAACAAACATTTTCCTCTTGACCTTGCATAATGAATCCCTCGGGTTGGTACATGCATATCTCCTCCTCAAGATAGCCATTGAGAAAAGCATTAGTCACATCCATTTGATACATGAACCAATTGAAATGAGTTGACAAAGCCACCAAATTTTAATGGTAACCATTTTTGCCACGAGAGCAAAAGTAAGTCTCTTCATAGACTAGACCTTTCACTTGAGCATACCCCTTTTCACAAAGTCTAGGTTTATACTTCTTAATGGAACGATCTTGATTATACTTCTAAACACCCATTTGCAATCAATTACCTTTTTATTAGGTGGAAGATCAACCAATTCCCAAGTATTATTTGCAATCAAAGCATCAAACTCCAGACACATTGCCTCATGCCAAACCTTTGATTATACTGCATCTTTCACACATGAAGGCTCATCAAAAGAGATGAAAAGAGCATGAGAAATGTTACCCATCTCGGCTTGCTTTCCCTTATAAAGATATATGAGCCTAAGTGGCTCAGCCCTCTCCCTTGAAGATCTTCTAGGAGTCTTGGATTGAGAGATCTCCTCCTCAAGCCTCGACCCCTCTACATTAAAAAATAAAAACAAAAAAACCATAAAGAAATACCCCCAATATATCAAATAACCAAAAACCATCAAAGAGAGATTCTTGATAGATTATATCCTATCAGTCCCTTACATATTGATTTTAACTTTATTTCGAGACTCACTTCTAGGTTATATACTCCATTCAATGTGTTGCAAATGTTGTTAGTTCGATGAGTCTAAACAAGTGTGATTTTCCTATTAGACTAACATACTCTAGTTAATCTGAACTATTTATTGATCTAGAGCAAGTATAATTATTTCTTGACTTGCCTAGTTTATTTTCTCTCTCTAAAACTTGAATTGAGACTCGGTTGTATGACTTCACATCCCACTCACTGAGATATTTTTATGTATCAAGACCCAGTGTTTTTGATAAATTTAAAATTCTTGTGCCATGTCATCATTGTACCACCACCTAAGACTGATCTAAATTCAACTACCATTACTGATATGTCATCACCCAAATTTGATTAAAAGCATAATTGTTTGATTAGAATTCCATCTTGAATTATGAAAATGGGAGTTTTGTGAACTTACAAATCCACATCATCATCTTCATCTTTACCCAAGTCAATTATCATGTCATCAGTTGAGATCCATTAAAGATTTGATCGATCATCATCATCCATATGTGTTGAATGTGATCTAGCTATATAAACTCACATGCAACAATCATCTTGAGACTCTTTTCACTTTTTTAAGATGTATTTTATGCAATAACATCTTTGAGAGAACCTCCTTGTTTTATTGCATGAGTAAATTCCAATTTTCCAAGTTTTTTTTAGAGAGGAAAGGAATGGATGTTCTTGGCATTAGAAATAAAGCCTTCTTTGGAACTTTTACAACCTTGGTCATGTTGTCTAGGATATCTCCATATTACCATAAGTATCTAGTTTGGAGATAAAACCAACTTCTATTTTATATTTTATATTTTATATTTTATACTTTCTTTTGTTGTTTTCACAATGCTATGAAAGTGTGTTTGAATTTTGATGTCAATCGAATCTCAGTTGTCAAATTTTGCACTAGCTTGATCTTAGTCCACATTTTCTTTACTAAGTTTGACACAATCTGTCTATGCTAACATGGAAAGGCTATACATAGTAGATCCATGAAGGTTTATGTCAGTTCGCGAACCAATAGAATGTAGCTTCATATCAATGAGAATAGCCCCATGCAGTAATGAGTCTATTCCAATAAGATATTTTTAGAAGAACTAGGGCACTTCATAAACATTGTGAAATTTCAATTTTTTGGCCTCTCTAAAAGGAATGATTATTGGTAGTTTTTTCTTTTGGGTGAGGACATTTTCAAGCCCAAAAGATCAACACTTTGAAAGATAAGCTCTTTAACAAAATGTGTTGCAAGATTATAGTTCTTTTGTATTTATATTTTATTGATAATTTTTCAGCTGATAAGTAAAACACTTTTCGATGCAAACATCTAGATAATTAGTAAATAATGTCACCTTGAAATGGTTTTTGAACCAAAGACATTTGCAATATTGATAGTTTTTTTTGTATCATTTCACTAGTTATCCAATGATATTACCATGTTAACTAGATAATATATAAAAAGCAAGTTATGTTACAGTCTTTGTGTTGACATGTGAGCATGGTACTTTTCATATGGCCAAGGTCTCCAATTCAAATCCAAAGTTAAAGAAATAAAACTGAAGTTCATGCATAAAGCCTAGACACTTTTAAGAGCTTTTTCTTTTTTACTCTTAGAAGCTTCAATGTTAACGCCTAAACCCAAAGTAAGAGTTTAAAACTCTATTAAATATAAAACTTTGACACTACAAGGGCCTTTTTTTTTGTCTTTTAAGTTAAAATACAGAGTTTTTAATTTCAAATTTTAGGCTTAACTTTAAATTTAAACGTATACCTTCAAGTTTTAGGTATTAGGTGAAATCTACATGAGCGTGTGCCCCCATTGTGAGGGCAAGATCTTAAGAACAAGGGATTGAATGCCCATTAGAGTCCCCTCCCATAGGACTTTATTGAGCATAAACACCATGGTGATTCTTTTTAACTATTAAAAAGCAAAAGTGATGCCCTTGGAGTACACTATAAAGCCCACAAGCTTTAGCTCATAATGTCCCTTTACACTAAAAAATCCATGGGCTTTATGGCAATAGTGATCTAAAAAGAAAAAATTCTATCATTTAATGCCCTATAAATGAACTATTAAAAATTAATATAGGGTTTAAATGATAGGTAAAATTCCCAGAAATGTGCCTTACAAGGTGTGAGGAGGGCAAGGGCATGAAGGCCCCTTTGAAGCTCTCTCCCAAGATGAGAAACCTTACTAAATGTAAACACCACCAAGATGTTTTATTTTCATACCTGGAGAAACAAAGTTTATTGCATTGGACTACACTCAAAAGGGATTTCTAGTCTAATTCATCATCTTTAGGCATGACTTTTAAAAGCTTGAGCTCTTAGTTTAGAGTTGTTAATTTTGAACTCGAACCGCAACCTCAACTAGAAGCGTAATGTCTAGGTATCTACACTTTCACCTTGTTGTTATGAATCTCCACACATTGATGTGACCACTTTAAAAATCCACTAAAACATATTATAATCTTTTGTGTAGTGTTTGTCACTCACCTTTCACTAGAAAAAGATCCAAGTACAAAAGAGCATAAGCTGTCTAATAAAACTTGAGATTCATTTATAGTGTTTGAATAAAGAAGACATGTAATTGTTTCAAAGTATTATAGTCTTAGACTCAATGTAAGTGCAATTTATAATATAGTCCAAATGACCTTTAAGTAGCTGTATTTTGCAAGTTGACTAAGAAAGATTTTTGAGAAATGCTTGCCAAAAAAACACACCCCAAAGTGAAATTGGGAGATGATTTTTATCAATGAATATAACTTCATTATACCTCCTATGTCTTCAATGTTGGAGTTTGACAATATGTTGAACTCAATCTCTAATGTGGTTTTGTCACAAAATTGTTTCTTACAGATCTACTTCCTAACTTTTGCGACAAACTACACTATGTAGAAATACACAAAGTGTGGGCCACAATTGCAAGTTTCTAAAATTACACAAAGTCACACAAGTTAGCAAAGTTGCAAAAGTCCCATGTTTTCTAAGGCATGTTCCTACGTTTCAAAGGCAAAAATTATGTGACTACAAGTGTATTGCACTCTTCCTAAAGGTAGAAGTTGAAACAGTTAGAAAAGTCACATTATTTCTAGAAGCTGTTCCGAATTATTTTCTAAGGCGGCAATTATGCTACTTGTGAGACCGTAAGTTTCAAATTTGTCTTAAAGTCTGCAAAATGAGAAAGTTTGAATATGTAAATAATGTGTTTTTCCAAATATTTGTCGGGCCTTGTTTAATATCAAAAAAATTAAAACTTCACATTTTTTCAACCGACCCACCACTCAAAATGAAGCCCTTACTCTGCCTCGGCCAACGTGACCAATGATTTCAACAAGCATGAATTTTATAACAAGGAAATACTTGAAGTATTGTTCAATTAAGCAGTCTTATAATGTGAACTAGTTTACTATAGCGGATTTGGCTTTTTGTTTCTGTTTTGTTTCCATGATCCTAAGCAAGCGACTACAGATCATAGATCATGACAAAATCAATTGAGAAGACGACGCAAATGATGAGAGGGAGAGGAGAACAATTGTATTTTTTGTTTTACTTTTTCGGGTGAGTCATTCAGTGTCTCGCTCGTTGGCGGCCTGACCCTCACCTCAATCGTTGTATTCTACTCGTTGGCAGACTTGCATGCACAAGTTTACTCTCTTCTATTCTTTTTTGTTCTCTATCGTCCCCCATTTCTTGTTTATCAAAAATGCGATTTTTTCTCCACTGTGTGGAGTTTACAAGATAGTTTATCAAAGAATTACAAGACAGGTTAATGCTAATCAACTAGTTAGTTATTCTCTGTTATCGCTGTCTCTTTTAGATGAGCATGAAGTACATTACACCACGCTCATCGAGCTTCCAGTTGCCAACACGAATTGTTTTCTTTCATTTTGCGTCGTCCTCTGGCGTGTTTCGTCACCTGGTAGTTGGGCCGAATCTACACTTTTCTTTCGATCCTCGGGGTACGTTCACCCTTCGCTTTGTTTCACTTCGTCACCTTTATGACAAAGTTGCAGGAGTTCACAATTTCTGACACTCCCTCTTGAACCTTGCAACTTTGTATATTCAATCCAATTGTTTTTCTTTGTCTTGCGAAGAGTGGTTTGTCGAGCGGCTTCGTGAGCAAACTACAATCATGTCTTCAGGTTTTATGTACTGAACCTTGAGCTCTCCTTTCGAGATCAAGTCTCAAATATGATGGTATTTCATAGGTATATGTTTTGTCTTTGAATGGAAAACAGGATTCTGGGACAAATATATGGCACTTCGAGGATCCATCATCATCGTGCATGGTTCTCTCTATGGTATGCCAACTGCTTCCAACATCATCTGCAACCATACTACCTCGTTCGCCATCTTTGAAGCTGCGACATATTCAGCTTCGCATGAGATTGAGCCACCAAGGTTTGTTTCTTGCATGTCCAGCTAATTGTTGCTCCGCATGCAATCGAACATCCTCCTATCACAGACTTGTTATCGTCTTTGCAGCTCGTCTAACTTGCATCACTGTAGTATTGCAGCTCAAATCCTTTGCCTTCGTCTGCCTTGTAGGTTAATCCCATGTTTTGGGTACCCTTCAGATATTGCAGAATTTGTTTTGCCATTTGTCAATGTGCCATGCCAGGATTCGAAGATAAGGCCAAATCAGGTCTGGTACAAATTGTGAGGTACATCAGACTACCGATCAGATTTTGCTAGGGTATACCTTTTATTTTCTATCTCTCCTCATCTATATTCGGACAATCCTGCTTCGTTAGTCTGGCTCCAACAATCATTGGTGTGGCTTTTTTGTTTGCAGTCCATCATTCGGTACTGCTTCAATACATTTTGGACGTATTCTGACTGACTCAGATGCATTTATCTTCTGATTCGATTTCTTCTGATTTCCAGCCCAAGGCATTTTGTTGCTTCTCCTAGATCTGTGATTTCATAACTTTTAAAAATTTGACTTTTCGTTTTCTTGATTAGCATCAAGGAATTTCCTATTATTAGGAATCTCATCGATTGCAAATGGGTCTTCAAGATCAAATATAATGCCAACGGAGCGATTGATCGAAGGAAGAGCACGAGGATTTGCTCAGATCCCTAACATTGACTACAATGAGACTTTCAGTCCAGTAGTCAAACACTCATCAATCCGAGCCCTCCTATCGTATGATGCAGTGGCCGACCTTGAAGTACATCAACTTGATGTACAGACAACTTATCTGAATGGAGTCATTGTAGAAGACATCTATATGCTACAACCTAAAGGTTACATCCATGAAGGTATGAAGCATCATGTCTATAAACTCCACAAGGAACTTTATGGCTTGAAGCAATTAGGTAGAGCTTGGTTACAAAGGATCATTACATTCCTCATCCGACAAGGTTTCCAACCACCAATAATGCACGCACCGAGAGAATTGAACGGACTGATCCTCCCACATTTCTCCAACACATTCCTCATCAGTATAAATAGTTGATCATTTAGCGACATTTAAAAATAATACTGATGTTGTTTTATCAGAGTATTGCTAGAAATGCTTATTTCTTATTAGTAGAAGTGCATCAGACAGAATTATCAGTTACGTAGAGACAATTTTGAGTACGCGACTACGTCCGCTATTGTTTTGCTCTTGATTTGTACATGCTACTCATTGAATCAATCCTACCTTCTTATTGTGTTCAATATTATGTCAAAATGTATGCATGTTTCTTTGTATTATTTGTAATATGATCAATCTCTTACTATTTAGTCTGAATTGTTGAATTGTCAAACAGTCAAATCGAACTATTGAATTTCTCGATACTACAATATTCAATACATCTCTTTCACTCTGAAATTGTTTTTTTATGAAATCACTTACTAGTTCTAATGATTTCAAAGTTAGTCAGTAAAAGATTCAAATGTGACGATTTGTCGAATTTGATAGGCGTAGTCATGCATTAAATGAAGGATCTTTTGGCTCAATAGTGCATCTATTGAATCCTCTTTCCTTCTTCCAACAAATAGAAAAAAATATTTGAGAGATTAGACATCATCAATAGTAAGGTGCAAATATTTTGGATGCACTCATTGTCATTTCAATAAATTTATGAGCAAGATAAAGTCAAGCTTATTTTGAGAGATTCATGTATTTCATATGGATAGTCTCAGATCATTGTACTCAATGCCTTTGCTATTAGTCAAGAATTCTGTCAACTAGAGAATCTTTCATGTGTTCTATTTCTTGAATAAATAAGACTGGCCTCTCTCTATTTTCACAATATTCATATTATGATTCGATTCTAAATACTTGGTTTGTTTGTTAATGTGTTTCGCTACCAGGTGAATGAGAATCAATTTCCTATCAAAAAGTTTTAAAAAGGTTACATTTACAAGCTTATTGTACTTCTACACAAGCTTTACACACAGCAACTTATATTAATAAAGTTCTACTATGGCATTATAGGCTTGATCACCATAATTACAAAAGTATCATGCACATGTGTACACAAAAGTTAGTTATATATGAAAATTGCATTGTAACATGCTAGAGCTCATTTGAAAAAGAATTAAGCTTTACGACTCAATACTTAATAAAATATTTTTCAACGGAGATGTTATATTTTTGGAAGATCAATCTATAAATTTAAACGGTAAAGATGAGATGTCAATTGAGTCTAAATCTGCTTACTACTAGTACTGTTGAATCTCAAGCGTTAACCATGATGCTTCAGGAGACCCTTTTGATAGTGAATCTAAGGAATAAGTATCTGACCAACAACTGCAACCACAACCTTAACTTGCTATTCCAAGAAGGTTAACAAAAATTAGAACTCCATCAGCCAGATTTGTGAATTAATCTACATGTTTTTTTACAAATGAGCCAACTTCAAGGCTTTGGAGCATTCTGATATAGATCTATGGAAGGAAACAACGGATGTAGAGTATCAATCCCTTTTAAAGAATCATACTTGGATTGTCATAGAGCTGTCAATTGATTGAAATATTATTGATTGGAAATAAACTTCAAGACCAAATACAAACCAAATGGTGGCATTTTATCGAAGGAAAGTGAGACTAGTGGCAAAAGGATTTTCTCAAATTTTCAACATTGAGTATTTTAGCCTAGTTATTAAACATTCTTCTATCATGATCATATTATCATACATAGCTACAACAAATCTAAAAATTCATTAAATGGATGTTTAGACAACATTCTTGAAAAAAATTATTGAAGATGACATCTACATGTCTCAACCTTAGGGTTACAAACTCAAAAGCAATGAACACGTGGTTTTTACTCCATAAGGAATTGTGTGGACTGAAATAGTCACCAAGATCTTGGTTTCATAGGATTGATGCTTTCTTTATTGAACATAACTTTCACCCTAGCTCTGTGCATTGCATTTGTAGTTAGCACAATAAGTCAGTTCATGTCCAATCTTAAACTCATCCATTAGAAGGCTCTTGTAAGATTCATAAGATATTTGTAAGCTACAAATAATTAATGCATCTGATAGGGTGGATGAAATGTAGGCATTGTCTTTCATATAATATAAATACATGGGTGCTACTTAAGCAACTAACAAAGCCATATGGTTAAGACATTAACACAGAACTATCTCATAATAGTCCAACTCTTTTGTATGGTGATAATCAAAATACTATAGCTCTATTAGTTTATATGAGTTTTTATTCTAGGAGTAAACATATTGAGATTAGACATGATTATGTTAGAGTTGCATGATTTTGGAGCCATAGAGTGGAGTTCAAGCCAAGATAAACTAGTAATCACTAGTTTGTGTTGCGTTCTAGCTTTGTGATCTCAATTGAATCTTAATTAGGTGATTTCTCCATCATTTCTAAAGTACATTGGACTCTATTTGCTATTATTTCAACATGGTATTAGAGCCAAACCAAGAAATGAACTATGGTGATCAAAATTAGCAAGTTTTGTGATTTATTCTACTAGATGCCACTCGACTGTAGAGTTTATTACAAAGAATAGCTTCCAATCACTCAATAGAAAGTTAGATCAGCATTATTGGAGATGTAGTAGGTGATTCTTAGACTTATTCAAGGCTTAGAAAGTGCCATTTAGGGTGAATCCAAGGATTTTGTAGAGTTCCCATCCTAGAATGCAATTGTAACTATAATTGTGTTCAAATCTGATTGCATTGATGGAATAGTTTGGATAAGTAATTGCTTAGTGGTTCCATCTGATCTCATAGGGATATTCTTGAGTGGCATTTATTTGCAATTGTATTTAGGTTAGGTTGATACAAGCACCTTGTGAAGCTGAGATCAAGGAAAAGATCCTAGTACTAAAACTAAGATTAGGTTGATCCAATACAAAGTTCTCAGACTTAAATTCTGATCAAATGTACTTCTATTCCAATCAAAATGGAATTAGTAACCTTTGACCTTTTACTGTACTACTTATAGATAATGACTCAAATATCAAACCTGTTATAGTTCCAGATTGTCCACATAATCTCTAGAGAATTTCTCTTATTCGAAAAGTTCCAATTAGGCATCTTATTGTGAATCTATCCAAAATTACTTCTAGAAAAAATCTCATTTCTATACCACAACTGGTTCTTTTCTGAAAACTATGCAACCACAGATTTCCAAATAGAAATTTATCCCACCACTTCACCCCTCTTTTTTAAGAAATTATCAATTTCAATAAAAGTTAAGTAGAAAGATGATATATGAAAATAGCCAAATCCAAGAAAAGTCAGTAATAAGTGCTTCCACTAGAGGATTTACTTTATTACAAACATGACTTCTCTTTCAAATATTTTCAATTTGAGTGATAGAAGCTACTATTTCATCGAAGTCCATTTATGCAGCAGAGATATTGTAGGTTTAAGAAATTGAAACACTTTAACCTTAGAAATTATTTGAATTCCAAGTCCATTCCCACAAGTAGTAACTTATATGACATAACAGTCTTTTCAGAAGAATAATTCCATGCTGGAAAGAATCATATAAATAGTCCGATGTCTTATATTCAAAAAATTATTAAAAAGTAAAGGATTAATTAAGAAAGCGAGAAATAGATTTGAGGGCCTCTGATTTTGTAAATGATGAGATACCACATTGGGATCTAGATTAAACCTCAAAATTTTTCAAAATACCCCACATTTTATCAATGGTTTTTTTTTTTTTTTTCCATATCATGACTAGGTACTAAAACATTCCATTGATAATCAGATCTTTACAGTCCTAGAATTTCCTTTCCAAAATTACTGATGTCCCATACCATCAGCTCTTCCTTCCAGAAAATCCTTAACCGCCATAACTGATATTCTTGAGATCCACAGATCATCTAGCTGTCCTATAGTCCATAAAGGAAATTATCTTCTTGTTCCCATATACTGGAGAATCCATATATTTGGATGACTGGCATGCCTATCAGATGGATATCACTAATCCACATCTGATCCTGTGATCTAAGCCAAAGAATTAACATGGTTCACTATTACATTCTGATCTTTTCTGATTAATGATAAGCTTCGAAACCCTACTGATGCATCAAATCTAGGGACAAACTTCAGTCAACTAACAGATCCAATGTAATCCATGTATCAGAGTCCACTCCTAATATCACATTTGACATCCAAAACTGCGGATAACTCAATGATTACAAAGATATCAGTTGTGAATTCAACTAAATGAATTCATCCAGGAAACTAATATCCCGTATCAAGCAATTATTTATTGGGATTATCACGATTCTAATTGCGAAATATATTTTTAGATCACACTTACTATCTCTGATGTCAACTCTTTTTCCCTCCTTAGAATTTTCAGTTCCTTGAAAATTTATTTCAGCGAAGGTATCAAGAAGATGTAACGACATTAGTAAATGTTTAAAAACTAATTATAGTAGAAAAAAGTCTAAAACAATTTCATTTCTGTTCTATACCTGGGCTGAATATTTGGTATATCAAAAATCATTTACTAGTATGTGAAACAGTACTAGTCTGATCTTTTGAATATAATTCACCATAGGATTTTACTGGAAATGAAATCAGTTATGTAATTCTTATTATTACAAATTTTCCAATAAAATTGGACTGTTTTTTCTTTTTATTGATTGGTTTGGCATTACTCCGTTAATATTGACAAAACCTATCCAAACACAGAATATGAAATTACATGAATGGAAATCCCACCAATAGGATTTCAGTAATTCTTGAACCGTATATTGTCAGATTTACTGTCTAGATAAAGAATACTATTGCCACTCATTCAATCTGGTCATTTCATATTGTTTGACGATTTTAATTCAAATTTAACGAGTATCATGCACAAACGCTCACTTGACTGATTTCTAGCGATCAACATCGATTAGAAAACTATCAAACAAGTAACTGATTTCAAATTTTTATCAAATTGAAATTCAACAAAAAAGAAAAAAAAATTTAAATTTAAACTTTCAATCTGGGAGTTTCCAACTCCAAAAGTTAAAAGAATGACAGTACAGTAAAAACTGTCGGCAACTTCATTGCGGCACCTTCTGTCGATTTTAACTTATCTATCAACGAGAATTAATTTAGACTTAGTGAAAACACTGTGACCAATTCTGACTGATAAACTCAGTTTAATCGATTCACTAATCTAAACTGATCCCATAGATAATGAAAAAATGACCAAAATTTTGATTTTCTCGAAAAACTCAATTCTTGTTTTATTTTACGTAATTGACAAAAATACTGTTAGTACAAAAGGCAATTGAAATCGAAAAATCGAAACACTGTCCAATTTCTCATGTTATTGACCCAATGTCAAACTGGCATGCAAAACACACTGCATCAGTCACAAAACGTCATTCTGAATTTTTTTACGTAAACTTCAGTTTTACAAAATTTGTCAGCCAATATCACTGATTTGTGACCCCACTGTCAAAGCACATGCGTATGACCACTCAAATCGATTGTAAATCCCTCATGCATGTCAGAATCACTCTGAGAATCAGCATGCAACTAATCCATGCAAGCATAGTACTACAAATTAGGGAAATGACTGGCATGCAATCAGAATAATTTCAAATTTTGCCAAATTTTACTCACAAAACTACAAAATTTTAAATGATCATAACTTTGGGTACAAATTGGGTGCTATAAAACTCAGTACAGAGGGAGACCAAGTGAACAAGATGCTTGCCACATCAGCCTGCCACCTAGGCTTCACACATGTGAGATCAGAGTGTCATAAAATCTGTAGTTTATCTTCCCGTTGGCTAACTTCACTGGTACCACTCCAACTCCTTTAGCAGATAGCAATTTGCTATCAGCTTGTCCAACTTCATCACCATTGTCAGTTTTCTTGAGTTCTGAAAACCACTCTTTCCTTGACGTCATGTGCTTGGATGCACCACTATCAATGTACCAGGTATCCTTGACTTCATCACTTGTCATTAATGCTGTAATGAACAATTTTGAACTCTCACCTGTGTCATCTTCATATTGATCATCATTGTATTGATCTTGATGAGTATAATTGTCTTCATAATAATAGTCATCAAATTGATGTTGATCAGCATAATTTCCCGCTTGCCATTTGTCTTTTCTTTGTTCCATCTCCTTCTGTTTACGCATTTCAAAATCATGCAAATACGTGCAAACACCCAGCCTAGCCCAAAATTGATGCGACCAACAGTCTTAAACAATCAATTAGACTTCCATGAAGCATTCATACTGATCCTAAGATGAAATATAGGCTAAGAACGAAGATTTCTTGATTTGTAAAAGTCAAAATAGCTTCAATCTTGATGGAGATGGTGCATAAGCCACCGGCCATCATTTTACAGGTTTGATAGCTTGCTGGGAAGGTAAAAAGAAATGATACTCATGCTGTAAATAATTCTAGAATGGTCTCCATATGGATTTGGAGAGATCCATCCCCCAAAAATCACCAAAAATGGTCATTTTTTGAACTTTTTTGACTTCCTACAAGTTCAATTATTGAAATTCTTGGTTCTAACTTCAGGGAAAGCTTCAAAGAACTTTGGTCCACCACTTTATAAGCTCTGCATGGTGTTTTACAGCCACCTACTATCCAAGTTTATGAAAAAACAAGCAAAAATGATGATTTTTGGCTATTTTTTCATCACAATATAGTGGAAATTCATCACATACAACTCTTTCTCTAACACATGCAAACCAATTTACAGAATTATAATTATCTAATTGGTCATATAAGTTACTACTTGTGGGAATGGATTTTGGAATTCAGATAAATTCTAAGGTTAAAGTGTTTCAATTTCTTAAACCTACAATATCTCTGTTGCGTAAATGAATTTCGATGGAATAGTAGTTTCTATCACTCAGATTGAAAATATTTGAAGGAGAAGTCATGTTTGTAATGAAGTAAATCCTGTAGTGGAAGCACTTATTACTGACTTTTCTTGGATTTGGATATTTTCATATATCATCTTTCCAGTTAACTTTTATTGAAATTGATAATTTCTTTAAAAGGAGGGGTGAAGTGGTGGGATAAATTTCTATAAGGACTATAGGACAGCTAGATGATCAGTGGATCTCTAGAATATCAGTTATGGCGGTTAAGGGTTTTCTGGAAGGAAGAGCTGATGGTATGAGACATCAGTAATTTTGGAAAGAAAATTCTAGGACTGTAAAGATCTGATTATCAATGGAATGTTTTAGTACCTAGTCATGATATGGGAAAAATAAAAAAACCATTGATAAAATGTGAGATATTTTGAAAAAAAATTGAGGTTTAATCTAGATCCCAATGTGGTATCTCATTATTTACAAAATTAGAGCCCCTCAAATCGCTTTCTTAATTAATCCTTTACTTTTTAATAATTTCTTGAATATAAGACATCTTAGATTGTTTATATGATTCTTTCCAGCATGGAGTTATTCTTTTGTAAGACTGTTATGTCATATAAGTTACTACTTGTGGGAATGGACTTGGAATTCAGATAAATTCTAAGGTGAAAGTGTTTCAATTTTTTAAACCTACAATATCTCTGTTGCATAAATGGATTTGGATGGAATAGTGGCTTCTATCACTCAGATTGACAATATTTGAAGGAGAAGTCTTGTTTGTAATGAAGTAAATCCCTTAGTGAAAACACTTATTACTGACTTTTCTTGGATTTGGCTATTTTTCAGTTTTTTCATCACAATAAAGTGGAAATTCATGACATACAACTCTTTCTCTAACACATGCAAACCAATTTACAGAATTATAATCATCTAATTGGTCTGATCTTGCTGGATTTTGGTTCTTACTATCTATTTTGTGCCAAAAAGCATGAAAAACCAAGCAATTTTGACCAAAACATAGCCTAGAATCATAATAATTGGAAAGAATCGGCATGCATCATTAATTTGATCTTTGATGAACCCTATACACTTGCTGAAAAATTCAGATCTACTAAAGATTTGATCTACACAAGAAAAAGCTCCAAAAAAGCATCACAAATTGGTCATCAAGGACAATTCTCCATAAAACCACAAAGAATCCCAAGAGAAATGGATCTTAGCAACATGCAAATTGAAATTGGGATAGTACACCCACTTGCACCCTTGCTAGTCACCTTGGAAGAGAATTCCAATGATCCAATCCAAAATTTCGACGAAAGGTAGCCCTTCTCCATGTTCTCCAATCTTAGTAAGCCTTGCTCTGATACCAATATAAGGGAAGCTCCCTAAGATCCTGCTTACAAGACAAAACACAATGGAAAACACACTATGGAGCAATCACCCAACCAAGTAGAAGCAACCAATCAACTCTAGAAGCTTCACCCCCAAGCCAAGGAGTAAGAAGCATGAAGGTACAGTGAAACCTTGACAATGAATCAATGACCACAATGAGGAGTAGGGCGAGTTTGGCCTCAATATATAGAGCCAAAAGCATCCTGGGCACATAGCCATGCATAGCCCTAAGTACCCTATTCACTATCAGTAAGCTATTTGTTTGGTATAGATATGCTAGTACCTTCAATATGATTAGTTGAGTCAGGAATAGAAATGTTCGATACTTCGGGAGCATCTGATAGATCAACTGTCAGAGCTTTGCCCTTGCCTTTGAGGTCAATAAACTGATCTTCGATACAGACGATATCCCGACTAGTGAATATCTTCGATTCGACATGATTATAAAGTTTATGAGCTTTATCTAGAGTAGTATAATCCATGAAAATAGATTTGATACTGTGGAAGTCGAACTTCTTTCTAATCTCCTGCGGAATCTGCGCATAAGTATTACATCCAAACACGCGAATGTTCGATAGTGATGGTTTGGAGCTTGTCAAAACTTCATAAGGTGTTTTATATGAGACTCCTTTAGTCGAGCATCTATTGTAAATATAAGCTGTAGTGGAAATACCTTCAGCCTAGAAGAATTTTGGAAGTGTCACATGAGCAAGCATACCTTAGCCGATTCGACTAAGGTTCGATTCTTCCTCTCACCAAATCCATTCGATTGAGGTGAATAGGAGGCGATAAACTATTGCTCTCAATGCCTTTGCGAAGGCATTGGTCCTTGAATTTGATTGAGATATACTCTCTCCCATTGTCAGACCTCAATGCCTAAATTCTTTTACTAGTTTCCAATGCTGCACGCTCTTTGAATTGTCAAAAGAGATTGAAAGCCTCCGAATTCTGCTTGATAAAATAAACAAAGGTTCGAGAAACTTTTGTACCTTTTGTTGAAAGGGTTGGATGGAATGCCATGTGGAGGTGGATGTAGCTACATTGTTTAGTGTGAAAGGGGGCTTCATAGACGTGCAGGCCACATAGAAGGAAACAGAAGCATAAGAAAAAAAAAAAAAGCAGCAAAGAAGGGAGGAGTCGAGAGGGCGAGGGTGAAAGAACAGAGAAGAAGATGCTGAAAAGCTCGTCGCGATCCATGGATGGGCGAAGAGGAGGAAGCTCCAACTGCAGCTACGCGTGAGTACAAAACCAGGCAAAGCTCGTGTTTCAAGCTAATTTTTCTTGATCAGTAGATGAGGAAAGAGCTAGAGTTCTTTGTTTCTTGCTTTGCTGCTGCTTCATGTATCACTGAGCCGGCTTTCTACATCGCGGCACTGCTAAGATGAATATGTTTCGCATTGCAGAGTTTCAAATTGGCCGGGAAACAAACACTGATGCTCAGTTTTTTGAATGGGTGCTTACAGATGACATTTCTTGTAGGTTGTGTTGTTTGCGGTGCTTTTCAATCGGGAATCGAGTGCTTTGTACAGGAAGGGTGCTTGCGGATCAAATCTATTCCTGGGAAATTTTCTTTTGCAGTGTTACGATCAATAATCAAGGCCTCCCTAATTACTCATTGTGACGAGCTAGAAGTAGTGGTTGATCACATGTTTTCTGGAGACCTGAACAACGATATTGTCTTTTGAATTCAGGCTGTTTCCTTCAAGGTGAACAGAAGTTCTCTCATCCATTGCCTTCTCTATGTTCTCCAGCTCTCCGTTGTGGTGGTCCATTTCTCAATCGCGTTTGGAAATTCTCACTAACCATGTCTATCTAGACTGGAATTGGCTTCTAAGAAAGTAGTTTGTTGAATTTGTGAGCTGGCGTTAGATATATGGTACCTTCTTGAATTTATGCATGGGAGATTGCAGAAGGCCTGGGTCGAATATGAGAGCCTGCCACGTGCCTTAAAAGACGAATTCATCGTCTTTTTTCTGAAGCTTTTCATTGCCCTTCTCTTATCAGTAGCCTTTCGGAAATGGTGCTGCATATTTACGTCTAGGGTTAGGTTTGTTGCAGGATCCTCAATGCAGGACGTTGTAAATTTCTGATCTTCAGGTTGGGAGTGCAGGTGGTAGTGTTCTAGAGACTAGTTGCAATCAGAAATTTTCGAGCCATAGTTGTACCACAAAAGCTGAGATTGAGGTAGAGTGGGCTCTTTGGGGTACGTATTGTGGATGTCATAAAGGAAGCATTGGATTCTAGAAGTGTCATCCATGTTTTGACGCATATATTCTGCTTCCAACTGCTAGTCTTTTCATTAACCCAGACTTCCAAGTCTTGATTGAAGTAACATACATATTCCAAATATAAGAGTCAACTTAGAATGGTTCATAAAGTTTAGATAAGAAACTTGATTTGCATTTTTGTGGTGGGATATAGAGTACAATAATTGCTGTACTTGGTGCTGCAGTTTATTATGCTTTTTTTTTGACAATTTTAGGTTTCTGTTGTATTAGAGGAAGGCACTTCAGTGCTGATTTGAAAGTTAGCGAGAAGGAGATAAAAAATCTGTACTTAGATGTTGAAACATGCAATTGTTAGTTGATTGTGTCAATGAATGAAATGAGTTGCAAGAATGAGGACATTTAATGGGAACTTCTAGTAGAGGATATAAGAACTTCAGCTTTCCTAATAAATTCCTATTCATATCTTTGATTGAAAATTGATTGTTAGCCATTGTGGGGTTAAGCATCCATTATGGAGAAGGTTGTGCTTGTTACATGGGTTTGAAAAGCTGATTATCTCATGGGTTGTAAACCTTCACGTTAGAGGAGTTGTTTTTCTTGGATTTGAATGCATGCACAAAATGTGCAGCTATAGACTGTCTCATATCTTATATATTGTAATATTTTTTCTTATTTAAAATTTCATGAATTGACCAAATGAAGTTTCTTCTTCCACAAATAAGTAGCCATCAACTTGGATGAACATGCATTATGAGTAGCCCAAAAGGATACGAATAAGTAATTGAAAAAGAAAAAATATTTTTCAGCATTGTTGTTAAGGTGGGAAGTGTACATAGCGATTGTCTGACCTTTTGGGCTTGAAATGTGGAAAATACCCATTGAGAACGATATGAGAGTTGATTCTTTGCAGCTAGTTGGAAGTTTGATTTATTTGACTCACATATGTTTAAATAGTTTATATTTTGTTTGTTTACTTAGTAGATTCATGGCATATCCTAGAGAGTCACATTTGAAATTTGCGAAAATGATCCTAAGATATGTTAGTGGTACAATCAGTTTCGATTTTTCAATAGCAAGATGTACCAATCTTAGTGGGATATTCTAATGCGGATTGGGCATATAACGTTGATGACAGAAGATCCAGTATAGGCTATACATTCAACGTGGGTATTGCAACTATAGCTTGGAGCAAAAAGCAACAACTGCTTTATCTTCTATAGAGGCTGAGTATTGAGCAATCAATAGTGCTACATAACAAGCACTTTATTTGTGATGCTTACTTGTAGATCTTGGCAGGCACAGAGGGGTATTATTATCATTTAAAGTGACAATTTAAGTTGCATCCATTTAGAGAGGAATCCAGTTTTACATGCTCAAACTAAGCATATAGAAGTACATCATCATTTAGAGATTACAGGAACAAGCCATTGATCTAGTGTGTTGTAAATATGACCATCGATTGGCTAATATGTTTAGTAAGTTTTTAGGCAAAACTAGTTTGAGAAATTTCTAACGTTATTGGGTGCTTTGTGAATTATCATGGAAATGCAAGTTTAGAGTTCTCTTTCTCCTCTGTGTGTTGTGGTGGCTATGGCAACTCGGTGGCAGTCATTTCATGTTGATTGCATTTTGACACCTAGTTGACAAGTGCTCGATGGTCTCATGCTAAAAGAAGGGTTAGAGAATAGAACACCGAAATGTGTATAAAAGGAGAATCTCAAAGAGGTCAATCATCCAAGGTGAGAATCTGCCATTGCATGAAGGAGCAAGATGCATTAGAGACCCTGGCCTCATCTTCTTTACATTCACTTCCAAACCATGGGTGTGACAAAAGGAATGAAGGGTATCATTGTGCTGCTGCAAGCCTTCCCTGGTCAGGCAACATCCTAAACCACCATGTTGACCGATGACACCCTTATGCTCAGCAATGTAAAGTTTGAAGGATGTGGGTTCACCCCATATGTGCTAGTAACTTGCTGAAATATGGCATTGGAGGAACAAAAACATCTAATAACCCACTCATAAGGTTCATGATAGCCAATATGACGTCATGTGAGAAGTGTACGTTTGGTAACCTCTGGGTAAAAGCACGTGTCTAGGGACAAAGTCAAAAGCGCATCCAAAGTTTACAAAGCAACAATAAACTTGCTTCTCTTAAAACTTGGACTCCTCAATGAGTGATTTAGAAGTTGAGAATGTGGTTTGAAGTGGAATGATGTGACCCAAAGCCGGCTTCTGAAATAGCATGTGACGTTTGAAATTTTGCCTCTTTGCTTACTATTGTTTGGAGAATAGAACCATTGAGATTAGCCATAACTTGTCCGATCATGATGGTGTGATAGTTTGCCATCCTCATGGGACTTACATACAGTTAGAATTAGTAAGCTCAACTGTGATTATACTGCTAGTATAGTTTACAGTTGTTATGTACTGTTTCAATTTAGTAGGTAGGTTTTAGCTAGGAAGCCAGCCCGGGGGCTTGTCCCGGGCCGATAACGGGATTACACATGTATATAGCCTAAAATGCCACGTAGAGGCCAACAAGGAATTTCATGCATTTATTAGGCCTATGCCATGTGGCGTCCCCATGCTAAAGGGGACTCTTGCTTGTATATGAACACTTTCTTTGTAATAATGATTGCTTTTGCTTTGTGAGCTCTTTGCTTTGTGTGAGCTCCTCCATCACTCTGTTACTTGTGGATGTTGTTTATGGTTTCAACGGTTGGCAATCAGTCAGTGATTGCATCTCTAATTTGTACTCTCCACTAGGTCAAAATTTCCGCATAGAATGTTAACTTGGTATCAGAGCCATCAGGCTGTGGAGGAACGTGCACGATCAAAGCTCTTGGAAGAGAAGTTCCATCAACGGTAGCATCGAAACCGAGCAATGGTAAGGATGCCGTACGGGGTATAGGATGGTCCGGGGTGATTGGTGATTAAAGCCCTTTGATTCAGTGCATACGGAATCGAGGGACGCTTGGAGCGGCATCTCAAGGTGAGAATCAACAATGGCATTGTCGGATTCGGTGGTTACGATTACTTCACATGCTTTTGCAAAGGGATAAATGTTATAATTGAGGAGAAATTTATACTAGCTTGTTATTGGCTGCAATGCAATGATGGTGGTCACAAGGTGAAGGATGTCAATGGTAAGGTCAGCTGGATAAGCCAAAGTGGAAAAGTGGTAATTCGGAAATGCAAATCTAGTAGCTTGACTACGGTTCATGAAGGGGCAAAGATGCAGAGAGGGTAGTCTCTATGATCTACTGGAGGCATATTGTTGCAGTGGCATGGACTTCATGGTGTGCATGAGATGTGGGCATGGTCTGCAATGCAGCAGGAGTCAATACTTTGATTGACATCGATGGAATGCTATCTACCATCAAGAGCATTGGTAAGCCATCTCTTTGGGGCTTTCGTGCATGAGTTGTATTTGCAAGTGTGTAGGCTTGGCATTGGATGCTTGAACTTGGATGGTTTGTGATCTTTTGGAGTGAGATCAGCGAAGCCTATTTGAAGTCATGTGAAGCCATTTTATCTCAGTAAGATCAGGGTTGATGAGACATAACTCTGAGGATCTATGAAAGCAAATTCATAGATCATGTTACAGGATGTAACAGGAAGCAGCAAGCAGGATACGTGTGGTACTATGGAGCTTAGTAATCCATGATTGGGAAGCCTTGATGGTGATTTGGATGCTAGGGTAAGGGAGCCCACTTGACTTATAGGTCAAAGCTTGTTAGCTTGTTTTTTTTGAATAGTCCAAGTTGATATGTGATCCATATTCTTTGTGGATGCTTGTCAAAGTGTGTAACCTACAGGAGAAAGCTCATGAGATGTAGGGAATTCATCAGAGTCTTGGGAAGGCATGTATGCTTTGTGCATAAAGGACGAATGGTAGCTTGGCAAGGCAAGGCAAAGTGGAATGGATGGTTTTGGATGGGACACTTGGACAGTGATGTATCTCTAGGAGGTACATGGTGCATCTGAGACATCTCAGGGCAGATGCGTGGAGCTATGGATGCATGGTTATTGTAGCAGTGGATCTACCTATGGCAAAGGTGTATGGTACACAGGAGGATATCTTCTTCAGCAGGCAATGATCATCAATTGATATGTTTATCATTTGTGTTGGTTACATGAATGTGATTGCTTGCATGTGACTTTGTCATGAGAGTCTTTTGTGACTAGAGGTAGATCTGAGTTGGAGTTTGATTGGTTATGCATTTGCTACTGAAAAGAAAAACAAAGTACTCATTTGATGCTCAGTGACTTGTTGACATGTCTACTAGCTGATTTTCTGGTGAGGGTATAATCTTAGTGGTAGTAAGATTTCCTCAGGTTGAGCCATAGTCGCTCATTGTTGTCAGCGTTATGAGTATGTCTTGTAAGCGTCTGATAAGATGTCAGCCTAGTAAGATGGAGGATGACAATCTCATGGTGGCAGTGAGGTTTCCTCGGTGTGAGTCTTGTGTCTCACGTGGTCCGCTTGTGTTTCAAGTTGGATGGTGAACAAGTCAAATTAAGAGTGTGGTAGACTCTTGTTGAGAGCATGGTGTTTGGTGGATACTTTGTTTGGTGTACTTGAGTGTGAGTTGAGTACAGGTAGCAGGAAAAGTGCATATGATCTCTACATACACTCCAGAACATTGCTACACATTTTTTATTCTGATACTCTTATCACATTTGAGCTTAGATTTGATCTGATTTATTTATGTAAGCTTTAAATGTGATATTGTAAAGTGTACAGTTAGCTCGATACGTAAATCACACTTGAGCTTAAGAGAGGGAGTTAAAATTAGTAAGCTCAACTGTGATTATATTGTTAGTATAGTTTACAGTTGTTATGTACTGTTTTAGTTTGGTAGGTAGGCTTTAGCTAGGAAGCCAGCCCGGGGGCTTGTCCTGGGCCGATAACGGGATTACACATGTATATAGCCTAAAATGCCACGTAGAGGCCAACAGGGAATGACAGGCAGCTGCAGTCCTAACCCTAACTTGTGGTTTTTCCGAAAATACGAATGTGGCTTTAAGCCTCAATATCAATGGCTTTAATTTTAAACAAATTAGCTTGAGTTGCTCATTCTAGCATCTATTAGCTCAGTTTGATCTTATTCGGAAGATCATTGTTCCTACTAGTTATGGCTGCTCTGCAAGCTTTTATTGATATATTTGTATTTGTCTCTCTGAATGCGTGTTCTTTTGTTATTTGTTTTTAAAAATTGGCTGGGTGCAGAATAAAAAGCTAATCCCCTTAGTTATTCAACATCATGCGGTTGTATTAGGAGTGTTTCAGAAATTGTTTAGCTCTGTTATTCGGAACTTGAAAAGTAACCTAGACGATTCTCACTCGATGAAATTTACCTTGCAAGCGAATTTCAAACTTTTAGTGGGTTGCTTTCACAGGTACAATGTGTTCAGCAGCTTGTTGTGAGAACCTCTAGATTCTGAGAAATCATTATTAGTTGCAGGAAAGGTTCGGAATGCATCGTGTAGCCAGTACTGGAAATGCTGCAAATGCATCCCGTCCTCGGAAAGAGCGTCGAATCACTCTTGTGTTTAGCGATTCATACGATTCTAAGGTGCTTAAAATGCAATATTGTTTGTTTCAATTTTGTTTTGATTAAGTTTGAAGATTTATAGAATATTCTACATTTTGAGATGCTGTATTTAGTGAGTTTTCATGCATTGTGTAACTTTTTTCTTGATGCATGTTGAGATCAAACTTGTCTGAGCATTGCAGCATTGTTCGGGCATCAACTGCGTGAAAGTATCGGGTGCTTCAGTTCACAAGAACAGCGCCCAAGGCGGTGATTATCTATTTACTGGTAGTAGAGATGGCACACTTAAAAGATGGGAGGTGGGCAGTGATGCGGCCGTTTGTTGCGCTACCTTTGAGTCTCATGTTGACTGGGTATGTGTGTAGTACAAAATTGCTGAAGGATGTGTGTGAGTATGCTGAGATATCTGCAAGGCATTAGCAATCACTTACACAACCTTGAAAGCCAAAGGATAAATGGAAGCATGTTATTCTTTGCCTAACAAGTGCATCTCTTTGAAATGAGTAAAATCTGTGCGCTTCTACTGGCTGTGAACAGGTAAACGATGTTGTCCAGACTGGTAGCGATATGATAGTCTCATGCTCTTCTGACACTACTTTGAAGGTAAAAAGTATGTTCTGATGACATTCTATTGGTTGATTCACAAAGCGCCTGCTTTTGCTTGTAAATTTCATCACTTAATGTTTTTTGGGTAGTGGGTTACATTAGGCATTGCCTTTTCTAGATGGCCAGCTTGTATATGTTTATATGCAGATCTTAGAGTTTCTTCACTGTCAAGCAGGCATGGAAGGCATTCTCCAGCGGAGAATGTGTTAGAACGTTTCGACAACATTCGGATTATGTAACATCTCTAGCAGCCGCTAAGGATGTAAGTATCTCACAGAGTAGCATTTATAATGTTGGAATCTGAACAGAACTTAGTTTCTGTGAAAACTATCTAGTTTGAGATTTGAGTGTTACATGACAGTTTGAGGTTTCAGATTACCTTGCTTTGGCAATTCTTGATATTTTGCTACATGCATTCAATGTGTTGTGTATGGAGGCTGTGCCTTTCTGAAGGTTTACTTCAATGAGCCACTTGGTGTGGAGGTGCCAACGTTGATTTTGTTCAACGTGAGCAAGAATTTTTTTGCTTTTGCTATCATCACTATGGTGATCCTGATAAGGAAAGCTTACAGTTTCATCATCCAGTATTTGGTTCACTGGATGTTTGACTGGGATAACTTGTGTTACATGTTATAGGCTTGAGAGGTATGAAATTTATGTATTTCTGTCCTGTGGGTCAAAATCTTTTACTTCTTGGAAGCTTCCTGTATTATTTGATCTCAATGATGGAAGCTATCAAAGAAATCTGGAAAGATATGCAATGATTTTAACACACTGTCATACATTCGTTTTGGTGATCAATTTGTAGTTTTGAAAGTTTCTTAATTCTAAAACATGAAAATCTTATAAGTATATAGTACAGTTTAGTTGATGCCTTGGATGAACTAGTGCTTTCTAGTATGTAAATTCTTGTTCTGGAATATTTTTTTGAAATACTTTCTGTTGTGTACATTCAGAAAGAAACACGTTCTGTACATACATAACCTGTTTATAAAATGAATAATGTTTTCTCAAAGCCCTAACATAAAGGAATAAGATTAGTATGCTCCGTATAGACCATGGGTAATTTTCCCACATTAAAAATACGATCCTGTAAAAAACGTGTAATCTCCCTTCTTTCGTATGCCTTGCCGAAAGACCTCATTTCATATGGCTTGGGATTTCTGGGTCTTTTTAACTTCTTTCAACCAATGTTGCACGTTCCGTTCCGGAACGCGATTTGGAACACGTTCCGGAACACGATCCGGGAAATACAATTAGGGTTTCTTGGAACGCAATTTTTTTTTTTGTGAATATGGGTATCAGATTAAAGGTGTTTTCAAGAGCAATCCACTTATCTAGTTTGCTTGGAGTTCCAAGAGGAGTGCATTCCAATTTTGGGCCATTAAGTGGTTTTTTAATCTGTTCGTCAAGTTGGGAACTTAATTGCGGATGAGTAGTAGGGACCATAGACGGATGGTCAAGCTCAGAGAGTCAACTAGGTACGTGTCCAGAAACGCGTTCCGAAACGAGTTTCTGAAACACGTTTCTGGTTTGGGACATCTTTTCGCAAAAACGTTTTTAAATTTTTTTTTTTTTTCCGATTTTTGTGGACAATATGGATATCAAATTAAAGCATTAATTAAGGGCAGTACATTTATGTAGGTTGCCGAATGTTTCGGGTACAGTGTGGTCCAGTTTAGGTGCATCAATTCCCATAGGATTCTATCAATCCCTATTGATTTTTTAATATCTGTTTTTTTTTCCCAGAGATTCTGAATCCAGAAACGAGTTTCCGAGAAACGCGTTTCTAGAAACGTTTTTTTTTCCAGAAACACATTTCTGTGCAACTAGGGCTTAGAGCATATGTCAGTGAGACGCAGACTTACTGGGTGAAGTATTTGCCAATAGTAGAGTATGCTTATATTGATAAAAAACATGTGTCCATAGGGATGAGCCCATTTG
Source organism: Diphasiastrum complanatum (assembly GCA_029204225.1). NCBI lineage: Eukaryota > Viridiplantae > Streptophyta > Lycopodiopsida > Lycopodiales > Lycopodiaceae > Diphasiastrum > Diphasiastrum complanatum. Next base: position 14,773,988 of record CM055108.1, read on the forward strand.
AGCTCAATAATGGATTCCAGCCGATAGTGGATGCATACTAAATTGGTTTTAGCACGGTTGAAGTCTTTCAAGGCTTGAGCTAGAGCAGATACTCATGCATGTGAAAATCGTTTGTACAAGGAGTTCAAAAGAGGTGATATGGTCTTTTTGCTAGTGTCACCTAAATCTAAGGTGATGAGAACTGGCAAGTGTATATAGCTATCATCAAGGTATTGAGGACCATGGCAAACTATGAAGAAGGTCAGTGAGGTGGCTTATAAGTTACAACTACCCGAGGGATGCAAAGTGTATCCAATTTTTCATGTAAGTTGTTTGAAGAAAGCTTACATGGAGGTGATAGCTGTCTAGTGGGTGGCATCGTAGCCCTAAAAGAACAATATATGACAGATCATGGACTTGAGCGTGTCTTAGAGCAGAGCCAACATGACTGAGAAATCGTTTGATCCTTGAGTTTTTGATAGCGTGGAAAGGATTACCATTGTCTGAAGCGCCATGGGAGAGTCAGGTCCAGCTACAGATGTCCTATATTGAGTTTGTCATTGAGGAGCAATGACATTCTTGAGGAGGGAAGGAGCGTTAGGATTTAGTCATCAATCTAACATGTCCCGACGAAAGCGGTAGCTCTAGAGGGCCATAGGACTGACATTGATTGTCGATGACTCCTCATTAGAGACACCTGAGTTCAGTTGTGACCAGGCGTATCGTAGTCGCAACCAGATGCACTTTAGTGTTTCCACGAATTGTGGTTTGTTGCGAACGAACCACTATTCATCAAAGAATCGGTCATATCCGATTCGAGTTGGAAAGAATCGGATCCAGAAAAAAAAAATGGTTCTTTGATTCTGAACGATTCTTTGATTGTGACATTTACGATTCTTTGTTGTGGCTTGCCAATGTTATGATTTGTATTCAAATGTTTACCTAGTATATTGTGTGATGAACGTTTGGTGATGGATCATGAATAAATCATAAATTGCAATGTTAAGTGCAAGTTGGAGCATGCAATCTAGTTTGTGAAGTTTGAAATGTGTCAATCCAACATTGTTATGTGCACTTGTGATTCTGTGAACGCTGAATTGTGATATGATTTCAGGCTTCAGCTTTCTACCAGCAATAATGAATTTTGAAATGTATGTTTTCAATAGCAATCTAACATTTATAAGATTCTAGACATATTGTAGACACAATATAACAGATATTTTTTGAGCACTATATCTGAAAAATTGCAAAAATGAAATTTGCCAATTCTTTTGGAAGGGACCCGGCTTAGAACCACGATTCATGCCGATTCATCCGATTCTGAAAAGCTTGATTCTGAACCGGGTGGAAACACTATTGTACTTGCACGGGATGTGCTGCGTGGCAAGTTTGGTAGAGTCGACTTACAACTGACCTAATTAACCCATAATTCGGCGGGCAGTGACTATGGTTAGCCGGCATGGGACTGGTGTGGTCTTATAGCCACATGTGTATGTTGAGCATGGGGTGGCACCACATTAGGAAATTGTATTCATGGTCAGCAGGGGTAGGCTTGGTAGGCTAAGTGGACTGGTCACCCACATGTTTGCCAAGTGCCCTAGAACAAGAATAGAAGACAGTGTGCTTAAAGGCTTGCCTAAGGATGGGAGGAGATTCATTCTACACATTGGCTAGTTTGGGGAGATGAACATAAAGTTACTGGCATGTAACAGTCTCCATTAGAGCTAGATTCTCATTGTCATGTATGTGCACATACAACATTGGCTACTCTACCTCAAGATTTGGGCCTTGTTTATAGTCTTTCATCATGGTACAGACCTAGTACATTGCTTATGAGATTAACGGTGCCATATGCGACATTTTAGAATGTAGTAATGACTCACTAATTTGTTGGAAGTTTCTTGAGTGTGTAGAGTGGATCCAAAGGAAGCAACTACAGAATTTCCTTGAATCCATAATGAACTAGCATCTCGAGGCCAGAGGAACTAGAGACTTGGTGTATTGATCAGATTCTGCGATGAAAATTAGGACTCGAACGAAAATATGACATTTTAGATAACTTTTACCCATGTTGCTAGGACCTACTTTTTGGGTCTGACAGAAGTTAGTAGGCTTGTACTGATGTGTATCATACTATGTGATAGAACCAATGATCTGACAGGTTCAGAAGATATTTCTTTGATTCCTTTTCTGTTCTTTTTTAGTTGTTACTCCAGAGTCTTTTTTGATCTGTAGTTAGGATAATGAACGTTCAATTGGTTGTCATATTTAAGGCTGGAGGAGTTTTTTTTGGAGAGAAACTAGACCTAGTAAAACTATCAAGTATACTAAACAGCTGGGCTTGCTTTGGAGCAAGAAAAAATAAAATAGTAAAATTCACCATCTGTGTGTTTATGCAGTGTACAGAATCCAAGTTTCTCAATTGATAGATTTGAAAGTTGTGGTTGCTATTGTAAGTATGGTTGTGGCCTATTCTTTCTGCTTTTTGAGTTATGTCCACTCCATTATCTGATGAAACAAAGTGCATGGCTGAGAATATATAAAGCTTGAAAGCATCCGGAACTGACCTTTTGGTGACTTTCAGAGTGTGTGTTTGTATCCTCTTTGAAAACTTTCCAGTTATGTCCTGTTAAAGCTTTTAATTGAACGTTTTTTGTGTACATACAGAGCAACACTTTGGCATCTGGTGGCCTTGGGTGTGAGGTGTTTATATGGGATCTTGAAGCAGCTTTAGTTCCTGTATCTAGGGCTGCTAAAGATGGAATGGTGGAGGGCGGATCTGAGGGGAGCCATTCATCTGGGTCTCCTGGGGGTTTTGTACTTAGTGACCGGGCTACTGCTGTGAATAGCATTTCTTCTGGTACAGTAAGTATATCCCAAGGCTACAGCCCAGTACCTGCTAAGGGTCATAAAGAATCTGTCTATGCTTTGGCTATCAATGATGCTGGCACTGTCCTTGTCTCAGGCGGCACAGAGAAGGTGTGTATCAAGGTTAACCATGTTCAGGATTAATTCTGAGGTTTGACTTTTTGTTCTTTGTGACCTCCACTGGACAATATACTTCATTCATTTATTATCTAACAAAAAAAGACTGCTAGGTCATACGAGTATGGGATCCTAGAAGTGGATCAAAGCAGATGAAGTTAAAGGGGCACACTGACAATGTTCGAACATTACTTATGGATTCCTCTGGCAGGTATTTGATGTACAGAATATGTGCCTTTATTATGCCAATCTAGGTTGGCGGAATTCATTATAGCACAATTGTCAATGTCTCTAGTCATTTCAGATCTGACTAGGACATTAATAAATTCACAACATTATGAATTGTTAGAAAATTGCAGACCTTTAGAGAAGGGTGTCTACTATACAATGCCATCTGTAACTGTTATGAAGAAGCATAGCCCTCAAAGTTAGACCTATAGAGAAGGGTGTATATTCTACAATGCTATTTCCTGTTATGAAGTTGTGGTTTGTGAAACTTGAAGCTTTTAAAGATAGTAAGTTAGGTGAACCTTGAAGCTGTGTGAATGTGAACTTTCTGGTTTATGTGCTTTCCTGTTCATTTTGTCTAAATGAATTCATATTTTCTCATGCTTGCTTTTAACACATTCAATACTTAGAACTCTTTGTAAGCTGTTCTAAATATTTTTCGTAAAGTAGCGCTTCCTTGATATTACACAGTTTTCCATAATCCTGGTATCTGGAATAAAAAACTGTCACTTTTCATATTGCACGTGACTTCTGAGCAAGAAGTTAGTCCACGTGAAAGCACTTTGTACATCTTAGCAATGGGGCTAATGTTGAGAAGGCCAACTTTAGAGTTTCTTTTTTGCTTATACCCATATCTTACTCATATCTTAATGTCCGTTTGGCAATAATCTAACCGTTGGGTTTACTCGCTTCGACAGGCTGTGCATCTCAGGATCTTCAGACTCTACAATTAGGTGAAAGCCTTAATACTAAAAGTTGACTCTTCATTTTGTGATCACTGATTATAGTCTTTCGAAATTTTTTCGTATCTACATGCATAGAAGAAAATAACATTCATAATTTTATTGAATTTTAACTATAAGAAGAATGCTCATCTTTAGGGATGCAAAGAACAAACTTCATATTGCAAATAGCTTAAAGCAGTCCAGATTGCAGTTGCTGATGCTGATGCTGTTGTCATAGAATGGTATAACTATATGGGGCGAAGCAATTGGGCTATAAATGTAAAGATCTCCAACAGAGGACCCAACATAGACCCGTATTGACCAGCAACATAGATTGTAACATTAGAATGACCTCCCAGCCATTGAGCACCATCCTTGCTCACTCCCCGAGCAATGTTGCACGTTCCGTTCCAGAATGTGATCTGGAACAAAATAACATTCATAATTTTATTGAATTTTAACTATAAGAAGAATGCTCATCTTTAGGGATGCGAAGAACAAACTTCATATTGCAAATAGCTGAAAGCAGTCCAGATTGCAGTTGCTATGCTGATGCTGTTGTCATAGAATGGTATAACTATATGGGGCGAAGCAATTAGGCTATAAATGTAAAGATCTCCAACAGAGGACCCAACAGACCCGTATTGACCAACAACATAGATTGTAACATTAGAATGACCTCCCAGCCATTGAGCACCATCCTTGCTCACTGCCGAGCAATGTTGCACATTCCGTTCCAGAATGTGATCTGGAACGCGATCCGGGAAATCCCATTAGGGTTTCCCAGGACGTGCACTTAGTTTTTTTTTTTTGATTTAAAAAGAAAAACATAGATTGTGATCTGGAACGCGATCCGGGAAATCCCATTAGGGTTTCCCAGGACGTGCACTTAGTTTTTTTTTTTTGATTTAAAAAGAAAAACATAGATAATTTTCAAAAATGGCTAAATGTCGTGGGTCGCGTGGATACTTTGTGTGGATAAACACAGAGTTTTCTAGTTGTGACAAAGCTCACCTTGCTTTCATACATACCATGCTTATGACTAAAAGATCATTCAGGCTCATAGATTTGTTCATGCCTCACTGAAGCCTCAGTATAGATGGCCACTACCTTGGCTGGCTACCTACACTGACATCTGTGTAATTGATTCACACTTTGGCATAAATTACTAGTTGTCCAGTAAGTAATGTTTGGTTAACCCCAAGTGACTTAGGGTGTAGGCCGATTGATAAAACATCAATACCTATATTATCCAAAATCACATTCTAAATTATTGAAATTGACTGTAATTTTTAGTTTTATTGTAAACTATAGAATGCCTAGTCTATCTACAATAAACTTTGTTGTAACTAGTACTAGAAGTCATGTTTTTTCAAAACTCTAAATCAATGTTTCTAGCTGATTCGACCAATTCACCCCGGTTCAAATCGGGCTACTAGGTTCGCGAATCAGGAACCGGTTTGAATCATAAAAAACAAAAATTCTTCAATAAAGTAATGTTTTTGAACAAAAGGCCAATATCAAATAGTAAATACCAATAAAGTTTGAACAATGGTCAACCCTAAAGAATTCGAGAACGTACTGCTGGAAAACATTACTTAAAAATTAATATATACTGTCCCCCCCCTAGTGTGTCTTGAACCCTAAAAACGTGCAGCCTGTTTAGAAATCGATTTGGCAAAAACTAGCAGATATGTTTAGGGATTGATGTTGCAAAAAGAGCAGTAGTAGTTCGATTTTGTAGCTGAAAATGCAACGCCCAAGGTTGTTTCAGACCCTAAAAATGTGCTATCAACCAAACAGAGTGAAAAAACATAGATGAGCCTATTTTTAACCCTTAAAATGTGCATGATTCAATGATCCTGTATGTTTGTCAAATCAATCTCGTGTTGCATCAGTTTCTTCCTGCATTTGATTTATCCCTAAAGGCTTACCTCAATGAGTATCAGATGTCTAGTTGCTCCTGAAGGATGAAAGATAAGAAGAATTATCACTGTTGCTCTTACTGTTAGTGTTCCAGTGCAGCTCTTTGCAAGTCTTGCATTAATGTACATATTGGCACTATTTGACAAGTATGCGGCCTTACATGTATGAAACATATGGTAGAGTATACTTCTATTGAAACCACTGCAATGTGTTTATTTTCTACATTAGGCTTTGGGACTTGGGCCAGCAGCGCTGCATTCACTCCTATGCTGTACATACAGATTCGGTCTGGGCATTGGCAAGCTCACCATCATTCAGCCATGTGTACAGTGGTGGTCGAGATCTTTCGGTATGAGATCTTTGCTTTGATTATGTTGTTAGGTAATGATATTTTATTTTGTTCCTTGATTGGCAATGGTAATTTTTGATTTAGGTCATCCTTTGAATTTTGGTTTTTGGTCTATGCCAGTTTTAAAGAGAAAAAAAAAGCATGCAAAGTATCTTTACCTCAGGATTGTGTTCTCATCTAGTGGTTGCTCTTTTCATTTAGTAATAAGCTACCGCTTGTAGCTGGCTTTGAGTTGAGGGTTTTGGTTATCTTATTTAGGTCTATTTGACGGACTTGTCTTCTCGTGAAAGCACCTTGCTCTGTATGGAGCAACACCCTGTTCTGCAACTAGCATTACAGGATGATGAATGGCTTTGGGTGGCCACCCCAGACTCCTCACTACATAGATGGCCGGCTCGGAGTTCTTTGAAGACAATGCAAAAAGGGTCATCTTTTGTTGCTGGGTCTCTCCCTTACGCTCGTGCAAGAGCTTCTCTGGATGGTTCAGCTCCTGTATGTGTTCAAATCTCACTCCTTTGTAGCATATACGTGGTGGAATCGCTCAAAGTGGCAATTTTTTGATTGGTTCATGAATTATTTTGTTGCAAACTTGGCACTTACTTTTTTAATGAATATTCTATCTTTAGAGTGATAGCCCTATAGAAAAGTAAGTTTCTCTGTTTGTAGTTTGTCTCTGTTTTATGATAATGTCTCCACTGTTATGGGAAGGACTTTTGTAGACCACAGGAAGGTTGGAGTGAAACTAGGCCAGGCATTACTTTCTGAGGATGATTGTTATGGACAATAGTGGGTTGCCATCTGGATCTGGGCAGCTCATTTATGCAGTGTTCTTTGCAATGAATTTGGGCAATTCGTTCAGCCTTCCCTTTGCTTTGAGTCAATAGTCTTGTCGGCAGCCTTAAATGAGAAGGTTGTTTTTGTGTCAATTTGTACGTAACTAATGTAGTTCAATTGAACTCTTTTGTGGAGGTATCATCTTGTTCTCTTCAGTCTATTGCAAGTGTGTAGTTGAACTCTCCAATCAAGCTGTTCAATTTTTTCTATTTTTGACAAAGTAACGACATATGAAAGGAAAATCTTGCTTCAAATTCTACCTTTCTTTATGTTTTCATATTACTATAGTGGGACATAAGTTAGATCAAGTATAACGTGTTCAATGATGTCTAATGATGTACGGATGTGACAAGGCTGGTACGTTGTTTCGAAGACACTGACTTATGTTAGTGTCTTCATCTGCTGGCTGGCAGGTTCCATTGCATGCTGAACCTGCATTTGTTATCCCAGGAACCCCCGGAATTTTGCGACATGCAGTTTTAAATGACAGAAGGCATGCCTTAACCAAGGTGAGTCAATGCCTTCATTCATAGCCATCCGTTGACTAGTGAGGTAGTTTATCATTAGCTTAATAATGTTCTGAACCATTAGTGTTGTAACTTCTTGTTTTATGACATCAAAGATGAGCTATTAAAAGAATAATAGAACCCATGTTTGATACATCCATGCATAACCCTGTTTTGTTCTGCGATAATATTAGCATGTGCCCTCCCCCTTCTCCCCTCTTTGGACGTCTCTCAACATTGGATCAGAAAACAAAGTTTCGTGTTGCTCTACAGGAGACCCCTTACTGAGCATACATTTACATGTGTTTTTGGAATGATAATAAGTACCTATGGCAAGGAGGGATGGGATGGATAGACCAAGTGCATTAATGCTAGTGAGCATAATGAGTGTCCATGAATGTAAAAAGGCAGTAAGTTAGAATTGCAACTTGAAGCTAGAGCTGACTGAAGTGTAGATATTGTTGTCTCTTGAAAGCCTAATCTAGTCATGCTCACATTTCAGGGTGATACAAAGGGAACGTAGATCAGTCCATTAAATCAAAGAATGCTTGGTTCTTGTCAATGTACATGACTCCTCATTCTCCTCAAACAATGAGCATAGTTTTCAAAGTCTCTCCTCTTTAAATGTCCCTGAAATCTACCAATCACAATGTCGACCTGGTCGCAAGCTACTCTCGGCTAGCCCATTGCAATTTGAAGGTTGTGCATCATCTGCAGGTCAAGGGGTGTAGTAAGCTCAATCATACCACATTGTCTGTGCAAGGATAGGAAGGAAGTTGAGTCCAAGCGGGCCCTCCCATGCCTGTTGGATACATATAAGGTCGAGGAGCTAGTATAGTGTAGCATGATCCATCTGTGGAAAATTACCAAAAGAGAGAAGTCATGAAACCTGTGCACCGGCGACCTTGCTTTAGAAATCAATACCAACGGAGCTCAAATATAGGCCACTTTGTACCTACGATTGGGTCATCACTGGTTTCCCCTAGCAGTCCAAGTTGCACTACTAGACGGTATTCCTCGAGCAGCCTTAGGGTTCATATGACGGAACTAGAATACCAGTTCCTACCCCTACCGGGTGACGTGTGCCAACTAGTCAGACGAGGAATTCCAAGATATCATTTCTACACACCGGAGTTTCACCACAACCTGGAACCCTGGGATATCTTATTCAAAATACAACATCACGAGGATCACAGCTATCTAGAAGTATACGGCTGGACGGGTCATGGAGATTAACTGACGCCACATCCACTCATTACGCAGAAGTAGCAAACATTTCCGAATACCCCTTACGTTAATCCATCTGAACAGTATCCTGAATCGCCTGGGACTGCTAACAGCACGAACGTAAACCCAGAAGATAGACCCAGGTATAGAAATCAAAGAGCGTTGTACCAACACCTTGAACTAGTCGTGAATATTTCAAGTGACGGACTACCCAAAGATCCTGTTGATAGTCTCAGCCTAGAGGTGAGGACCATTTAGGACTATCGGGTTGGATCTAAGTTGGATCTCACGAGACTCTTGGCTAGATATCCCTTTGAGCTCCTCGAACAATTTCTATCCCAAATTCCGTGGGATTCAGTAAGATCCTACCTAGGGTCCATACTTAGATCTACCACAATCCTATGTCGATGTCATGAATGGCTGCTCCTCTTACACATAGAAGGATGGATGATAATAAGATTCGTTACCCTCGACACACAGCATGAGAGCGTTCATATTGGAGATTTAGCCATTGAAATAGTTAGAGAAGTACGTCAGTTTTGAATATGCCTCTATTATTGCATAGATCCCGTATGGGTATTGCTGTCCACAAACTTGACTCGACTATGGCAAGGATAGACAAAATTTAGTGTACTACAGCTATCGCCAAATAAGAATCTGAGAGGTTAGAACTGACAAAATCAGAATCCTAGTTCATCTCCCAAGCGGTCATACCTCTAAGAGCCTGGAAAACTTTCATTGATCCGGGAGTACGGGGTGATTAGGACGGCCCCTGGGATTGGAAACGGCGTTACCCTGATCACTCGCATAAGGGCAGTGTGGGCCCTTCCCCCGCTGGGTTTCTTTCGACGGGACCAATCCCTCGACGGATCTGATCATCTTCTTTCATACCATAAATTGTAGGCCAAGATGACTAGATTCTTGAAAATGAGAGAGAAAAGCAAGACTATACATTTCAAACACAAACACAAACACTCTAAAAACAAAGCTCCTCAAAGTATGTATCAAGCCTCATGTACCATGCCCTGGGTGCTTATTTGAGTCCGTATAGGGCTTTGTCCAACCATAATGGTTTTTCAACCCGTTTCGTACGTCGTTTTAAACGAGAGGTCCAGGTTCAAAATGGGAAACTTTTTTAGTTTTTTTTTTTTGTTTTGAAAATGTGTTTTTATGGGTTTTTGGGGTTTAGACATGTCATGTAAAGACTAGTACTAAGGAGATACATCCAATGTCTATCTCCAACTTAGTGGCTTTAGTGCCTATTGTGATTACTTTAAGTCATAAATTAAGAATTTCTAAACTTGCGGAGCTCTAAGAAATTGTTTTGAAACACAATAGTATTAGAGCAGGTACATGATTGTCACCTAGTATTCGAACCTTAGAATCAAGATTGTGGTAGCATGCATGCTGCCAAGTATCGGCCTCGTGGCTCTGATGTGGCCGACTGCATGTAGGTGTCCGACGGGGGCGCCTCCTACTGACAGGGTCTTTAAGTTGTGTTAGGCCCTGTGGTACGACCCGTGGGTCTCTGGCGCGCTGTAGGCCCTTACCGGTGCACGCTACTCACACTGACTTGCCTGGTGGGCGTGTGAAACTGTCTCGGTCCACTAAGATAAATTTGTAAATAACTCGCGAAAAAAATTGCCCTTTTCCCAAGTGGCATTCTCAACAGGCTGATCCTTTCACTTGATTAGATATTCTTGGTATAGAGTATGACGGGTCTGCGTCTCTCTACTACTAAGAATCTCCTCTAGCTCATGTGAAAGTTGTTGGGAATCCAATGGGGGAACTAGAACACTGTCCCCTATTAGATTATCTGATTTGGCTAAGGCCTTTCGTAATTGACTCACATGAAAAACTGGAAAATCCTTACTGTTGCATGGGAGTTCTAGCTCGTAGGTGACTTCGCCTAGTTTCCTGCTAATGGTAAGTGGACCACAATACCTAGGAGACAACTGAGCACACACTCTGGCAACTAAGTACATACTGCTGGACATCCTTTCTCATGCTAGGCTAAAAGAATTGCCTTCGAAGAAGCTCATAAGTCTTGTGAATGCCTGGGTGCCCTGCACTAGGACTGTCATGACACTCATATAGGACCTGCTGTCTATCATCCTCTGAACTAGGGACACATACTCTATCTTTATAGAGCAAGTACTCATCCTGAATGGAATAGTGTTTCCATTTGAATCCTTGAGAAAACTGATCCTCAACCACTGCGGTTTGCTTGGGTAAAACAGACTTTGAGTCCTCAACGTCATCTGACGTATACATCATCCTCAGAATACCTGGTGCTCGCTATCCCTGGTTAGTTGACGGAGCTCTGAGCTGCACACCACCATAGGACTGTTAGGGACATTATGCTCCCCATGCAACTGGATTTCCCTGCCATTACGTTGAAAGCTGAGGGTGTTCTCTTGATAATTCCTTTGGAGGGAAGGCCCTAAGTTGTAGAGCCAGTCTCTTTTGAGAACAAGATCTGTGCGATCCAGGTGCATTACATGCATACGTACCAAATCATGTGACCCAAAGTTGGAGGGCCTCCCTAGTATTGTGGACACTGAGCCCAAATGGATGGAAAGAAAGCAATGGTCAGATAGCAATGTTTCATGCAGCGGTTTGAATCGGCCAATTCAACCGGTTCGAACCGGCTAGGTCACGTTCGAATCGGCTGATTCAAACAATTCTTCATTTAGGTGACCGATTTGAAATGTTTTTTTACACGGTAACCGAATCGGCCGATTCGAATCGGACCGATTCGAACCGCGATTCCTTGTTTGAATCGCCAATTTGTGAAACATTGTCAGATAGTGTGGTGGGAGAAACAATACAGTCAGATAAAAAGGGTATGAGAGATGGTGACCCCATGAAATAGTCCACAACACTATGAGAGAGAGAGAGAGAGAGAGAGAGAGAGAGAGAGAGAGAGAGAGAGAGAGAGAGAGAGAGAGAGAGAGAGAGAGAGAGAGAGAGAGAGAGAGAGAGAGAGAGAGAGAGAGAGAGAGAGAGAGAGAGAGAGAGAGAGAGAGAGAGAGAGAGAGAGAGAGAGAGAGAGAGAGAGAGAGCTTTATTAATGTCTTTTCCATTCCAAAAGGCATATAAGACTAGTAAAAGTACATGTCAAGTATGTGGTGCAAATAGGAGTGTATAAAACATCTCTAATAACAATAAAGAAAAATGTATCAAGTATGATTGCTAATATCACAAAATGAAACTAGAAATGAATGTCTACCTACCGAAACAATGTAATGTAATGGTAATGCTATAGCATGCTGTCGTCAAATCCTATTGGGAATGAAGAAAGATGTAATGGGTATAGCTGGAGATAGGTCCAAGGTATGATGTGGTGGTCATCGGGGGAGTCATCTATGAATGTGTCTCCTCATGGTGTGATTGGTAACTCCACGAATAGCAGGACTCTGAATAGTGTGTCGCCTCTGGTCTCTTAGTCAAGAAATATCATCGTCCTCGTTGTCATCTAGGTTTGGATTGATTCGTGATGACGAAATGAGTTGCCTGAACTGGCTGACATAGATCCCGCTGTAGTAGAAACATCTCTTTGATCATGAGTGCAACATATCGTGGATCCTCATATGCTATTGCAAGGAGCAAGCATATTGAAGTAGCTTATCATTTTGTGAAAGAACAAGTCTTGGCAAAAGAGGTAGAGCTTCAACATGTCTCATCAAGGGAGTGGGTGGTTGATATCTTCGCCAAAGCATTGGGAAAGGACTTGTTTATGAAGCATAGAACATCAGTTAAAGTACTATTAAAATCTATGCTAAAAATAGTTGAAGAGGGAGTGTGAAATATTTGAGGCCAACATGAAATTTCAACTTAGGAGTAGATTTATTTTTGTCAGTGTTTGTACTATTTTTGGCAAGTACATTTGTGGATGAGGTCGGATTTGGACCCATTCTAATTGGCTAATATAGATACATTGCATCTAGACTATAAGTTCTAGAGGTTTTTAATGAAGTACCAAGAAGTTATCATTTTAGGGCTAGTGGCCAAATGACATTTTAGCAGCTATAACTAGTAGTACCAGCGTGGAGAAATTATCATTGTCTTCTCATTTGATGTGGAGAATTCATCTCTTTCGATTCTATGGCCATCTCATGTGATTGCTCAAGTGTCTTGATTTCTAGTGTGTAGAATGTGATTTTAATTGTTGATCACACGTGTGAATGACTGTAGGCTGCTACTGTTGTACGGACAGGGACAATACCTAGTAGCCCATCACTCATTCAACCCTTGAAACCAGAAGATTTCGAGAAAGCCAAAAAAGAACATTTGTGTTTTGTGTGCATGGGAAAGGGACACACAGTCAGGCAGTGTCCCAAGGGGCCGTTTTAAAAAAGATAAAAAACAAATTCACCATGTAGATCTCTCTCCATCTAATCCCTCTCCTATGGCCCCTAATTACATGTTTAGTCATGCATAAATACATGTTTACCAAGTTGCTCTCTCTTTCGACTCCTTTCAATATGAGACATGCCGCCCCATGGCTAGACTACGTAACGCTCATGCTTCGCTGGTTAGTCTTGAGCGGTTCTGCTTCAGGAAGTACATTCGGAATGCCCTGAGTAAGTGTAACTTGTTTGACAATAGTGTCACCCATATCTATGTATGCAACAGAGGCATGGTGCATTGGGATTCTTGAGTCAGAGTGGAAGAGTATTGCTTCGTCTACATATCAATATGCTTGCGTGTCTGATCCAGGCCAAGCCATCCATTCCTCACTAGATTGCTGAGGTTGTTGTCATACCACTTCGGGTTGAGGCTATTTTTAGGTTCATTACATACATCCAAAGAGTGATGAGTCTTTCGGTTTCACGTCACATCGCATTTTTCTTCTCAACAACTTCATCTCCAAGGTCATCAATTATCATAGTACTCCCAGGCTTCTTGTCTCTTACGTATATACGACATTAATACTTCTGATCTACTAGAGGGATCCCGTAAGTATGTCAAGGGGGTTACTTACCATGCATATTCTCTAGTGACATGGCAGGGGCCCCTTGGTGTCAAACCGGACTTCTATCGCTCCAGTTTCCTAGAGTTAGACAATATTGAGGTCCCAGTTGTTGCAAAACGTGGTGATGACCGGCAGCGGAAGCTTGAAGCTTTGAGCGTAGGTGTGTAGGATCGGAAACGCAACAATTAGCAGCAAAAATATTCAAGATGAATCATTCATACAAATGCGCAAATGAACAATATAGTAGTGAGACAAAAAATTGCACTATGATTGATATCAACAGTGAATACAATGGCTTGAAGTAATAACTTCAGCTTGCTGAGCGTGATAACGTTGGCTACAGAAGAACTCTGATTATAATGTTAAAAAAAACACTTACATTGCTTGATTCAGCCAGTAGTATATATTTACAAGTGTCTTCAAAAAATATCTTACAAGCATTGAATGCTATTTACGCCAGTCTTTGTATATGTACAAAGTGGGTAACCGCCCTTGGGATATTTAGCAGTCCAGTTGTTTTTAAGGTTGATGATAAGTTGGCGACGTCGGTCTGCCACTTTTGGAAAAACCCGAAAAACACAAAGGTGCCTTTGAACAGAGAAAGCACGTAAATCCCCAAGGTGCGAAAATCTCAAAGGTGCCTTTAAAGCGAAGGCAGAGAAATGCAAAAAATCCGACAGTGCCTTCAAAATGAAATTTGGTCACAGTGTCGCATTTTTCCCGAAGGTGCAAAAATGCGAAAAAATCGGACTGTCGCTTTTTTCTGACAGTGTAAAAAAGGCGAAGGTGCGCACAAACATCCCTAAGGTGCGGAAAAGGCGACAGTGCCTTAAAACAAAAATGTTTTAAGGGAAAAACGAAGTTTTGGAAAAATACGAAGGTCCGACATATGTTGTCGGCCTTCGTCTGTTTTCAGGATGCTCATTACTTGAACGATTTGTTAAGGCTGAGCATAAGAAATCTAACACTCCCCCTTAATGTGGATCCTGAAAAAGCTTTGAACTTCAGTTTTAACATATCGTTAAATCTTAGATGATGCTCCTTTTGATAGAGCTAACATGCAGTTTGAATCCTTCAATAAATTCAAATTGTTACTAAATAGTAACATGTCATCTACATAAAAGGTAATGATTATGAAGGGATTCGATACAGACTGAAAATAAAAATTCGAGTCTGTCGAGTTTGGAATAAAACCATTCTTGTTAAAAGATGCATTGGTCTTCTCTTGATCAACATTAGGTGTTGACATTTCTCTGAAACAACGTTTGATTCCTGCACAAAGTAGCAGGCCGGATCATCCGTAAATCGGGATGGAGGCTGTCTTGATCGGTTCGATCTTTTGGGTTGAACTGCGATCCTCTGATGCGATTCGTTTTGCTGAGGGACTGCCTCGTTGTTAGAGTCAGTGTCAGTGTCAGTGTCGATCTTCTGATCAGTCCTGAGTTGTTCGAAGTTGTTGGTGTCGATTCTAGGATCTGAATTCGAAGTAGCTTTCCCCTTGTGGTCGATAAACTGATCTTCCACAAAAATGACATTTCTGCTCATGAAGGTCTTCTAAGAGTCCAGATTGAAGAGCTTGTATGTCTGATGGTCTGAGGAATAGCTGATGAAGATCGACCTTTTGCTGGTGTTGTCCAGCTTCCTACTTAGATTAGCAGGGATTTATGAGTAGGCTATGCATCCAAACACTCGAATATTTGTGAGTGATGGCTTCGATCTTGTCCATACCTCATAAGGTGTCTTGCGCCTCTGAGATGGATCAATTTTGAAGGTAGGCTGCTGTAGTAACAGCTTCTGCCCAGAATTTCTTTGGAAGAGAGGCATGGGCCAGCATGCTCTTTGCACTTGCGATGAGTGTTTGATTCTTCCTTTGAGCTACACCATTGGACTGAGGTGAGTACCTGGCTGAATATTGTTGTAAATGTATTCGATTGGCCTTGCAGAAAGCTTTGAACTCGATGGAGATAAATACTCCCCCTGCATCAGAGCGTAGAGCTTTGATTCTTCTCTGGGTCGATTTTTCTGATGATGCCTTGAAATGCATGAAGAACTTGAGAGTCTCGGATTTGTTCTTTAAGAAATATGTTGCAGTCCTCCGAGAGAAGTCATCAATGATAGTCAGCAAATAGACAGCTCCCCCTGTGGAAATACTGTGCATAGGACCACAAATGTCCATGTGTACAAGATCTAACGAACCTTTAGAAGAACGAACTGTATCGGAAGTGACTGAAGTTCTAGCATGCTTGCTGGAAATACAGCTTTCACATGAAGAATTCGATTTGCTAATGAATGGTAGATCTTGTACTAAATTCTGTTTCGACATTTGTTGAATACAATTGGAATTTAAATGGCCTAATCTGAAATGCCAAAGCATCTCAGTTTATTCAGAAGTTGAAGTAAAAAGAGCTTGACTACTTGTAGAATAGGAGTGATTGATTTTGTACAAATTGCCACACCTTCTACTGACAGCAATAACTTTCCTAGATTTGTCAAAAATAGTGTAGCCCTGTCTATCGAATTCGACCCTTTGACCCGAATCTGTGATTTTGCTAACGGAGAGCAGGTTTTTGGTCAGATTTGGAATGTGAAGAACATTGGACAGAAACATTACATCACCTTTCTGGAATTCGACTTTGACTACGAGTTGTCTCCAAGTTGCACAACTGTAGGATGGGTGTATGACTCGTAGTCATGGAGCCAGTGTCGATGGTGAGTCATGTGCTGTGATGCACCTGAGTCCAAATACTAGATATCCTGTTGTTCTTCGACTTTGGTCAAGAAGGCAGCTTCATCTTCCTCCTGTTGCTGGATCGAGTGACTGGTAGAAGCAGCATTTGCTTGTTGTTGGAACTGCTGCTTCCTTTCGTTGTTGTATTGCAGCATTCTGCAATCCTTGATAAGGTGACCAGTCCTCTTACAGTACTTACAGAATAGATTCTGTCTTGGCTGGAATGATGAAGACTCTGAAGTTGATACTTCATTTGGTACAGGCTGCTGCATGTTGCTCTTCTTGTCAGGATAATCTGACTGTGTAGATCTCTTGGATCTGAACTTCTGATTTCTCGAACATAGAGCTTTAGGATCCGATCCTGAGCCTGAGGAGGATGCTGATCTTCTGATCTCCTCTTGTTGAAGCAGCGATATTACTCTTGATAGAGTGAGGTGTCTTGGGTAGAAATTGCCATTACCCATTTTTTGTAGGCTTCAAGTAGACTTGATAATAGAGTCATGAGTGCATCAGAATCTTCTATGACTGAGCCAGTTGCAGTCATCTGCTCCATAAGATTTTTGAACGTGTTGAGATGACTCGAAACACTCTCTGCGTCAGACATCCTCAGGGTGAAGAATTTCTTCCTCAAGTGTAACTTAGAAGTAACATCCCTGATATCGTAGAGAGTTGCTAAGTTGTCCCATGCATTCTTAGCAGTCTGAGCAACACGTATGTGGCTGATATGAGTATCCTTGATGTTGAGGGTGATCATGGCAAATGCTTTGCCATCACTCAGTCTCCACTTGGTGATGCTGGCTGCATCATCTTTTGGTTTGAGCTCTGTGCCATCAACGATGTCCCACAGTTCTTTGGCTAGTAGTATAACCTTCATCTTGAATTTCTAGAGATGGTAGTTATCTCCATCGAGTTTGTCAATGAGAGATGAACTAGATGATGGATCCATTCTGGTTGAACGAGATAGTTGGTAGAAACAACGATTGTCGGAATACTGTTGGCTGCGCGTTTGCTAGAGAAAAGTCTTGGTAAAAACAAGACTGATAATCTGTAGTAGAAATGCAGATTACTGAAATGCCCGCTCTGATACCATGTCGCAAAACGTGGGGATGAACGGCAGCGGAAGTTTGAAGCTTTGAGCGTAGGCGTGTAGGATCGGAAACGCAACAGTTAGCAGCAGAAATATTCAAGATGAATCATTCATACAAATTGCGCATATGAACAATACAATAGTGAGACAGAAAATCGCACTCTGATTAATATCAATAGTGAGTACAATGGCTTGAAGTAATAGCTTCAGCTTGCTGAGCGTGATAACGCTGGCTACAGAAAAACTCTGATTATAATGTTAAAAAAAAACACTTACATTGCTTGATTCAGCTAGTAGTATATTTATAAGTGTTTTCAAAAAATATCTTACAAGCATTGAATGCTATTTACGTATATGTACAAAGCATCGTTGCACTGCATTTCTGAAACGCGTTTCGGAAATTTTTGAAAAAATTCCAGAAACGTTTTTTTTTAATTTTATTTTTTTTGGGTTTTTTTTTGGGCAATATGGGTATCAGATGAAAGCTCTAATTAAGAGCATAATTACTATGTAATTTGCCGACTGTTTCGGGTGCAGGATGGTCCAGTTCAGGTGCATTAATCCATGTTGGGTTCTGTGAAGGATAAAAATTCAAAATTAACCTCTAGCATGTCTGTTACGATCACAGATGGTCCCAATAAGTGTGTTTTCGCTCAGGGAGTGGAAGGCCAAGTCATGAAGAGGCCTTACCGTCGGGGCCGGGGTCTACCTGCAGCCCCCCTGCCGTTGGGGGGCGTTGCCCCCCAAACCCCCCACCGGGGGGCTACCGCCCCCCGGACCCCTTGAGCATTTATTGAAAACCAGAGCAAATAACAACCAAATAGCTATTGAAAATAAGATCTGTTTGTGCCCCATCTACTGCACTTCTGAGAGGCAAAACGCTCGTTTGACCATTGATCCCCTAAAATTTCAGCCATAAGCTATTTTTCCAAATTTTTTTTTTTTTTTTTTTTTGCGATTCTGGGAGGAGAAACGTGGTTTCCGAAACGTCTCCTCCCAGAAACGCGATTCTGTGCAACTATGGTACAAAGTGGGTAACCGCCCTTGGGATTTTTAGTGGTCCAGCTGTTTTTAGGGTTGATGATAAGTTGGCGACGTCGGTCTGCCACTGTTGGAAACACTCGAAAAACGCAAAGGTGCCTTTGAACAGAGAAAGCATGTAAATCTCGAAGGTGCCTTTAAAGCGAAGGCAGAGAAATGCGAAAAACCCGACAGTGCCTTTAAATTGAAATTTGGTCACAGTATCGCATTTTTCCCGAAGGTGCAAAAATGCGAAAAAACCCGACTATCGCATTTTCCCGACAGTGTAAAGAAGGCGAAGGTGCCGATTAAGGCACAAAAATCCCTAAGGTGCGGAAAAGGCGACAGTGCCTTAAAATGAAAATGTTTTAAGGGAAAAACCAAGTTTTGGAAAAATGCGAAGGTCCGAAATATGTTGTCGGCCTTCAGCTGTTTTCAGGATGCTCATTACTTGAACGATTTGTTAAGGCTGAGCATAAGAAATCTAACACCAGTTTTACCTTGTTACTTGGATAGTGTGTTAGAGTTAAATAGGTGCACCTCAGAAAGGGTAGTGATATCTCCCTTTAAACTCATAGTATATTAGGCATTTGAATAAGAAATGTTCCTCAATTTCCACCCCGGACATCTGACAAATCCTCTCCTCCCGTGGAATATCCTGAAGCTCCCAATGTCAATCTCAAGCTGGTGCCATGAAACCCGAAGCTGACCCAATACGAATCTTACACCATGTGAGAATCTTGAAGCTAAATAGCGTGGTAGCACTCGGAACCCTACTATATCTCTCTCTCCAGAAAATGAGTCCGATAATAGTTGGGTTTGACCCCTAACTAGCCCGGCCATGCCAATCAAGGTATGCTCTATATAGGAATCTTCTATTGTAGTCATGGGTACCCAATGGAAGATTTGTGATAGAAATGCCAAGTGTGTCAAGTAAGCGAGAGGCCTTAGAGAACCGTGATAATTGAAATCCCTGGCTATGAAGATACTGAGATGAGGTGAGTGCTGCTTGTGTGTATTTCTACTAATCCAAAGAGAACAATCTAAAAAAATAAATGATAAGCCGAAAGATAGTGTCTAGCTATGATACTAGCCCAATTAGATGAAGTGAGACCTGTGCATCATGCCTTTGCTGCGTATAATGTTGTGGGGGTAACAAGAGTATCAAAGACCTGACACTTACTCGAGGTTGTAGGTGATTTCCAATGCTATTGGGCTGAATCCAAGATGCTAACAATCAAGAACATTGAACACTTTCAAATCTGGAAAATAGTGGACAGCCATAGAACAACAATCCTCAAGAAAGAGGAAGGTAAAATTGAGAGAAAACTCAAAGCTTGTATTGCACAAATAAATCCCACACTATTCTCCTAATGTGGAGAGATACAAATAGATGGGACATTGTAGATGTAAAGGCTCAAGAATGGAGAGCCAAACATGAACAACCCACGGAATTGAATAGCCAACAAATGTAACTCCTCATGGGAGTGAATATGAAATGTCATCTTACAAGGTAAATTAACATTAAAAATAAAGGCCAAATGGGTATGCAACATTGGTGGGGTCTAAGTTTAATATTAAACTTGACATTAGACCATAGAAACTTTATATAAAGGTCCGAGTTTCTATTTTTGACACTCTCCCTTAATGACAAGTTTATTTTCATTGACCCAAGCAAATGTCGAAATTTTTCGAATCTGTCCCTTGATAAGCTTTTTGTAAATATATCGGCAACTTGCTCATTAGTGGAGCAATAAATAAGCTTTAACTCTCTCGCTAGAACCTTCTTGCGAATGAAATGGTAGTGTATTTCACTATGTTTGGGCGTGCATGGGAAACGGGGTTTTTTGCAAGCTGGATGTAGTTTTGATTGTCACAAAAAATCTGCGTTGGATTTGGTTGATGCAAACCACAATCTTCCAACAAGGTGCGTAGCCAAACACATTCGCAAGCGGCTATTGCTGCAGCTCTATACTCAACTTCGGTAGAGGATTATGCCATTGTAGGCTGCTTCTTACAAAGCCAAGTTACCGCAGCTGAACCAAGTGAGAAAACATAGTCGGAAATTGACCTCCGATTTGTGGGATCACTCGGCATCACAATAGCCCAACAATTTGAACATGTCATTTTTGGCATATTCGAGTCCATAATGAAGAATCGTCTTGGCTGCCTTGAGGTGAACTTGTTTTGGATTCTCCATGTGTTGGCTAACAAAGTTGACACTATATGCAATGTCGGGCTTGGTTATAGTAGCATATATGAGGCTACCAACCAGTTGCCTATGCAAGGTCTTGTCAACTTTTTTTCTTCTTCATTTGTATCTGGTGTGGACAGCTTAATCTTTGCTGGAGTTGCATCAGGTTTGCAGTCCATAAGATTGAATGTTGTATATGTATTTGCTTTGTGTGAGGAAGAGTGAGTTTCGGAGCCTCCACACTTCTAAACCAAGATAGTAATGGACTTGTCCCAAGTCCGTGTCAAATTCATGAGATAAAATCTTGTTAACTTCGACGATTTGCTTTGGATTACTTCCTGTGATTATCATATCATCAATAGAGAGTGTTAATAAGAGCACCTTCTTTATTCAAGATATAAAGGTTGGGATCAACCTTACTCTTTGTGAAACCACCGGACAGTAGGTACTCATCCGTTCTTGAGTACCAAGCCCTTGGAGCTTGCTTAAGTCATACAAAGCCTTAATGAGACGACATAGATGATCCCTTTCACCACAAATCCTTTGGGTTGGGAAAAGATATATCTCTTCATCAACATAGCCATAGAGCGGATTTTACATCCATTTGATGTGTCTCCCATCCAAAGTGAGTTGCTAAAGCAAGAAATCTAATGATGGGCATTTTGGCAACGTGATCAAACGTTTTGTTGAAATCTGTGCCCTCCTTTTGCGCATATCCCTTTGCCACTAGCCTCGCCTTGTACTTCTCAATTGCGCCTTTGGCATCATACTTGACTTTGTAAACCCACTTTGTACCTATTGGTTTTGGATTTGGCTTTGGTTCAACTAATATCCTTGTTTTGTTCCTCATGATAGAGGAATATTCTTCCTTCATGGCTTCGACCCATACTTCTTGTTGTGAAGCTTCTTCATAGGATTGAGGCTATTCGACGTTTAGTACTTTTGCCATTAAGGCAAAATTCATAGCTGAACTTTTGAGTCTCTCTCTTAGGACTCTTTGAGCCCCTTGTTGGCTAGATTCAGCTATTTCGATTATCTCTCCTCCAATTGCCTTCAAGTACCATCGAGGGAGTTTCTTGGGTTGAGGAGGAGGACTAGGTAGAAGATTAACTGTTGTAAGTTGTTGGAAATCACCAGTATGAGAGCTGTTTTGATGTCGGGATTGCTCTGCATCTTGAGCAATTCGCCATTGTTTGGACAGATTTAGCCCACAAACCTCTCGAAAAACCACTACAGTTCTAGCCAGTTTCGCAAGAGTCCTATTTCAAGAAAGTAAGAGAATGCTTGAGACCTATGCTTCAAGAAGTATACCCAAGTCTTTCTTGAATAATCGTCGATGAAGGTTAAGAAGTATGTTAAGCCACCAATACTTTGGGTTTGGGCTGGTCTCCAAATATCGCTATGAATGAGCTCCAAGATTGATTTAGCTCGCGTTGAACTATCCAACAGAAACTTTTGTCGATGGTGCTTGCCATAGACACAAGGTTCACACACCTCTTGGCCAATGTCAATTGGAGGTAAGCCAAGTACAAGATTTTGATCATGAAGATACTTGACGCTTTTATAATGTAAGTGATTGTATCTTCTATGCCAAAGTAAACTTTGATTAACAGCTTCTGAAGACAAAGCGTGTTGATCAAGTATTGTATTAAGCTTGTACAATTTTCCTTCATCTCTAAAGCCACTAGCAATGATTTTCTTGTCTTGCTTTAAGTCTTTAATGAAGCACCTATCATTGTAGAATTCCACAAGTATAGATTCTCGTCAAGTATGGTGTCATAGCTTCTCCCTCATTCATCTTTAAGTTATGAAACTTTTGCTCGAGGGAGAGGATCCTAGTGGTGGAAGATGTCTCAAATATTTGTTGGAATTTCTTCCAAGCCTCCCTAGGTGCTTTGACATTAGTGACATGTGTCAAGTGGTTCATGGAAGTGTGCATGGGCAACACGGAGGTGTAAGGAACGACACTCAATATCGAACCAAGGAGGCCGAATAGGACGAGATGCTGTATCTTGGGTGAATGGTCTTCGTCAAAGATGACGTCTCGACTTAGGATCTTCTCCCTGTTCTCGAGATCATACAACACAAGCCTTCTCACCTTCGCTATACCCAAGGAAGATACACTTCACGGATTTCTCATCAAGTTTCTTCCGCAAGTCCTTAGGTATGTGCGCGTTGATGTGCACCCAAATACTCAAAAGCTGCCCACCTTGGACTTGTTGCTGCTATACGCTTCTTCAGGCGTGATTCCTTCAACCGATTTGGTGGGGCTTCTATTCAATAGAAAAACAGTAGTCGCTACTGCTTCTGCCCAAAAGGAATAACACAACCCCTTTGCCTTGAGCATGCTCTTTGCACACTCAACCTTGGACTTGTTTTTCCGCTTAGCCATGCCGCTCTATTGCGGTATATGTGGAGTGGAAAACTGTCTCTTTATCCCACATGCTTTGCAAAGGTCTTTGAACTCATTAGAAATGTACTCAGCACCTGCATGTGACCTAAGAGTCATTAACTTATTTTCTATGTGATTCTCCGCCAAAGCATTCCACTGTTTAAAGTATTTGAATGTTTTATTTTATTTTATTTTTCCAAAAATATAGACCCACACCTTCCATTAGAAATCATTTACAAAGTTCATGAAATAGTATCCCCTCCCGCTGATCTAATTTGCATGGGACTGCACAAATTTGAATGCTCAAGCTCAAAATTGGCCTTGGCTCTGGTAGCTTTTCCATTTGATTACCTTCACCGCTCCTGACGATAGCTTCACTAAAACTGTGCCTTTACCCCTCACCTCATGTGTGGAGTTGTCTCCAAGGCAAAATTGCTGACCATCACTTGTCCCCTCATAGGTGTTGAACCAACGTCTATGAGGTGTCATGTGCTTTGAGGCTCCAGAATTAATGTACCATCCACCAAAGGTGGATTTTGATGATAGGGCTGTTGTGAATAGGTCAAGTCCACCAAATTGCTCTTCTTTTGCAACTTTATCTAGAAAGTGACTGTCATGCCCACGACTGATCTCGGATTGATTATCCTGTTAGAGTTCAATAGGCCTACCTCGATTCGTAAGTTAATTATGATTATGAGGGGTTTGGGGCCCTCATGTGCATATGGTCATATCTAATGGTTGGAGGCCTAAAACACATGATGGTGGATTATTATCGGTCTACAAGTGAGTCATAGAGCAACTGGATGATGTGGCCCAGATAGCCTGCAGAGGTGTCCGGTGAGGTGTCACAGTGCACTACTAGTGGTGCATGGGCCTTGGAGGGTATAAGTATACCCATTGGGCTCTCACTAGTGTATGCTTGATTGTGTGATTGGTAGCTACATGTTGCTAGTGTGATTCCTCCTTCCCTTGTGGTAGATTGATCCTTAGCTTGGGGGCTAGATCCGTAAGATACAGGTTGGGTTGGGTCAGTTCACATCTGATTCCCTTGTGTTGCTTATTTGTGGCTTGCTTAGTGTTGAATCCTTGGTAGAGGCCTTTATAGTGACCCTACTGGTTCTTGCCCTTCTTTGGATCACTTTGCTTATTTCGACATACAAAAGTGAAATGCCCATACTTGTCACATGAGTTGCGGTTGCTCTTCCTCTTGGGTGTAGATAAAGAATTGGGTGTCTCCTCTCTAATCTGCAACTTGAATACTTTGCTGCTCCAAGTTTTGCTTTGAGTTCTTCCCCTTACCTTTGCCTTTCTTCTAAATGTTTTGCTTCTTCTTACAAGCAAATGCATGTTTTGGATTATTTTCCCTTTTAGAAATTCTTCCTTCTCATCTCCTCTTGTAAAAGAAGGCCAAATAACTCCCCAAAGGCTGGGAGTCTCTCCCTAGTTGAAAGGGAAATCACATATTCTTGATAGTTGAAAGATAAACTGTTCAAGACTATGGAAACAATATTTCTATCACTTATTGTCTCTCCCATTGAAGCAAGCTGGTCCATAAGGTCTTTGACCTTTGTAATGTGATCATTGATTGTTGCACCTGCCTCCATCTTGAGCGTATGTAACATGTTTTGTAAGTAAATGAGTGGTTGAATCCACAGTCTCATATATAGAGCTAAGAATTCCCCAAGCTTCCATTGCATCCCTTGCAGAGCAAATGTGAGGAATGATGTTGTCTTTGATAGAACATTTGATCACCCTATGTGCCTTTTGTCTCCCGCTTGTGTAATCCTTCAATTCAGGTTCAAATTTAGGTACAGGCTCTCTACCTGTAAGTATCTCCCAACAATTCTTGTCCATCAAGATGTTAGCCATCAAGTTTATTTGGTTCACCCAATAGACTCTCTCCATGACTAGCCATGCTAAAATCCTTGCTCAACTTAATCTGAAAGGAATCAGAAAAGAAACAACTTTCAACTAGGGTTTCACCCCAAACTAGGGTATGTAGCTACCTTTCAGCTCTTGTTTTTGACTTTGCCACTTGCTATGGCCTTGATAGCACAATCACTAGATCCACTTGGATCAGATTACAAAATTCCCTATAGGCAGTGCACCCTCTTTGTGTGTAAGCTCCTCCATAAAGCTTTTCCAAAACCTAGCCAGGACTAGAAAGTTTTTGGATCATAACACTCCCCTTGCCAACAGCTATCCAGTGAGTCCTATAGATCAAAAGCGCCCTCCTACAAGATCGAGGTGCTTGTGGAAGATGAAAATCTTCTCAAGTATCTAAGCATCGATGTTTCTCTCACATTTTTTGCTATTTGCACCTCCTTTATTTCTTTATTCCACATCTTATTGTTAGGAATTAATGGTCAATTAACTAACTAATTGTAGAGGCCAGCTTGCGTGCTAGAAGGCCTATTTCTATTTTTAGTATAGGTACCTAAGTTAGTACCAATTTTGCTAGAATAGTATAAAAATCATAGATTTCTATTGTTAAGACTTCATAATTAGCATTCCAATTGCTATTGTAGAAGGATAGCTTTTGCTTTTGAGTATGGGCAGTCTCTATAAGAGCAGATGGGCGCCCACCTCCATTGTTATCTCAGTTTTCAGTTTATGAAGCATAGCTTCTTGCAGTTTCTCTTCTTCAGATTGTGATTGATGTTTTGCGTGAGTACTAATAAGATTAGTCTACTCCGATTTGTGAATCACTACGATTCTAACATGGTATCAGAGCCAACTCATTAAGATTGGCATCTACGGAAGAAAGGATTGGAGAAGTTCATCACAGGCAGTTTTGGTGAAGGCAGCATCTGGCGCAGGCAGTTCTGAGGGTGGTAGCACCTAAGACAGGTGTAGCTAAGGAAGGCAGCATCTAGGGCAGCATCAGAGATCATTCAGAACGGCTGGTGCATGCGCATTTGAGGGCGGCATCAGGATCAGGTCAGGATTGGCAACAACTGGTGTAGGTCATATCTACAGCAAAGGAGGCAGCAAATGAGATCAACATCATCTGAGGACGGCAGCAGGTGGTGAAGGCAAGAGCTGAGGACGACAACAACCAGTGCAGGTTCTACCTGGGGACAACAACATCTGCAAAGGTCAAGATCAGATTCAGGACAGGCATGAACTGAGGGAGGTCGTTCAGAGGTAGCGACCAGAACAGGCGTTATTTGAGGAAGTCAGAACCAGGACAGGTCAGATCAAAACCAGACAGGTTCTATCTGGTACAGACAGAGATCTAACAGGTGTTATCTGAGGGAGGTTAGATCAGATTCTGGTCAAATTAGAACCAGACAGGTTCTATCTGGAATAGGCAGCAATCAGACAGGCAAATCTGAGGCGGGTGGTATCTGGAACAGGCTGCAACCAGATAGACATGATCTGGGCAGGTGTTATCCAGACAAGCAGCAACTAAGGGCAGCAGTATCTGGACTGTGGTATCCAGGGAAGGTGACAATTAATAGATTGTTGCATGCAGTCATATCCCTAGTAGAAATCCTATCATTTTTGTACGACAAAGATGGGAAGTCTACATGAATCTGTTTTACCGGAGTCAAGCAAGTTAGATGGATCTAACTACAGCTTGTGGAAATTCAAACTTCAGAATATACTTCAGGACAAAGATTATTGGGAAATTGTCATGGGACAAGAGGTGTTGGCTCACGGTTTCAATGATCAAGATAGAAAGACATTTGAGAACCGGGTGCAACGTTTGCATCATATCATCAACTTATCCGTGAAGGATAAGGTTATTCCTCTGATCAGGAATGTAGTCGGGCCTAAGGATGCATGGGATATTCTTAGGAGTACATATGAAAAGGTGAGTAAGTCTCGAGCTTTGTTCTTGAATAATAAACTTCATACCTTGAAAATTGAATCAGAAGAATCCATTACGGATTTTATTACCAGGGTGAAGGATCTAAGAGATCAGTTGTCTTCTATAGGGGAAATTGTACTTGACAATACTCTTGTACAAATTGTTTTGAATAGCTTACCATTTCAATATCAGAACTTTGTTATGACATTGAGTTTGAGGGATAGATCGCCGACAATCGACGAGCTGAATGGTTTTCTACTTCAAGAAGAGTTAAGAAGACAAAACTTGATGTCTAGGGAAGATTTCAAGAAGCTGGTTTTCTTTACCACGAATCAAGGCAAGAAGAAAGGAGGCAAAAAGGATTAGAAGCAAGAAGGCAAAGACAATTCGGAAACAGGAGACAGTTCAAAGTCCAATCCAAAGAGAAATGGTAATTGTAACTTTTGTGGCAAATATGGTGATTTTGTGTTTGAGTGCAGGAAAAAGAAGGCAATCCAGGACAAGAAGCAACTGTCAGGCAACTTCATTGAAGACGAAGACAAAAGTGAAGCTATGGGATGCTATGAGTTATTCTCAGCGTCAACATCAGAGATCTCTGAAGACTGCGCAACATATGACACCACATCGTGAGTGATTTACACAGTTTGAGGACAGTGGTGTAAATTCACATGTCAAGCTTGGAGACAATTCTTGTTACGACATCAAAGGTCGAGGTACAGTGAGAGTACATTTACCTTCAGGGGATATAGGAGACATTAAGAATGTTCTCTGTGTTCCAGGTTTAAAGAAGAATTTACTTTCAATTTCTGCTATCACTAAACAGAACAACTTCTGATAGCATGGAGAGCAGGATATGGCATGAAAGGTTTGGACATTTGAACTATAAAAGGTTACAGGTTCTAAAAGACAATAATATGGTAATATGATTACCTAATATTGTATCTTCGGAAAAAATCTGTGAAGGATGTGTTATGGGCAAGCATCATCATATGCAGTTTCCTAAGGATGGAGCATATAGAGCCAAGGAGATCTTGGAGCTTGTTCATACAGACTTATGTGGTCCCATGCAGACTGAGTCTATAGGGGGAGCATCCTACTTCATGGTATTTGGATGATTTTTCCAGGAAGGTATGGATATACTTGCTTCAGTATAAGAGTCAAGCTTTGAAGTTCTTTACTCAGTTCAAATCACTTGTTGAGAAGCTGACAGGAAAACAAATCAAGATTCTACGTTCAGATAAGGGAGATGAGTTCATATTTACAGAATTCCAAGAATTATGCAAAGAACATGGAATCAAGAGACAATTTGCTTCGACTGATACACCACAACATAATGGAGCAGCCAAGAGTGTGGAGAGTGCTCGAAGCATGCTACGAGATAAGAATCTCACGAATCATTTGTGGGGCGAAGCAGTTAGTACATCAGTTTACTTACTTAACAAAAGTCCTACAAAAGCTGTTCTAAATCGAACTCCAGAAGAAGCTTTCACAGGTATAAAACCTACAATGGATCATCTACGAGTTTTTGGTTGTATAGCATATGCTCATATTCCTAAAGATAATCGTCAAAAACTTGATTCAAAGGCAATCAAGTGTTTATTCCTTGGTTATGATGAGCAAGAGAAGGCATATCGCCTTTATAATCTTACCAGTAAGAAGGTGATTATGAGTAGGGATGTTGTGTTCGAACAAAGTGAGTCTTCTAACCTAGAAGATCATGATGAGGATGTATTTTCTCTTTCATCAAAAACTCCTGTTATAGATGATGTTCTGGAAGATACATGTCCATGTGATATTGCTTCTACACAAATTGTACCAAGGGTAAGTACACAGCTGGATCTTGGTAAACGGAAGGAAAGGTCAAGAGTATTTGATACATACTCTCCTTCTACGTCACCTACAAAGAAGTTACCAAGATGGTATTGTGAGACTATACAGGATAGTCAAATTTTGGATGAGGGAGAATCGAGTCAACAGGAGCTAAGAGATTGACATGGTCAAGTGGACACTATCATGAAGATGGTGAAGAAACACATTATGTGTTTATGGCTTCAGTATTGGATTTTGAGGATCCTTTATTTTATGAAGATGCTGCAAAGGAACAAGTTTGGAAGACTGCTATGGATGAGGAGGACAGTTCTATCATGAAAAACGAGACATGGAACATGTTGCAAGTGGATGTATAGAACCAAGTTAAAGTCTGATGGTTCTATAGATAAGTATGAAGCTGGTTGATCAACTGTGACACCAATGATCAAGTTGCAGATATCTTCAGGACAATACTAGGTCTTATTGATAATCAATTATCCATTAAGGGGGAGTGTTAGGAATTAATGGTCAATTAATTAATTGTAGAGGCCAGCTTGCGTGCTAGAAAGCCTATTTCCATGTTTTAGTATAGGTACCTAAGTTAGTACCAATTTTGCTAGAATAGTATAGAAATCTATTTTAACTAAGATAACATAGATTTCTATTGTTAAGACTTCATAATTAGCATTCCAATTGCTATTGTAGAAGGATAGCTTTTGCTTTTGAGTATGGGCAGTCTCTATAAGAGCAGATGGGCGCCCACCTCCATTGTTATCTCAGTTTTCAGTTTATGAAGCATAGCTTCTTGCAGTCTCTCTTCTTTAGATTGTGGTTGATATTTTGCGTGAGTACTAATAAGGTTAGTCTACTCCGATTTGTGAATCACTACGATTCTAACACTTATCAAATGTCGGTTGAAATACTCCTTTTATGTGCACCATTCCTAAGTTTTGATTTATTTCTTGCAATACATCCTTTTGTTGGTACTAGTAGGTAGTTACTTGGTAGCATGTATTGGGGCCTCAAAAGTTCTTTGACTTTTGTTGGGAATTCAATCATTAGTAGTGCCATATTGTTTCCTTTGATGGAATGACACGGTTGAGATGCCTTCATTCTCATGTACACTTTTCACAAAACCTGAAAGCCATGCTCGTTTGTATTGATGAAATTTGGCTCTTGAGATTCCATAGATTCTAGTCCCTTTTCCAAAGACACCCAACCTCCTCTCTCCTCCTCTTCCACTTCCCCTCTGTCTTTGCAAGTTCCCTTTTTCTCTCTAAACTGAAAACCCTCCCCCCAATTTCTAATCCCGAAACCCTCTTTACTCCCACCCTCCCCTCTATTTCCTCCCATCGCAAATCTTGATTCACCAAAAAATCTTTCCCATGTCACCTTATTATTTTGCCGATCTTGTTTCATTTTCTGCAACATTCCAACTATCAGATCTTGTGTGGCCTGCAATTTACTCAATATGTTTCCTTGTTGGTTCGAAACCTGCAGTTCTTGTTCTGATTGACATGAATTCAGCTCCTCAATGTCACTGTCACTGCTATAAGCACCACCACTTGGTTTATGTTGACTGACCTGGTAAACTTGTTGATCATCATAATCATCAAAATGTTTTTCGTTATGTTCCAGACTTAGTTGCAGCGGATCGTGATCCGTTGCAACAACGTTTCGGATCGTGCAATCCGGAACGTCAGCGATCTGCGACCCGGATCGCAAATTTTTTTATTTTATTTTATTTTTTGGTGGAAAAAGGAGTAATGGCCTTTTTTTTTTTTGAGTTTAATACTAAGTTACTAACTAAACCGTAATTGAATGGTGGACATGCTTTTCAAACTTCCAATAGATATCAGAAATCAGTTTTGAAATGGTGTTCGGATTTGGTTTGCAGATCTACTGATTCCGTTTTCTGTTAGAAAACGATAGAAAGAGTTAGAAGGAGCCTTCCTTAGACTGGCAGGAATTGTATACTTCTTGTGGAATAGCTGAAACCATCTACTTATTTCCAAATTTCTGAAACCATATGAAAATGCAGCCAGTTTTCTTGAACTGTCTACTGATGTCCAGTTTTCTAATGAATGTAGCCTGCAGCCATCTGAAACCAAGCAACAGATCTGCATAACAATCGCTTTTTTGATATCCTTTCACATGATACCCATATTGGCAACTATCCAAAAATAAATAAAAATTTGCGTTCCGGGAAACCCTAATGGGAAATCTTGGATCGTGTTCCGGATCTGCAACCATCTGAAACCAAGCAACAGATTTGCATAACAATCGCTTTTTTGATATCCTTTCACATGATACCCATATTGGCAACTATCCAAAAATAAATAAAAATTTGCGTTCCGGGAAACCCTAATGGGAAATCTTGGATCGCGTTCCGGAACGCGGACTGCAACTTTGGTTCCAGATAGTCTCCATATGACACTTGGTTGCACTGATTGGATTCGCCGCAATGATTGGATTCGTCATCACTGTACTCAATACTGATCTTCAAAATCATAGTTAGATTGATCTTCGTATTCAGAGTCACCGTCATCTATATACTCAACATCAAAATCCGCATCCATCTTGACAATTGAAAGGCTGGTAAGTTACGGTATACTAAGATGCTGCTATTTGGGTCCCTACAAGAGGAGGCCCAATTTTTTTACAGGTGCTATTTAGACCAGAAATTTGGTTCAAATTGGACCGAACCGGTTCAAAACCACATGATTTGTTCGAATCACAATTCACGGAAGATACAAATACTGGGAGAGAGAATTATCCATTGCTAGCACTCAAATTGTCTTGAGAGCTCTATGAATAGGGGCATCACTCATCCTAATATTCTCATGCTTTGCATGTATTGGACTTTTGGTACCTATGTGTCACCTTCAACAGGGCACTTTCTTACATCTGACAATACATGCATCAATCATATATTCAGAGAGTTTGGTTGGGCCCATTGGGGATCAAACAAGACTTCTATTGGGCTCATTTCTTAGAGATGCAATCTGGAGGATGTGGGGGATCTAATCTTGCCTTCCCATTTGGATTCAAGCCGATCACGTATTTTCAAATCATTTTGGGACAGCTCCAAGTTTCATCACACAAACTACAGGTGGAAAGAGGTTGCTTTTAGGGATTCTATGGGAAGACGGTATTTGCCATAATCCATCTGTGCACTATGGAGATGGAGGAGCACTTTATCTGTCAATGCTTGACATATTACAAGGTTAGAGGGAAACATCACTGCCTCTTTCTGGATCAGCCAGCCACACTTTGATCATTGTTGTCAGATGAAAATCAGAGATGTGTTGCCTTGACGTCGCCTTTGCAAAGATTGAAATTGAGAGAATGAGGTGACTATTCCATTTAGACATTGGGACTTGTCCATGCTGTTAGCTTTCAAGACATGCAGCTTGGAGAGCCATATGCTGTTTTCCACAAGCACATATATACCCATCATGACATGCCGCACCATCATCATCCACCGTCATGCCTTTCTTTGGATGATGACCTTAGGATATCACTTGATGTTTATCATTCTAGACAGATAGACGTTTACATTAGAATGTGCCTGTTTTCACTACATTTGTATAGTTTTTTTCTAAAACAAGCATGGTGCTAAATTCAAGTTCAGTGGAAATTTGTTAAATAGCTTATTTGTCTATAAAAACTTGCTTTCGTATACTTGGAAAAAGTTTGGGCCTGTGTGAAGTTTCAATTGCAACTAGTAATGGTGGGACTTCAGATAACTACACTAAGAGTAATTAATAACTTTCTGGTTTGCACGGAATGATAAAAATATCTTGAGTGTATAGGGTCATTTGAAGCCTTTGTTGTACAAGGAATCAAGGTTTGCACTCCGCATGCTTTCTTTCAGGATGCAGTTGGAATTGTGAAGCTGTGGGAGATCACTCGGGGCACTGTTGTTGAGGATTTTGGGAAGGTATAACAGAGGTTGACACTAGCATTGGCAGTTATATTCTCATTATACAACTGTCTAATAATAGATCACTAGCTCTCTATAATCATGAGAGGTGGATGCATGGTAAAGTTGTTTCAGATGATGAAGTTGATGGTCTGAGACTTCGGGGTTGGACTCCATAGGGTTCAAGTTTGTATGTCTCCTTTGTTATGTCAAATATTATCATATCATAACATTGGTATATCTATGTAAGTAAGTCATGCAGAATACTCAGTTCTTTTTTACATTGAATACATCAGACAGCTTAATTGCTTTCTTGTTTTAGCTTATGATGCTCAAAGGTGGTGTGAATAGCATCAGGTGGGGTCGACTGTAGACTGCTTGTTGCTGGTCACGGGTACAGGAGCAATTGCTACTTCTTGGGGATAAATTTTTATGCTAGTGCGCAAAGTTTTTAGATGAATGAAACTAGAAAACGACCCCTTCTTACTTTTTTTACTTTGAAGATGAATTTGAATGCTAATTTTTTCCAGGTGTCATTTGAAGAGAAAGAGAAGGAGCTCTTTGAAATGGTACGTTTCTCTATGTGTGTGCTAGTTTTGTTGTTTTAGCCATATCCCGTTTAGGTAGAAAGTATGAAATTTTTTTGGTAGTTTGGAAGGCTCATTGTTTGCTAAACATTTTGTCATTTTCTTTTAGAAGTTTCTTACCTTATATTAATGTGGATTAGGTCAGTGTTCCGGCCTGGTTCACTATGGATACAAGGTTAGGCAGCATATCGGTGCATTTGGATACGCCCCAATGTTTCACAGCTGAAATCTATGCAGTAGACTTGCAAGTGCCTGGTGCTTCTGACGAGACGAAGGTAATCAATGGCTTTGGTGCTTAATAAGGTTCATGGTTCAAGGTTTTTGAGTATTTTCTCGTCTGTAACACAATCTAAATTCATCACTAGTGACCTTGACAATACTCTTAAGAGTTGGCCGAGGTTTGCAAGCAGTGAGTAGTCATGCAAATTCAAGGTAAACTGAAAAAGTCACAATCTAGGGTGAGTACACATTAAGGGCTTTGAACTCAAATGTTTGAGGTATAGGTGAGGTGTCTATTTTGTATCTTCCAGATGACAAAGCTTAAGAGACATGAGTTGCAGATGACAACCTCATCACACACACTTTCTGCTTGCGTCTAAGTCAAGGCCATAAATTTCACATTGGATTTCAGTTTCTGTTAGTACAGCAATTGCCTTGAGTCTTTCCTTGATAAGAACGCTCCCCTCACTTTTCCTCAACTTGATTGACCATGTACAGCCATATTTTTGGGCATGCAAAAGCTGGGAACAGCTGCAAGGATAATTGCTTGAAGTTATAGCTAGCTTGTTATTACTGTTTTTCATTAGTTTGATAGGCATAGGCTGACATTTTTGGCAGCATGTATTATACAATCTACAAACATCTATGTTTGTTCACATTTGCCTGCAACTTGTGCTGTATTTAGGCTTATGATACTGAGTTGTGCTTGAAAAATCAGTACAGTGCTTTTCCAGGTGATAATCTACTTGACCCCCTTGTTTAGGTAGAAATTCCCCTCAAAAAAATTATTGCAACAGGACTCTTGAGATGCATACACAAACATATATCATTTGTAGATGGAGTAGACTGATACGTAACGGCTTGATGATGAACCTACAGTGTAGAAAAATAATTCATTGGCTATGGTGAAGGCACATTGTTAGATGTCAATACGAAGTTCGCGTTAGTTTTATTCTCATAGATTATAATTTTTGTGTATCTGCAGTTGAATCTTGGACAGGAAACATTGCGAGGTCTCCTGGCTCATTGGTTGGCCTGCCGTAAGCAGAAAACATCACCAAAGATAGCTGATGGAGAATTCTTGGCAGGTGCAGGATCTGGAACTGCAGAGCATGGCCTTGGACGAGGGGCTCATGATGATGCTGCTAGTCATTCTTCAGGAGTATTTTCCACCTTTGAATTCTCAACTAAGTTGCCTCCCTCTATTATCACTGAGGGTTCACAAGGTGGTCCATGGAGAAAAAAAGCTACAGAGTTAGATGGCACAGAGGATGAGAAGGAGCTACCTTTGTGGTGCATTGATTGCGTGTTGAATGGAAGGCTTCCTCCAAGA
The DNA here is from genome assembly GCA_029204225.1 of Diphasiastrum complanatum. NCBI lineage: Eukaryota > Viridiplantae > Streptophyta > Lycopodiopsida > Lycopodiales > Lycopodiaceae > Diphasiastrum > Diphasiastrum complanatum. The sequence continues at coordinate 14,808,836 of CM055108.1, forward strand.
GAGCATGTCAAGTACTGATTTGATCCATCTGTTGTTTGCATTATTCAATGTCCCGTATATTGTAAGCGTTGATAAAAAGTTTGAAGTCCATGGAATGTTATTCTAGGCACTTTATCTCATTAGAAAATATTTGAGAGTGCCACTTCAATTTTCTTCCTTGTAACAGAGTCCATGCACTCTGTATAGATTTTCAACCATGGTTTGCAGTGGGAAGAAAGATAACTTTTCTAATTTGTTATTATCCTAAACTTCTAGTCTAAGAAAATTGTAATTGCAGGTGTAGTTTCTTCCTACAACCATATGAGGGAACATCTCTACAGGGTCTTACTCAGGGGAAGCTTAGCGCACCTCGAATTCTTCGCATACAAAAGGTGGTAGCTAAACGTTGAGTTTCATATACATGTGATGCCATCTTGCACTTTTTGGTACATGTCAGGACTGTTAAATTTTTTCTGTTGTTGAAACTGGTAGGGCATAACACATATGAGGCCATGGACTACTATTGTGATGTCTGTCATATCAAATGTTATCTAACCTTTAATAGATACCATTGGTTAGTATTTTCTATCTGAAGTTGTTATAATGTCATGCTGCAGGTTCTCAACTATGTTCTGGATAAACTAGTTGTTGATAGGCCTGCAGATGATGGCACTTCAGTCTTAGCTTCAACATCTGTACAATTGTCAAGCCAACAATCTGCAGCAAATGGCCATACCTCATCCAAGGCAGGATCTAGGACATGGCAACATCAGTCAAAGCCACATATTGAAATCCTCTGCAATCAACAGGTAACAATATCCTTATCTTTTAGTGCTTTGCTTACGACTTGATTTAATTGGATACAATCTAGCTTCTTGCAAATCAAATACACTTAGAGAGCGTTATGCCTAGCTTCTTGCAAATCAATTACACTTAAGAGAGCGTATGCATATGTCCATTGTCTTTAGCTTTTCAAAATATGTTATGAACTCACATCAGATTTTAGCATCACACAAAGCACAGACGGACATAGAAGACATATTTTAGCATCACACAAAGCACAAACGGACATAGAAGACAAAGTATACAACAATTTCCTACAAAGAATACGGAGTGAGCATCTATAGCTGCCAATAGTTGATCCCTATGAGGAAAAGAGCAGATGAGTCTCTGAAAAGAACTCATCAGATGCAAGACATAAGCTATCTAATGAATGATGCAGCAGCTACTAATACCCTTTGGATTAAGGGTTTGTCACCACCCAAGCACAAATACTTCTTATAGCTTTATTTGCAAATGCCTAGAAGGGTTCATGAAATCGTACATGATAAAACTTATAAATGAGTCCTAAAATAACACATGGGCCATAACAAACAATAACTGGAGATGGGCCGTCAATTTCAAATATTTTCCTACTATGAATGACTATATATGTCCATGACGCCCCCCTACGAACGGAAACATAGGAAAAAAAGTGTGTAATGAAACAAATTGATAATGCTTCTGCTGTGATCCTAGACCAGGCTGGGATAACCTATGGATTTTGAGAATCAATAGTGGCTGCAAGAGCACTTACATAATCCTATAATGGACTGTGAACAAAGACATCAATAGAGCCATCCATCCCGTTGTACCAAAGTATCAAATCGTCTTCGACATCAAGTAGGCTGGGTGTGCACCTTGATAATAGCAACAAGTAAAAATAGAATTAATTGTAGATTTGATGGTAACTCTTTTAGAGGATCCAAGACTTAAGGGAATAGTTCCCACTCCATCTATTCTACATTCTTGATCACTCGTTGTTAGAATAGACTTTTAACAACCTACAAAAGGTACAAGAGTTGAGAAGAAATCCTTTTGGAATGTCATGTGGGAGCTAGCCCCACTATCAATCCACCATGTGTCATTGAAGTAGCTCTTGATTGTTGATGTAGATGCCATCAAGGATGAATCCACTTCATCCTCCTCTTCCTCAAGGGTAAGGTTGCCTTGCTTGCTCTCACCTTGTGCATTCTTCTTTTTGTAGCACTCGGATGCAAAGTGCCTCTTCTTTCCACAAAAGCAGCACTTTAGTTTGGCCTTGTTCTTCTTTCCACCTTTAGAGCTTGATGCTTGATCATCACTCTTGGTCTCCTTGTGTTGGATCTTTTTCTTGGACTTTGCCTTGCCTTTGCTTGAGAAGTTGGCCTTCTCATCTCCATCATGTAGCTTCAAGGAACCAATCCTTTGTTTCACATGAAGGATTCTACTCTCCTCGGCCACAAGCACACTATGGAGCTTGTCAATAGAAGGTAGAGAATCTTGAATCGCAAAGCTTTGTACTAGATTGGAGAACTCATCTCCAAGACCATTTAGGATGATTTGCACAAGCTCATCATCTTGGATACTCTCACTTATGATGGAAAGTTCTTTATTGAAAGATTTTATCTTCAAGACATACTCTTGAGCACTCTCATCACTACCTCTAATGCTTTGAAGAACTCTATTTCTTAACATGAGCACTCTAGAGGTATTTTTGGATTCATAGATCCCTTTTAAGGAGTTCCAAGCCTCCTTGGCCGAGGTACAAGATGCAACTTCTTTAAGAAGTTCATTACTAACATCCATTTTAAGACAATGTCATGCTAGCCTAGATCTTTTCTTGTACTTCACTAGATCTTGTCCTCCTTGAGGCTCTTCCTCTTCACCAAGGACAAGAGCATACAAATCTTGGAGCACTAGAAGTGACTTCATTCTTACTTTCCATATTGAATAATTACTTGCCTCTCACTAGTTTCAAGAAGATAGGCTCCAATTGAACCCATTTTTATCTAGTAACAAGTACAACAAATGTACTATTCAAGACTTTCCCTATTCTCTTTTTCAGTATTAAGCCTCTAGGCTACTCACTTGAATCTCTCTTAACTCAAGAAGCAAGATCTACAATGATCTTAAACTCAAAAGGAACATGGGAATCAAATTCTACACAAACTATTCAATTGAAAAACTCGGATTTGACTCTTGGAAGTGCCAATGCCTTCCTATGGTGTTTAGAATGGATTTTAGTCTCTCTCTTGCACTAAAAACATAAGCCTCAAAACTCACTCATGTAGGAATCCAGAATCAAGACTATTCATTAACACAAAGTATTCTCAAAGAGAAGAGAGAGATGGTTAGATGACCCTCTTGTAGAAACTTGTGGACAGCCAATATGAACAGTAGATTGCTTAACAAAAGTGTGTCTCATACAAATGAATGGCTACATATAAGTAGTCCAAGATGGCTATCTACCTTCATGACTGTCGGCTGTCCAATAACTTGACTAATGGCTATCTAGCTACCATAAGTTACATAAAATAATTAAGTACCCCAAATAACAAGTTAGGTACTTAATTCACATGTATAGGCCCCTAGTGGACCCACTCCCTACAAGTTAGTATCATACTAACTTGGGCCTAAAATATAAATGACCATGGTTACACAGATCTCGACCTTTTGGGTCATAGTAACCTATGGCTTCTACACCATTTACATTTATTATTCTAACACCCTCCTTAAATGAAAATGACATGTAGAAATGACATGTATTCACTAAGTAAGAAAATCAGCATGTTGCTTTAAATTTAAAGCTTCACAAAGAGTTTTAAATCGAACTCTAGGCAATGCCTTAGTGAACACATCTGCAATATTATCCTCCGTGGGACAATAAACACATCTGCAATATTATCCTCCGTGGGACAATATTCAAGTGTGATGTCGCCATTATGAAGCTTCTCCCAAACAAAGTGCTAGTGGATCTCGATATGCTTTGTTCTTGCATGAAATACTGGATTTCGTGCAATGGCAATAGCACTTTGACTATCCGTAAATAGGAGAGTAGCTGAGGGCTGGCCATGCTTCATATCGACAAGTAATTGTCTCAGCCATATACACTCCGTAGTGGCTGAAAACGTTGCTCTATATTCTGCTTCATTTGAGGACGTAGCAACGGTGGGCTGCTTCTTGCTTAACCAAGAAACTGCAGAATTTCCAATGAAAAAGCAATGACCACTAGTAGAGCGTCTAGTGTCTTGATCTCCACCCCAATCCGAGTCACAAAAACCAGCCAAACATGCATCATCACTAGAAGGATAAAACAGACCAAGTGTTTTACTTCCTTGAAGATATCGAAGGATCCTCTTCAGTGCTTTCCAATGTGATGTGAACGGAGCATGCATGAATTGACTCATGAGGGAAACACTATAAGATATGTCTGGTCTTGAGTTGCATAAGTAAATGAGACTTCCAACCGCTTGACAATATAGTGTAGTATCAAATGGTTCACCACCACTTTGATTACTTAACTTTAGGCCCGTCTCAATTGGTGTAGCAACCGGCTTGCAATCTTCCATTTTGAAACGCTTCAAAATCTGCTTAATGTACCGCTGTTGGGTAATGAAGATTCCAGCCTTTCCTTGCAAAAACTCAAGACCAAGGTAGAAATGCAATTGGTCTAAATCTGATGTATCATAAACTAAAGCAAGATCAGATTTTAAGGCTGCAATATATTGTTTATTACTACCCGTAATGATAATATCATCAACATATAGCAAAATGATGATGATAAACTCAGATGTATGCATGACATAAAGCGTAGATTCACGAGGACTGTTAGAAAACCCACGATCACAAAAGTATGTGTGTATCTTTTGATACCACATCCATGGGGCTTGTTTTAGTCCATAGAGAGCCTTCTTGAGAAGACACACTTTGTCTTCTTGACCTGCAACCAAAAAACCAGCAAGTTGTTGAAGGTAAACTTCCTCATTAAGATCACCATTGAGGAAGGCTGTCTTTATGTCAAGTTGGTGCATACGCCAACCATGATGGGCAGCCAAAGCAGTGACTATCCTTACGGTAGTTATTCGTGCGGTAGGTGCAAAAGTTTCCTCATAATCAATGCCCTCCTTTTGCGCATAACCTTTGGCAACAAGTCTTGCCTTGTACCTTTCAACAGTACCATCGGACTTGTACTTGATCTTATAAACCCATTTACAGCCAATCGCTTTCTTTCCATGTGGAAGATCAACAAGAACCCATGTTTGGTTCTTTATGAGTGAGTCATACTCCTCTTTCATCGCGTCCTCCCAACATTTTACTCCTCTGGCCTGCTCATAAGAAACAGGTTCTATTGCACTATCCTCAATAGATGTAAGAGCAAAATCAGAAAATTCAGCAAATTCTACTGATTTAGATGAGGCACGAGTCTTTCCTTCATGGAAGCGGTTAATGAGATTTTTAGTGACAAAAGCAAAATCACCATTGAAAGAATCATCCTCCTTTTGATGTTCTAATGAAATCATGGCTGTATTTGTATCAATACCTTCCTCTTTATCCTTAGTAAGCTTCTTCCTACATTCTTTTATGTGGTGCCCAAACTTTTTACAATAATGGCACTTACCCTTCTTTTTGGATCCTTGATCTTGGCCTTCCTTGGATTTTTGATCCTTGGAAGAAGACGGCTTACCTTTCCACTTGCCCTTGCCTTTGCTTTTGGTGAACAAGGCTTGATCTTCTTGTTCACCAAAATTAATCCTTGTTTGCTCTTCTTGGAGAAGTAAGCCAACAAGCTCTTCAAAGGAGATTTGCTGTCCCCTAAGAGATAGGCTTAAAGTAGACACAAATGGAAGATAGGAATGAGGAAGTGAATTAAGAGTAATTGAAACAAATTGAGAGTTCTCAACAATTTCGTCAATGCTAAGAAGCTCTTCACGAAGATCCTTGATCTTCATTAAGTGATTTGAAAGCGTATCACCTTCTTGCATCTTCAATGTTGAGAGTTGATTACGTAAAAAATTTACTTTCGCCATTTTTTTCACTTGGAACATCTTGGCAAGTACTTCCCAAGCACTCTTGGAAGTCTTGCATGATCGAATGTGAGGTAGGATTGATCTCTTCACGGATAGCACTATGACCGAATGTGCTTGTGCGTCACGTCGATCCCACTTCTTTTGTTTTTCGGAAGACACCTTCACATATGTTGAAGAAGTAGCTCTTGACGGTGTAGTAGGTGCCAAACTAGGTGGCCTCTCTTCATCACCACTTACAACTTCAAACAAACCTTTAGCAATAAGGAGGTTTTTGATCATGTAGCACCACAAGGAGAAATTAGTTCCATCCAACCTATCTTCATTGAACAAAGAGCCTATAGATTCAGATTCTTTAGCCATTTCTGAAAATTCAGCTAATAGTAGATGGGAAAAACAGATTCCAGGCCAAAATCTACTAAAAAATCAGCAAGATCAAAGCTGAATTAATGAGCACTATAGATTGCAATACACCACATGCAATAGCTCATTCACAAGAAGATATAGGTGGCTGTATTCTGCTGAAATAATGGAATACTAACTAATATGCAGGCTTCCAATGAAGCCAAAACCACAACCAAAACTTTTGTGGTAAAATGGTGTGCACTCAATGTGCTAATGGAGCAGATGGTAGGACCTTCTTCCAGGCTCAAAAACAGAAAAATTTCAGCCACTAAAATGTGTCAAAAACACATTTGTCTTCAAGGTAGATGGGCGCCCTCCTCCAAGAAGAAAATCTGAAATTTGAAGCATGTAATCTGATTTCAATCACATGAAAACTAGTTGAGCATGGGCTCCCTACTGCTGGCTCCCAAATAAATCGAGGTTCCAGGCTTTTCCCTGCAATTTCCTACACAAAAAACAAGGAGGAGCCGAACAGTTCTCTCTCCACAAAAATCAGAAAAATTCTGATTTTTATGAACCAAAAGAGGAGAAATGTGGCTGCCTATTGGGTGCCCTCCAGCAAGCAATCAATTCTGAAAAATGGCCCTGATACCATGTAGGAATCCAGAATCAAGACTATTCATTAACACAAAGTATTCTCAAAGAGAAGAGAGAGATGGTTAGATGACCCTCTTGTAGAAACTTGTGGACAGCCAATATGAACAGTAGATTGCTTAACACACACAAAAGTGTGTCTCATACAAATGAATGGCTACATATAAGTAGTCCAAGATGGCTATCTACCTTCATGACTGTCGGCTGTCCAATAACTTGACTAATGGCTATCTAGCTACCATAAGTTACATAAAATAATTAAGTACCCCAAATAACAAGTTAGGTACTTAATTCACATGTATAGGCCCCTAGTGGACCCACGAGTCCCTACAAGTTAGTTTCATACTAACTTGGGCCTAAAATATAAATGACCATGGTTACACAGATCTCGACCTTTTGGGTCATAGTAACCTATGGCTTCTACATCATTTACATTTATTATTCTAACATCTCAATGATTTGGAGGTTTAACAAACATCTAACACCATTCCACATCAAATCTACAATGAGATCAATGGATTTCACAAAGCAAATCACTAGTTTCAGTCTTCACAAATTGTTTGAAGTACAAATATTGAAAAATCACTAAGATATGGTGAAAGTACAACTCCAGCAGCCTCTCACACGTGTGAGAAGTACACCTGAACTTTACACACTTATTTGAACTTCAAATCCTCAAGTAAACTATTGGTTAAGGTCGCCCTCCTTCAAGTTGATTCTAGCATTAATGCTTTTAGCAAAATGAAGAGATTTGGATCATCATCAAATCTCTTAGACTTGGCTCTGATACCATGTCAAATTTCAGAGTTAAGGACTTAATTTGATCCACAAATGATCAGTAAGAGTGATTGGTAGCTTGGGATCTTGATTTATATCAAGGCTAGCATCCAATTCTAGCTTCTACTTGACAATTTCTATTGATCCAAGCAAGAACAATAAAAAAAGATGATTCAAAGGCTTCACACGTGTGAAGTACAGTAGGTGTACGGCCTGATAACATAAAATATGTTTACTAAAGAAATACCAAGCATTCATCCACAAAGAATTAGCTTAAGAGAGCGAAAACACAATGATAGCTCCCAAATCAATGTTTCTCAAGATTAACCTCACAATGGATCCATCATGGATCAAGTACACAATCATCATAATCTCTGTCTAGGCTGCTTCCAGCACGTGTGGGACAACTCATTGTACTCACCCATATCCACTTTGGATAAGATCTATCTAATTTGCCACATCATCCATTGGTGGTTAGTGTTGACCTTCTAGATTCCTACAATTTAAGAGATAACTCCTACAATTTAGGAGATTTGACATTTGACTCAAATAAAATCTAAGTACAATGGATCTGAATATTACAAGTGTTATTTCACACGTGTGGACAGGTCCTCACACGTGTGGATCCACATAGATACCAAACAAATTACTTAAACAATGTGAAAATTGCTAAAATCTAACATCCTCTGGTGAACATGATGTACCTAGTAAAGCTGGAGACTACCGTGGCATCGATAAAAAGGATATACTCCTGTAGGTTGATATGACTATTGTAGATATACTCAGCTAAGCATAAATGTTGTTCCCTATCTCTTTTTGTAGTTGGAACAAATTGCCGCAGTTAGTCCTTGAGAATGTGGTCAAGAACCTTCTCTAACTACCATCATTGATCAATCACATTCTAGAAGATGAGCATGCGACCATTGAAGGGCGAGAGGCATGCACAAAACACTAGTCTTGCATCAGCATCATCTCTACCATTCTAAGAGCGAGAGAGAGAGAGAGAGAGAGAGAGAGAGAGAGAGAGAGAGAGATAGAGAGAGAGAGAGAGAGAGAGAGAGAGAGAGAGAGAGAGAGAGAGAGAGAGAGAGAGAGAGAGAGATTTATTAATGTCTTTTCCATGCCAAAAGGCATATAAGACTAGTCAAAGGACATGTCAAGTAGAGAGAGAGAGAGAGAGAGAGAGAGAGAGAGAGAGAGAGAGAGAGAGAGAGAGAGAGAGAGAGAGAGAGAGAGAGAGAGAGAGAGAGAGAGAGAGAGAGAGAGAGAGATTTAGATTTATTAATGTCTTTCCCATGCCAAAAGGCATATAAGACTAGTAAAAGGACATGTCAAGTAGAGAGAGAGAGAGAGAGAGAGAGAGAGAGAGAGAGAGAGAGAGAGAGAGAGAGAGAGAGAGAGAGAGAGAGAGAGAGAGAGATTTAGATTTATTAATGTCTTTTCCATGCCAAAAGGCATATAAGACTAGTAAAAGGACATGTCAAGTATGTGGTAACAATGGGAGCGTATCAAACATCTCCAAAACAGTAAGAAAGAAACATCTACTATGAACTGAAATACATGCAGTAAGATATGTAGGAGCATAGTAAAGGATAACACTATCATCAAGTCTTGCTAGTGTTGATGTGATGCGAGTTGCAACATGGGGGAGCTTTGGTAGCCGCTGACGTCGTCTAGGAATGTGAGAAGTGCGTCTCCTTGTAAGAGGTTTGACGCCTCAGGGAGCAACATGGCTATGAATGGTGCGCAGTCTTTGATCTCTGTGAACAGGTATGTCGTCCTCATCATCATCATCATCATCATCATCAAGCTTTGGGTCACGTCGTCTCCTCCTCGAGAAGAAGGAAGTAATCAGAGGCTGAGGATTAATATGCTGAGATGTCTGACATAGATCCCGCCGCAATAGGAACATCTCTCGTAACATAAGTGCAACACACCGGGAATCCTCATATGCTATGAGGGATTGTAGTGTCGTGGGCATGTCGCGAAACAGACAGTAGTACCTCCCTCTGATCTGAAATATAAACAGGCATCGAAAGATAAAATGCTCCTCATACTCCACCTGGCCCGAAGAGCATAATTGGCGAATCTGCTCCTCCCTAGGAATACCATGGAAGTCGACACTTACTTCGAGCATCCCGAATGGACTTCCGGAAGCAAAACCGCTCTAGCTGAACAAGGGAGGCATGCCCCTAGTGGTAGTTGCCTGTCACATACTGAATGTAGGGCCAGAGAAAACAAATATGTGTATGAAAAAACTACCTCTAGGATCTGTCCATCAAGAGTGAGCTCCTATCACTGCATGAATGCTTGAGAAGTGTTGAAGACCATAACCTTGGTCTTCTCAATGTTCACCCCCTGGCCCCATCTGGTACAAAAGTCATGTAAGCAATCCAACTGCCATTGTAACCCCTCATCTGGTCGGGGAGACCAATACCAAATCACCGACATAAAGAAGAATGGCAATCAGAATGTCGCCAAGTCTGCAACCAGAACCGCCACACTATGAGATGACTCTCTCTAGCTCATCAATGTATAATCCAAAAAGAACCGGTGAAAGAGAACAACCTCGCTTCACCCTAATGGTGCTCCAGATGTGCTCAGAAATGCCACTACCATGCCGGAAACACCCTAAGACTCTCTCATAAAGAGCCATCATAGCCAAAATGATATTAAGTCTTTGAATGAGCAAGGAGCGAGGAACAAAATCAAAGGCTTTATTGAAGTTCACGAAACAACAGTAAACCACCTCTTTCTTGTGCTTGGCTTCCTCAATTAAAGTCCTGAGCGTGAAGATATGATCAATAATAGAATAATGGGCTCGGAATCCTGCCTGACCCAAAGCGTCCAATCTCTTGGCTTCCGCCTCTGAACTGACAGCAGAATGAAGTATAGTACCATATAGCTTCTCGAGAACATGCCCACCAATCATGGTAGTGCGATAGTTACCAGGAACCATGGGGTCACCATTTTTATGGATAGGGTGGATGATGTTGGTGCACCAAGATGATGGAAAGCCAAAGACAATTGCGGAATTGAGGAGGGTGGCTAGTGTGGGAGCAAGTAGGTCGGCAACAAGGCTAGTGGGTCCATATGCGGAGGTCATCCAGGAGAGGTGGTGGAGCACGGGAGCACGCTTTTTATGATGGAGAGTACGATGGTATGAATGTTGGGAGGAACAAAGAAATTGAGGAGCATGAGTACGTGAATGGGTAACAAGATGATGAAGAGAGTGTTGAAGAGTAATGCCTATTTTACCCCTTTGGCTTAGCACTAATTATGTTGTAAGTTGTACATAACTCATGGGGCATGTTATTAATTAAGTACACGAGACCGCCCTTTTGTGAGTTAAGTTAATTAGTGCAAGTGGCCCACTTGGCCAAGTAGCTCACTCATATGGTTGACACCTAGACTTTCCATGCATGTATTTGAGGTGCTTGCCAACAGATTTGGAGGACCCACGCCCTCCTCTCTCTCTCTAGCAATTCATTTTCTCTTCTAACTTTCGGTGTTGTGAGGTGCTTATGCAAACCTCCTTGTATGTGATGTTTTCCATAGCTAAGTTTCTCAAGCTTTCTTGGTTGATCTAGTATTGAAGGTAAGATACTCCATAGCTAGGTCTTGTAATTCATCATGGTATTAGAGCAGGTTGTCTAGCCTGTGAGGCTGTGAGTGAGAGAAACTTCAGTGCTCATATTCTTGTGAAGATTCTCATCTTCCACAAGCACCTCAATCTTGTAGGAGGGCGCTTTTGATCTATAGGAGTCAGATCAGGTTGAGTCTTGCACTATTGGCAAGGAGAGTGGGATGATCCAAAAACTTTCTAATTCTGGTTGAGTTTTGGGGAGTCTTTTTGGAGGAGCTTACACAAAAGTAGGGTGCACTTTCTGTAGGGCCTTCTGGTTTCTGATCCAGTGGGGCCTAGTGCTTGTGCTAGTAAGGCCATACCAAGTGGCAAAGTCAAAAGCATGAGCTGAAGGGTTGCCTTGAAGTGGCTACATACCCTAGTCTGGGGTCAAACCCTAGTTGCTGGAAGTTGTTTCTTTTCAGATTTCTGTCAGGTTGAGCACAGATTATAGCATGGCTAATCTTGGGGAGAGTCTGCTGGGTGAACCAAGTAGATTTGATGGCACAAACTACAGAGTGCGGAAGTTCAAGATGGCTAACATCTTGATGGACAAGAATTGCTGGGAGTTAATGGCAAGTAGAGAGCCTGTACCAACATCTAAGCCTGAATTGAAGGACTACATAATCAGGAGATAGAAGGCTCATAGGATGATCAATCTTTCTGTCAAAGACAATCTCACATTTGCAATTGCAATGCAAAGGATGCAGTGGAAGCTTGGACTATTCTGAAGTCCATTGTTTTGACAATGGATTCAGCTAGGCTTGTAGGTCTCATGAGAGACAAGAGACTAACTTTGCTCTTATGTCCACAATTCTGAATGCAGATGAGCCACAGTTCTTTCACGAAGCCGTGAAAAAAAAGGTATGGCAACATGCCATGTAGGAGGAAGATGACTCCATTGTCAAGAATGATGGGAGCTCACTACATTACAAGAAGGGACGCAACCAATAGGTTGCAAGTGGGTCTATAAGACCAAGTTTCATGCCAATGGAATAGTGGACAAGTACAAGGCAAGGTTGGTGGCAAAAGGCTATGCCCAATAGGAGGGGCTAGACTATGATGAGACATTCGCACCTATTGCCAAGATGACATCTATCAGGACCGTTTTGGCCTTAGCCTCGTATTTTGATTGGGATGTCCATCAAATGGATGTCAATAGTGCCTTTCTTAATGGGCACCTACAGGAGGAGGTTTACATGGAACAACCGCAGAGGTTTGAGATAACAGGCAAAGAGCATTTGGTTTGCAGGCTTAGAAAAGCCTTGTATGGGCTCAAACAGGCGCCAAGGGCTTGGTATAGCTGAATTGACGAGTGCTTTGCAAGGCAAAGGTTCGAGAAGAGTAAGTCTGATTGCAATCTATATGTCTTCAAAGAGAAGACTTTGTTGTTGTTGTGCTCTATGTGGATGAATTACTCATCACAGGAAGCAATAAAAAGCTTATTGCTTGTGTTAAGAAAAATCTTTCTAGTGAGTTTGAGATGTTTGGGTTTGCTACACTATTGCCTAGGAATTGAGGTTTGGAAAGGGAAGCGTTGTCTTTTTATCTCTCAGCCAAAGTATGCACATAAATTATTGAAGAGGTTTAATATGCACGAAAGCAAACCAATTAGCACACCCATGGATGCAAGCAACAAGCCATCAAGAGATGATGGTCCAGCATTTGCAGATGAGACTCTCTATCGCCAATTAGTGGGCAGCCTGATTTGCCTTACTACCACCAGGCAAGATATTGCTTATGCGGTTGGGATCGCAAGTCAATTCATGAGTAAGCCTACAGAATCACATTGGAAGGCAGCCAAGCGGATCCTATGATATGTCAGAGGGACGATGACCTATGGGATTGGATACACTGATGATGGTGACCTTCAGCTGGAGGGTTATGATTCTGATTGGGTAGGTGATAGAGACGAATGAAGATCGACGACAGGCTATTGCTTTAGCCTACGTTCAGGCTATATCTTGGTGCAGCAAGAAGCAGCCTACTATTGCCCTAGCATCTACTGAAGCTGAGTACAGGGCGACTACGAGGTTCGCTTGTGAAGCTATTTGGTTACGACGTCTAAAATAGCTTTAAGCAAATTATGAGCTTTTAACAAGAAACTACGGAGCATGCTAATATCAACTTTCAAATTAAGCAATGTCATTATAGGTTCCTCGAAAACCTTAGATATGTCTTCAAAGAGCTTCTAGGCTGCCATAGTCCAATAGGCGATAAAATCTCGTGTCAATACTCCCGGAGCACATGCGCTCCCTCCCAAGGTGTCTTCGGAATGTTCCATCTTCTTGTTTTCTAATGTAATTCATGAGAATTTGTCCTTACGTGTGAAATGGCGTGCTTTTTCTTCATAGATATATTGGCAACAACGTGGCACTGAGTAAGAGCTTTTATTATAGGGTTGAAACATTCTTTTTAGTACTCCATTTTTAAATCAACGGAGGCTTCCATAATCCCTCATTGAACTTGCTATTTACAAATGATTTCAGCTCCTAATTAGTCCATTCTTTATGCTGAATTTTCCAAAAGGAAAACCACATCGTAATGTCCAGTGACCATCCACTTTTTAGCCTTTTAGGGAACATGCAACAATGTACACATAACCTATCATCTTCAAATTCTTCTACTCTTTTTAATGTAATTGATCAATTTGGTAACCGCCAAAACTTCCAACGGAAGGACGCTCATTCCAGCCAGCAAGATAAGATATGGGGTGGTTTGCTTGACACCTAGGTAAGTGCATAAGAAATGCTTTTATACTCTTTTGATTTCAGCCCACTTGGGTGCGAGCAATGCTGCCCTCCATACTTCACATAATAGCTTTAAATCTAAGTATAGTGGCAAGTTCGAGTTCCCATCCGCTCATCCAAGAAAATTCCAGTTTGACCCTTGAAGGGTGTTCGACAAAACTCGCTAAACATAGGATCTGTAGATATATCGCTAGAGACATGAATGAGTCCCCTTCGGGAGATCTGAAAGAGAGGAATTGTTATTGGTGTCTCTTCACATCTACTCCACATGTTAGAAGTCCTTTTGCATTTAAGAAGTTCTTGTTTTTATTGACTTACATGACTTGAAGCACTTTTTTCTATTAGTGAGTTTATCATTCAAGGTACAAGTTATGGACTTGGCTCATTACATTCGCTGTGTCCATTCTTTTATTGTTATTATGCATAAGCAGGCCTAAGGGCCCTTTTTATTCATATACGGGCCTTGGGCCCTATTTGGTTATATTTTTAGGACTTGGTCACATTGATTTGGAGTGGGGGTCTTCCTATTGGGAGGGCGCACTATTTTCCCTCCCTTTTTTTTGAATCCTCCATTTGATTCAGGGAGAGGGTATAAGTAGGGCAGCATTGTATTCCTTTATTCAGTTTGTGATGATTGCTCCTCTTTAGCCTCCTTAAGCATTCTCATCCTGCTTTCTAGCTTAAGTCCTGCTTTCTAGCATAGCTAGTGAATCTTAGCTTGTAACTTGGTATCAGAGCACTTTCTGCAGATTGGTGGAGGCTGTCCAGCGCCCTACCACCCATCACTTTCATCGATTTTTCTCCGTCAACCTTCCTGCAGATTGGTGGAGGCTGTCCAGCGCCCTACCGCCCATCACTTTCATCGATTTTTCTCCGTCATTTTGCAGATTGGTGGTGGCTGTCCAGCGCCCTACTGCCCATCACTTTCGACGATTTCTTCATCATTTTTTGCAGTTTTGGTGGAGGCTGTTCAGCGCCCTGCTAACCCATCACTCTCGTCGATTTTTTCGGCAGATTTTCATTGTTTTTGCAGATTTGGTAGCTATTGCCCAGCACCCTACTACCTCATCATTTTCGACACTTTTTGTCACCGATTTGCTGTCCATTATTTATATTGATTGGAGGCTGTCCAGCGCCCTACTACCATCTCATTTTTAGCGGTAACTCATCACTTTCGTCGATTTTTTCAGCAGATTTTCATTGTTTTTGCAAATTTGGTAGCTATTGTCCAGCGCCCTACTACCGTCTCATTTTCAGCGGTTCTTTTCACCGACCTGCTGTCTGTTTCGGCTATTGATTGGTGGCTGTTCGGCACCTTACTTCAGCACCTTTTTTTCAGCCTATTCTTCAGCCTATTGTGGATCTTGGTAGTTGCTGCCCAGTGCCCTATTATCTTCAGCTTTTACCTCTCTTTGTTGGCACTACCGAGTGAACGACGGATCAGCACCCACCCAGGTATTGCTTGCGCCCTTTTTGCACTTCCTTTTTGCACCTACTTGCTGTCTTTTCTACTCGTATACTGCCTTTTCCAGCCCCCTATTCCTGTTCATATTTGTTGCCTCACACCCTCCTCTTTCCATTTTTCCATTTTGTTAGAAACCTTCTACTTTCTCAGCCCCTCATTTTTTGATTATTATCCATCTTGATTGACTGTTTACGTGCCATTTTTGGTGATTTCGGAAGTTAGACTAAGTTGGGGTGACGACAAACGTCCTCTCCCTCAGGTTTTTGTCTCTTCCTTAGTCCCTATGGCGACTTCTTCATCAGAAGACCCTTCGCAGAGCTCTTTAGATGATCGTTTTACACATATTGATTCCTGCATGGATCATCTTGAGAGTCGTATTGATCGTATTCTTTCTAGCCTTGAGACTATCCTACCACGAGGGGATACCACCCCCCCAGACATTCTTCATCGTCCTGGTAAAGCACCTTTATTTCCTATTTCTCCATCTCCATCTTCAGGAGGTGCTTTTGGTAGTACGTTTGGTCTGGTCTCCTTTTGGGTCTTCTGTACCATCACCTGGATTTCCCTCCGCACCACCAGGATTTCCTTCTACTTTTTCAGGTAATCCTGAGCCTCATTTTGCTCATGATTTTCGTGATCGCATCCAGCTTACTACTTATTCTGGTTCATCTGATGGGAACATCTTGGAAAATTGGTTCTCTAAGTTAGAAACCTATTTTCTTATGTATCCCAAGACTGAAACCCAGAAAGTGTAGTTGGTTGCGTTACATTTAGATGGTCGAGCTCAGACTTGGTGGCGTGTCTATCGCTCTGAGCCTACTCGTGAGGGATTACATATATGGCCTACTTTTCGGCATGATCTTCGTATGGCTATGATTGACCCACAGTGGTTGGTTCGCCAACGTGATCTGTTTCGTAGCCCTCGCCATACTAGTCATTTGACTGCTTATATTGATCAGTTTACTAAGCTTTCTTACCTTTTTACTGATCTTCATCCTACAGAGCTTATTTCACGTTTTATTGCTAGTCTTAGAGGCTCCTTACGATATGATGTTTCCTCTTTTTGGCCTCCTACTCTCTCAGATGCTACCTCCCTGGCTACTACCCTGCAGCATAAGTATCCTGAGTTGTCCACTTCTCATTTTTCTCGCCCTCTTTCCACTGCTTCTCCTACTTTGGCTTCTTCTACTACCGTTCCCCTTGCCCTTCTACACCTCGCCCTGCCTTTGTTCGCCGTTATTCAGCCACAGAGTTCGCTGAGATTCAGCAGAAGCGCCTCTGTTATGGCTGTAAGAGTCTAGATCATCTCGCCCGTGATTGCCGACAGTCTCTTGGTCCTCCTACCGCTGTTTTTTACCATGAGGCTCTTACTCCTGATGATTCTGATGTTTATATCCAGATTCTTGATACTCCTGATCCGTCAGCTTACTCGCTTCCCGATGATCCTGCTTCTGCCGCTTGCCGTGCGCAGCTTGCTTATGCTACTTGGGCTGGGCGTCCTGGTCCTCGTTCTATTCTGTTACATGTTTTTGTTTCTCCTTCCGGGAAGGATTGGGACCAACATTTATGTTTGGCAGAGTATAGCTATAATAGCTCTGTTAGTACCAGCACTGGAGTTTCACCTTTCTTATTGGCTCATGGGCATGCTCCACTTTTGCCAGGGGTGTCCTTCCTCCTGATGATACACCAGTTGCCATTGCTTCTTTTTTATCCGGTGCTCGTGAGCTTATTGCTAGGGCTACTACTCACTTACAGCATGTTCAGCAGCGCTATTAGACTTCTGTTGATCGTCATCGCCGTCATGTTGAGTTTCAGGTTGCTGATATGGTTTACCTCCGGTTACGCTTTGCACGTCATCACTTTGTTCAAAGTCACGCTTCTACTGAGAAGCTTGCACCACGCTATTATGGGCCTTACTGTATCTTGGATCGCCTCAGCCCTGTTACATACCGGTTACAGTTGCCTGATTCTACACGAGCTTGTGATATCTTTCATGTTAGCCTGTTAGGAGCTGCCATTGAGGATGATGCTCCTCGCGATCTCACATTTTCTACAGAGCCAGAGCTGTTCCCTTTTTTGCCAGCCGCCATCCATCAGGTTCGCCTCCAGTACAGTCGACGTCGCAGGCAGGTTCAGTTTTTAGTACAGTGGGGTGGTCGTCCTCTTGAGGAGGCCACTTGGGAGCCTATTGATGTGTTTTATCATACACCATTATTGGCAGATCAGGCTCGAGCCCTCATGGCTTTAGTTCTCTCCTCTACTACAGATGTCATTGTAGATGTTCCCTCTGCTTCATGATTCGGCTAGCTATGACTATTCTTTATTGTCGTATTTGCTTAGTACTTGCTTTACACAGTTATGATGCTTTTGGGGTATCTGTTGTGACGACTTATGTCCTCTCCATCAGTATTTCCATTAGTTCGTGATTTTTCAGTATTTAGCATGCTTACATTATTGTTTTAGATAGTCATTATGCTTGCTAGCCGGTGGAGGGCTTTGTTTTTCTGCAGGGGTGAGTAATGGACTTGGCTCATTACATTCGCCGCGTCCATTCTTTTATTGTTATTATGCATAAGCAGGCCTAAGGGCCCTTTTTATTCATATACTGGCCTTGGGCCGTATTTGGTTATATTTTTAGGACTTGGTCACATTGATCTGGAGTGGGGGTCCTCCTATTGGGAGGGCGCACTATTTTCCCTTCAAATCCTTTTCCCTCCCTTTTTTTTGAATCCTCCATTTGATTCAGGGAGAGGGTATAAGTAAGGGCAGCATTGTATTCCTTTATTCAGTTTATGATGATTGCTCCTCTTTAGCCTCCTTAAGCATTCTCTTCCTGCTTTCTAGCTTAAGTCCTGCTTTCTAGCACAGCTAGTGAATCTTAGCTTGTAACTGTACATTGATATGTACACTTGATAACTATTATAGGACCATCTCCTGATGCCATTGAAGTTGGCATTACGTTATCTAGTTTTTTTAACACCCCTTCTTGATGATAGCTTTGTGCATGTTCTAGCCAACATGCGGGAAGACACCCAAGCACTTTTTCCAAGATAACCACATGAGTGGTATCTCAACCTACTGTTTGTCTTCGATCTTAATAAGTATATTAGGACCATTTCCTTATGCCAATAAAGTTAGCATCACTTTTTTGATATTTGTAACACGCAACCTTCACACTTCCTCCATATCCATCGTATAGGGAAGGCCTATAATAAATTCCTTGGAGATGCCGATGATGCTGTAAAAGTCTTGGTGTCTTAACTTTGGAGTAGCTATTGTGGGTACTGTCTTACCTTGGTTGTGGGTACAAAGTGAGCAAAACTAGTTCAATCAATATAAATCACTATTCGTGTTGTGGGCTACTACCAATGTGGCTTGAGATGAGCAATAATCTTTTGATGGCTCAAATAGCCTCTAATAGGAGATATATTGACGATTAGATCACACAATATTCATTTATTCCATCAGGGAGAGAGAAGACAACACTTGTATTAGAGGATAGCACAATAGATGCAACGACAATGATGAGAGGGATGAAGTAATGACCTACTCTTAGTCTCTCTTCATAGTCCTTACATCCGGTCTGTTGCTATTAATAAGAAGGATTTTACCATCATTTAATTACATCATAAGCCACTTGGGCCTATTTAGTCATTTATTATAGCTGAGCACATTAGGACTATCTTCAATATACAAATCATATTGAAGCTCTTGACAAGAGCAGTGCATTTATGCAGGTTGCTAGTAGTTCCAGGTACAGTATGGTCCATTTCAAGGTAGATAAGCTGAAACAATGTTTTATGCTAGATTCAAACTATACCGTCCGTTGTGGTTTGTATACAAACAATTATGCTCCAAACGTTTCAGAAGCAGTTAAGCACCAAACTGGATAATAAGCATGACTGAGCACTCTCTCTCTCTCTCTCTCTCTCTCTCTCTCTCTCTCTCCAATCTATAAAGCATGTGTGAAAAAAATATTGTCATATATACAATGTTGGTCGAATGGCACCATAATGGAGTACAATGATGTCTAAATTCGATGAGAACTAATATGAAAACTAGTATACAACTAAGACTTTGACTCGTCCTGATAATCCGATGAGTCTGTAATGCCTAAATCAAATGTGTTTGTGGATGACTCCGAGAGCGATGTGCGTCGTGGTGAGTCCCCGCCTCTACCTCTGCCTCTACCTCTACCTCTATCTCTACCTCTGCCTTTGCCTCTACTTATGCCTCTGCTGCCCCTGGTTGCTTTCCATGCCTGCTGCCCAGCCTCTGCCCCCGCCCTTGCCCCTGCCCCTGCCCCTGCCCCTGCCTCTCTCTCCCTCTCTTCCGCCTGCCTCTAATAAAGTCAGAGTTGGCCTGGCCTACAACCGCCTGTGATGCTCCTCCTACAAATAGTGACCCCCCCCCCCCCCCCCCCCCCCACCTCGTGGAACTTCTTGATCACACTCTACGCATAAGTGATTTGGTGGCTAGCTTGTGTCTCTACATCGGGGTCGACCAGCATCCCCTTGACCTTCATCCCCCCTCTCGTCCTCCCCCTCGGTATCTCCCTCCTCCTCCATCCACTCCTCTTGGTAATCAGCTCCCAACTTTCTTCCACCACCCTCATCATCCCCCTCCTTAGCCCTACTTCGCCTCTCCTGCCCTCTATCTGCTCTCGCTGACGACGCAAGGTCCTTGCATCTGCCTGCCTATACATCTCTCTGTAGATCTCCTCATCTAGCTCATTTTGTGTAGGTGGTGCGTGAGGAGCAGCGACTGAGTCCACCGGCGAGAGTCGGGGTTCACTTGCAATTCAAGTACCACAAGAGTTAGAACCATACATCAAGGAGTTGCATACTGAACTATAACAAAGCATTGCATTCAAGCACGTCAAAACATTGGCTCACCTCGATTAGCTCAACACCCTCTGCATGTGCGTGTCTAAACATGCATCCGTTGGTGCCCACAAACACCAACCGCCGACACTGCTCAATGGAGAGCTTGTTCGTGTGATGCATGGCCCATAACCACCAATTCCGCTCACATGTGGAATTTGAATGGTCCTGTGAGAGGACTCTCTTGGCCAATCGCCGCAGGTCACCAGTGCTACGCGCGTGCATGCTCCACCATGCCACAAGCCACAATTGATCCTCCCTCAAGCGCCATTACCCTCGATCAAAGGGCCCTAAGCACTAGATGTCGATGTTGAAAAGCACATTTGTAAAGTGAAAATGCAACAATCTTGAATTAGATCAAGTACGAGAAAGTGAAGGGAGTATTATTTGTGGTCATCCAACACACAGGCTGGAAGCTCCTCGCCGATGCAGTCCATGAACTCATAAATGAGACTGAGGGTGCACCCCTCACGGTCTAGTAGCCAAACACGGTGGTCTAGAAGTGAACAACATCTGTCGTGCGACCTTTGAAGTCTTGGAAGCCATCATTGGCTATCACCCTTTGGAAAGGGTCACGTACTACTAGTAATCGCTCTAGAACCATGAAGTAGTAGGCAAAGTGGGTGGGTGCTGGCTTTTTTAGATCAGGTGCAAGGTGTGGAATAGGGCTAGCATGCGCTTCTTCCTAGTGATGAAGCTGACCACTTGCATGGCCTAAGAAGTGATTTGGAAGACAAACATCCAACAAAAGGGTGAGGAGGATCAGGAGCTAAGGGCAACACGTTAAGCACATAAGCACAAAATATGGTAACCTTGTCAAAGAAAATTATATCTGGCAGATCCATGGAAATTCGTAGAGGTCACACATGAGGAGATCAATGCAATGTGTAGCACATGGCATAAACACCATGCTGGGGTAGTCCCTCATCAACATCACTCCCATCTACCTACAGTTTGTGGTGTTGTCTATGACAACTTGAACCACGTGCTCGGCCTCAATATACAATGTTGGTCGTCTTTGATGTCTGCACCACCTTGAAGATTGTGCCAAGCGGGCAAGAGACCAGGATATTGACGACCGATCATCATCAACGAGTGTCGGTCCATCCGTCGCTCAATATCGAGCATCCATATTTACCAAAAATATCCATCATTCATTAGGCATATGCAAAGACTACGTTTTTTCAAAATGAAACACATGCAAAAATTTAAGGACAAGATTCTTACCTCTGCCATGTCGTGCGAATGGAACTCAGCTCTTGTGTAATGGTCTCCTCCTCTTGAGGTAAAAGACTCGTGCGCAATGCCTCTCTCCTGGGAAGCCTCCATCTAGTATCCACTGATGTGACAAGATGACAAAGCTCCTTGAATGCCCATGTGCCAACAACTATAAAAGGAATGCCGCACTTGTAAAAAAATCGGCCAACCTGTCTAGTACATTGGGCATGCAGCTCTCTCTACCACCCAGAACACTCTAGGGTCTGCTATGACCTAGGCCTAACCCTTTTCTGCTGTACATAGGGCTGTCATGGCTAGCACGCCCTGCAAGTGCATTGGATGGGCCAACTGGAAGTGGAAATTGGGAAACCTTTCGGTCAAATACTGAGCAAGGGGCTACTTTTGAGCAAAGCATCTCTGTTGATGCCACGTGAAAGATAAAGCCTGCACGAATTGAGGACTTCAACTACAACTGAGTGTCTAATGGTGGAGCATCAGATGTTGGATCTCTCTGCCTCTCTCCAGCGGGATCATCCTCGTGAAAAGGTGCATCTGCTGTTGATGATGATGTGGGATGGGAAGGGCCTACCTCTAATCCTGAAGGTTGACGAAATATATGTGGACCTGATGAACTAGGCCCTGATGGTACGGTTGGAACGTGAGGAGCAGCTCCTGGACCATGTATACCACTTGTTTAGAAACGTTCATGCCCTGCCTTGCTGCTGCCCTTGGAATAGAACTCTTTGCCAATCTCACTATCACAATGGATGAAGTATTGGGCCCATACATATCCATCAATCTTTGGGCATCCTCATCAGATATCCCGGGGCAAGAAGCTATGCCCAAATGCTGCCAATCTAGCCCTCTGAGCCGCAATAGGTGAGCCCTAACCCTGATGAGAGATCTAGTGAAGATCCCGCCACAGTGCAAGCATCTCTGTCTATGGGTACCTGAACGATGGTGATTACCCATGTCATCCTCTGTGAGCTCAACCTTTGCCCAAATGCACCTACAAGCGACTGACATCATGATAAAGATCAATCTATGCTACGATTCCAACAAGCTATCAACCATAGAATATGGAGAACTAGAAAGAAACTAATCCCACACTAGCGAACTCCATAAACTGTATATTATAACTAAAAGGAAAACAATACATATAGTTAAGCACCGATTTTTACGAGGTACCGCTGCATGGCAAGCCAGTCCTCGTTACGTGACAATTGTCCCGACTCACTGACTCGAGTGCCGTCGACGTGGCCCTCATCATTGTAGCATCATGTTTAGAAAGTTAGAAAGTTGGTATTTACAGTAGAACAACATAACAACTGAAAATAAACTGGGCTTGTTATTCTAACACTCTCCCTTAAGCCTTAGTTTATTCTATATACATTGAGTTTTTCTCTAAAATACTCAAACTTATCAGAACTTAAAGCTTTTGTAAAGATATTAGCTAGCTCGTCTTCAGTCCTACAATGTATCACACATCAATCTCTTTAGATATAAGCTTTTCTCTAATGAAGTGATATTTAATCTCAATATCTTTAGTGTGTGCATGAAATACTGGATTTCTAGCTAGCTGTATAGCACTCTAGCAATCACTCTTAATGAGGGTAGGCTCATTCTGTAAGATACCAATGTCTTCCAACATCCATCTCAGCCATATTGCCTCTTGCATTACCGAACATAATGCTTTATACTCTGCTTTTGCAATGGATAGAGCAATCTTTTTTTGCTTTTTGCTTGACCAAGAGAAGACACCATTCTTAAAATGAAAAAGATAACATGTGGTGGATCTCCTGTCATCAATACTGCTTGCCCAATCAACATCTACAAAACTTTGCAACTTTGGCAAACCATATTGCTTTTCATACATCAAATCATAAGTAGCTATGCCCTTAACATAGTGAAGAATTATTTTTGCAACTTTCCAATGTGTCTCTCTAGGTGTTGCCATAAATAGACTCACTAGATTGACAACATAGCTAATGTCAGGAGGTGTAGTAGTGAGGTAAATCAAACACCCAACTAGTTGACGAAACAATGTCGCATCCTCTAGCTCACTTTTATCCTTACTTGACAACTTCTTACCAACTTCAATAGGGGTAATGCCATGATCATGCGAAGTGTATTCCACTTAACTATGGGAGAAAAGTTCTCCTTATAGCCTATGCCCTTGCTTTGCAAATACCCCTTCACGACAAGTCTTGTGTTGTGTTGCACTAGGGTTCCATCTGCATTATACTTGGTTTTAAACACCCATTTATTGCCAATGGGATCTTTTCCTTTAGCAAGGTCAACTATCTCCCACATATTGTGTTGCTTGATGGAATCTATCTCTTCTTGCATCATCTTTTGCCATATCTCGTCATCTTTGGTTTCTGTAGGAGGGTTTCTTGAATTTTATGATATTGCTCATCTTCTCCCCCGTGGAACATCGCAGCTCTCCCTCTTTGCTAGACTTGGCAACTTTGCCTTGTCATCCATGAGCTTCGTGTACCATTTAAGCAACTTATGTTGAGGTGATCCACTGCGAGGTGAATATGTATCCCAAGGTGGATCTTTTTCCTTCCATTTATCACCAACAACCTCGATCTTTTCCCATCCAATAGGTTTGCCTTGGACTCTCCATCTTGTCTCCACAATTGGAGGAGTACCAGGACCTTCATCTTTGGTTTGATGATCAACCAATGGTGGTGGTATTGCTTTGTCCTCATGAAAAGCTTGGATAGTTCATTACTATTTTTTTTACCATTGCCAAATCATTGAATATAACATCACCGCTTATGTGCATGCGTCTTCCAAGTGGAATAGCATCTATACCCCTTGGTTTGCTCATCATACCCTGTAAAGATGCACTTCAAAGCTTTCACCTACATTTTACTCCTTTCGCTCTCAGGTATGTGGACATAAATTTGGCATCTTAATACATGAAAACCATCCATCTTAGGGTTCTTATTACTGAATGCCTCATTTGGTGTGCAATTTGGTACAACGATGGTTGGGCGTCTATTTTGCAAGAATATGGCCGTTCTCACAACTTCGGCCCAAAAAGAATCCGCAATCCCCATGTGTGCCATCATTGCCCTAGCTGTTTCAACTCTAGTGCGGTTCTTCCTTTCAACTGCCCCATTTTGTTGAGGTGGATCAACTTGTGCAAGTTGTTGCTTGATTCCATGCTTCTTGCTAAATTAATAAAGGTTGTGGATCAATACTCACCACCACGATCAGATCTAAGCACTTTAATCTTGGTACCTGATTGATTCTCCTCCAATGCTTTGAAATTTTTGAAACCCTTAAATGCATCAAATTTTTCTCTAATCATGTAGACCCAAGCCTTTCTAGAGTAATCATCAATGAAGGTCCAGAAATAAAAGGCTCCACCAATAGACATTACCTTCATCGGCCCGCATAAATTCAAATGCACCATTCTAGCACTCTTGTAGCCCTTGTTGCCCCTTCTTTATTGAACTTATCCTTGTGTGACTTGCCTAGTAGACACCCTTCACAAATGGACTCTTCTTTGTCCTTAAAATTGGGTAGACCTGTCACCATATTGAGTTTGTGAAGCAATCTCAAGCTTTTGAAGTTCAAATGCCCTAGGCGTCTCTGCCACAAATCACTATGAGATATTGACATTGTTGCCAACGCATTGCACTTTGTGACTACAACATTCAACTTGTACAAACGACAAGTCTTATCACGAAAGCTATCGACAATCACCTTGAAACCTTGTTTCACATCCTTGATCTGACATTTTTTATTGTTGAATTCTACTTTCAACTTATGATCCGTCATTACCAACCAATAAAGGACTTTTCTGTAGGCCAGGATCATAGATGACATTGCCCATCAGGAAAGTTGAGTATGTACTGCACCAAACCCCATGGATTTGGCACTCATTATCATTCGCCTACGCAACTCTATCTCCATCATTGGTAAGCTCTAGCTTCTTGAACCAAGAGTCGCTGATGAATCCACAAACAAATATTTAATTGCTTCACTTTGCCCTTCTTGATATCGGCCTTCTTTTTGCAACAATCTCTAGCCCAGAGTCCAAGCTTTTGGCAAAATAAACACTTGCATCCTCAATTATCTCATCAATATTGAGAAGCTCCTCACGAAGATCCTTGATCTTCGTCAAGTGATTGGTCACTTGATCCCCTTCTTGCATCTTCAACAAAGAAAGCTGATTTCTGAGATACACCACTCTTGCTGGATTTTTGACTCTATACATAGTATAAAGTGTATCCCACGCACTTTTAGATGTCTTACAAGACCTAATATGAGGTAAGATGGATCTTTTCACAACAAGAGCACCATAGAATGTGCTTGTGCATCCCTTCTATCCCACTTCTTTTGTTCTTCCGAAGATGTAGAAGATGATGATGATGATGATCCATGAGGTGTAGGAGGTGCCAAAGACGGAGCTTCTTCTTGCCTGATGAGGATACTTGATCAGTATCATCCACATTCGAATTCTGATGTGGGTTGTCGAGATTTTACCACATCTCGCCTTTGTTCTTCCTGTAATAGGATGTCGTGAAGGTCCTCGAATGTTGGTAGCCTCTCCCCTGATGCAATGTCGCTTGCAAACATTGGAAGTTTCAGATAAGCCATTCATTGCTGTGTGAACTAACTCCACGTCCCTTATTGGTTCACCAATTGCAGTCAACTGATCTCGCAATTCCTTAATTCGCGTGAAAAAGGATCCGACCCTTTTATTTTCCTCCATGCGAATACCAATCAATTTGGTCCTCAAAACATCATTCGTGAAGGATCCGTTGTTTGGAACTGAACTCTGAGTCTCCCAAGCACCTCTTGCAGTCACAACGTCACTAATGTGGGCAATGACATGATCCTTCACGGCCAAATTGATCAATGATTAAGGCCTTTTGAGCCCTCTTGTCAAATGAGTGAATATCAGCTGGAGTTGTATTTGGGCGTTGTTCCACCCCATTGACGATGTCCCATAGCTCCTTATCCATTAGAATGCTCTTCATTTTAAACTATAATTGGACACCCCATCCCATTTGTTGGCTTCTCATTCAAACCCACCATTTTACCAAAAACTGCTCAAAGCTACTTGAAATTGCAACCGTAGGCTAAAAAGAGCCTTCTGAGTACAATGGCCATGCCTATAATGACCTATCAAAAATTCTTACCATTCTCCCCCATTGCTTAGGTGACAAATTTGCCAATCTGTACTCTTCAAAACGCGAAATGCTTCATGTCGTGTATTTTTTACTACGGCCTCCCTAAAAGGGGCAAATTGCTTCGGAGATTCATTGAGCACATTTTCTGCGGTTATCACTCTTTTTGTGTACCGTACTTTGAACTGTTTCTTCACTGTGAAGAAACTTCACCCTTCAAAATGAACTTGAACTTCAGGGTCTTTTTCAGACAAATTTTTTATTGAAGTTGAAGTGCAGTCTATACTTCAAGTCCCTTCATAGGCATTTTACTCCACTCCAATGGTGAGGATAATCCAAGAGTGCACATTCCTTCTATCATAGCCATTGAAAGTTCAAGAAAGGCATTAAACGGCTTGGGCACCGAAACCTTCTAGTTGCAAGAAGTGTATTCATTTCAAAACACTATGTTTTAGCCCTTCTCAATGCACGGGACCTTCTCCGCTTTTTCTTCTCTCTCCTCTATGAGAAATAAATGGCTATGGTGACAGCTTCCAAGGGTTTGAGAAACCTCAAGTTTCAATTCAGTCCATAGTTGCATTGAACCGGAAACTGGTTTGAACCATTTTTTGCCCCCCTAAACGAAAAAACAAAAAACAAAAAGAAAACTGTTCCAACCGTTTCCCACTTCAAACCTAGCTAGCCGGTTCGAATCGGCATGGAACTATGATTCGCTCCACCTCCTTTATTACTCCGCGGCTGTCCACGGCCATTTGCAAGCACTCCATGCTAGTAGGGCGCCCACCATCCATGCTTTATAGATCCAAAAAAGTCCTTCTGTAGAGAAAGATCCATGCTCCTGTCTCCGAATTCTAGCTCATAAGAAAGAGAAGTCGCGGCTTATTTTGAGACTAATTCCAACCTTCTCTTTAAGAGTTGAGTTACCAGAAGCACGTTTGCTGTCCAGTGACCTTTCCCATCTACTTCCAGCAACAATCCAATCAACCATTCAATTGAGAATTCATTAATCTTCAAGCAAAACCGTTAGCCCATTGAGCTCTTTTTACTCAAGTCTTGAGCAAAATTGGCTCTGTTTGCTGCAGTAGGAACTTTGTTTGAGTACAAATTTACGATGAGTAGACTAAATGGCTGATATAGCATTTAAGACATAGTTAATACTGAGTATGGCTAGTGATTTGCAATGTAATGGGTGTCTGTAAGTAATGGAAGTAATCGAATGCATTGTATTACTTAGCGTAGTTGAAGGCTTGATGACACAAATGGACAAAAGTGTTTGTTTACCTCACTAATAACTGCATCTATTGATTAGGACAGTCGGTCTATCAAAGATATTGATAGCTTGAGCAGACAAATGTAATTGTTCTACTTTTGGGACACTAGATCCTCAGATGTACTAATGATTAAGTGTAATTAGGACCATAGTTGACACTTTTGTGATTAGGTTTGAGCCATAGAGTGAAGAAATTTTTTATTCAAGCAATCAAATCTTATCAAATCAAAGTGAGCCATAGCTTGTTGAAACGACGATCTCGAGAGCTTTTTAATCGTATCTTTGCATATCACATGTGCATTAGAGGCGAAGTTATGGCCAAAGGCAGTTGGTTACCTGAACGACTTTGTGCATGTCGTTCTCACAATCATTGTGCTTTTTGGAGTGCTGGAAAGAGAATTGGGCATTGGAAGGAGGAGAGGAGGAAATTCAAGGATTCTAGAGCTTTGAGAGAAGGAGAAGTCCCATCTACATTGTCTTACAGTCGGAGAGGAAGGTTGCAGGTGGTGGCTGTTTTGGAGACTTTGGTTCTCTCACCTGTCTTGTATGTTTCCGCTGTAATCTTTTAGATGTTCGTTGCTTTGTATGTTGCAAGTTTGCAGGTTGGTGGCACTAAAGATTCCCATCCTCTTCTAGCTTGAGGATCTTGCATGCGTTGCAAGGGTTGTGGATCCATTGGGATCTAACCTTTTCCGAGCTTGCCTTCTCATTTTGTTCTGTTTCTCGTGACTCCATTTAGCAGTGCATGTTGATCTTGTAATGTAGATAAGGGTATTTGATGATAGGTTCCATAAGTATCCTCCTATAGAGATGTTTCCTATTCACGATGGTCTTCATGTTAGGATTGGACTCATTGGGCAGCCAGGGCTCTACTTCATTGAGCACAATGTTAGGGAGCACGCGGATGCTTGGCAGCGGCTAGGTTCCTAATATGGGGACATTTGCATGGATGGTGGAACTACATTTGACTTAATTACTAACTTGACTAGCATTGCATGTGAATGATTTTTAAATACATGATGTAGCTCGAAGGTTGATGCATGTGGCAAATAGTGGGCTGTGGTCTCTTGCATGGCATAAGTTAGTATGCTATGTAATTCTCAGGGTTATGGTGGGGTGATTCTTACAATTACATTATGTTCATGGTTTTTGTTGGTGTTAAGTTTTGTAAAATAAATTATCTTATTTTATTATAATGCCCTAATACCATGTTGAAGATTAGAGCATGCAACATTCATTCGATCCATGGGGGCGTGGAGGGACAAAGAAATAAAAATAGAGCTTTACTAATTTCTTTACTGAGGTAAGAGTGAAAAGTACATTCCAAGTATTTTCATGTTGTCGGATCGTAAAATATTTTGAATAAGAAAATAATTTGAAACTATAGTGGAATTTGAAGATGAGACTAGAATTGGAATTAAATCTAAAATCGAACATCAAACTAACTGAGCTAAAAAAGAGAGGCATATGGCCATAAAAGATCATACTTTGTCTCTAGCTACAACAAACCACAAAAAGTCCAAATATTTGCCATATGGTGTGAGGAGCATAATGTTCGAGAGGACCGTGATCCCCTAAACCTTTATGCGATGTCTCTACAGCTATTGTTTCTACTTAGATACATGACAATGTTGCAGTCATGTTGTAGTAGCTTCTTATGCAGTATCATAGCTTGAGTCAAGGTATCCTTTTTATAGATCCTTTTGTTTTGAGGGGTCTACTGTCTAATGATTCCATTTGTAGAATTGTCGCTTCAATCTTGGCTGTTTCTTTGGTTGTCACAATTCATTTTTGAGGCATGTGTTACGACTACTTTCATGCTTTCATGTCCCTTTGGATAGCCTGGGATTTATTTAGTTGAAGGTTCTGTGTATCTTCGTCTATCAGGCTGGTACGGGGCTCATTATGTGCAACAATTTTCATATTTGTGCATTTATTTTGACACTCTTGGTCTATGAGAGCCATTTTTGGACCATTTGTAAACCTTGACAAAGCTTTATGTATCCATTCAGTGGATTACGCTCTTCATGTTGTGGCTTTGTGGTTGCACATGGATACTCCATGCAGTAGCCTAATAGCATATGCACTTTTGTAGCTTGTATATGACATCGAACTTTGATGACATCTCCAGCATATGCAGTTTTACAGCTTATATCTTGCATTCACTTCACTAGATAGTTTTTCATTTCAATATGTGTTTCTTTTGCAACCCACATTGAGGGCAAGGTTTGTGTGTGTGGGAGTGTTAAGGGCATACAAAATGGTGGTAGGTGAGATGTGCTTCTTTGTGCAACATAGATTGAAGTGTGTTTCTTTTGAAGGGTTAGGATTTTAATCCTCTCTTTCTTGAAGTAGCCAATAGAAACTAAGGGGCAAGGGCCTCCCCAAAGATGAAAAGGCACCTCTTGTACTTCATTTTACATGCTAATTGAGAGGAGGAGACTCTACCATTTTGAGTACTCAAGCATCCTAGGCGAGTTTGATAGTTTTATTCAACCATCTTATTTGCTTCATTTCAGCTGGTTAGTTTAGTTTTCCTTTCGACAAGTAGCTAGCCTTATACACTTTCTTTGAAGTTTGAGGCAATAACCATTCTTGAAATGGACCAGATGGCTCCATTTTGGCATTCTAAAGATTGATGTTTTAAGATACATGACTGCAATGATATGTCTTTTTTATGCAATCGAATGATGGATGAGCTTGTTAAGTGTCAACATATGATGGGAATTTGCGTTGAGAGGTTTTGAAAAACTGTCTAGATAGGTCGGTCAAAAGTTTATAATTCTTTCTCATTATGAAGTCAAAATCAATAAACTTGTGATTACTGCTTGGTCCAATTCCTGAGTGTGAACTCAATCATCATCTTTATTCATCAATAGTTGCTGAGCGTGTTAGTAGTCTTAACACCATTTGGACATAATCAGGTTCTTTGCTATCAGAATGATTTAAAATCGTTCGTTTGCTTGCAACAAAAGTTATTATAGGATTTGGTTTCGGATAAAAACAAGGCACTCTTGGTTTTATCAGAAAAGTTTTTATAAATGCTTTCATTTTTTACAGGTTTTGCCTCCAGATATGAGTTTAGGGACTGTACGAGCTTATGTTTGGAAAAAACCGGAGGATCTTTGCCTTCAATATCGTACAATCCCAGAATAATGATAAGTAATGGATTAGCAAGCAGATGAACCTTTTCTCGAGTACCTCGAGCACCTCTCAAAGAAGAGGGAAGACATCAGAATATTTATCTATGGATGGAAGGAAGGTGTCTTCTTGACACTTGTGTATAACAGAAAGCCTATGAGATTGTGTAATTTTCAGAAAATTGTACTTATAGAGAGCAATACTTGTCTGAAAGTGCTCAATCTTATGCAGAAAGCTCAGAGATGTTTTACAAATTTTTGCACAGTTTTATCAAATTGTACACAGGCGTGTTACTGACTCAATACCATTTTCATTCTTTCTTGCTGCTTTAAGATGGGCTACTTATAACAGCAAGATGCAATTACTGGTCATGGGTCCCTCATTCGCACTTTTGAAAAACAGGTTTGCTAAGTCAGCTTATGGTAGTAGACTCCACATGTTCCTTTGGAAGAGGTCGACTAGAACATGTTTGTTCACAAATTCATTTTTCGGAAGTTTTCTTCATTATTGTATTAATGCTGGAAGTTCCTCCACAGAGGAGGCTTGATTAAAATAAAGAGAATATGGGATGCCTTTTCTTTTCCCTTAGATGCATCTATTTGAAAAAGGACTTGCTCACAAATGTGGTGATTTGAGAGGATTGCTTTGTCCACATATCTATGATATCCTTAATGAAAGGCCTTGGAAATTCTATCTTGTAGGTTTGTTGCAGCAGTAGTCAATTGAAATAAATCATTAGATTAGAGGCTGGCGAACAGTTCAACACAGGTCTGAATATTGTTATTTGGAAAAATATTCACGTAGGATTATCTTTTGTATAAAAAATTTGATGAATCTAGACTGTCTGCTAGAAACACAATAACAAAAATAGTGTCGTCCAAATTAAATAGGACAAGTGGCCTTCTAGAATTCCTTTATGAACCTTTAAAGATCATCCTACAGTCCTTATCCTTTATGGAAAACAGCATTTTCTGTGAAGATGGTGCTCACGTGTTAGCTTTTTGAGTGAAATCATGTTTAATCCTAGTTACGAACAAGACCACAATTATGCTATGGCTGATTTATGGAAGCAGGACATAAGCAGGAATTAGTCTAGAAAGCAAGAAAGAAAGCTTAAAGAGACTAAAGAGGAGAGAGATCAATATATCACAACTGAATAACAAATGACACAGATTCCCTACTTATAGCCTAAAGGAAGCCCTAAAAAGGAAGCTTCCAGTGGCAAGGGCCCAACTGGGAGGGATAATAGTGCGCCCTCCAAGAAGGCCCCCACTCTCCACTAATATTTCCAATTGTCCAAATAATGAATAATAAGACCCAAGGCCTGTGAAAAATTGGCAAAAATTTAGCTTGGCAATTTTATGTCTTTTATGTTTGAGTACATTTCACATGTGTGGAGCATGTTCCCACATGTGTAAAATAGTTTATCATAGCTTTAGGGTTTCATAAAGTTTATGTCAAGCTTCTTTGTGTAGAGTTGTGATAGGGCCAAAAATTGGCATAGATGGCAAATTGGCAAAATCCACATGTAAAGCCTCTATTGAGCCAAAAGTGAGCTATGATGCAATCTCAAGCTAGAGAGACATATGAATAGGGTGTTGACACTTGTGACAAAGTAATTTGATGAGTGATGAAGTCAAAGAGTCGACCTTGGTCAAGGGGTCCAATAGAATTGAAGAGGCTATGATTAGGGGTCCAATAGAATTGAAGCGGCTATGATTAGGGGTCCAATAGCATGCAAGGAGGGATCTCCACAAACTCTATATGTACTTAAGTTTTTGAGTCAAACCTTGTTGGTGAGATTTGCTTGTTGAATCTTCTCTCTCTACACGAGTTTGAATTAGCTCTATTCTCTCTCTACCCGAGGAGAGGAGCTTGTTTTTACTTAGTTTTTTTGAGAAGCATTTCCTTTCATGTGTATGAACTTTGGTCATCAATAATTGCATCCATCTTTGCCTCTATGCATTGGTTTTTTGATCTAGATCTTGGAAATCAATCTAGAATCCATTGACAAGTGCACAAGCTTGCTTACGAGATCAATTACACCACACCTGTGAATTTTCACAAGGCCAACTCTAAAGTCTAAGTGTCAGTAATGAATAAAAAAGGGTCCAAGGCCTGCTTATGCATAAAGTAAAGTAAATGTAAATGGACCGAGTGCATAACTCTCCCCGACACAAAAATAAGACCCAACTACCGAAAAGAAAGTGGATAATATAGCAGCAAGCCTTGGTGGATCAACATCTAGAACAACATCTGATGTAGAGGAATCAACAAGTGCAGCAAGAGCACAAGCCTGGTCTGCAAGTGATGGTGTATGATAAAAGACATCAATAGACTCCCATGTGGCCTCCTCAACAGGACGACCATCCCACTGAACCAAAAACTGTATCTGTCGGCGGCGTCGACTATGGTATAGACGAACCTGTAATATAGCAACAGGTAAAAATGGAAACAACTCGAGAGCAGTAGGAAACTCAGCATCACAAGGAGTGTCATCCTCAGTAGCAGCACGTAATAAACCGACATGGAATACATCACAGACATGTGTGGAAGCAGGAAGCTGTAAGCGATATGTAACATTATTAAGAACCTCCAAAATGCGTTAAGGTCCATAATAACGTGGTGCAAGCTTCTCGTAGAAGCATGGCCCTGGACAAAATGATGACGTGCAACCCGTAGGCGTAGATAAACCATATCTCCAAGCTGAAACTCAACATGGCGGCGGTGAAGATCAACTGAGGTCTAATAACGTTGCTGAACATGCTGTAAATGAGAACTGGCCCTGGTAATAAGCTCACGGGCACCTGATAGAAATGATACAAGTGTCACAGGTGTATCCTCAGGAGGAAGAGGAATGCCAAGTAAAAGAGGTGCATAGCCATGAGATAATAAAAATGGTGAAATGCCTGTGCTGGTACTAACAGAGCTGTTATAGGCATACTCTGCTAAACATAGATGTTGATCCCAATCCTTCCCAGAAGGAGTAATAAAATGGCGTAAATAATCCTCAAGGATCCTGTTAAGGACCTCAGATTGCCCATCGGAAGTAGAGTGATAAGCAGAACCCATAAAAAGTTGTACATCCAAGATACGCATAAGCTCTGTCCAGAATATAGATGTAAACTTACTATCTCGATCAGAAAGGATAGTACGAGGAAACCCATGCAGACGAAAAATCTCTGATAGGAACAAACATGCACATTGCTCTGTTGTGATAGTACTGCGAACAGGTATAAAATGTGTCTGTTTCGAGAACCTGTCAACTACTGCCATACATGAATCGTGACCATGCTGGGTACGAGGAAGGCCAAGGATAAAGTCCATAGATATATCAGCTGGCGATGAAGAATAGGCCAACTCTGGAGCAAATCAGCAGACTTAGCACGAGAATACTTATTTTGAAGACAGAAAGGGCAGGTACGAATAAGTACAGCAAGTTCAGATCGAAGAGAGGGCCAATAGAAATGGTCCTTGAGACGAGCATAAGACTTCTGAAAACCAAAGTGACCCCCAACAGGGGACGAATGAGCATCCGACAACAATTGGGAACAGATACCCAAGGAACTAGGAATACAAAGAGAATCATAACGATAGAGACGGTGGTCAACAATGGAGTAAACCTGATGATGATGGGACAAAACAGGTGGGGCAGAACTATAAACATCACGAAAATCAGAACATGTAAGGTATGCGGCAGGTAGATCATCAAACCATGTAGGAACAGTAGCCACAAGTGTATTCAACAAAGTTGGAAGACAAGACAATGCATTAGCAGCAGTGTGTGAAGTTCGACGAGTCCAGATTCTCTAGATTAAAGGAAGAAAATGGGCATGAGATCTTCGCACTACTGCCGATTCAAGAGGGAGATCAAAGGGCAAACATCAAATCAAAATGTCGAGCCCCATACCCCAGAGCAATAGGAAGCCGAAGATCAACCCGACGAAGAAGAAACATTCGAGCAGCGACGAATCGAACCCAGAAGGTCGACAAGACAAAGAAGACCTCCAGAACGATACACTGACAACCTTCAATGGAGCGAAGAAACAAAGTTCGAATATTGCAGCTTCACTGAAGAACAAGCAACAAAATGCCTTGGGCTGGAAATCAAAAGAAATCGAATCAGAAGAGAAATGCATTTGAGTCAATCAGAGTACGCCCGGAAAGTGTTGAAGCAGTACCGAATGATGGATTGCAAAGAAAAAGCCACACCAATGATAGCTGGAGCCAGACTAACGAAACATGATTGCCCAAATACAGATGAGGAGAGACAGAAGATGGAAGGTATACCCTACCAAAACCTGATCGGTAGTCTGATGTACCTCACAATCTCGATTTGGCCTTCTATGTCTATGCTTTAAGCCAATTCTCTTCGAATCCTGGCATGGCACATTGGCAAATGGCGAAACGAATTCTGCAATATCTGAAGGGTACCCAAAACATGGGATTAACCTACAAAGCAAACGAAGGCAAAGGATTCGAGCTGCAACACTACAGTGGCGAGTTGCAAAGATGACAACAAGTCCATGACAGGAGGATGTTCGATTGCGTGCGGAGCAGCAATCAGCTGGACATGCAAGAAACAAACCTTGGTGGCTCAATCCTCATGCGAAGCTGAATATGTCGCAGCTTCAAAGATGATGAACGAGGTAGTACGGTTGCAGATGATGTTGGAAGCAGTTGGCATACCACAAAGAGAACCATGCACGATGATGATGCAAAGTGCCATATATTTGTCCCAGGATCCTGTTTTTCATTCAAAGACAAAACATATACCTCTGAAGTACCATCACATACGAGACTTGATCTCGAAAGGAGAGCTCAAGGTTCAATGCATAAAATCTGAAGACATGATTGCAGATCTGCTCACGAAGTCGCTTGACAAACCACTCTTTGCAAGACAAAGAAAAGCAATTGGATTAAATATACAAAGTTGCAAGGTTCAAGAGGGAGTGTTAGAAATTGTGAACTCCTGCAACTTTGTCGCGAAGGTGACGAAGCGAAATGAAACGAAACGAAGCGAAGGGTGAACATACCCCGAAGACGGAAAGAAAAGTATTCGAGATTCGGCCCGACGACCAGATGACGAAAAGACACGGAACGAAAGAGAACAATTCACGCTGCCAACTGGCAGCTCGACGAGGGTGTATTGTACTTCACGCTCAGCTAAAGGAGACAACGATAACAAAGAGTAACTAACTAGTTCATTAGCATTAACTTGTCTTGTAATTCTCTGATGAACTATCTTGTAAACTCCACACAATGGAGATAAATACACATTTTTGATAAACACGAAGTAGAGGATGAGAGAGGAAGATAGAGAGTAGAGCTGTGCATGAAAGTTTGCCAATGAGCAGAACACAGTGATTGAGGTGAGCGTCAGGGCGCCAACGAGCGAGACATTGAACGACTCACCCGAAAACAAAAAACAGAAAATACAATTGTTCTCTTCTCCACATCTTCTTTGTCGTGTTGTCTTCTCGATTGATTCTGTCATGATTTGTGATCTATAGTCGCTTGCTTAGGATCCTGGAAAAAAAAACAGAGACACGAAAAGCGAAATCCACTACAAAAGGACAAAAGCATACTGATGTAATAAGTCAGAGATCACTTGAGGAACAGCTGGTGGAGTAGAAACATGAGGAATTGGTACTGTCCGCTGAACACATAATAAGGCTGCACAATGAGCCTTCGGCAGGCTGCGAATAAACTGCTTCCCAGTAATCAACTAAAAGTCTCCCTGAGAATCAATGCCAACAAGTGAGTGTGTAACTGCACCATCATAAACGAATGTCAATGTCTGCTGTGTCAAGTCCAGTGTAACGTCCCCAAGAGATGCAAACCAATCAGCACCAAGGATAAGATCATAACACTCCATAGGAATAATATAAAGATCTGCCTGTCCAGAAAAATTTCCAATGCGGTATGGTAAACCGTGAAACATCTGAGAACTAGGAAAGGAATGTGAACTGGCAACCTCAACTGTGAGAGGCTGTGGAGCAGGAACATGTGAAGCACGGATCCGACTGGTGATATAACTGCTGATAAAAGAATGAGTTCTGCCTGTATCAACTAAAGCAATATACTCACGACCAGTAATGCGTACACGTAACCGAATGGAGCGAGGACCAGGAAGTAGCATAGGCAAGCTGAGCATGGCAAGTAAGAGGAAGTAAATCAGTGGAAGGCTTAGGAGATAGGTCAGGCTCATTAGAAATATGAATGTAGATATCGGAATCATCTGGAGTAGTGCCCTCATGGTAAAAAACAACAGTAATAGTAGGGAGGGGCTGACGCCAATTACGGACAAAATGGTCAGGAATCTTACAACAGCATGACGATGGTCACGGCGAAAGGTAGGCCAGATATGGAACCCTTCCCGATTAGGATCAGCTCGATAGACCTGCCACCACGTGGCAGTGCGTCCATCTAAGTGTAAAGCAGCCAACTGGATCTTCTGAGGATCAGTCTCAGGGTTAATCTGAGAATAAGTGTCAAGCATAGCAAACCAATTCTCTAATAAGTTCCCGTCAGAGGAACCGAAATAGGTAGCAAGTTGTACCTTATCACAAAAATCTTGAGCAAAGTGTGGCTCAGGAACTGAGGGACGTGGAAAGAAACCAGGAGGTGGGGTAGGAGGAATGAACTGTCCACCACCAGGCTGACTAACAGAAGAAGATGGAAATCCAAATGGAGGGGGAGTCCCAAATGAAGGATAAACAGGAGCTTTACCAGGACCATGAGGCTGTAAAGAATCAATCTGTGACTGCATAGTGGCAAAGCCGGTCATAATCGTATCTAGGCGAAGAACGAGGCCAGAAAGGGTATTATCCATGCGACGAAACTGATCGGATAGGTTCTCCTGAACAGTCTCACTCGGGGTAGGTGAATGTGCCACAAGGAGGAAACTACTAAATGTGAGACAAGACACTAATCAAGTGGACGAACTGAAGGAGAGAACATAAGTTGTCACAACAGGTATGCCAATGAAAAGACGTAATGAATAGTGTAAGTAGTACCTCGCAACTGCAAACGAAAGTGTGCTGAAAACAGTAGCTAGAAATTATGCCAATTATGGAAAGCAATTTGAGCGTGCTAGACAGCCTGCAATCAAATGTGGATTTGGGATAGCAAACGAAGGCGGAACGAAGTAAAAATTGGAGGGGGATGGGTGCTGGACAGCCTACAAACAAGGTGTGAAAAATGGCTGCAAACGGAGACAAAAACGGACGAAAGTGACAAGTATGAAGGGGCCTGCAAACAAAAGTGAGAGGGCTGAAAATGCTTCTTGGTTTCCAAGGGGAGGCTCGAACCCGAGACCAAAGAAACTTTGGATGTCAAGCTAACCAACTGAGCCAACCCCGTTGGTGAGGGCTGAAAATGGAAGGAGGAATGGACGAAAGAGATGAGGGAAATGGGCGTTGGAGAGCTTGCAAACAAGCTGGAAATGGGTGATAAAGGGTTGGAAC
Source organism: Diphasiastrum complanatum (assembly GCA_029204225.1). Lineage (NCBI taxonomy): Eukaryota > Viridiplantae > Streptophyta > Lycopodiopsida > Lycopodiales > Lycopodiaceae > Diphasiastrum > Diphasiastrum complanatum. Next base: position 14,847,390 of record CM055108.1, read on the forward strand.
TTGGGCGCCGGAAGTAATCTATCCAAATTTTTTTTTTTGGCCGCCAAATTTAGCGGAAGCACTTCCGCTAACTATCTGCTAAAGCTCCGCCAAGTTTTCTAAAACTTTTGCTCATAAAACTCAATTCTCAAATGTATGTGGTAGGTACTTAATTATCTCTTTTGATGATCTCTTCTCTCAATTAAAAATGTGAGCTTGTCAACATAGCATGCACGTCGTGGCTGATAACTTATGAACTAGCGTATGTGAACTAGTTTTATGTATTATTGAGGAAAACCTTTCCTTTCACAAACACATGATAGTTTAGAAAAGTTGATAAGTATCCATGGCGAAATTAGTCACTTAGAGATTCCAACTGCAGCGTTGCATAGGGATGCTTGTTCTTCTTGTGATCATGCTTGTGTCTAATATAATATAATATTGAATGCATTGAGCAAATCCACAGAGGTTGCCAGAATGTTTTCTAAAGGACTGAAACGTAAGTATCCAAATGTTATTCAATCTGTCCAAGTAGCAGAAGTTAATCCACCTCAAAAGATGTTTGAGGTAATGATGTATCTACCCTGAAGAATGCCTCGTCTGCAGACAGACTGGCCCCCATATACTAGCGACTGAGCCGAAAGATACATATATATTTTCTACAACAGAAATACAAGACAGAATGGCCCCTGAAGCAGGGAGTGCAAAGGACCAAGATTCTGGAAGAAATGAGAGTAAGATCCTGTGAGCAGGCATAGAAGGTCACTTAAGTCTCTAGACATTTTGCCATACAGTAAGCTCATTTAGAAGTAGACCCTGGGGAAATGACCAGAGATTTAGGAGCAGCAAGCCCAGATGTTGGGAACATTGGCAAGGCCTAGCTAGAAACACACCATCACTTATGGAAATGGTGAAGGAAAAAGGAACTCAAAATGCTTTCATCATTACAGCAGCTGCAGGTGTACCAACACCATCAGATCTAACAGTTAAGCAGACAATCAGCACACCCATGATTGTAATAAGACCAACAGTGGAGAAAGGGCACAAGAATAGGTTTACTTCATGAGAAGAAGACATAGAAAGGAACTCAGAAGTCTCCTAGTGAAAAATTAACAAGAAACAGTGAACTCACTGGCTTCCATTGCGTAATGGATTGTATATGGCTTATTATGAAATAGAATAAGCATCTGCATTTACGTAATTCAGATTATAAAACAAAATAGGCATATGTATTTTTGCCACAATTATGAAACGGAATTGGCATTTGAATTTATGAAATTCAATCATGAAAAGAAGTAGGTTGTATTTTAGAGTAAAATTCTGCAATATTTTATGGCACTTGATTTTTTTGCCATGTTATAGAAAATATAACATGTGGGCAAAAATGGGTAGGATAATGAGAAGATCTTCGGGTCTCGGTCACCACAAGTAACTTGAAACCCCCCACCCCCCATGATACACTCAACAAACTCACAATGTATGCACTTATGAACCTGCTTTGGAATTTTGATAACATAATCATTTTTCTAGAAGAAATTTTGTTGATTTACTACTTGAAAACACCCCTATCGTGACTTTTGCATCATCCAACACAACGAAAGTAAATCTAGCAAGGCAAAAATGGCAATAAGACAACTCAAAGAATATTACCAAACAACAAACAACTATAACGGGTAAAATAAAGTGCCAAAGGAAATCATTAGGATCCAAAAAAAATTAAAAAAAGAGAGTTCAAAGGACAATGAACACGACAATATGAAAAGATGTACTCAAAATATATGATGGCTCCCTATCAATATATCAATCACCCCTACTGAAGAACAAAGAAGATCATTGAGAAGCAGCTCATTCGACACTATAAACAAACTAGGATTTTATCTACAATGTATAAGCCCTTTGCAACATCTTTCGAGTTGGTATTTGGAATATTATCAATCCCCCTCCTAATGTCTTCTTTCCCTTCATCCTAGCAGGAGACTTCAATACGTCCCAATGATGTGTTAGAATTCCCACTTGATTCTGCTTTTAATGAGGGCCTACCAAATCTGCAAAACTACTCAAGTTTTTAAGCAGTTTGCAGAGATACACAGAGTATCCCACAATTTGCAAAAATACGCAGAGTTCGGTACAGTAGTCTGCAGAAATAGACTAAGTTCGACCAGTCCACGAAATGTCAATTAATGTTGACTCAACGAATTCGAGTCCATCTATTGAAATGAACAGAAGACCGACTATAGAAATACACAAGGTCATGAAAGTAGACCTTAATTCAAATCCGTCTATAGAAATGGACAAAAGACAGACTATAGAAATACACAAGGTCACGGAAGTAGACGTTTGATACAACTTGAAAATTGCCTCTCTATTCCATGTATTGTGAGCCACAAAGACTTGGCCTTGCCTCTTGAAGATCTCCATGAAACCATGTGTTGAGAAGACTCCTCAAGCCTTGGCAAATCTCAATCATACACTTGAATTTTTGGTAGATTTGAGAATCCTACCATCATCCTCTTGACACACTAACGGTGGAACTCAAGTACGATCCTAAACATATATGTCAAATATCTAATAAGTTGGAGTTAGTGATTGGTATATCCAACTACCACCTTTAATATCAAGTACTTGTCTTGGCAGCAATCATAATCTCCAAAGTACTTGCCAAACAAATAATGCTTTCTATTTATAGAGTTAGAGTGTGAGTATGTAATGAATGTGTGATTGATGAGATAATTTGAGCATGGGAATAAAGATACATGCAATCAGATTCATCAGACAAGTAGAGACATAACAAATAGTGTGGAGTGTCTGCACAATAGCTTCAATCATCTCAGTATTGTATTATTAGTCTTCGAATTGATTTGAGAAGTCTATGCAACACTTGAATGCTTTCAATCAGTGTAATACCAAGTTTCGTTAGTGAATGAACTACCTTCTATGGATCATTCCAAACATTTTAATATATGAATTTCGTTTACTAGCTTATCTTATTTCTGATATGACTCACAATCTTTCTTTGTTCTATCTCGTTCTGTATATTCCTTATTCCACATTGCTAACTGACTAAATCAAAATAACTAGCTATCAGAATTACCATGGTTGTCTATGACACCTCAAATAGTTTTGCATAGCAAGTTAAATCAAACCTCTGATAACTTGTATCGTTAGCATGACCATTAAGCTATGAAAAAAAAAAATTCAATCATAGAACTAATAGTTAGTTGCATCGATCTAATCATCCAAAATAGGCTATCATTTTCTAAGTGAATCCCTAAAGTCCATCCTTATTCATTTTCAACATGATGGTCTTGGGAGAAAATTTCTTTAGAGAAAGAGTTACATGGAATTAACTCATAGACTGATTCAATTTTCTAGAAATTGTTGATATCCTCAATATTTCTCTTGAGCACACTTGGCATAATGGAATAGATAGAGGTTAGAAAGTATTTGCTCTCCCTATTGAGAGAATCTGCCTGGGTCCACATATGTCATTGTGCACAATATCTAACACACCTTTGGATCTGTGTTGCAAATCAGAGTTGAAAGGAATTCTAGCATGCTTGGCTAGAATACAACTTCGACAAATTGTACGGTATGATATATTGCCGCAATTAAGATCTCGAACAATTTGTTTAGCTGATATATTTCTAAGACAAGGTGGGCATGCACTCCCCAAGGAAGGGAGCGCAAGCCCCCTCCCCCTCCCTCTCTCCCTTAAACCCACCCTTCCTATCTCTTTTCTTTAAAGTTAATAGATGTATTTTTTTCTCCTCCTTTTGAAATTCCAAAGTTGATTTCAAAAAAAATTGCCCACCCTCCCCTTCATTTTGATTTTTCCAAAGCCCTCTCTCACACTCTATGGTTTATTTGGTAATCCTTATAAGGCCCATTTGAAGTTTAATTTTCTCTAATGCAAGATCAATTGATAGTTTTCAATCTTTGAATCTTTTCAAATTGATTGGTGACTAACTATAACACAATTTAGATCAAACAAGCAGATAATTGATCAATTGTAGTCAAATTTTCAAGATAGCCAATACAATTGTGCCATCATAAGAAATTTGATGATCAATATATCAATAACCTAGCAACATACAATTATAACACAATTCAATGCTCTAGATGTCATTTTATTTTATTGCATTCACTATCTTTCAACAACAATGATAAGTGGATACAAAAATTGCATTGAATTCTAGGAAAACTAAGATGGAACAACTAGATCATTATAAAGCCTCTACAATGTCACTAATCTACTTGATCAATTTTAGTTGCACTAGTATGCGTCTAGATCCAATTGTTGGAAAGACCTTGTGTTAGAATGGTTTAGTCAACATAAGGTCTTCACACATGTGACTAACTAAATCTTTCACACTCAAGTCACTCTAAACCCTAATCACTAAGGCAAAAATAGTGAAAGGACAAGTGAGCTCATTCAAATAAGTATATGGAAGGGGGCATTATGTGAAAAGTACAGTACTAAGGACCATAAATGGATCTTTGAATAACCCACAAGGTGATTGTATGCTTGTTAAACAATCTATCAGAAACTAGTCATCAGAAAACAAGATCTAGTTTAGCAGCTTGATAGGAAACAAGTAGAGAAAATCAAAGCATTGATCAATTAGTATAATCCAACTCCACGCGTGTGGAAATAAGGCTGTAGTACAGCCTATAGACAGTGTTTACAAAGTGCCAAAGCTGGGTTTCATTGAAAATCAAGAGTAATCACCATACAATGAGAGGAAACTCGAGTTTCTCCTTGAGGCTCCAAAAAGTTTCTATCTTCTCACTATGGAGAATGGGAATACATAGTAAAACACACTTCCTTTGCAAAGTTAGGTGAAAATCCAGCATGTAATAAGGAAGTAGACTCCACTTTCTTGCCCTAATGTGAAAACCCTAGCCTAGATCCAAGAGTCATGCCTGGTAGGTGCATGGTAGGTACAAATCTCATCATAAATCATGGTCTAGATCCTACAAAGTAGGAATCACTACCAAATGGACACAACCACTCCTCTTGACTCGTGGTAACCTACTTTAGGTGTGTATGTACAAGTGGCACTTTGGCCATTCAAGTTACCAACAAACAATATTGACAAAATGTACAATATTGTACATGGCTAGATTTGCCAATGTAGGCAATTTTTCACACTCCTCCTCAAATCTAGCCTTGGAGATCACAATGCTTTTATCAATAACTCCAATTGAAGATCTAAGCTTGACAAATGAATCTTTAGGTAAAGGTTTAGTAAACAAATCATCCAAGCAACTTGATGATGGCACGTGTTGGAGCTTGATCTCTTTAGCTTGCACTTTTTCCCTCACGAAATGATGAGCAATTTCAATGTGTTTGCTCCTTGCATGGAATATAGGATTAGTTGCAAGTGATTGGGCTGATTGGTTGTCACAATAGATGATATGGATCTTCGTCTCCATGACATGAAGCTCCAACAATAGCCTTTTGAGCCACAAGACCTCCTTGCTTGTTGATGTCAAGGCCTTGTATTCGGATTCTGTGGAAGATAGGGAGATGGTATCTTGCTTTTTGGAAAGCCATGATACTACTCCATCACATAGAAAGGTGGCAAAGGCACTTTTTGATCTTCTATCCACTTTGTCACCTACAAAATCCGAGTCACTATAGGCTCTTAAGCCAAGATTAGTTCCTCTATACTAAATGCCAAAATTCTTAGTGGATGAAATGTATCTAAGAGATCTTTTGGCCATCTTCCAATGTGAAACTAGAGGACTTTGCATGAATTGGCTTAACTTTCCAACACTATAACTAAGATCAGGTCTAGTTATAGTTAAATATATCAAGGAGCCAATAAGCCTTCTATATAATGTGATGTCCTCAAAGGATGCTTCATCACAACCAATAGATGCTTTTACATGTTTCTCCATTGGTGTCTCAATGCCTTTACAATTCTTCATTCCAAATCTATCTAGGATGGATGTAGCATATTTAGATTGACAAATGAAGCTAAAATCACATCCTCTAATAACCTCTATTCCAAGAATGAAGCTCAATAGGCCGAGATCTACCATCTTAAACTCTTTTGCTAAAGCAATTTTTACATCTCTAATTCCATTTATATCATTACCACTCAAGATAATGTCATCTACATACAAAACAAGAATAATGATCATGCCATCATGAAAACTTATACACAATGATGGATCATAGGCACTCATTACAAAATTGATGGAAATGAGAAAAGAGTTTAGCCTAGAGTACCATACTCTAGCTGCTTGCTTGATCCCATAAAGGCTCTTCTTCAAAAAACACACCTTTCCTTCATGCTTTGCCTTGATGAAGCCCTCGGGTTGCCTCATGTAGATCTCTTCCTCCAAATAACCATTGAGGAATGCATTTGTGAAGTCAAGTTGGAATAGCTCCCAATTGAAGGTTGTAGCATAATGATCAACCTGATAGTAACAAGCTTAGCCACAGGAGCAAAAGTCTCATCGTAATCAATGCCTTTGGTTTGTAAAAAACCTTTGGCAACAAGCCTAGCTTTATGCTTGCTTATTGATCCATATTGATTATACTTCAATCTAAATACCCACTTGAAATCAAGAGGTTTCTTCCCTTGAGGAAAATCCACAAGATCCCAAGTATGATTCTCAATAAGAGCATCATACTCTACTTGCATAGCATCCATCCAACTTTTAGACTTACAAGCATCTTCATAGCATGTTGGCTCATCTAACATTGAAGTAAGAAAGGTGTAAGATGTGAAAGATGATGAGCCTTCCCTTTGATCACCTTGACCATCATAGGTGAGCCTCAATGGCTCGGATCTTGCCCTTGTAGATCTTCTTGGAGTTCTTGGAGTTCTTGCATCTTGAGGTGGATCCTCAAGTTCTTCTTCACTTGGAAGCTCCTCCTCCATCCTAGCATGATCCTTGGCATCAAGATGATTAGTAGCATTATCATCCAAATCACAAGCATGTCCTTCATAAAAAATACCATCCCTACTCACTATCACCTTGCTAGTGATAAGATTGAAGACTCTATAACCTTGGCTATTCTCACCATATCCCACAAAGATGCCTTTGATGGATGTTGCATCATCCTTCCTTCTCTTATCCAAGCATTGGTGTACATAGCAAGTGGATCCAAAAACTTTGAGATCCTTGAGATTGGGCTTCTCTCCAAATAGAGCTTCAAATGGTGTGATTCCTCCAATGGCTTGGTTTGGCAATCTATTGCACAAATAGTTAGCACAAGTCATTGCTTTCACCCCAAAATGGTTTGGATAGAGAAGCATCTAGCCTTAAGGCCTTAGCACACTCACAAAGAGATCTATTTCTTCTCTCACTCACTCCATTTTGTTGAGGGGTGTATGGACATGACAACTCCCTCTTTATGCCATTAGAACTACAAAAGTCAATCAACTTATTGGAGATATATTCACCTCCATTATCACTCCTTAATACCTTAATCTTGGTACTAAGTTGATTTTCTACCAAAGTCTTGAACTTTACAAAAGAATCAAACACCATTGATTTGCTAGACAAGAGGTACATCCAACAAAATCTAGAATAGTCATCAATGAAGATTACATAGTACTTGGCACCACCATTAGACTCATGTGAAAAACTATGAACATCCGAATGGATGAGTTCAAGAGGAGAGTTTGATCTTGATGTAGATCTTGAGAAGGGTAGTTTGTGAGCCTTTGAGAGGCTGCATGCTTCACATCTCTTCCCACACTTTGACAAATGCTTGGGGAGTCCAACTGCAAGCTCCTTTGCAACCATAGATTCCATGGCTTTGTAGTTGGGGTGGCCCAACCTTTTATGTCACAATTCCACCTTTGATAACTCCACCTTTGCCAAGTTAACACTCTCCACTGCAACATTAGCATCAAGCTTAAACAATCTACCTTGTTTAAGGCCTTTGGCTATACATTCATCATTTCTAAGGATGGAACAAACTCCATGCTTAAATTGTACATCTAGGCCATTATCCATTAACTGTCCAACACTAAGCAAATTCTTGGTTAACTTAGGAACATAAAGAACATTATCAAGATTCATCCTTTTGGATGATCCCACATACAAGGGAATTGTTCCTATTCCACTTATCTTACATTCTTGACTACTTGCAGTATAGATTGATCTATGTAAATCATTGTAAGAAAGTAAAGTGGAGAATATGTCCTTTTGATATGTCATGTGGGAACTTGCCCCACTATCAATCCACCAAGAACCATTGGTGTTGCTCTTGGATGATGGTGGTTTGTTGGAAACCATCAAGGATGACTCTTCATCCTCCTCCTACTCCTGATGTGCAATGTTGCTTTGTTTGCTCTCTTGTGCCTTCTTCTTCTTGAGACATTCTGATGCAAAATGTCCTTTCTTTCCACAGAAAAGACATTTGTACTTGGATTTGTCTTTGATCTTGCCCTTTGAGCTTGAAGCCTCATCCTCCTCCTTGGACTTCTTGAAGTGCCTCTTCTTGCCATTGGTCTTCTTCTTGCTTTTGAATGAGAAATTAGCTCTCTCATCACCATCCTGTAGAGAAATAGCATTCATTCTTGCATTGGTATGCAACATCCTACACTCTTCAGCTACTAATACACTGTGTAGCTTTTCTATAGTAGGCAAAGTGTCTTGAATTGCAAAGCTTTGGACCAAATTTGTAAAGCCACTCCCTAGACCATTGAGGACAATCTGAACAAGCTCACTATCTTGAATCTTCTCTCCAATGGAAGCTAACTCCCTATTGAGAGACTTGATTCTTAGCACATAATCTTGTGCACTCTCATCACTCCTCTTCATGCTTTGTAGAATCTGATTCCTAAGCATGAGAACTCTAGAAGTGTTACTAGACTCATAGATAGATTTTAAAGATTCCCAAGCCTCTTTAGCACTCTTACATGATGATACTTCCCTTAAAAGATCATTTCTTACATTCATCTCAATACAGTGAAGTGCAAGCCTAGACCTCTTCTTGTATCTCACTAATTCCTGTGCACCTAGAGGTTCATCTTCATCATCTATTAGAAACTCATAAAGATCCTGGAGCACCATTAATGACTTCATCCTCACTTTCCAAATAGCATAATTGGTAGAATTTAACCTCTCACTAGCTTCTAGAAGGTAGGCTCCCACTGATCCCATCTTAATAGCAAGATTCTACACACAAGATATATATTTGTTTGGACCTGAACCTCACAAAGGTTTCTAACTTGCAGTGTTTCACTCAAATGTTGACTTCTAATCCAACAGATGGATTTGTAATCACAGTTATATCACTCCCTCACAAAGCTGGAATGAAGATAAGATGAGATGAAAACTACTCTCAAGCAAATCTTGCCAATCTTGGCTATTCTTGGACAAAAACTGACTCTATCTCTCTCATTCACTTTGATGTACTTTCAAGACCTAGTTTCCACTTTAAGAAGTTCTGAAATCAGCCTAGATCAATTAGTTTTCATGAAACAAATTCAAAACTAATCAATGGCAAGTGATCTTGGTAGCTTATCCTAGGCTTTGCACCAAAAATTACATCAAACTATTACCAGATGAATTTTCTATGATCCAATGAATATGGGTTATTAAATGCTGGTTCAGATATGCCCACATGTGTGAACAGTACGGATTTTGATCCTGAAAAAGTTTGGGATCAAATCCCCTCACCAAAACCTGGATACCAGCTCGCCCTTCCAATACTAGCTTTTTGCACCAAAACCTGCTAAAATTGGATTAGATTCAGACACAGATCAATGGCCTTGTACTTGGCTCTGATACCATGGAAAAGTACAGTACTAAGGACCATAAATGGATCTTTAAATGATCCACAAGGTGATTGTATGCTTGTTAAACAATCTATCAGAAACTAGTCATCAGAAAACAAGATCTAGTTTAGCAGCTTGATAGGAAACAAGTAGAGACAATCAAAGCATTGATCAATTAGTATAATCCAACTCCACACGTGTGGAAATAAGGCTGTAGTACGGCCTGTAGATAGTGTTTACAAAGTGCCAAAGCTGGGTTTAATTGGAAATCAAGAGTAATCACCATACAATGAGAGGAAACTCGAGTTTCTCCTTGAGGCTCCAAAAAGTTTCTATCTTCTCACTATGGAGAATGGGAATACATAGTAAAACACACTTCCTTTGCAAAGTTAGGTGAGAATCCAGCATGTAATAAGGAAGTAGACTCCACTTTCTTGCCCTAATGTGAAAACCCTAGCCTAGATCCAAGAGTCATGCTTGGTAGGTGCATGGTAGGTACAAATCTCATCATAAATCATGGTCTAGATCCTACAAAGTAGGAATCACTACCAAATGGACACAACCACTCCTCTTGACTCGTGGTAACCTACTTTAGGTGTGTATGTACAAGTGGCACTTTGGCCATTCAAGTAACCAACAAACAATATTGACAAAATGTACAATATTCTACATGGCTAGATTTGCCAATGTAGGCAATTTTTCACACATTACACTACCTGATTAAGTGAAATTGTCAAAAAAATTGATGATGTAGTCTATCAACGAGTTAGTCTCAATGATCAAAAAATTATTGCTTTAGATGTGGATGTTTTATAACGGCTCGCATCCACAAGTGTGAGTGCCATTTATTTGACTTAGTTACATTGTCTAAATTGTTTTTTAAAAAGGTGCAAATGTTTAAGTTTTTTGAATAACTCGCACCTAGATGTGAAAGTGCGGATTCTAAGATCCAGTCAGTTCTCTACAACAAACATGTTTTCCGCTTCTGCACACACCATGGACACTTTCACCATTCAAGCGGTACAAAATGCTTTAGCAATTCAGCAATTAGTTTGGCAAATGGTGAGTTAGTGAGCCCATCAATATATCCAAAAGCTCAAAGAGCATGATAACAATTAGAATAAAAGTAAAACTACTGTGTTATTGTATTGTGGGTCCTAGCAGTGAATTAGGACTAGTTGGCCTCGCCAAGAGGCAAGTCAGCGGGACACGCGTCTCGTCAACGACAACTTGGGCCATGCATGGGTTACCAAAGTAAAAACTATATGTAATAATAGTGTATTCTGGTTTTCGGAAATACAGTTGCTATGTGAGCTTGGTGTGGGAGAGTACTTTCTAAGTCAATGTTATTGTGTTTCATGATCTGTGATCCTGTTTCAAACAAATTTTAACTTGGTAGAAGAGCCATACATTTTGTGTGCATATTACAGAGTAGTCGTTGAAGAGAGCTTTGGGAGAATAGGTTTTTCGAGAGTTTGGGGTTTATGGTAGCTAGAAAGCGAAAAGTGAAGCACCTGTGCACAGTTTCGGGCATACAAAAGCTTGCCAAGCTCAGTACAGGGATATTTAGCTTGTGCATAGCAATAGACGAGGTCAAAATTGGTTAAAAACCAAGAATTTTATAGTTAGTTTGTGAAAAAAAACTGATGAGGGTTACAATTTTTTCACAAAGTCGGCAATAACTTTACCATCTGCGCACCATTTTGAATGTCGTAAGGAAAGGAAGGTAGCCATTCTAGCCCACTAAATAGCCATGAAGGAAGTTTGAACTTCCTATCCGAGAATTTCCAATTATCAGAAAACCTAGTGGTTTTTTGAGAAAAAAGTGAAAAAAAAAAAAAGTTAGAAAAACCTCTTTATCAAGTTGGGCTTATCTCATCGTTTCTCCATGGTTTTTGGCAATACATACTCATAAATGGTAGGGTGCCCTTAGTCTAGGCCTCAAACGGCATTAAAAGTGCTCAAAAATTGAATGAGATCAAGCCAAAGAATAAGGTGGAGGGTGCTACCACGCACAGAGAGAGAGCTTGTGCATCTACCTGAAGAAGATGAAGTAGTGTAAAAGAGTATTAAAGAGCTCTAAGTGTTTACTTCAATGCTCAAATTCATTCCCAACCACCAGATTGGAGCCCACATTTACCTAGGGCCATGATTTAAAGTTGATTTGGTGGCCCAGATGGAGTTCTCTACTTTCAATGACTAAGATTAACTTGAAGGGACCCGAAGTGCCTTGAAGAGCAAACAACTTGCAAAACTATATTAAAAAAATTCAGTTTGAAGGGACCCAAGGCCCAAAATTACTTGAAGAGTGAAGTTTTTTCATTTTGAAGAAATGTTTTATTTTCTAAAAAGGCCCTTATTTTCAACTCCTTTAACGATTTTGGACCAAATGAAGGGCATCCAAATTGTACCTGCAAGTATGATACCGAAACACAAAGTATTTGCCACAGAGAAAGTGCTCGGAGAATGCCAAAAGTAATTTCACCACTTTATAGGGCACAAAGTGTAAAGAATGTGGGCCTCAGGGCCACACACACACACACACGTACCCACGCGAGCTGCGTACTGGGAACCCAACCCCAGTCGCCTAGCCACTCGCCATCCGTCTAACCCCCAAAAGGGCTGGTACCAAGGGATAGAAGATATGGAGAAGCCCCAACTTTATATGGGAGAGTTCAAGGCAAGCAGTTACTTATGGGACATTGAAAATTCTCAGGGCCTTCACTAGGCGCTCAAGCCCACGATACGTTCTTGTGCGTGGCTTGCAACATGCATTCCTCAACACCCCCACTCAAACAAGCACATGCAAACACCCCCACTGGCTCTGATACCATGTAAAGAATGTGGGCCTCAAGGCCACGCACACATTCTTGCTTTTTGTGAATTCCTCCTATTTTATTGTGTATAATTGATTATGAATGATGAATGCTTGTTTGTTGTTGTTTAATCATGCTATCACATTCTTGAATGATCATTAGCACTTGCATTCATCCAACTAATCCACAAAATCACACTCAATCAAAATAGGTGTTAGTAAATCCCTTTGGAGTGCGCATTAGCATCCATTAGGTAGATTTCTCTTTCATTGTCCACCTCCCTTGAGAAGATCAACCTTTAAGAGGAAAAGATCTAGAGCCATTGATGCCTAGATAAGCCAAGAAATCAAGATCCAAGAAGAGGATCAAACCAAAACCTAAAACCTTGTGAACCTCAAGGGAGGGTTTCCTACAATCCTAGATCCATAAACTCATAATCTATACTTTTACATAAGACAAGTCTTGAATAAACTTAAATGAAATCAAATCAAATTTGAAAATAAAAACTCGAAAATAATGAATCACAAAAATTCATTCACATGCAGCAAAAACATTGAGGGGTCAAGATGGGACCTCCCCCCCAAAGGATATTTCTTTATTATGCAAAACCAATTGGCCTTTGCCAATTACATAGACATTGGATTCCCAATGGGTCATAAAAGAGAAATACAAATCTGGTTCTTTTCAATAAACTTGTTTCCAAATCTACCTCATCAAATGCATGGGGTTTTTCTCACAGTGTTAACAATAAGAAATGCAACATCAAGCATTCACCATAAGCAATCACCAAGTAGGGAGACGGAAGAAGAACACGCAATATCACTCTATCACACTAACACATACTGAATATAAAATGTACATATAAACCCTGAACCTTAATAGAGAGGGAGAACCTAGGAGTAGACTACTAGACTAGCCTACGGCTAGTTACAGTTAGTAATAAAGTACATCGTAAACAGTAACTAGGAAGTGTAACAATGAAGTTTACCATTGATTTCTAACACTCTCTCTCAATGATAAAATTACATTCTTCTATTCCTAGTAGAGTACCTTTTCAAATTTACATCTACCTAATGACTTAGTAAAAATATCTGCCACTTAATCTTCAGATTTACAAAAAACAAGATCAATGGCTCCATCAAGAATTTTCTCTCAAACAAAATGATAATGTATTTCGATGTGCTTGGTTCGAGCATGTAGAACTGGATTTTTGACAAGGTGAATGCAGCTTTGATTGTCACAAGATATAGTAGTCGCATCCACCTGTGTTTGACCTAAATCCACAAGCAATCTTCGTAACCATACCACTTCTTGTGCATCATTGCTGAGTGCTGGATATTTAGCTTCCGTCGAGGATAAGACTACTGTAGGTTGCTTTTTGCTGCTCCATGAAACTGCAACTGTACCATAACTGAATGTATGACCACTGGTAGACCTTCTGTCATCAATATTACCTACCCAATCAGCATCTGTATATCCTGTCAATATTGGCGCTTCAGGTTGATCATACTTCAAACCAAAATTCAATGTCCCTCGAATGTATTTGAGAATACGTTTAGCAAACTTCCAGTGTGTTTGACTAGGATCTTGCATAAATTGACTAACAACACCAACATCATAAGAAATATCAGGTCGTGTGTGTGTCAAATAAATCAAACTATCCACCAGCTGTCTATACAAATAAGCATCCACTTTCTCAGATTCATCATATGCAGTAAGCTTCGTGTTGACATCCATAGGTGTACTCAAAGGCTTACAATCCTGGATATTGAACTTATAAAGCAAATCTCGTGCATATTTGCTTTGTGTAAGAAAGACCATGTTTTCCTTTTGACATACTTCAATGCCAAGACAATAGTGCATCAATCCTAGATCGCTCATGTCAAAAGCATTGGAAAGATCTGATTTGATTTCATCAATTAAGCTCTTATTACTTCGTGTAATAATCAAATCATCCACGTACAACACAATGAACACTATATCTGAATCTTGCCTTAGAATGTAAAGATTAGGATCAGCATCACTCTTTACCATTCCCCTTCGCTTAAAGTGTTTATCAATGCAAAAGTACCACGTCCGTGGTGCCTGCTTCAATCCATAAATAGCTTTGTTGAGCTTACAAACAAGGTGCTCTCTCCCTGGTTCAATAAATCCTCGAGGTTGTACTAAGTACACCTCTTCATCCAGCACTCCATTAAGAAAAGCAGATTTAACATCCATTTGCTAGATCTTCCAACCATAGAAAGCAGAAATAGCAATGATAGAACGTATAGTTACCATCTTAGCTACGGGTGCGAAGGTTTACTCAAAATCAATACCTTTCTAATGTTCAAATCCTCTCGCAACCAACCGTGCTTTGTATTTGTTGAGTTGCCCATCAGCTCCATATTTAATCTTGTATATCCATTTGCAAGTGATAGGCGTCTTACCATCAAGTAGCTCAACCAAGTTCCAAGTCCTATTTTTGGATATAGCTTCCATTTCTGTTTCCATAGCTTCACGCCACTCCTCGTGCTCCTTTGCTTTATCAAAAGTTTTTGGTTCTTGAGCCTTGAGCACAGAACCCATTAGGGCTAGATTCATCTCTAATCTTGCAGGAGGTTTTCGATTTCTACTTGATCTTCTAAGCTCTCCCTGCTCACTAGATTCGGGAGTATCTCCCTTCTTTGTACCATCTGTGACCGATAAGTACCATTTAGGTACTCTCTTGGGAATTTCAACATCAGACTTGCCTGGACGCACCACTATCAATATACCAGGTATCCTTGGCTTCGTCACTTGTCATTAATGCTGTAATGAACAAGTTTGAACTCTTACCTATATCGTCTTCATATTGATCATCATCGTATTGATGTTGATCAGCATAATTGTCTTCATAATAATCATCATCAAATTGATGTTGATCAGCATATTGTCCGCTTGCCATTTGCCTTTTCTTTGTTCTATCTCCTTCTGTTTCTTGAAGCATTCACGCTCCCAATGGCCAGGTTTGTTGCAATCCTACAATTTCCAGGTTTATTTTGCTTGGAATAGTCGCGTCCTTGACCTCGGCCTTGATTCCAATTGCCTCGATTTGGGCCATCATTGTATTGTTCTTGAAATTGTTGGAACGGTCCATGATATGAGTTTCCACCTCTTGATTGGTGTCTTCCACAACCAAATCTGCCAACACGTCCTCTCATTGCAAGAGCTTGATCAAATCCCCTGTTGCGATGACTCAAGTTCTCTTGGCGTTGTTCTTCCTGCAAAAGCAATCCACCTAACTCTTCATAGGTTGGAAGATTTTCTCGTGTGGCTATACTTGTCACAAACATTTGATGTGACTCGCTCAAACTATTCAATATCAACTGCACGATCTCACGATCATGTACTCGCTCTCCAACTGCTGCTAATTGGTCACGAATCTCTTTGATCTTCAGTAGGTGATCAGCAACAGTTGCACCATCATCCATCCGCAATGTGTGCAGCTTCGTCTTCAGGAATAGCACTCGAGATGTGTTTGTGGTCTAAACAATGCCTTCAACGTATCTCATGCTTCTTTTAATCCTTCTGAATCTGAAATCTAGGGAATAATTGCATCTCTGATGACATTTTGTGCTTTCTATTTTCTCCTGTCAAATGCCCGCTGATCTTCTTCAATCACTGGCCTTGTCTCTTCACCTGTCACGATCTCCCATAGCTCTCTTTCCATCAAAATGTTTTTCAGTTTGAATTCTCCAAACTGCATAGTTGCCGGCTCCTTCCAATTTGCTTGACTCATTGAGGGCACTCTCGCTTAGAGTTGTCATTAATGAACACATGAGTCCGGATCAAGTAATTTATCAACCAAAGAACTGTATATTTTTTTGGTTATACACCTGATATCGAAATGGAACGCGGAAGTACGGCTGCTCAGGATCCTCTTTAACTTGTGCGCATGGATCTGATATTGGAGCATGCGATATCGGACTGGAGCGCGGATGTACAACTGCTCGGAATTTTTTTTAGCTCGTGCGCTTGGATCCGATATGGGTATGGACAATATCGGACTAGAGCACAGATGTACAACTACTCGGGTTTCTCTTCAGTTAGCGCGCTTGGATCCGATATTGGTACGGAAAAAAGAGAGAATATAAGAACTTTTAGAGAGAATATTCCAGATTTACTACTTCGGCACGGCGGCTATGCCGCCTCCTCTTTGCTTAGATTTCGAAACGAGTGATCGTTCAAACAGACAAATATCAATATGTGAAAGGTATGAAGCCTCAAAGCTCTAAATGACAATACTAGACACTGTCTGGTGTGATTTGCATTACCCCAAACAAACAAATGAGAGATTTCTTGGCACAACTCTCTAACAAATGACACTTTTCACAAAGACAAAAAAAAATATTGTAAAACTTTTCCCACTCAACAGATTTTCAATCTGTCTGATGCTACCCTGGCCTTTCCGATGCCTCTGGGACTGTGTCTTCGTTCCCCACTAATAACTGTGAGCTCCAAAACCTGCAAAGTACATCAAGAAGGATTTCTTCCAACTATTTTTGTCTCTCCAAGCTTTTACCTCCTGTGAAGGACTTTTTCACTTCATTGCGGAGCCTGTGACAAGTTGTATCCACTGATCAGGCACGTAGGACTATCGTAGCTCTGATACCATGTTAACAATCAGAAATGCAACATCAAGCATTCACCATAAGCAATCGCAATATCACTCTATCACACTAACACATACTGAATGTAAAATGTACATATAAACCTTGAACCCTGATAGAGAGGGAGAACCTAGGAGTAGACTACTAGACTAGCCTACGGCTAGCTACAACTAGTAATAAAGTACATCGTAAATAGTAACTAGAAAGTGTAACAATGAAGTTTATCATTGATTTCTAATACATAGGACGTTAATTCTTTCAACATGCAAAGATGAAGAACTCTAGAAACTTGACATGCATCTGAAAATAAGAAAACTATAGTCACATGCAAATGCAATGATCAGAGTAATGCACACATGCAAAAGTTTCAAAGGACATAATGCATGCATGCATCCAATTTTTGGGGTGTTTCATAGTGGAAATCATGGATCAAGATCATAAGATCATTATGGACAGTTCTTGATATGTGGAAAGTCGAGTATGGGGGGAAAAGAGCTTTGTTTCATAATAAATGCGTTGATGGATTTTGGTAGTAGTGGGTCGTGTTAGAGGAATGGCCAAGATTA
The DNA here is from genome assembly GCA_029204225.1 of Diphasiastrum complanatum. Classification (NCBI taxonomy): domain Eukaryota; kingdom Viridiplantae; phylum Streptophyta; class Lycopodiopsida; order Lycopodiales; family Lycopodiaceae; genus Diphasiastrum; species Diphasiastrum complanatum. The sequence goes on from CM055108.1 coordinate 14,865,131, forward strand.
GTTTCTGGTGCAGATACTCCAAAAATGCAGATGTAGCACAAGAGATATGGTGTAGATAAATAGTGAAAAAGAAGGGAGAGAGAGAGAGAGAGAGAGAGAGAGAGAGAGAGAGAGAGAGAGAGAGAGAGAGAGAGAGAGAGAGAGAGAGAGAGAGAGAGAGAGAGAGAGTAGATGTTTGGGTTCCAAAGCCTCCAATTCAAATTTGGCACGATCTCCTTGAGCCAAAGCTTCAAACTTCTTCTCCAAAGCACATGTTCACAAAAACAAACAAAGAGGAAGAACTAGGAAGCATAATCCTGGAATCCTCTTGGTAGGGGGGCGCATTTCCACTTATATAGAGAGTGGAGAAGCATTCCAAAGTGAGTGAGGTGTCATGCACAAGTGTATGAGATTTGGGGAAGACTCCAAATGAACAAAAGATGAAGTGGAGTGAATGGGTGAGGTGTATTAGTTTGTAGAGTGCATGAGTGAGGTGTACTGAGTTTAAAAGAGTTTGTGGGGATGATTTAGTAAGTGAAGTAAGAGTGTAGGAGGGTGCCCAATTCTAGGTGTATGATAGCCTAGAAGCCATGTGGCAAGGTGGAGGTGGTTGGCACAAGGTTTAGACTTGGCCTCATTTAACATATGGGTTTTCATTGTCAAAACTTGGGAAATCACCCCAGTGCAATCTTACTATGGAAAAAGCCAAAGTATATGCCCATCTTATTTTGCATAATAATCATTAATTCATTGGAACTTTTTTCTAGAGGTTGTCATCCTCAATCATGGTGGAAAAGGTCAATAGGGTGATCAGTCCCTTGGCCTAGTCCCAATCTTTATAGACTCCTCTGAGCCTTCATTATAGACTTAGAAATAAGCCTTCTTTATAGACTCATTTGAGCCTTCTTTGTTAACAGCCTTAAGCTTAGAAAACTTCTTGTTCTTGTTCTTGTCCTTCAGGCACTTTCATGAGTACTTGCACATACCTTCAAAGAAAGGTCAGTCTTTAAGCCTAGATGGCTTCTTATTCTTGTTCTTGTCCTTCAGGCACTTTCATAAGTACCTGCACATGAAAGGTCAGTTTTCATACCATTAAACATGGCTCATAAAGGATTCTTAGATCTACAGGTAGTAATACTTGCCAGTCAAATCATTAAAGCAATAAGTTCATACAATATCCAAATAGAATAATGGTCATTGGTAGTTTCATGTCATCAAGGTCTATGTGAATATGGAAAATGGGAAAAGCCTTTATTTCTTTGGGGCATTATTCCTCTACAATTTACAACCCCCAAAAAGAGAAAGAAAGAGGAAGAAATTTCACATCCAAATTTAAGCCCTTCCACCTTTAGATCCAACACCAAGATTGACACCCTTGGTAGGCTTAGATTCCATCTTAGGCTTGTGGCATATCCCTCTCCTCATTGGATCGAAGCCCGTACACCAGATTGCAACTATCATAAAAAATTGAACATCAAGAATTATAGCTTATTTTTTACTATGCTTCATATCCTTATCTTCATGTTTTTTGAAAGAAAGTGTCGTAGGCCAACATACTAAGATTAGGACTTTACTTCACTCATAAGCTCTATGATTCCTTGTCAAGCTTTGATAGACTTAAGATAGTACCGTTTAGTATTAAATTTGAGTCTCCCCCTAATGTGGGGCCTTTACATCTTTGTCCATACCTTTTCAATGAATGTTTTATATTTGTGCATTATTGAATAACATCTATAAGGTAAAAGAAAAACATTTGTATTCTCCAAGTGCTTTTTGTAATGTTATTTAGTTGTAGGCTATTGTGGACAAAAGGTGATTCTTGGATTTTGATTGGATCACGTGTGCCCTAAAACGTCAATGACAAGACAACTGAGGAGCGACAAGCAACTGGGCAATTTTTTGACTACGGGTAGCCTTTTGGAACGTTCCAAAAAAAGATCATTTTTTGGAACGTTCGGTAGAGAGAGAGAAAGGTCTGAAACGTTCTGTAGATATATATATATATATATATATATATCGGGCAGCCTTTTAGAACGTTCCAAAAAAAATCATTTTTAGGAACCTTCGGTAGAGAGAGAGAGAGAGAGAGAGAGAGAGAAAGGTCTAAAACGTTCTGTAGAGATATATACATAGATACATGTGGATGTGGAGAGAGAGAGAGAGAGAGAGAGAGAGAGAGAGAGAGAGAGAGAGAGAGAGAGAGAGAGAGAGAGATTTTCATTTTAGGGTTAGCATTTTTTTTAGGGTTTTGGAATGAGAAATAGTGATATAGTGATGTGTTGGAGTGAGAGAGTTGATGTAGACAAAATAAAAATGATGGTCAAGGACCAACGACAATAAGTTTAGATCACATTACAAAGGCGCCCTTTGAGATGGAAATGGTCTAAGCATATAAATACTTGAGTTTTGATTTTGAGAAAAAAAAAAAAAAGTGGAATTCATATAAAGAGCAATAGGACATTGCAATGCAAAACAAATCCCAAAATATACACCTACAAAATTGGAAAATAAAAAAACACGTGTTTGCAACATTGATGCAACTTGTTTTTTTGTATGTATGTGAGGCATGGACGGTAAGTACTATGGAAGGGGCCAGGCACATGCCACTTTGCCTAGTAAGGATTTCCAAAAAAAAATTGGGCAAGGTCCAAAGGGTCCGAGCCTAATGTTTTTTGGAAATCCTCACCGGGCAAAATGGCCTTTGCCCGGACACCTTCCATTGCTTAATGGGTACCTTAAATTTTTTCACATGTACATTACGAAACATAATAGGCAATTTGACTTTGACCGACCACTATGAACACGCCACATAGCAATTGCATGGACGGGCAACAGAAAATGCAAAATCTGCGTTTGACCAAAAAACACATATATTCTTCTTTTTAATTCATATAAAAATGGGCATAATATTCACAAGGTATCCATTACCAATAGTAAATGAACCTTGGAAGGAGGTGGAGGCATAAAAACGAACTTCATGTCTTATATCACTAGAAGGTGGAGGTAGTACAAAAATGATCCCCTTAGAAGGACAAGCCTTGTGCCAATATATTCATTGTCTCAACAAAATTAAGGCCTACAAGCTTCAAGCCCATGGAAGAATGAGAAACAAAAGATGCTACAAAGTCCACACTTCTTTGTTGGATAGTGATGAGGAGCTTGCACAAGGTTAATAAGCCATATGATGTAAGGTCTCATATAAAGTTGTTAACAATAAGTTGTGCCATGACCCTAGTTTTAAAATGTCCTTTTGTAGATCTGAAGATCATTTACAAGCAGCAAAAAATTTACAAAAGACATTCTAGTGTAGAAAAGGCAACAAATATGTATGATAAGAACTCTCTTTATGGAAGTTTGCAGAAGAGGAAATTCTAAAACATAAAACAAGACTTCATAAACATGCAACAAACAAGAGGTAGATGAAGCACATGTGCTTCGCTTTTGCCACAAACACGACAACAACCCAAAAAACATAACATGCATTGTTCCTAATCAACCAATACTTGTTTTTTTTTACTTTATTTGGCATTTTTTTGGGCTGTTTTGGGGGCTGGGAACTTTAAAAAACAAATTAACATGTAGAAGAAAGATTCTAACATCAACTATTTATAGTGTAAAAGACAGGTATCTGATATATTCTTTTTTGGTCCCCAAGTTCCTAATGGGTATATGGAGAGCATTATTAATAAAGTATTTCATTATATTCTCTCTCTCTCTCTCTCTCTCTCTCTCTCTCTCTCTCACACACACACACACACACACACACACCCACCCACGTGGAGACAAACTTGCTACAAGAAGTAACATGTGCCCCCTTATGATTGTTGTTACACAAAAGTTAATGACGCATTAAAAGATCACGATTTCTCTTCTCAAATTTATGGGACCCACAATAACCTGCTGCAAGAGTTGTAGATGTGGAATTTGATGATCTTTCATGCAACGAGATAAAAGGAGGAACGCAGCAGGTTTTTGCTGCAAGTAAAGAAAGCTCACTTCTTTTGAGAGTGTATAGAGTTGTAGATGTGGAATTTGATGATCTTCCATGCAACAAGATAAAAGGACACAGCAAATTTGTGCTGCAAGGGAGCTCACTTCTTGAGAGTTAATGTGGGACCTGTGGCCATCACACCTCTCTCTCTCTCTCTCTCTCTCTCTCTCTCTCTCTCTCTCTCTCTCTCTCTCTCTCTCTCTTTTATGCTGCTAATCCAATAGCCTAGGGAGTAAATTTAAATATTGTGTTGCACAAGGCCAGATAGTTAAATAAATAATGCATCAAGGGTGAGTAAACTGAAATTCAAGCACAGATAATTACATGTAATCCAAGCAAGTCAATTAACAAATGCTGTATGCAAGCAGGGTTGAAACGTGTCATCCACCATTCAAATTTGTTCACCTGGTTGTAGAAGTTGGACCAAAAACATAAGACACTGCACATACTTCTCACCAAACAAATTTTCATAATAACAGAAAAACATTCCAGCATGAATATCTTTCTATGCACATGAATGATTTTATCAATTAGAGAAAGTAAGATCAGATCAATTAGAGAAGGAATGCAATGCTTCGTTAATACATGCCGCATGCAAAAGGCAGCATTGTGCTAAAGAGTAGAAAGAATAGTCTGGCGTGGCAAAGTGAACAAATCTTTCCCAGCAAATGGAGATGTCCACTCCTGCACGGCCACAGGCGAGGAGTTGGCAATCTCACTGGTTGACTCGTCCAGAGTCCCTAATGTAGTATAGTCGTCTCTGAATTTGGAGTTTCCCCATAAATCATAGGTATCAGTCATAGCAACTGATCTAGGGGGGTTTCTGACTGAATGGTCACTAATGTTTAGACTGTGTAAGTTCCGATCAAATTTGGAAATATTGCAAACTGTCTGTGAGGATGATCCATCGATAGAGATGGGTGTCTCCCACAAAGCAGATGGTGGAGCAGACATGCTCCAGTCAACACTTTTATAGTCACGATTTCTAATAGACTGCAGGCTCCAGTCTACAGGAGCACCAGAGCCCCATCCAGTCCAAAGTTCAGATGAGATATTGCTGGGGATTCGAAGTTGTGGAGTACAGGCAAAGCTAGAAGCGTAAAATGGTAACTCCAAGGAATGCAGCAGATTTTGGTTTAAAGTCCTCCTTGCATCTACAGTACAGGACGGATGCAATGGCCGGATATGCTCTGCTGCATCAACCATGTCTATGGCTTGGCCATGCTCAATGCCTTTGACACTTATTCCTCTTCTATCGACAAGCTGTTTATTGGATTCCCCATTAAGATGAAGAACAGTAGATGAAGAAGTAGATAGAAATTGCCTCTGGAAGGGGGTCGGAGAATTTGTCACACAGTTGCTGCCTCCAGCTTGGCTCTGACTAGCACTATGTTGCTGCAAAACTTGATGAGTCATTCCCTCTCCTTTAGACGCTTGAAGCATGCTTGCATCTCGCATGCTACTCCAGTTCTGCGATCCTTGCTGCGTCATTCCCTCTCCTTTAGACGCTTGAAGCATGCTTGCATCTCGCAAACTACTCCAGAATGAGCGGGCACTCTCGAAAGAATTACAATCTGCCAGTAGATGCAGAGAAGTGGATACAGGTGCAATTGTCAGTTGAGGAATGTGTAATGACGCATGTAATCCATCTAAAATTTCTTGTCCATCGCCTGATATCAATGGCTTATTAGAATTTGAACTTCCCAGAAGGGTACTTCGAACGATAGAAAATGTTTCTGCTGTTCTTTCAGATGGTCTCCGAGGTGCAGGTGCAAGGAGTTGATCCCGAATGTTTTTTTCTGCAATAATTCCCATTTCCTCTTTGTGGTGATTAGCTTGAGCTTGAGGCTTGTTACTGTTCCTAGAGTGAGCTGGACTTGTTGAGACTGTGCCCGAGATTGCAGAATGCATTTGATGTTCCAGCTGATCACTTAAATCATGTTTAGCTCTTTGATTGGACGGATCTATATATCTCACAGGAAGTCTATCTGGATGGCGATCTCGCAACCATTCAACAGCCTTGTCAAGATCTCCTTCGCAAGCAACTATAGCTTTGTCTATCTCTGACCGAGAATATGTGTTGTACTCTGTTTCAAATTCTAAAATACGTGTAAGTTCCTCAGAAATGTCCAGTTTCACATCAATTTGCGAATTGCAACTTTTCTCTAAACGTTCCTCTCTTCCTTCAAGAAGACATGCGATTGAGTTTTCCACATGGCCGTTGTTCAAAATCAATGCCATGCTAGCATGTTCCGGAGAAAAGCCCATCCCCACAAGTTGCTCGGTAAGAACCTTCAATTTGTGGGATATTATGAAGCTAGTGGAACGATCCCTGAGCTCCTTTGCCCGACGCTCCTTCTGACGCTGATGCTTTTTCTCATTTCTTACACGACTTTTATCCCGTTTATCACACTGTCCAACCAAAACGGGAGCCTCGGTCCGTAAGTTTCCGCGCTTCTCCTTATTCAGGACTTGTGGTTGATCTTCAGATTCCCCAGAACAGCTGCCATTCGTTGAAACTGAGTCATACTCGGCGTTTGTTCCAGCAGCATTTATAGAATTATTGGTATCTTCAGTGATTCCAGGTTTCCCATTCTGATCTGTTGAAGCTGAATCAGAAGCGGCACCATCCAGACAATGGAAAGTGCCAGAGACGGGGTTATAAGCATTAGCTGACACGCTACCACTAGCCGAAATATGACGTGATGAAGTTTTCCATTCTTTTGCTTGACTTCTGGCAACCTTGTCTACATTTTTGTGCTTAGTAACGGGAGATATTGCCGCAAGTCCTAATCATCAGATTAAATTGCACGGAGTGAATCCAAATTTTTCTTCAACAGTGCAACTGATAAAGACGAAGTAAACTTTGAATCAAGCATATTTTCCTGAATAATGAAGTACACGTTCAACCAAGACATTGATGAAATAAGCTGGCATCTACAACTATATGCTAACCATCTCGACTCAATGAAGGACCTTAAAAAACTGCATAAATGTGAAAAGATATTCTTGCACGTCTGGAAGTCAAGATTGCTTCCAGATATCTAAGTCTTAAAACGATACCGGCCTAGAAAATAGCAACTAAGGATCTCCAGATCTTTAGTTGTTTTTAAGGAGCTGAGAAACGAACTTAGTCAGCCGAGAAATGATTTTCTACCGACTTGTGCCAAAACACCGGACATAATGTGAAATCAACCTCATCAGATAAGAGAAGATAAATCAGCAATACTCTTTTTTACAGAGAACTCATAGCTATTTGCCCTTTAACACTTTCAATCAGTTCCTGAAAATAATCGTTGACATACTTCTTCGACGACGATTGTCAAACAAAATACGAAATATACATTACTACAAACCTCAAAATTTAAGTCTAGAAAAATACTGAGAAATCGTTATCCTTGACATTCATGCAAATACTTTCATTGCAACTGTAACTTTGCAAGTTCACAAAATAACTCCAAAAAGCAGACAAGCAAACACCAGACAGACGTTTATGCAAACGTTCCATTTTGAAATATACCTCTCTTCTTCACCCGAAAACATATCAAAAAGCAAGACAATTTTTTGATAATACACCAAAAAATTCATAAAAAGTTCAGATCTATCCCCGAAACCGGACGCTGTCATACAAAAATCTGTTAAGAACCAGATCCCAGTCTCCAGACCTCTCCATTTATCAAATTTCAAATCATAAAACCCCAAAAACAGCCTCGCTCCTTAAATATCATACTTCAAAGGCACAAATCTATTCATTTCTAACCCTTGCACAAAAAAGGTTGCTTACAGAAACAGACGAACATACCTTCCATTTCCGGATCAGCAAAAACAAAATAAGAATCCCGAAAGCGGTGACAGAGCCCAGAACGAGATCAGCCACGGCGATGCGTGCTCGCAACCAGTGTTTCGCAAGTTTTCGATCGAACAGAGACGAGAGACGAAAGAGGAGAGATATGGCGGGCAAGCTAGAACGGCACTGGGAAGGGGAAACAGAAATAAACACAGGAAATCGAAATACAGAAACCATTTCACGTCCGTTTGAAGATACCTTTCGTTGGAGATTACGTTTTTTTCAAATTTTGGGGGATTTAAAAACTAGACATGACATTGCCCCCAACTTCTTTTTTAAACCAAATGCTCTCTGGGCTCCCAGGGTCCTCCAGCTCAGAGGTGACCTTATTATATTCTTAGGTTCGGTGACTTACAACAATATTTCCGTGTCCACAAGATGTGCAATCCATAATGATCTATACGATACTATTTCTATCTCCTGAAGATGTGCAATGTAAAATATGTGCACCTCGGCTTCTTAGGGATAGTGTATAAAACATCTAAGAAAATGCATCATCATCATGTTGATGTTCATCATGAGGAATCTGGGATCTAGACTACGCCTTGGTAAACATTTACTGTATTTTTTGGATCAAGCTATTAAGTGTGAAAATGTTAATGCATTGTTTATTCCAAAACAATGTGGGGTCTATTGCAAAAGCTCCCATGCTTCACAAACTTGCATGAAGCTTCATCACCTTGATTAGGTCTTATAAGTAATGATCAATGCTTTTATTAGCAATGTACCTAAAGGCTAGTGTGTTTCAAACAATTTGTAAAACAACAAAGCTAATGCATCATCTTTGCATCATCATCGTGTTGATGTTCATTAAGCATTCCTCTGTAAGGCTAGTGTTTCAAACAATTTGTGAAACAACAATGCTAATGCATCATCTTTGCATCATCATCGTGTTGATGTTCATTAAGCATTCCTCCGTAAGGAATCTCGGACTTAGATTATGCCTTGGTAAACATCAAGTGTGTTTCCTTTGATCAAGCTAAAAAGTGTGAGAGTGTTAATGCATTGTTTATTCCAAAGCAATGTGGGGCCTATTGCAAAAGCTTCCAACATTCACAAACTTGCATGAAGCTTTAAAATCATGACCTTGATTTTCTCTTACAAGCAATGATCCATGCTTTTATAAGCAATGTAACTAAAGTCTAATGTGCTTCAAATGAGTTGTAAAATAGCAAAGCAAATGCATCATCTTTGCATCATCATCGTGTTCATGTTCATTAAGCACTCCTCCATGACGAATCTTGGACTTAGACTACGCCTTGGTAAACATCAAGTGTATTCTCTTGGATCACTAAAAAGTGTTAGAATGTTAAGCATTGTTTATTACAAAACAATGTGGGGCATGTTGCAAAAGCTCCCAAGCTTCACAAACTTGCATGAAGCTTTACGATCACCACCTTGATTAGGTATCATAAGTAATCATCAATGCTTTTATTAGCAATGTAACTAAAGGCTAGTGTGTTTTAAACAAGTTGTAAAACACACAAGAAAGCAAATATATCATCATCTTATTGATATTCATGAAGCATTCCTCCATGAGGAATATGGGATTTAGACTACCCCTTGGTAAACATCAAGATTCAAGTGCATTCTCTTGGATCAAAGCTAAAAGGTGTGAGAATGTTAAGGCATTGTTTCTTCCAAAACAATGTGGGGCCTATTGCATAAATTCTCAAGACTCACAAACTTGCAATCACCACCTTGCCTGAGTATTATAAGTAATGATCAATGCTTTTATTAGCAATGTAGTTGAAAGCTAGTATGTTACAAACAAGTTGCATGTATAGTCGTGCAATTAACCATCCAAGAAATATAAGTGCTATTTTGAAAGTTTTGCAACTTGATGCCAAAGGTGAACTGGTTATGTATGATGACATATCTACGCATATTTAAATAAAAGCATGATAGTAATAGTTGTCTTTACATTAAAAATGATTTATTTTTCATGTTATATATGAAGTATCCACAACTACTTTAATCAAAATAAAAGATAAATGTTCATAGTAGAAATGAATCTAGTCGTGGATAGATGTGTATGACATATAGCAAAACTCCCTTTATATAGCATTTAGAAATCATGTATTGTAATGCATTTGAGCTTCTCTCTCTCTCTCTCTCTCTCTCTCTCTCTCTCTCTCTCTCTCTCTCTCTCTCTCTCTCTCTCTCTCTCTCTCTCTCTCTCTCTCTCTCTCTCTCTCTCTCTCTCTCTCTCTCTCTCTCTCTCTCTCCATTAATCATTTAGTACATGATGCATTGGTCTTATACGAGCTTGACATGGAGTGTGGATTACTTAGCAAACTAGTTAGGAATAGTGACCATCCAATTATTGTTTGCTTCATTTAAGAGACAAACATACCATATAAAATGGCTTCTAGTAATCTTCACTTGTTGCCCACATGGTGTAGTTGACTACTTTATGGCCCCACCTTTGCCATCCACATTACACACTCCAAAATTTTCATTATCACCCTCATTCTTTTCTCACCTTCCATATCAATTTGCATTGTCAATATTGTCAATCTTCAACTGCTACATTACCCAAGCATCTTGTGTAGTGAAGAGTGTTTGAGTATCATTGCATGAGACTAGCAATTGTTGAATAGTGGCCTCAATATTTCAATTGCTTGTCCAAACATTCTTTGATTGCCTTTCTGTCATGCTCATGTTTTGTAGTAAGCTCGTTGAGCTTACTTTGAAAAACTAGACATTTTTCATACAAAGAACACACTTGTTTATTAACGAATCTACATTTTTTGGCATAAGTTGTAGAATTGGCTTGCTCTTGAGCAATGGTGTTGCTCATTTTTTTCATTCAAGAGCCAAACCACACAATTTTTATTTTTTTTTGTGAATGTTTAGTTTTCAATTTTCACTTGCTAATATAGTCTCCTTATTTAGTTCCTCAACATCATTCATTTGTTAAGTGATATGATTAGTAGTGTTAGCCTTGGCTGTCATGTGCTGCATGTAATTAGCCCATGAGCTTACTAATGAATTGCCAAATATGGCCATGGAGCTAAAGTAGACTAGAATTAGTCATTAGGACAGTTAATAAGGTGGCTCAAACAACCTCGCTATACTTGTGAATAGCGAACTTGTAATAATGGTTGTAAGGCCCAAATTAGCCAAATAAGGCTCCGAACTTATAGTAAGGGCACAAATGACCACTATAAATAGCTGAGGTCGTGCAAAATTTGGGAGCTATTGTTCATTTTGTAATTTTGAGTTTTAAAAGATCTCGGAGCTTCTCTTTGAGAGCTTTCTTGATGGAGAAAGTGGTTCATGTGCCTAAAATCACATGAGAGCTACGATCATGCTCTAGAATCAGGCCCCTATCTTGTGAATGATCAATAATTATCAATAATGATACCTTACTTTGCCTATTTTGGTGAAGTTTTGCTACTTTTAGCTATCTTCTTGATTTTTGACTAGTTTTCTTGATTTCTTGCATTTCCATTGTAATTTGATGTTTAATGAATGGATTAGATGTTTGAATGCTAAGGTTGGAACACGACAACCTTAGATACTTTTCCCCATCAGATTTGGTGGATTTTGTTAAATTTGGTAGAGTTTCTTGTTCTAGTTTTCTTGATTTTTCAATTTTAAGCAAGTTTTGATTCAATTTTAGACCATTTAATCTTCATTTTTTTTTGTGTAGTTTCTTGTTTCAAATCAGTAGATCTCTCTTTTATCTTTTTGAAGGTACTAAACTTTTCTGATTTGGAGCTATAATGACCAAGGTATAGCCATTTTAGTGTTTTCTTTCCAATTTTAGTTAGTGACAGTTTTTGCAGTTTGTTTTTTTTCTGTTTTTTGGCTGTACTTTTGGCCAAATTTTATGACTGTATTTCTATAGGGTAGTCTCAATCTTAGCTTGATTTTGAGCCAATTTGCAGCCAATTTGGTTGAAAATTGAGAAAGATATGGCAATTCTTGTGGAGGAGGTATAAAATTAGTTTTTGGTAGAAATTTGGGAGAGAAGCCCTTCATTTTTTCATTTCTGAAATTATGCTTCTTTGTTAAGTTTTTCCCAATTTCTTCATTTTGAAGTTTTCGCCAAACACATTAAAAAAAAAACCTACCTACAGCCCTAAATAAACGTAACCTAACCCTAAGGCCTTTCTATCTATTTCTCTCTCTCTCTCTCTCTCTCTCTCTCTCTCTCTCTCTCTCTCTCTCTCTCTCTCTCTCTCTCTCTCTCTCTCTCTCTCTCTCTCTCTCTCTCTCTCTCTCTCTCTCTCTCTCTCTCTCTCTCTCTCTCTCTCTCTCTCTCCATCAGTTCCGCTCTCCAACTCGTCCGATTTCATAGTTGTCATAGCTACTGTTCTGCTTCTTCCCTTCATCTGCGGTGGCTCGAACAACCTCGCTATATTTGTGAATAGCGAACTTGTAATAATGGTTGTAAGGCCCAAATTAAGTAAGGCCCCAAACTTACAGTAGAGGCAAAAATGACCACTATAAATAGCTGAGGTCGTGCTAAATTTGGGGGCTATTGTTCATTTTGTAATTTTGAGTTTTAAGAGATCTTGGAGCTTCTCTTTGAGAGCTTTCTTGATGGAGAAAGTGGTTCATGTGCCTAAAAATCACATGAGAGCTATGATCATGCTCTAGAATCAGGCCCTATCTTGTGAATGATCAATAATCATGAATAATGATACCTTACTTTGTCTATTTTGGTGAAGTTTTGAAACTTTTAGCTATCTTCTTGATTTTTGACTAGTTTTCTTGCTTTCTTGCATTTCCATTGTAATTTGATGTTTAATGAATGGATTAGATGTTTGAATGCTAAGGTTGGCACATGACATTGGCTTAGAGATCTTGGCACTACCTCATTTACTTATCATGTTCTTTGAGCTTTTGGATGCATTGATGGGCTCAGTAACTTACCATTTGCCAAAACCAGTTGTTGAATTGCTAAAGCAGCTTGTACCACTTGAATGGTGAAAGTGTCCATGGTATGTGTAGAAGGGGAGAACATGTTTGTTGTAGAGAACTGACTGGATCTTAGAATCCTTGAGGATTTTATAAGCAGGTTGGGACCTTCAACTAGACATTCACACATACATGTGTGAATGCGAATGTGTTTAAACAGTCACAACCATATCCAAAATCTAGTGCCTTTTGAGAATAGTTTTTTGATGAATGTTTTTATGCAGAAGAACTAACATTTTTATGGGTTCAAAAAAACACTCGCACTTCCACATCTGGATGTGAGTTATTCTAAAACATAAACATTTGCACCTTTCGAAAAAACAATTTAGACATTGTAACTAAGTTACCCAACGGGGTTGGCTCAGTTGGTTGGCTTGGCATCCAAAGTTTCTTTGGTCCCAGGTTCGAGCCTCCCCTTGGAAACCAAGAAGCATTGTAACTAAGTTAAACAAAATGGCACTCACACATGTGGATGCAAGCCATTTTTAAGCATTCACACCTAAAGCAAGATCATTAAGACCAACCCGTTAAACAAAATGGCACTCACACATGTGGATGCAAGCCATTTTTAAGCATTCACACCTAAAGCAAGAAGTTTTGAAATATGTTAGGTAAAACGATTGTTCGAGATCTTAATTGTGACAATATATCAGACTATACAATTTGTCAAGGCTGTATTCTAGCCAAGCATGTTAGAACTCCTTTCAACTATAATTTGCTACACACATCCAAAGGTGTGTCCTTACGAGACTTTCGTCTAAGACCAACTAACATGGGCATGACATATTTCCCCCTAACAACCATAATAAATTTAGGGGTCAAGGTAGGCCTACTGATTTCCTTACGGGACTTTCGTTTGAGACCAACTAACATGGGCCTGACATAGTCGCCCCAATTCAAGTCTAATCCTTAGAAGTTAAAGGTAGATTTTTTTTTTTCTAAAACTTTCCTTCTATTCCCAAGAGTCATCTTCATATGTATGACCTTTTCAATGAACCAGATACTCGGTAACTGTATGATTATGTACTCGTTTAGTTCTTGTATCCAATATTTTTTGGGGTTCAAAATAGGTTGTACTATATGACTCTTCTGACATGCCCAATAGATCTCTAGAACCAAGATGATCCCCTTCATGTAGACTTTTCGACCAACGCAAAAAAATGGATGTACTTGAGTTCTTTCTGGGAGTTCTAAATGGTAAGCCAAAGATCCACAATCTTTTTTAATATTTTATATGATCCCTTGTATCGAATGTAATGTTATTTTATAGTATGGATCCGAACGCTAGGAGCAACAACCTCACCTTAACCTGGATAGCACAAAGAGAGAGGGAAGATGAATGAGAGAGAGAGAGAGAGAGAGAGAGAGAGAGAGAGAGAGAGAGAGAGAGAGAGAGAGAGAGAGAGAGAGAGAGAGAGAGAGAGAGAGAGAGAGATTGATCCTAAAATGGGCAGAGTTTCCACTTGATATTGAAGATGATAATAGAGTACAAATGATGCCTATTTATATTTGGGGAAGGGCTTGGCCCCTTAAGGTTGATATCCATACGTAAGCATAAAAGAGCTATAATTGATAGCTGAATGCTAACTATTGTTATAAGCAAACTCAATCAAGGCTAGATACTTCTCCCAATGCACGTGGAATCTGTTCCATCATCTAATTAGCTCTTTCCGTTTGACCATCCATCTTTGGATGATTAGAAAAACTAAAATGCAATGGTGTTTCTAGTTTAGCGGATATGACCGACCAAAAATGACCAGTGAACTTCTTGGAAATCCATAGAGTCTAAACAGATGTTCAACAAAAAATTGAGCAAGATGGTAGCCAATCTGGTCAAATGGTCGATAAGTACCCGAATTGCATCATTATGCTTATTTGTCCTAGGTAATTCCACTATCAAATTCATTGAAATTAGTTCCCATTTTTTTATCGGGGATATTCAATGGATGCAATAGATATTATGCCTTATTAAGTTGACGTTGGTCACATTTAATCACATAACGTTCTACAAAGGGTTTGAGTTTTGGCCAATAAGAATACTTTCATACTAAATCTAATGTATGATGTATGCCTCGATGCCCTATACAAGGTGTGTCATGACAATAAAAAAGAATCTTATTTTTAATTTCATTCACATCAGACATGTATATTTTTCCAACAATCCATTACGGATAAAGAAGTCATCAACACTTTTTTTTAAGCTTTCTCTCCAACTGGTCACCTTAATGTAAATCGATTGTGCTTAAGAATCTGCTAGTACTCTTTGCCAAATTGGTCCAAAATGCTGGTCTTTTTCAGAAAGACCTTGCACGAGTTCCACCCATTGAGCCTTACGACATTTTTTTTTTTCTTTTAAGATGAAACAGTCATGGGCTTGGAAACTTTTTTATACTTGTGCAAAACATGCCCCTTGAACTGATGTAATGTCGAGTATTTTTCCTACTTCATTTATAATGCTATTAGTAATTGAAGCCTTAATTTCTTTTATTATGTTATTGTTTAACATTGCTATCATCAACTTAGAAGTTAAAATATAACCTAATGATTAATAAATAACTGACACAACTGGTGATTGTATTAAATTAAAAAGTTCAAACAATTTCAATACAAGTAAGCTAGAACTTACTTGAATGCACAGATTCTTCTTTTTCTATGTTGTGAAGATATCAGATCACAAAGATCTCATTATGCCCTTTGATCTTTAGCTATTTTGGAGAGCACATCTAGCATCATTAACAATGTAGAAATCTTGCATCTACTACACATAGAAGATGTAAACTCAGTAAGAACTTGTCAAAAACACTTATGTAAGTTACTTAACTATTCCATCCTGTACAATAGTCGTACAACAACAGTACAAACACGTGTGAACTCTTAAACATAAGAAAAATAGCATTCTACACACAAGATCTCACTATATATGTAGGAAATTGATCATGAGATCTGAGACATCAAATGTAGCTATAATCAAGCTATAGATGCCCTTAGTTGGATAGGTGAATTGAATGAGCTTCCATTCACTCAGATTTCTATGAATCTATATCCTTTATTTAGAGGCTTATATGAAAATTATTCTCATTTTGTACAAATCTGGGCCATGTTTTGTATGGTTTGAATGAGGATAGGGTTGAGATGGAACACAAGGATCTCAATTTTCCAAGAAAGATATGAAGATTGTAGAACAATATACCACTCAAAATTGATTGTGAATAAAAAAAAATTGTGTACTAGCTGATAAGGCGTTGAAAAAGAAAATTCTTCTCGAGTGTCATGACAATCCATGTGCAAGTCGTCTAGGTGTACACAAGACTCTTGATTTGGTCAAGAGAGAGCTTTATTGGCCAAAACTCAAGCCATATTTTGAGTATTATGTAATTCAATGTAAACCATGTCAATTGGCTATAGTTGAACATTTTAGCCTTGGTGGTTTATTGCCTCCATTATATAATCCTGATAAGAAATGGAAAAATATATCTATGGATTATGTATAAGGTGGACTTTAGAATGAATCAATAACAAAATGATTCTATTTGGGTATTGGTGGATATCTTAACCAAGTTAGCTATGTTCATACCAGTAAAGTCACTTGCAAAGGTTTTTTATTTAACTCTGATTTTTGTAAAAAAATTATTTTGTTTGTATGGATTGTTGAGTGATATTGTTAGCAATAGAGATCCAAAGTTTATTGGACGCTTTGGTCAGCAATATTCCATAAACTAGGAACTTCCCTATCTCAGTGGGAAGATTATCTTCTTTTAATAGAGTTGCTTATAGTTTGTTTATGCTTATATACGGATTTGAGCTTTTCCATGCTCTCAACATCCGTATATTTTTATGGTTTTTTATTATAGTACATTGCCCATGAGCTTTTTCTATGAAGAACTCTATGCCCTTTAAAGTCCATAAGCTCTTTTGTGTTAAGGGCATTGTGTTTAACAACCCATGTGCTAATCATTAATGTTAACAGGCATTGTACCTGTAAGTTGTGTGTTGCCAAGTCTTACTATATGCAAAATGACCGTTAAATCCTTGACCTTTGTATGTTATAAAAAGGAAAAACGTTACAATTAATTTTGATTTTGACTTTTGCATGGTAAAAATCATGGCAACACAAGTCTTGAAGGGTTTTCAAGAACGACTTTCTTTGATTTCTTGTAAGTTTTTTGTGACACACATGATGTACGGTAAAGGGTGTTTTTCAGCTCATGGTAAGGATATAATGGCTCATCCTCGTCTCTCTACCTCAGCTCGACAAGAGGACTTGCCATTATATCCTTACAATGGGCTGAAAAGCACATTATCTAGTACATAATATAAAAATGATGATCATGGTTGGAAAACAAGGGGCATAAAGCACAAAAGCTATTGTCGTAGAAAAGAGCTCATAAGTTCTAGAGTTGAAAGCCATAAATGACCTAACCCAAAATTACAAAGTTCATATGCATAATGCATCATCATATGCAGTCACAACACAAAGCCTCCAAAGCACAAGGGTTTAGTGATTCTTAAGAGGGAAGATTGCACCAAGAAATTTTGTCAAGAGTGGCTAACAGTTAGAACCTCTAACCCAATGCAATTAGCAACAATTATAAGTGTACAGTGTGCTCTGAAAGAAAAAAAATGGCATAATTTAGGTACAGATTCACAGAGACACTAAAAATTTTCAAGAGCAAGTTATGTACCGACACAATGCCATCTTTTAAAGCAACACAACTGTTACAAGCAGATAAGCTGATCACTGAGGACAGTACTAACTCAGACAGCAATGTGCAGGCATTTATGATACCATAGGTCACTTCCAAGCTCTGCCATGGTCACCCTGACAATTGTCTTAGTGCTTCAGAAATTTGGATATGGAGATGCAATCTTATTCAGCTACATGAGTCAAAGTTGTGAGGCTCCAAAAGTACAATAACATGTAAAGGCTCCCATGAAGTTGAAGAAGTATCCAAAAGAATGGAGTGAAGCTGAAAGGAAGGAACATGTTTTATGTGGTAATGGATATCCAAACATAACATTAGGAAGAATTGCAATGCTTTTAGTGACAAAGCTAGCATATGAACTTGGAGGATTTAGCTCTTCAAAACAGTTGGGAGACAAGAAGAATTGAATAGAAGATTGTGATTCCAAACAGCTGCACTCGGGTACTCCCAACAACTTTGAAAGTGCCATATTTTTCCTGACCCGGAAGGAACCATATGATGCTCTGGCAACCAATATTAGTATAACCTTGAAATAATTCCCTGTGGACCTTAACTCTGTGCCAAATCCATCTCAGGAGGAGAGGAAATCTCAGAGATGCATTCATGAGGGTTGGCATAAAAGTAGTCCTCTTCTTTTGGTCTCTCAGGTATTACTCTCCTTTTTGACGGTGAGCCCATCCGGTCCACATGGAGATTTTGTACGGCATATGAAAATTCATCCCAGTTGAGTTTATGAGAATGGTATTGATCAAGAAGCTGAACTAGCTGCCTTCTGTCCAGAAGGATGGTCTTGCGGAATCTTAGATATCTGCATAACAGCAAAAGAAGATAAAATGGAAAGTTTAGCTTATGCACCATGCATATAATTTTTGTTACAATATTGCATCCAAAAAGCGACAGTTTGCTACAGCAAGCAACTAGACAATTATTCCTAGAGGCTTCCTTGCTGATTGAGATTATCGAGACCTTGACCTCAAATGTTTGACAGATTTTACCTGCGATGACCTTCTACAACCTTGGCCATGTTTCCATCATATGTAGGAATGAAAACATCACTGGCTACAGACACCAAATAATCTAACGCTGCCATTTGTGAAGATCGGTTTTGAAATGGTTTAAGATCCTCTTCACTCAATAGCATTTCCTTTCGAACCTATAAATGCAATCACCAAGCTACATAAGTCATCTGCACTTCATAATAATTTCAGTAACAGCTACAATTATACTATTGACTGCAGTTGGTCGGGCTTTCACTTCCTCAGTACATGGTGCAGAAAGAAAAGTGTTTCAATCTAAGAGCAAAGAGCTTATCCCAAAACTAATAAAGAAATAACTTCACTTTTGTTTAATATGCAGTAAAAGCTAAAAATGGGGACTCTTGAGACACTTACAATGTTGGGAAAAACTGAGCGTAAAGCTTCCATTCTCCTTTGACTGCCATAGATCTCACCAGCAGCAATGTAAATAGGGGTATCTTTATCGAATCTGAGGGCTTTCAAGATCAAGGCAGTTTCTTCTGGGGTGAGTGGGCAAAGACCATCTCTTCTCTTTAGCTTGGAATCAATGACCTTTTCTTTCCACCAAGGATATGCATACCTACAAAAAATTCATCGCTAGTTGAAAACTGAACAAAGAAAATTCACAAACAGAACACTTTTCCCAAGTGAGTAACAAGCAATGAAACCTCATTCTTGTGAGTTCCTCCTTTTCCTCCACTGTACAGCCATGGGTGCAGCCTGAAAATGCCAGCATATCCATTTCATATCTCAAATGGAGTGCCAAGAAGGGACCTTTTTTTTGCATAAGCTTGACCATCTTGCGACCAAGTTCCTCTATGCGTGGAGTAAACCGAAGAGAGTGATAATTGACCCGACATCGTAGCTTCTGAATCTCTAAAGGCAGGTCATTGTTGGCTAGACGTGCATCTGTCCTATTTAGGTGCAAAACCTTGTGCTTTTTGATCAATGGAAGAATCTGCAAGAATATTAAGGATTTGTCATGCAATGCACTTGTCGGAACATTATCTAACCGATAGATGTCTTTATATACAATTGCAAATGATTTCAGAAAACTTAACCTGTTTAAGATAATATGATTCACTTGACCAGCTGACAGGGTGCATCGTAAAAATCTTGCCATTTTTCCAGGTATTGCTGGACTTCTGAGGAAGCTGCTTAATTATCCTAACTTGATCTCTGAGTGAAAGTATGAAATGGTCGACATCGAAGATATCTCCAAAGTCACTGTTCAGTAAAAGATTAAAAAATAGTATGTGTTAAGGAAAAAGATAATAATTGACCAAAATCGCTCAATCAATAACAAAGTAAGACTTTTCTCATCATTGTTGTTCAATTCATAGAGACTGTTGACTTCATAAATGTTATCAACAGACAAAACATAAATCTCATACGTACAGCATGTATCCATCATATTGCAGCAGACTACAGCATTTACAAGATGAAAATACCTAGTAATACCAACTGCATCTCAAAGAACTGCAAAAATTTCATAAAAGAGCTCTTGTAGGATTCACAACAGGTATCTTCTGCAAGGTGTGTAAGACACTTGACGAAAAAGTCATACCTTGGATCAGCCCAGAACGACCCTTTATCAAGTTCTGGTAAGACCAAGGTCACATTTAAGTGCTTTGCAATGGCCACCATATCACATATCTGATCCACAAGAAACACTTCTATTCAAGCACAACTCTTTAAGTTTTCATATCACGTAGTTTAAAAGTACTGGCAGGAAGACCTGAAAGCTCTGAAGCTAAATAAAGTCAAGCTGCTATGCTGATGTAAACCTATAAAGTTTAAGCTGTAGAAACTTCCACAAGTTTGATGAATAGTATCTTGTACATCAACTTACTGCTGCCCTCATTTGATTAAGGCCTCCATTGCAAGACACCCTCAGGTAACCATTGTTTTTGTAGATCCCTGCTCATAACGGCACACAAGTATTCGAATGATAAGTTCTATCTGTAGTTAATACATCAAGTGAATTAGTCAGAAATAAAACTCCCAAATCATACAAAGTGCCTCTAAAATTTTTTACTTCAGAACTGCTGTTTTATTCTCATTCCAAAGGGCAAGTCAGTCTCTTTTTCCACCCATTTCAGGAAATCATTTTGAATCATTTCCTGCTTTCAGAGCCTAATAGATTGCTCTTTACAAATAGCAGGTTAAACCTACAGGGTTTCTTTTGATCAACCTAAGAACAAAGCCCAACTTGTGAAGATCTATACTATGAGACGATAAAAGCACAATTCAATCTCAAGATAGCAAGATGATAAGGCAAGCAACAAAAACAGTTCCAAATTCACCAGCTGATGAACTGCTGCCTGATTCTTACTCGCGGGGGGATAGACATTCTGCATAAGAGAGTCAGGTTGATCCAAACAGAATGGTCCGTTTTGAAGCAAGTAGGGGCGCCACAGTTCTCCAAGAGCAGTCAACTGGAGTACGCAGGTCCAAAGGAGGATGGTCGTGCTTGCACGGATCAGCCACACGTGCAAGCGAGAGCGGGGAAACATGAATGACCTTGTTTTTCCTGTTTTTAAATGCCCCAACAAAGCAAACTCCTGCCATATAATCTTGGACATAATTCTCTGTTTTTCAGGGATTGAATGAGTGGGCAGCTCTGCTTTCTGCATTGCTCCAGAAAATTCGCTGCCTAGCCACAAGGTGTCCTCCGCTGTTCAGATGGAGCAGCAATCACAGTGTACCATAGCTTTAACCAGATTTCCGTTGTATGTTGCAGCGGGCAATATGGAATTTGATCGCAGACTTGGAGATTTTTTCTGAGCGCCAATTGAGCTGCTTGGAAGGACAAGAGACCAATATTTAATTTCAAGAAAAGATTATGGCAGCAGAGATGCAACACAGGAGCATGAGCACTTCAACAGATGGACATTGCAAATGCTCAATTTTTCCTTGTCCCCCATCACCATCTCAAGAAACACCCATTTCACACTCTCAATGATCCACTGAAATCAAAATCCGACTGTGATACAATCAATTAGTCTCATCGATCCTCTCAGCATTGCCAGTAGCACCTCTGCACAAGACCACAGCCAAGGATTCCACAAACAAAGACGCCCGATCCATTCCTCAACGCTACCAATCATCTAACAACCGCCAAGCTGCTGCTGGCTATTTACTTTCCATCCACTCAACCCAAAGTCCAAAAACGCCCCACCAAAGCCCCCTACGCTCTCGTCAATTGCTCCCATCTCTCAACAATCCCTTCACAAAAAAAAAAACCCAAATCCGATCCCTCCTCGGATCCCACCCACAGAGATTTCAGATCTCTTCTATCCTTCTGCCTTCAACTGCCTTCTCAATAACCGCAAAGCACACAACCATTTTCCTCAAAATCTATCTCCTCTCCTCACTTCAATACAAAACCCAAAGCTCCAAAAAATACAGCAGATGTGCATTATATCTCTGATGCCTATAATCTACAGCTCCTCTCCTCTCCTCTCCATCGCCATCGCCATCGCCATCGCTCTCGCTCTCTCTTTCTCTGTTTCTTTCTTTCTTTCTTTCTCGTGCTGCTTCCCTTTCGATTACCAGAAGCATTAACTTCTTTTGGGGCTCTCTCTTTCTGTCCACGTGTCGACTCCGGGTTGGCCAAAGGCGAAGGCAGGTACCTGTTCTTACAAAGTAGTCCAAATGCTACTCCCTAGAGTTAGTAGGTGGGTATCTGTGTTGGTAAAATCTTGGCCTGGGTTAGCTAAATGGCATCTTCGAACTCGTGAATTTTTAATAAATCCAAAAGGGACGACACCGTTGCTCACACTTTGTGAGAGATGGATGCATCCGAGTCTTAGGAGTGCTCATGCACTCGTGCTCACACTCTGATAAAAAGTCAAAGCCAAGCTCATGTTCGGATACATCATCTAGGCCGTGAATAAGTCGAAGCTGATGCAGTGCACTCGTGCTCTCACACTCTTGTGTATCTCGTGGACTGGTACGACTACGAGCATTTGCGCTCTTCACATGCCCTTGTGATACCAAACTCAGGGTAGCATTTTTAGATTCACTGTGCACTTTGTGGTATCGACTTTTGTGAACAACATGTTCTTAATTATGGAATGAGGGTGCAAACACGGACCCCACCCTCATCCAACAGTGGACGATACTTCATGACGATAGAAAGAACATGATAGCTCATTTAGAGCATTTTCAGCCATCTGGATGAGGATGGAGCCCTCCTTGTACCCTCAATCACACTCTCCTTGTACCCTCAATCACAATTGGAAATATTCTCCCAAGTAGAGAGAAGGAAGTCACAATTGGTGTTGGGCGGTTCTTATAGTCAGATTTAAGTTTCAAAAATGTTATACTCTAGATATTTCGATTAGCAAATTAAATTTTGAATTTTTCATACTCTCTCAATTACCAATCGTTAACGGATTTTGTCATATTCATGGAGTATCTGCGAGTACCTACAAAGCTATTTGGTGGGTATTTATACAAATACTAGTTGGTACCCAGCAAGTTTTTTTTTTATATTATTAGGGTATGGTAATATTGATATTAGTGGGGTATAAATATATTGATATCGTTGTTAAGTAGTGAAGTAATGGGCTCTCAAAATACCTAATCTTTTTTCCTTGTGTCATTGCATGCCAGATTTTTACTATAGATAAATATAACATAAAAGGTTGTAGATTCCGCAAACGAATTGTTTGGTGATTGATTCTTATAGTGATTTTAAAGCATATATACCAATCTTCATGGTGACAAATTTTGGAATCTTGTAATACATACAAAAGGTTGAATGCTACTAACTTTATCTTTCGTTCCGTACTCTTGGTTTTTAGCAATATAATCAAAATTGTTGATATTTCTACTTATGTTCAATTGATCAAAAGATAGGTAGAGGTGAATTCGAATGAAACAACACAAACTTTATTTCAATAAGTCTTTACTCGATCAATAGATGATTGCTAAAAAAGAACACTTAAAATTGCTTCTAGAAAAAGATCTTTCTCAGATTTACTCGTTGTAGACAACAACAACTCACAAAGAGAAAGCCAACTCATATTTTTGAATTATATTTGTGGATGTGGGACTTGAACCACTTCCCCAATATAATGTAATCGTTCCACAATCTACTATACTCCATTGATGATGTAACAATTTAGGCACTAATAGTGATAGTGAACTCAAATAAACTTTGCTGAAGTAACTATTATGAAAGTTTTGAATAGTAAGAAAACCCTAAAAGTGTTAAGATCCAACAATCTTTGACTTTGAAACTTGTAGATGCAAAACTAGCAAAGTAGCAATTTAATGTGTGCATCATGATCTTGCATCTTGCTTTCGATGCTTCCAAAATTAATAAAGGATCCATTGAAAACTTGATTTTAGTATATGATTAAGATCCCATTCATATGATACGAGATGCACTTTTTTCATGTATTAATTCTTAGTTAGAGAGGGAAAGAGATAGACAATGTAGAGAGAGAGAGAGAGAGAGAGAGAGAGAGAGAGAGAGAGAGAGAGAGAGAGAGAGAGAGAGAGAGAGAGAGAGAGAGAGAGAGAGAGAGAGAGAGAGAGAGAGAGAGAGGAGCAAATGTAGACAATGTAGTGTGATTCCTTCTCTCCAATTTAGCACCAAAAGTGAGAGATACATAATGAATGAGGTCCATCTTATATAGGCTCAGTAGGCCACAAATGAAAAGGTCTAGGACTTAGGGTCGCACTTGAATCATAGCCATACATTACGTCAATGTGGTGTAGATTCATCTACTTGACAATTTACCACTAAAATTGCATGCTACGTACACTAAACAATAAAAGAGTTTTGCGGCTCCAACTTGACCCCTTCCATGATATTTCCACAAATATGAGTCCGTACTTTGACTTTTGGTCAAGCTATTTAATAGGCCTCCAAGTAATTGGCCTCTAAATTGGTATTTGCATATTTCCACATTCCCCCTCAAATCCAACTTAGATTCCTTCTTAAGGATTGTTTCCTTCTTAAGGGTTGTTTTCTTTTCGTTATCCCTTTGAATTATAAGAAACTTAAGAAAGATATCTCAATTGCTATAGAGATTAGTGTCCGTATAGTATGCTTCATTATCACTCATATCAACTACACAAAAATGTCATGGGATTATAAAATGAAAACTTCTTATGTGTAGAAACTACACCTCTTTCTTGCCATTGGAGCATATTAACATGGTTTCTCCAGATTTCTATTATCAAAAAGTAAAGAGAACTTCCAAGATTCATCACATTTCAAATTCCATACTTGGCTTTGCCCCTTTTCAACACACAAACCCAAGTGTAAGTAGGTGAAAAAACCATCCTCTTTGTGTTCCTCTTCTTATCTAGACCTAAAACACATGTTAGATCCATTGATGGTACTCCAAGGTCCATGTCAAAAAGTCTAGTTGCCAAGTTTTGCCAAAAAAATTCTTTGCCAAGTACTAATGCCTCATACTAGGATTTTACATGATTATCAAAAGCAAAGATATCATTTTGATATTTACATATTTTTATCCTTGACATATCATGAAGAAAAACATAATCC
This sequence comes from Diphasiastrum complanatum, assembly GCA_029204225.1. NCBI lineage: Eukaryota > Viridiplantae > Streptophyta > Lycopodiopsida > Lycopodiales > Lycopodiaceae > Diphasiastrum > Diphasiastrum complanatum. The sequence continues at coordinate 14,890,128 of CM055108.1, forward strand.
TTTCTTTGGGGATTAGGATCATACAAGATCCTATCAAACTCCATTTCACTCTATAGAGTCAAAATGATGTCATCACTATTGTACGTGATAATGATGTCGAATATTAAATATTCGGCTATGACACAAATGTAGACAATGTAGAAACACTATTAGACATACATCTATGACAAAGCTACAATTTATCAGTCAAAAATTGTAGAATTAAGGAATGAACGACAATAACTCAATAAGTCTGGATCTTTCAACTACTCAGGCAGAATGGAACAAGCTATAATAACAAAAAATTCAAACTTAGATGAGTATAGGCATAAGTGATTTGTATATTGGAAATTCAAATAATAGACATAGAACACTTTTGCTATCTTACTCTAATAAGGTCAAGCAAATAGCTTCACTTATTCTACTATATAAATCACTCATACGCAAACTATAATCACGGTAGCTCAATAGTATAATAAATCCACTCATACAGAAAATAATGAAGTCTGAATACTAAAAATATTCAAAACTTAAATCTATACACTAAATCTATCCTTTTAGAGTAGCTGGCACAACTAATAGGAATGCGCCATTATTCTAGGTTACCTAGGTGTCATTTGCCAAGTGGCACTTCGGGACATGCTACAAATCTCCTTGGAGATGTTGCAGATAAGGTGGTTTCATCCGTTATTTGACATTGTCCCATTATTTTGAATATTTGAATATCCTTCAAATTTCATTTGACAATTGTGCGAACTTCACTGTGTTTTTGTAGACTGTGTAAATTGCAAATTGTAAGAAAAAATGATATACATGTATTTATAATTGATCCTCATCAATATTGATTTCCATCAAAGATAAAAAATTCCAACATTACCATAGAGTAAACAAAAGATAACATGAACTTTATCAAACTTGAAGTAGAAAGGATGAAGATGATTGTACAACCAGATCTTTGCTACCTTTTGAGCCCATCCAAATCTTTGTAATGATGAAAAATCAGATCCATCAATGATGTGCACTCAAACTTGGTAGTTCACAAAAAACTTGTACATTTCGAGGTTCAACTCCATATTCCTCAAGCAAGGCACAAGTACTTGTTGTCTTCCTTTCCACATGATTTCTAGAAAGATGTGAGTTTGAGAACGGATTTTCAATGCCTTGTAGACCTCTTGAGCTCTCCTTGTTTGCTAAATTTGAGATCCTCTCCCTTGTTTGTGTCACCTATTACCTTCAAATACCATTTGGGTAATTGCCTTGGAGTCTCAACTTCGGTCTTCTCTTTTTCTCTCGGATCTTCTACATCCAAGTCAACTTCATGATTTACTTTCACATGCACTCCATCATCCAAAGGTTCACAAATCACTCCATCCTGCTCATGCTTTTCCATCTCATCAAAAATTGCATCCTTGGAAATGAGCTTCTGTGCATCCCTATCATGCTCCCTATCATGCATCATGTATGCCTTAGCCTTGTCATCATAGCCAAGAAAGACGCACTTAACAACCTTTGCATCAAGTTTTCGCCTTTTTTTCATCATGAATATGTGTGCATCCCAACCAAATAATCTCAAGTGAGAAATATTGAGTCTCTTTCTAGTAAATGCTTCATAAGACATCACCAACTTCTTAGGCAACATGCTTAGGATATTAGTTAAATTTGTGTTGCAACCTTGTGCCCAAAAAGTATTTGGTAGGCCCTTGCTCGTGAACATTTCCCTAGCGTCTCCATGATTGACATGTTCTTGCATTCCATAACTCCATTTTGTAGTTTTAAGTAAGGAACTGTAGTTTGACTCTTCATTCCTTGCTCCCTACAAAACTCAAATGAATTCTATCAAAAAATATTCACCACCTCCATCAAACTCAATGTCTTGATGTAGCATCATGTTTGCTTTTCAACCTCAGAATTTTGCAAACACATCAATTTTTTTAATTATAAAGTAAAGCCACATACATCTACTATAATCCTCAGTAAAATTCATGAAATAGAGATAGCCACTAAGAGATTTTGTCTACATAGGCCCACATAGATCACATGTATAAGATCTAGGATCTCGTTGGCTCTTCTCACTCCACTTTAGGGAAATCTCTCCCTATGCTATTTGCTCATGATGCATCCTTTGTAGATTTTTCCTTCAAATGAAATATCAAGCAAACCAATTACCAAATCATTAATCTTCAGGATCTATAGGCTTTGAGCATTGATTTGATGCCAAAGGTCACTTCGACCATCAACCATGATTACCATGGCTTGATCAAATGATTTTGCATTCAATGTATATGCCCTATTCCCATTGACTCTTTCTCTTGTATTAATCACCTTATAGTGATTCTTGATGTTTTTGACAAGGCATTTGTCACTATCAAACTCAGTTGGTCAATTGCTGATCCACCATTGTCTCAATTGACAATAGATTGTTGCTAAGCCAGACACATATGGCACATTGTTGATTCACTTGATCTTCCCATTCGCAAGCTTCACTGGTACCATTCTTGATCCCATAACATGTAGCACTTGTCTATCTACTTGACCAACTTCATCCCCATTGTGAAGTCCTCTAAGTTTCAAGAACGATTCCTTCCTTGAAGTCATGTGCTTGGATGTTCCACTATCAATGTGCCAGTTGTCTTAGCTTCGTCACTCATCATTACTGCCATAATGAACAATTCAAGCTTGCGCCTTCATCTTTTTCATACTGGTCATCATCAAACTGATAGGTGTAATTGCTCACATGCTATTTGCCCTTGCATTGCATCATGTCCTTTTGCTTTTTTAAGCACTCATGCTCCCAATGGGCAGACTTATTGCAATATTGACAATTTTCAAGTTTCTTTTGTCTTGAATTTTCTTGTTTTTTGGCCTTGATGTCGATTGTCGCAATTTGTCCTATCATCAGATCTCTCATGAAATTGATTGAATGCACCTTGATTCAAATTGGCAATTGATTGCTACCATGGTCGAACCTACCGCCAGGACCTCTTGCGACAAGAGCTTGATCAAATCCTCAATTGCATTGGCACACATTCTTGTGGCATTGCTCTTCCAGTAGTAGAAAACCTCCCAATTCTTCATAGCTGGGTAGCCACTCCCATTGGCTATACCCATGACCAAAGTTTGGAATGAGTCAGTTGTTCATCATCAATTGCACGATTTCCTAGTCTTGAATCCATTCACCAACTACAACCAACTGATTCTCCTTCACTTTCAATAAGTGTTGCACCATCGTCCATGTGCAATCTATCATAATTTTGCCTTTAGAAATAACACCCAACAAGTATTCATTGTCTACAAACCTTCAAGGTATCCCAATCTTCTTTTGGTCCTTCTGAATCCAAATTGTAAAGGATGATGGCATTCTTAGCTGAGAAGTTGATCACATTTTGGGCTTTCTGATTCCTCTTGTCAAATGCCCATTGATCTTCTTTAATGACCGATCATGTCTCCTCACCTGTCATAATCTCCCATAGCTCTTTCTCCATCAAAATGTTCTTTAATTAGGATTTCCACACCGCATAGTTCTCGGCTCCTTCTACTATGAAATTGGCAAATGACATCTCCAATAGTTTTTTAATCCAAGCTATTAAAGTTAATCCATTTTGAAATATTTTATCCTAAAATGGCTTAGAACTACTCTTAAGTCTGAAAATAGAGATTATTCTCAAACTATCCTTTTTGAAAAGTTTTTTTTTTGTCTCGCACAAATCTCCAATTTCTAAGATTTTTATATTGGCATGTAGCCCTTTCTACCAGCATAGCTCATGTCTAATCAAATCTCAAAAATAGTCTCCCCAACTAGGTTAAAATATCGCTCCGATTTCTAGTCTTCTGCAAGAAATCACCAATGAATAGTCTCATGGACTCTATTTCACTATACTACTCCTTGTAAGACTTTCAAAATGCAACATTGTCAGGGTTATCGAGCTTTTTACTAATAGAGCACCAACTAAAAGTATAATCAAATAATGTCAAACATTGGTTTTTTTTTTTTAATTGGGGGTTCTTGGTGGAGGCGGGTTATGCAGTACTTTTCCATTTCTTCTACATTGTCTACACAAGCAAGGTATAAGACTCTTTCCTTAGCCATATCCTTGGCTACAAATATATCTACAAATCAACTCTTTCTAAGAGGTAGGTTCATGTTGTGGTTTCATTTGTAAAAGTGAGTGTATGTCTTAAAGTATATGACTAAATTGAGTTCCAAGTAACATAGCAGGCAAACTACTAAATTTGATTGATACATATGGTCTTTGTCTCTTTCAATCGATACAAGAAGCCTTTAGCATAAATTACGTCTTCTAGATATCGTATGCTAGAATTTGGATGTTTTTTGTTCAATGCTTTACTATAAGTTGTATTATAGGTTTGACTTGAGAACATTGCTCTTCAATTCCAATGCCAGTAGGGCATGTGGCTTAGCAAGTTGAAAAGATGAACATGACTATCTCTCAAGAAGAGTCTACTACACGCACTCAGGTATGACTTTATACAAACCCCAAATACTTATGCTATTATTTGATCGATGGATTGGACACTAATAAACTTATATACATCCAACTCATGCTAGAACGCATACTACACCATGGTACTTAACACCACTTTATTCTTGAATATAATACCTAATAGTTCATTTTCAAACTAGCATAACAATAAGTAGAAATGGTAAGGGTATTACTGATGTTTTTGCAATATAGAAACTCTAAAGAAATAACCAGACCCATAAGAAATAGAAATAAGTCATCTCTTTACTTGATTACGAGTATGATGGGTCCTTGGTGGGTCTGGAAAGCATGGATATGCTCAGAAGTTACCACGCTCATATCAAATTACATAACAAGTCTTATGGATCAAAATGGTATGGATTTACCCTGATACCTACGAGAATAACCACATCTTACTTGTTGCATTAAAATAGGTTATCAAACTATAGTAGTTTGATGGTTTGCAGTGTTGTGATTCTATTTTGTCTGAATCGGTCCAAGGTTTGGTAAACTTGAATGGCATGGATTTGCCCTAGTTAGTTTGAATGGCTTGGATTTGCCTAAGCGATCCAAAGGCTTTATAGGTACCGATGGGTACCATATGGCATAGGTATGCCTTGTTCCCGAGATCTATGACCAAATCGGACCTTTTCCACTATTAGTGAATGATTATGACTTCTTCATAAAATGTTGCTAGATTGTTGTATTGCAATAATAGGTATTAGTATGGCAGATGCCCTGATACGGTAATATTAAGGTAGACCTACGACATGGTAAGAATATGGTAGGGAAGATTGGACTAATGATTATACAATTTATGTAAATTGTTAGTGAATCTTGTTTTGGATAGCATAACAGGTTTAAACAAAACTTACAGTACAGAGTACCATAAAGTGAAGCAAATTTTAAGAGACTCAGCTATTACCTGCCACCATCCCACCAAACACAATTGCACGAGTTAGTTCAGTGCGGAAGATAGGTGCCATAGTTGAGCATCACTTGTTATCCATGTAGGATTTAAAAGGTTTGGTCTTGACTTGTCAAGAGGGACTAAGTGAAATCTCTCTCTCTCTCTCTCTCTCTCTCTCTCTCTCTCTCTCTCTCTCTCTCTCTCTCTCTCTCTCTCTCTCTCTCTCTCTCTCTCTCTCTCTCTCTCTCTCTCTCTCTCTCTCTCTCTCTCTCTCTCTCTCTCTCTCTCTCTCTCTCTCTCTCTCTCTCTCAGATTGTACTTTATTCTAGCCGACTCTATCATGCTCAGTTTGTAGCTTTGTGGAAGCACTCATTAATTAGGTTGGTCTATTTAGTGGATAGGATTCAATACTGGATGTGGCTGCTACTCTCTTCGACCTCCTTGCTCTTCCAGCAAAGCTATGCATAGCTGGTTCGATAAGTCTTTGTGTGCCTTACACTTTCCAGCTTTACATCATACTCTTTTTGGGTTGAAATTTTGTGTTTTGTGTCTAACTAATTGTCGATTGACCTCCCATGAATCACTATTGCTTTTTTCAGAAGGAGTAATGCAGGTCTTCCATCCCTCCTTTACATCGTTGGTTGTTTGAGCTAGTTGTTTGAGAAGCGATGGACCAGAGATTTATTACACACTTTTTTATGCCATAACTACAACTTACTTGCTTACTGGACCTATGCTAGTTCCATGCCAACATACACTTACATTTTATGTCTTTTTCTATCTTCGTTTAGTCATATATTAGGCTGTATGAACAACGATCTGAGTGGATATGCACATATATACACGTCTCTTGCTTACACTATTGACTTAGAGCCGAAATTTACATTGGGCTCACGAGACTGAGCATTACGTTCGTTACAGGCACTCCACTTAACCTTTTGTTTTTGCAAACATGACACTGTCATATGTATCAATGATAGACAATTAACATAAGCAAAGTGAATAGAACAAGGACAAATTTGATGTAAAGATACTTATAGGATATGGGTTTTGTCTTGAACATTTACGAGATTAGGATTTTGGGTGTACATTGGATACCAAAGCCCTTTTTGTGAAACTAGAATGTTTTCATTGTTGACTAGCTAAGAAAACGTACTGTCCAAAAGTATCATAGCATCACCACAGGGATGTACGGCAACACATATCCAGGTAAGAGAAACATACATCTTTTTAGTAAATATATATGAATGTTGTTTGAACATGTTCATGTCATAGGATAACTAAAGCTAGGATTGATCTTAAACTTGCTACATTTTCTTAAACATTTTAAGCCCCTTTGTAAACTTACTCATGATATGCAATATCTTTTCTACCATAACTTCAAATGAAGTGTTTCTTCTTAAACGATTCCATTTCGATATACAAATTGCAATGTTTCAGTCTAAGAACTTCACTTTGTTGTAATGTTGCAACCCATAAGCCTCATATGTATATTAATTAGGCTTTTTTTTTTTTGGCTTGAGCATTCTTGAAACACATGGATTTGTGCAAGAATGATGACATCCTTGTATTCCATACAAGTTACTATGGCATGGAGTTGCCCTAATACCATTAAGAGTGTCCTTGCTTGATCCTAATGCTAATTTGGACGATCAGTGAATGTCATGACATACTTTGTTAGGTCTGTGTGAGGTTAAAATAGGGACGAGGCTTGCTCTTATTGGAAAGCATGGATATGCTCATGATAGGTGACATGGGTGTATGATTTGTCGAATGCATTTAGTATGGCATGGATTCGCCCTAATAACTACCTAATTGTCCAATGTCTATCCTAGTTGTTATGCAGTTATTGAATACAGTTAACTTTGAATATGTAGAATTTTATGATTTGATTGATATGGACCTATGCCCTATAAATTGATTAGTATGGCTGAGGCCTTGATATAGTACGACAAGGTGTGGCTTATCACTAGTTGCTCTAACTGAATGGGAAAATTGGACTAAAGTTTTTATAATTTATGAAGTGTTGTTAAGTGGTAGAACATATTTTGTACATGGATAACAACTGACGTCCATTGTTGACACATGTCTCCCTCACTATGCTTACCTATGCGGATTTGTGTTGTTAAGTGGTAGAACATGTTTTGTACATGGATAACAACTGACGTCCAATGTTGACACATGTCTTCCTCACTATGCTTACATACGAGGATTTGTGTGGTGGGATGGTGCCTGGATGTCTTGAAATATGTTTTATTTTATTGTGCTTTTCCAATTACTGTATGAACTTTTCAGCTTTATTTTTACCTTGTTAGTTTATGAATAAAACTTTCAAAGGGTTTGGTCTTGACTTGTCAAGAGGAACTATGTGAAATTTTGTAATATCTCTCTCCCCCTATTGCAACATAGGAACAATTATGAATTTCTTAAAAAAATTAAAGCCAAATCAAATGAAGTCCTCAATTTAGCATAATATAACTCACACTTAACTTTAAACTTCTAGCTTTAAATCTCATCCTGAAGGTGAGATATCAAAAATTTCACCTAATTTGAAGTTGATTTACATTTATCATTAAATTAATAGTCTTTAATCTATAAAATGACATACTTCACCATACACTAGGGCCACAATTTCTGTTATGGCCACGTATATAGGTGATTTTAATTTTGTGAAAAAATCAAAGGGGTGTTAGTTGGTTTTTTCTTTTATTATGAAGCATTATTGCCATTGCTTTAGTAAAGTGATGGTTTTGTCTATTACTTGAATCAAGTTTAGAAAAGCTATTTAAAAAAGAATAGCTCAAGTGGATTTGTCAAGAATGAAAGTTACATTGATGTTATTTCTAGCATTTCCAATGTTTTCTAGGATTGAAAGGGGAAAATGTCAAAAAAGTGAGTTTTGAGGACCTTGAATAGATCTACCATGACCTACGTCCATGAGAGGTTGCACACTACCAAATTTATCTTGATCAACTCAAATTTTCATGAGCTACAAACAAGATTTGGATCTAGGCAAGAGCTCTTGTACACAGAAAGTAATCATCAATCAAAGACAAGTCATTTCCATGCACATTCATGAAAAAACTAAGTCTTACACAAGATTTTAGAGTCATACACAAATCCTACTCTCGGCTAGAGAGAGAAAAACCAAGAGCCCTCAGGTAGAGAGGGAGTACAACAAGAAAATTTGACTCAAAACAAAACCATCTCTCAAAATTCTTGAGAGTATAATGATAATATTTGTATCTCAAAATTTGATTGGACCTCAAAAGTCAATGTGATGAACTTTTTACCAATGGTGCACCACTTGCAATTTTCCACTTTTGCACTTTATGACATGTGTCAACACCTCATAGGACTCTATATGGATGTCTATTTGCCTATCCTAATCATGCATTTTGATTTATACAAGTCATGAGGGGATTGGGGCCCAACATCATGATGACACTTGGCATGCTTCTACATGACTAGTTTGACATTGCTTTGAAAAACAAGCTATTCTAAAGCATGAATTCGCTAAGGCAAATAGGCCTACTACTCACATGTGGGAACATGCTCCACATATGTGTGATCTACATATGTACAACAAAATGTAAAATGATAAAGTTAAATTTTGCATATTCTTCACACTCAAAATATAGCTTGATAATTATGCTAGTTGTCTCCAAAACTTAAGTAGCTAAAAATAGCTTCTCAAGTAGATCCTTTGGCATGGATTTGATGGGGAAAAAAGCCAATAAAGCTGAAATTTCAGCAAGATAACCATAGCCAATAAAAGGCTTCCTTGATTGAAAAACATTTCCAAGCACCAAGAAGAGCTTTCCACCATTTGAGCACTTTTGTCATTGATTTCTTCCATCCTTGAAGAACATGATTGATCCCAAAGCTCCTCCTCATTGAAAATAGCTACAACTCCGTGAGGAAGTCAAGAATCCTCCTTGATTTATAAGGATTACAAAGATCCAACATTATGGTACCAAGATCTTGAGAATTAGACATATCAAGATTGGCAAGACTATGCATGCTAAAATAACAAAGATTTTGCATCATATCTTTATACTTGGATTCCATGCTAATCTCAGATCTAATGAGGCTAAATACATTATTATGGATATAAGTGTCCTTGGATGATGATTCACTTATTCTCATAATGTGTTTACAAAATACCTCACAACATGAAATAACACCATCATCCAACAAATGGATGAATTGTCCAATCCTACTTCCATGAAATCCGAGAGCAAGTAGATACACATTCCACACATGATCTAATGGCATGCTATCAAATAGAGACTCACAAATCATCACATTTTTGTATCTCACTAAAGCATCATAGTCATGTAGAATTATCTCAAGTCTACTTTGAGATTTAGGCACATCATCAAAGCAACTTGATTCATCTATCAAAGAAGTCATGAAAGTGTTAGAAGTGGATAATATAGTGTCTTCACTTTGCATATCCATGATCATACAAACAAGCCTTGATGGCTCCTCCTTGGATCTTGATGATCTCCTTGGTGTGCTTGGTTGTAGAGATTGATGCTCTACATCTTCTTCTTCCCTTGACTCCTCCTTGGGGCCTTGCAAGATCCTTGACACCAACAACATTAGAAGAACTTCCATTCACACTTGAAACAACATTCTTGACATTAACATCAAAGCCAACATCCATGGATTTGAGATTTGGATGCTCCAATCTCTCTTGTTGAGAAATAAACTCTCCTTTGGTCACATCCAAATTGAGATTAGTTCTCACACAAACATCAAGTTTGAAAAGCCTACCATCTCTAATCCCTTTGGAAATGACATTTTCTTTCTTGATGATAAAGCAAGTATTTCAATCAAACTTGACATTACATCCATTTTCAATAAATTGAATTACACTCAACAAATTTCTAGACATTGAAGGAACAGACAAGATATTTTGAAGCTTTGCTCTCCTTTTGAATTCAAGCCAAATAGGAATGGTTCCTATCCCATGAATCTCACATTTAGCACCATTTGCAACAAGAATAGACTTCTTGAAAACTTGAACATGATGAAAATGAAGAGAAATACTCCCTTTGCCTTGTGATGTGTGAGATCACCCTACTATCAATCCACCGATGATCTTCCTCCATAGAAATTGATGATGCACACATGCATTCCATGAGTGACTCCTCCTCATGGAAGCCATCTCCTATTAATATCTAAATTTCCCTTGCCTTCCTTCTTGATTTTCTTCATCCCTCTTCTTCTTGTAGCACTTCATGGCAACATGCCCCTTCTTGCCACGATAAAAGCACTTGATTTTGGATTTCCCACTTGTTGATGGTTGTGATGAATCTTCATCACCATCATCCTTGGATTTTTCCTTCTTGGAATGTGTTTTCAATTTTCCTTTGCCTTTTCCATGAGAGAAAAAAGCAGTCTCCTCACCTCCAACCTTGATCCGGATTTACATTCTTGATCCAATTTCTTGGAATACTTGTAAGAAAACCTCCGTAGCTCTTTCATCTACAAAATCAGAGCACCTAATAATTGTCTTTTTGCTTAGAATACTTTCTAATTTCATGTTTTCCAAAAATCTTTATGTTTTTACTCTCATATCTATTGTGAATTTGATGAGAAAACCTATCTCAAAGGTGGTTTTACTATGAATAATTCTTAATGAAGTTATTGGAGCTTCTATTAGGAGGGTAAAAGCCCACTAGATTCATGGAGATTCATCTTTAGAATCTGTGCGCTAAGAGTTGGTTTTACGTAGCTTTTAGTTGGCTAGCAAGTATTTTCTACTTTACTTTCTCTTTTGACTTGTTAGTGCTAATTTTTCCCCCCTCTCGAAAGTGCTTATAGTGTAAGCTACATGTTATTGCATCATGAAAATTTGAAGCTCATGTATTCGCAACTTTATAGATTTTTCAAAAAAAAAAATCCAAATTTCTCTTTGACAATATGACAGAAAACAACTGCTACTTTTATCACTCATAATTCTCAATTTCTAATGAATTCAACTAGTGCATCTTCACCATAAAGCTCCTAAATCATTCATTATGACACCCATTGTTGTAAAGAGATTTTTTTGAGAATATTCTATTAGTAGCTCAAAATCATGTATAAACTCTTTTGAACATTCTCAAGGAAGGGGATTTTATTGACCCATACCCACAAAATAGCAAAGAGCAGCTTTTAAAAAGGTGCAACAAGGAACTTCTACAAAAGTAGCATTTGGACTATCCTAGTCGTTTACCTTTCCCCTTTCTTTTTTAAAGTGAGCTTTGCTCATGTACCTTAAATTTCTCCATCTCTTTGATATTTAATAAAATATCTAATTTAGACACCTCAGATGTTGACAAGTCTTAATGGTGGTGGTTATATACTAAAGTGTAATCTAAAGAAGGTGCTAAAGGGCTCATCATGGCCATGATGACATAAATTATCAAACATCCATATCTTGGAAAGGAATGAAAATTCATAAAGTCACTTCCGTGATGTCATACATTGAAACAAATGATGTTAAACTATGTTGCTTATTTTGTGCGATATCTCATATTGAGCACAACTTGAACTCTTTGTAATATTCTCGAATTTTAATACATCACAATTTCTTAGGACATTATGAAAGGTTGTCTACTTTAAGCCAAAAACATGCATCCTTAAACAAATGTATTGTTCCCCATCAAAATATTAATGGGAATACAATATGAAAGATAATATTAATGGGATCAATCATGTCTCCACTTGGCATGATGTAAACTGTTGAGAATCTTGAACATTAGAGGTACAAAAGTTCATCATTCCAATAAATGAGTGGCAATATCAATAGAATGTTTATGGAGCTATAACTTTATTACAATCCTTTAGGCATTTTGTAGATTAGAAGAAAAACAAAGTGCTATAATGTACTTCTATATGACTTACAAATGAGCACTTTTTGATAGTGGTTGTTTACAAGGCAAGGTACTCTTTATCACTTTGGTTTTCAACACTTGCTTCTTGCTAAAACATGTCTTTTCTGGTAGAAGGACTTTTGTAAATTTTGTAATGACATATTAGTACATGCTTCACAAAAGTTGCATATTTGTGCATGAAGTTGAAGGCTATTGTCATGGAACATAAATCAAATTACATAGCAATAAGGAAAGAAAGTTGGATAATCTTTCCATGGAACATGAATCATAAATGATTTTCTTGAGGTCCTTCATGGTAGTTGAATTGCAAGTATGCACACATAGGTGTAGCCCCGAACCCTAGTTGTTGCATGACTGCACATTTGGAACCTTGTGCTTCTTTATGGCATGGCCTTACTTTGTGATATAAAGTGTGCACATTGTAGTTATTAAAACTAGTTATATTTGCAACCATAGAAAGAAAGGTGGCACTCATCAAGCTTTTTGAGTGAAACATATATGATGCTAATATTCAAAAAATCTAGAAAACATCTGGTGTTGTTTAAATTTGCCATCTTGTAATGACATGCAAATCTAGATGAGCTCCTACATCAATACAACCACACCAAAAAAAATAAAATTTAGATACATTTAAATTTGAAACATACATGTGTGAAGGAAAATTATCAACATTAAGACACTGCATATAAAAGTGGATAATTTGGCTAATATATGAAAAGAATGCTAATAAATGAAGGATGAGTGTGTGATTATAAAGTAATGAAAATAAGTTATGATATGTCAAGCACATAAGGGTAGTGAACAAACTTGAAATTTTTATGTGTATCTATTTTTGAAAACGCAAACAACACATCCATCAAAACACTTTTTTGTTTGATGTTTCATATGAAACTATTGGCAGTGAGATGGATATGATTGCCCACCCAAGTTACAATTTGCTTATGCACTTGTGAGAATACCTTTGAAGTTGTGAAGGCTAACTTACAAGGTTGAATTGCTATGGAAACTACTCCTTGGGCTCATTAGAAACAAGCCACATATTGAAGGTTTTCCTTCTTGTTGTGAATACCTATATTTTAAGGTGAAAATCCAAAAGTTTTCTTTTCACATTCCAACTCTCAATGTATTGGGTCTTGTGCTCACATCGTATGAGATAGTTAGAATTGTAAAAATATTGCATGACCTACCTTCATAGTGAAAAGCTAGCTATTGGCTTTGGGGTCTCAATGTAATGGCACACCATGGTTAAATGATAGATAATGGTTAGAATTGTGATATAAGGCACACTTGTTTATAGTCTACAACCATATGTCTTGGAGATTGACCATTCAAAGTTACTAGCCCGAGTGTTACTAACAAGCTTGTTGAAAAAATGTCCACTACTATAATGGGAACTAATAGAAATGACTGAAAATTGTAATTACATCAGCAATCTCAATAGAAATATTCTCATAACTTAATCATTGTTATATATGTGGCCCAATGCAGACACCATCATTACTTGGTGCTAAATTCTTTATTACATAGATTGATGATTTTTCAAAAAGAGCTACTGTTTATTTTATGAAGCACAAATCTGAAGCCTTCCATTTCTTCAAGATTTATAAAGAGCATACTGAGTTGAGCTGTAGATAGGAAGAAAGATCAAAGCTCTCAAAACCGACAATGGCACTGAATACATATCCAATGCATTCAAGGAGTATTGTTTGACAAATGGTATCGAACAACAATTCATTGCTTCTTATTCTCCTCAGTCCAATATGGACTTGCAAAGAGAAAGAACAAAACCTTAGTCGAATCTCCCGAGTTCATGATCACTCATGCATCATTGCCTAAATCTTTTTGGCAACATTCTATTTTGACAACAACATATTTGCAGAATCAATGAATAACTAAAGGTTTATAGAACGTGAGAAGCACCTCCCAAAAGATCGACATGAATTAGAACTCATGCTGTCAAATTCACTGATGAGTATGCTCACTATCTTTCATTGGAGCCAACCAAGAGAGATAATGACCCGAATGCTTACCATCTTTGCCATGGGTGCAAAGGTTTCATCATAGTCAATACCATGTTCTTGGGCATATCCTTTTGCCACCAACCTTACCTTGTACTTGTTGATAGATCCATCTTGGTTTGTCTTCACCTTGAAGATCCATTTGCATCCAATAGCTTTCTTGTCCTTAGGTAACTCCACCAATCTCCACGTTTCATTCTTCATAAGAGTTACTCAAGATCCATTGCTTGGATCCACTCCTCTTTGTTCCTTGCTTCATCTACACATGTAGGTTTATCAAAAGAGGTTAGGAAATCAAAGTGCGTACCTCCAACAACAATATGTGAGCCTTGAAGGCATTTGTCTTTCCCTTTATGTTCTCCTTGGCTTTTGACTTGATGAAGGTCCATCATCATCACCATCTAAAGTAGGATCATTTACATCAACATCAAGAATTTTAGATCCATCCACATTACCATCAATAATGCTTGAAGATACTTTTGGAATGTTCCCCTCATCAAAAATGACATCTCTACCAATAATCATCTTATTAGTAGAAGGAATGTAAACCTTGTAGGATCTACTCACCTTACTATATCCAACAAATATACCTTTCCTTAAAGATGGATCCTCCTTGGTCCTATCATCAAGAGTTATATTGACATAGCATGTGCATCCAAAAGTTCTAAGAAAGTTGACACTTGGCCTCCTCTTGAATAATAGCATCTCAAAAGGTGTCCTTCCATCCAAAATAGCACTAGGCCACCTATTGCACAAGAAATTAGCACACAACAAAGCTTGATCCCAAAATGGCTTATCAATGTTAGAACTTATTCGCACTTTCACATAAAGTCCTATTCTTCCTCTCGGCCACTCCATTTTGTTGTGGGGTCCTTGGTGTTGTATACTCCCTCTTGATCCCATGCTCATCACAAAAAGCCTTAGACTTAGTAGATATCATTCTCACTCCTTAAACACTTGATCCTTGTGGAAAATTGGTTCTCCCTTGCATTCTTGAACTTAACAAAGACATCATACACTTCATTTGTGCTCTCTAGTAGATAGATCCAACAAAAGCTTAAGTTAATTCATGGCTACACCTAGAGAAACACATTGGAAAGTGTTAAAATTACACAAGCTAGTTTGATTTTCCACTTGTAAATTGCATTGAGGCCATGTTTTGGGATGTCACACATGCCAAAAGCATAGGATACTCTTTTTCTAAGTCATATCCCTAACCTAGATTTGGAATGGCACCTTTGGAATGAGGCTAGATTGTGCATAGATAGGCTAGAGAGATTATAGGAACTAAAAATAGCAATTTTTACATTTTTTTGGATCTCAAGATCTCGACCCCCAATTAGGGTCTAATAGGTTAAAAATTAGGGCTAGGTCTTGGATGGATCATAGGAAGCCCTAAATGTTCAGATCCGAGGCATTCATGTATATATATGTGATGGATTTTCCATCCAATTATGAGTAAAATTGACATCTTCCTTCATGATTAGTTTTGGTCTATCATTTGTGTGTTGATTGCTATTGGCATTTTGATTTTTGTAATTATTAGAATGTTTGGAGGGTGCTGGTATAGTACACAGGCAACAATAGGCCATACTTTCACACGTATGAACCTCTTTGCATGATTTTGGAGCCAATTTGTGGAGTTCAAGCCAAGATAAGCTAGAAATCAATGTATTGGTTTGTGTTCTAGCAATAGGATCTTGATTGGATCTTAATAAAGTGCTTTTCCCATAATTTCTAGGATCTATTGGAGTTATTTTGCCACATTTTCACATGGTATCAGAGCCATGGTTGTGGGTGTGGTCTAGGCATGCGGTAGCTAAAATGGCTATGCCTTGAGGGGGAGTGTTAGAAAGTGTCAAGGCTATAGCCCTTGCATATCACTCTAGGAACACAAATGGACGGGTAGCTCAGTGGTAGAGCACTCCACCAGAATGGGGGAGGTCCTAAGTTCAATCCCTAGCCCTACCACACACACCAAGTGTAAAAACTTTTCAACATGGTATCAGAGCCATTCCAAGAAATGAGCTATAAATCTAGAATCATAGATTTTGATGCGCAATTCAAGCATTGATTTCTATCTAGACATAATCTATGATTAGCACCTCCAAGTTTTTATATAATTGAGAGAAGAGAGATCTAATGGAATTTGATTTACAGGTCTTTTAGCTTCAAAATATGAGTTGAGGTCATCTCTTATCAATTGGATCAAAATAACAAGTTTTTTATGTTTTTTCTTTTAGATGCTACTCGATTTGTGGTGTCAATCACAAGGAATAGTTTTCAATCATTCAATAGGAAGGTAGATCATCATTCTTGGTGTTGTAATAGGTCGTTATTAGGCTTATTAAGGTCCTTGAAAGTCATTTTTAGGGTCAGCCCAAGGATTTTGGCAAGTACTCATCATAGAATGCAATTCTAGCCAAGATTGTGTTCATTTTTGCTTGTTTTTGTAATATAGTTTGGATTGATTATTGCATAATGATTCAACCTGATTTTATAGGGATAATTTGAAGAGCCATTTATGTGCATTGATTCCTTTTGGTTCAGAGGCTAGGTGAATCCAAGTACCCTACATCCAATTTTTATACCAATTCAAGCTAGTTTTCATTTTTCTTGTTTTAGATAAATTTGATTAACTCAAGATCAAGTAGGATCTTGTTGAGAAGTCAAGGTTTGAATCTTCTCAAGTCCCTAAGTAGAGGGATAGCTATATTTTCAATCATTTCTATTTTGCATCCATTTTTGTGATCGAAAGCTAAGAATGGAATCTATTCTTGTTTTACAAGATCTAATGGATATAGTGAGTGGTGAAGAGGATGATCCCATTCACCCTCAAGAAGCTACAAGATACAAGAAGAGGGCAAGATTGCCCTCCATTGTATAAAAATGAATATAGAAAATGAGCTTCTTAAGGAGGTATGAAAATTATAAAAAGTTATCTATCATAGCTATAGGGGTTTGCTAGGTTTTTTATGTCAAGCATCTTGGTGTAGATCTTTGATAGGGCCAAAATTGGCAAAGATGGCAAAATGGTCAATTCCACATGTAAAGCCACAATTTGGCCAAAAGTAGTTCATGATGCAAACTAGAGCTAGTTAGGCTTGTGACACTTGTTTAGATGTAATTTGATGTGTTGGCAAAGGTCAAAGGGTCCAATCGATATTGAGAAAACGTTATGAAGGGTCCAATAGAATTGCAAGATGGATGCATCACTCATCCAATAGAATTAGAGAGGATAGGATTTGGAGTCCAATAGGATGTAAGCAAGGATCTCCACGAGTTTTGTATGTACTCTCCTTACCAATCATAAACTAATTGAGTTTTGGAGTCAAATTTGAGATTTGCCAATTTTGCTTGTATTTCACTCTCTCTCTACCCGAGACTAAAAGTGGTCTATTCTCTCTCTACCCGAGGAGAGGAGCTTGTCTTTACTTAGTTTTTTCATGAAACACTTCTACATATGTGAAACTACTTTGATTATCAATCTATGCATCTATCTTTGCCTTAGATTTTGATCTAGATCTTGGATTTCAATCTAATATTGATCTAACATGCTTAAGCTTTGCTTAGAAGATCATTCTCACAC
Source organism: Diphasiastrum complanatum (assembly GCA_029204225.1). Taxonomy (NCBI): domain Eukaryota; kingdom Viridiplantae; phylum Streptophyta; class Lycopodiopsida; order Lycopodiales; family Lycopodiaceae; genus Diphasiastrum; species Diphasiastrum complanatum. The sequence continues at coordinate 14,907,995 of CM055108.1, forward strand.
ATTAGGCCCACATGTGTGAAATTTCACGTGGTGTCAGAGCCTACCTAAGTGTTTGATGCTTGTTTCATCCAAAGTTTCAAAAATTTCATGAAAATCAAGATCTAGAGAGAGTATTTTGCATCTCCCATGCTATCTCAGGCAAATTTGGATCAAAAGGGTTCATCATCATAAGGATTGAATCATTTTTTATGTTGTACAGATTTTCCTGCTCAGACACGTGTGAAGGACAACCCAATTCAATTTCGAAGTTCTCTTCCATGTTTAAACCAAATCTAGAGCTTGATAGCTAATTTCAAAGCTATTTCAGCTAGTTTGTGTAGCAATTGATTTCATAGAGATTGGATCTCCCACTAAAAAGTTATAATCAGCTGAATCAAGGTGGGTAGGGCACCCAACCTGGTTGGACACTTTTACTTTTGACTCTATCATGCTTGTTTGATCAAAAATCTCAATTCTAGGCTTGCCAATCTCATTTTCTTGAGATCTAGTCATCATTTTGAGGTCATAGCCACTTTCTTTCATACAATTGGCTTGTATTTGAGTCATTTGTAAATTCTTGGAGTGTCTCACACGTGCCAAAGATATCTTGACCCAAACTTTGTCCATACTTCATCAATTGATGTGAGATTGATCTAGATCAAGAGAGATTGAAAAAGCTAGCGACGTCCATCTCACACTTTGTAGCAAGATCTTGCATAGGAGTTGGTAGCACACCCTTTTTGGATCCTATATTAAGAGAGAAAGCAACATATTTTTTGTTCAATTCACAAGGAGCCTTCACTATTACATGGCATCTATGGGTTCCTATCTATTGGAATCTAGTGAAAGGCTATCTACCTCCAACTATTCTATTTGGAAGTTGAGGATGGAGTCAATTCTAACACTCCAAGATGTGATCGACATTGTACTTGGGATTGAGGAGTCTCAAATCCTTCAAGAAGTACAAAAGTATAAGAAGAGAGCTAGGATGGCTCTCCATTATATCCAAATGAATGTCTCCAATAAGATTTTGCGAGAGATTGGTGCTTGCATATCGGCCAAAGATGCTTGGGATACTCTCAAAGCAATGTGTGAGGGCAAGAATACCTCAAGACTTATCACTCTTAGAAATCAGATCTTCCAAAGTTCTCAAAAGAGTGATGAGAGTGCCACTAATCCTACTTTGAGAGTGAAAGATACTCATAGAGACATTGCTTGCATTGGAGGATCTATAAATCAAAGTGAGCTAGTCCAAGTCATACTTAATGGCTTGAGAGATGAGTATGAAAACCTTGTCCAATCCTATGCCATCAAGGAGGATCTACCTACTTTGGAGGCTTTGCAAGGAGTGCTATTGGCTGAAGAATCAAGGCATGAGAACAAGCTATTAAGGATGGAGAAGTTATCACTCAACCATAATGGTATGTACAAAGGGAGGAGCAAAAAGCAACACCAACACTTCTCCAAGGACAAAGCAAAAGATAAAGACCAAGATGGAGAGGAGGTTGACACCTCTCATGCTTCTTCCTCAAAGAAGAAGAAGAATATCAAATGTTTCTTTTGTGGCAAGATGGGGCACTATGCTACAAATTGCTTCAAGAAGAAGAATCAATTAAAGCAAGCCAACCTTTCAAATGAGAAAGAAGACTCTATTGCAAGTGATGGAGAGGGATCTCTTATGGTCTCTAGTTTTTCATCTACACCTTTCAAGAAGGATGGATCTTGGTACATTGATAGTGGAGCATCTTCACATATGTGTAGCTCCAAGGAGTCATTCACATCTATTATGCCTTACGGAGGAGCTAATAAGTTTTCTGATGCATTTAATATGCTATCAGAATTGTTGATTATCTTGGCTTGGTAGAGGTTTCCTTCTCTGCATCCAACTATCAACAATTTGTTTGTAGTTTTTTTTATCATGCGGCATGTATTGCCATCGACCAAAACTCGAATTCCAAGATCTGCCATCTTGGAAACTGATAGCAGATCTTTTCTCAGTGAAGGCACGTAGAGTGTTCCTGGCAGCTCTGCTTGACCTGACAGTATTCGCAGCTGTAGAGTCCCAATGCCTTTGACATCGTGTCTGCTCCCATCACCAAGAATCACTGTTCTGTTATTTTCGAGTTCTCTGAAGCCGATCAAGATTTTCTTGTTGCAGGTGATGTGTGATGTTGCTCTTGAATCAATGACTACATCGTAGTCTTGTTCAGTGTAGCTCATTGAAGCTTCATCAAGTATTGTGAAGGCATCATCACCTCTATCTGCATCTTTGGATGACTCTACAACATTTGCTTTCTTCACCATCTCAGAGGAAGTGTTCTCCACCGCTTTGGGATTACCACTCGATTGCAATGTAATATCAAAAGCTTTTTGTATGTAGAATAACTAGGGCTTAAGGGAGAGTGTTAAATATAGTAAGTGTAGTTTATTTCGTAGTCTGATGTACATTTTCAGCAATTTTTTGACATTTGCTTATGTGACAGTTGTGTGTGCCTTGTTTATAGTACATATAGATACTGAGTAGAGACACATGTCCCTTAGCGGGCTCTGTTTTACCATGCAACGATTCTAAAAAGTATGTCTTAATATGTACTATTCTCTCTCTTTGATGGTACACAATTTTTGAGTGTTGCTTGGGTGATGGTGTATTATTTCCTTCTGTTTGATGGATCAATAGGATATAATATTCTTGATGACCATAAATTTAAATCCTTTAGTGTTTCCTCCTATAATGGATCATATTAGAACCTGATAATTTTGATTCTTTTGAATTTCTTATCCTAAGCGGAGTATACTCTGGTGAAAGATCCACATGAAGATAATAAAGCTTAGTTATCATTAAAAAAAACTAGTAGTAAATAGCACGGTGACAATAACATATGAGTCTCAAAATACAAAATATGATCAAACAACTCATCTAAATATGGATACGACATATGTAGAAAAGGCGATAAACACGTGTTCGCGGCCACAAAGATGGAGATGGTGGCAAGAAATTGTTCATCTTTGGAGATGGAGGTAGCTATATTTCTGAAATGCCACTACGTTTTTTATTTTTGAATGTTTCCAACTATTGGGAGGGAATATTTCAAATTTTCAAAAAGCAAATGTAATTGTGGTTAACTATGGTTAAGGACCAGTTACGTTAGATGTGAATGGAATAACGTAGATTCACTTGCGTTAAAAGTCATGTGGGCATATGCATAAAGAAGTTAAGAAATGCTATTTTGATTACTTTTTATTATTTTTCTCTCCTACATGGCATTTCTTATAGGGCCCTTTTAGGGGACATTTTTTTTTTAATGGGTTCCCAATTTAGTTGGACTTGACTCTGTTTGGGCAAACATGGTTGGCTTGGAAAGTTGTGATGATAATCACTTCTCACCAAAAATGATCGAAATCCAAATATCATAAAATATGATCATCTATAAACTCTACTTCATTGTCGAGAGTCACGGTCTCGCACCAAGGTAGTTCTTCATGAGTCCTTGCATGGGTTCATGTGGCAACCATTTGATGTTCATGAAATTCACGTGTAAGGTGATTTTATCATCCATTGCTACCAACTTGATATTATTGCATTGAGCTTTCACTCTAGGATGATTATGAGCGGATTCATCTTTATTTAAAATTTGTAGACATTTGGCATGTTGAGCAACTCAATGACCACAAAGGTCATTACCAATGGCCACTATTCCATAAACTATTTATGCTAGCTCTAATAGCTTAATGCAAGAGTAATTGGTGAGCTTGATGAAACATCTGTCATGCGAGTCATCCTTAGATAGTTTGGCCAAAATTCAATGACCTACTCCTCATCCATAACTAAAGCTTCACAAGAGAAGAAGTTATGGGAGTGCAACAGTCTACTTTCCATTTGGTTAGTTAATTCCATATTAACATAGTAAGTGACATTTGCATCTTAGTAGTCTGACAAGAACAGACCAATCTTTAAACGTTCTCCATAATTCAAGAGCTAATCTAAGAATGATCCCTAAGGGGAGCCCAATTAGACTTAGTCCTACTAAGGCTTTGAAGTTATCTTGTTCTGATTTGTTCATGAGAAAAGGTACTTAATCTCCTAGCTAAACAATGTCCAAATTGTGTGCCACAATCTCACTAAATGGTTGATTCATTTGGTAAGTGTTCTTGTGCACAGGCAAATTAAAGCGGATAGATTGGTCTAATTCAACTCACTCCTTGGCTTTCATTGTTAAATCCAATGTTTTGTATAATGGATATGGCCCCATTAAGATTTTGGATAAAGATATTGTCTTGGTTCAATGGTGAGAGAGTACTGAGTGACGATGTGTTGTGTTAGTCCTTGTTTTTGTGCATGTGTCTAGATCTATACGAGAGCTATTTTCCCATTATTAAACTTAAGTGAATTAGGTGGCCATAGTTGGCTTTCTTGCACAAGGGTTGATAAATTCTCCGATTAGGACATTTGATAGCTCTATGTAGTTGTCTTTTACACATGCTGGTCGGCATCATTTACTTTCTGGTATTGATTCTCAGGGTGACTATCAGCTGGTTACTGGGAAGCAGTTTATGTGTAGCCTGCCAAAGGCTCAAGGTGCATCTCTTTTTATCATTCAGAGTACATCAGTTGCTGCTCCTCCTGCTCCATCCGTGGGTCCTCTTCCTCAGGTGATTTCTGACTTATTGCATCGGTATTCTGTGGTCTTTTCAGAACCTACGTCTCTGCCACCATTACCAAATGTCACCCACCATATTGATCTTATTCCTGGTGCTACCCCACCCTCTCGTGCTCCATATCGTATGTCTGAAGATGAACGGGGCCTCATTGTTCCTAGCCATAGTACTTTTGGTGCTCTTGTCTTCCTTGTTGCCAAAAATGATGGAACCAAACGCCTTTGCATTGACTATCGTGCTTTAAACAAGCTGACTATCCGTAATCAGTATCCTATACCTCACATGGATGACCTTTTTGATCAGTTTGGCACTTCTTCCATCTTTTCCAAAATTGACCAACGTTCTGGATACTACCAAATTAGGATGCATCCTTCTGATGAGCATAAGACTGCATTTCGTACTCATTTGGATTTGTATGAATTTTGTGGTCTTCCATTTGGTGTTCAGAATGGTCCACCGACATTTCAGAATGCTATGAATAATATTTTATGTCCTCTTTTAGGTGTTTGTGTCTTAGTTTATTTTGATGACATTCTTGTTTTTAGTACTTCTTTGTCTGATCATGTAAAACATCTATCTTCTGTATTTGAATTACTTACTAAGCATCAACTGTTCGCCAAATTGTCCAAATGTTCTTTTGATGTGGCTGAAATCGAATTTTTGGGTTTTCTTATTTGTGGTGGACGTATTCGTCTTGATTCTCGAAAAGTTCAAGCTGAGAATTGGCCTGTCCCAACCAATGTTCATTCTATTCGTATGTTTTTAGGTATGGCAACCCATCTTCGTCGTCCTGTTAAGTATTTTGCCACTGTGGATGCTCTGCTTCATTCCTTACTAAAGAAGTCTTATGCCTTTGTTTGGACTTCTGAGTGTCAAACTGCTTTTGATGCTTTACGTCATGCCATTGTTTCTGCTACTGTTATGCGTTTCCTACAGAGCCAGAGTTGTGCCCTTTTTTGCTAGCCACCGCCATCCATGGGTGAAAAAACTTTACTAAAAAGTCCAAGACAGGTCAGAATCTTGTAACACGTTTGTTCTTATGTTATCTTTCGTTGTAAATTCTTTAGGTCCAATGCTCGTCCTCTGTGTGTTTCAGACATAATGGCTCATGGTCAATTTGTCATGGTTTATGGGAGCTATTTGTGTTTGATGGGAAGATAATCTCCATGAGGCTATCCATGTCTTGTACTCTATAAATGAGGCTATCCATGTCTTTTTCTAGGCAGTGTGAAAGTCACCTCCTTTTTTCTCCCATGTTTTAGCACATTAAGATATCTTGTGAGGGGTGGAGATGGCAAATAACAATTGTGCACAATGTTGAGAGCCCATTCAATTGTTGAAACTCATTGAGGTAAAAACAAGTTCCCACCACAAAATCAATCTAAGGCACATGCCTTGGTAAGAAATGTCTCAAAATGAAAGGAAACAAAAAACTGACAACTATCATGGATCAAACTCTCCATAAACTTGCTCAAACAAAATAAGCACAATGAAAATAGCTATTTGGCGAGTCTTCGACAATGGCACCAAATAAAGCAAAGCCCTCTCTAGCCAAATGAGAGCTTAAAAAAAATATTGGATGTCGTGATTGTAGAGTATATGGCTTTCATCCAATGGAGAGCCACAGACAAGCTCACCTCAAGGAGTTGCCAACAAAGCTCCTAGACACTCTTTACAAATATCCCAAAAACAAAAAGTATAGCTTTTTTTGTATCCTATCTAAAAAAAATCTTACTTATTTACCTACTTCACACTATTCCTATCCACTCTCCCATAGAGTTTTCAGCATTTGCAACCACTGAGGTGGGCCTTCCGCTCCGTGTGCATCCTTCCATGTCTTACTAAGCTCATGCAAAGCGATTGTGTCTGAAAAAATAGGCTCTCTGTGCTTTTGGATATGAAGGCCAAAAGTGTATCAAGGTTCTAATTATGTCAGCTCCAAAGTGCGTCTTTGTGCAAGGAAATAGAAACTATCATATCAATATTGACTGAAGAGCATACTGGACTAGCTTGATCGGACCATTTATCCGAACAGGAAAAAGTCCACAGAAATGTTCTAACCAAAGCTTCCGACGAGAAAATTCAAACCTGCTTTCTTTTTTTAATGATAGAGTCTCAGTGCTTCTGCTCGTATAGATGACCCTTCATGTTTCGCATAAGTCCTCAGCAAGAAGGATCCCGGTTCCCTTCTCGCACTTTCAAGGGAAGCAAGTAGGATATTGAATTTGTGTAATCAATAGTCTCATTTCATACATACACGAGAAGTATTCTCCACCACAAAAGCATCCAAGGCAGCAGATGTCATTAGATTGACATCGAACAATGCCTCTCTCTCTTTTTTTGCTTCACAAATTGCTATGCTCAGTTGATACTAAACCCTGCAGAAAATCTTCTGTGCATTTGTGATTGATTTCAACTCCCTCAAGTGGTCATTACATCCTCCGCGACTTGGCTGGTGGCTGATAACTTCCCGTATTCTGCATATTGCCTGCTTCTCTCCTGCGAGCCTGTTTCAAGCCATTTCCTATGCATAAGTCCAAGCAGGCTCTACTGGAGCATTGAATCAGGTTATGTGTGAATGGTTTGACCTGCCTTCCTCAAGATCAATGAAATGAATTGACACAAGGGCTCACATAGCTCAGCTAGAGAATCCTATCATGAGCTTCACACCACAATCACTTGAGACTTGGCAATCTAAACCCACAGCTAGACTAATGACAATCTTCCATTCAAATCTAAGTAATATATGTAACAACTCCATGGCAAGTCACTATAGTTTGTCTCACTTCTGCTTCAAAAAGCTTAAAGAGCTGATATAAACCTGCTGATGAACTTGTTGCTGCTGCTGTTGAGGCCCCCTGTGTAAATACATATTTGCAGGCACTACAGGGATGTTTGCTTGAGCATTTACATTGAATGTGCCCATGCTTGTATTCTGCATTCTTTGGATTCCAACGATCGGCATCTGTTGGTGTGGGCGAGCTGTAGCCCCTACAGGGGCAGCTGTAGCAGAAGCTGAAGTTGCGGCTGCTGAATTTGAAGATGGTATCTAAAAAATACATTCAAGCAAGTGAGTTTCTAAAATATAACCTAAATGAGGTCAGGTAGAAAGAATATATTGCACAAGAACTCCAAGTGACTCTTAAATACTAGCTTGCATGAAAGTCCGAGGAAAATTCATGAAAAATATTTAAATTCTCTAGCTGCTTAAAGAGTATCACTTGAGAAGATTGAGTGGAACTAATTCCATCAAAATCCGTGGAGGCGTCAACAGGTCGAGCAGGGTAAACAACGATCTTCTCACCAGGCTGGCCTGGGACAAGTGCACTGACAAATGATTTCACACATTCCCATTGTCAAAGTAAGAAAATAAAGATTCTTTTCTTTTCAAATTTTTACAAAATCTTTTCTGGAGAATATATTGCACACTCATGAAAGGAATGGCCAATCGACTACATTTTCAAACGTGCAGCATTGCAAAGCTTTAGTATTTCAGTTAAACACAATAAGCAGCTCTTGCCGAGGCATGTGAAGAATGTAAACAAAAGTTCACTCAATAATTCTGTGCTCAGAAAAGGAAAAGTACGGCAACTCACTTGCGGCCAGGTAAGGGTTCAGCCCGAAAGTACCTGCAGAGCCACCTGAACCATCAAACCTTTGCAAAAAGCTTTGACATTATTAGCTTTACATGTTTACATCCTCAATCCTGGAAAATGCCCTTTACAGATGACAAGAAACCCAACCATGTATAGCTTACCTCAGGATTTGGCGATCACCTCTGACACTCACAATGATTGAAGTTCCAGAACATATTGAGGTACTATACCAGAAAATGCAATTTAACACAATCCTGACAAATATATCATGCCTTAGAGTAGATGAGCCACTAACTGATCATCATTTCCTTGACTTTAATCTCTAACAATCAGCATTGCAAAAGGGAAAAGGATTGACATAGCTTCAGGGGGGCAAAAAGAAGCTTCTTTGCACTGAATGTTATCTCTTAATGTTGCGCCGGCCTCATAGGGCGCTGGGACTTGAGCGGTTTCCCCAACTTAAGTGACACCCAGCATAGATACCCATTCCAAAGATTTTCAGGCCTGACATTTTTGGAATTCTTGTGAGCATCAAGCTTCTAGTGAGCTAGCAGGCCTTCCAATGTTCAGATGTAGCTTGTTTTGTAACTTGTTTTGTGCGCGCACCTTTTGTTCCATTGATAGAACAATTGTAATAAATTTTGTATTTCAGATGCATGTATTGGATGTGTACATTATGGCACGGAGAGATTGTAATCCTCCACTTCATTGAGAGCGTGCATCTGTTGTTGATGGTGCTCTTTTGAGTATTGAGAGCGATTTGTGGACCCATTACCTTCCTAGTTCTGAGTGGTCCAAAGATAGCGGCACAAATCCTGTACGAGGTAGTAGTGAAAAGAGTGAGTATTTAATGTTTTTCTTGCTCTCCACTTTTTGTTCGGAAGGAGGAGTTGTGGTTGATCTACTATTGGGGACGGGAACGTCTATTTTGGGTGCACGAAAGTGTGGAGTGCACCTATTTGGATTGGATGCTATTTGGCTTCCACGACAAGCACAAATTCTATAAGTGTGTTGCAAACTAGAAAAAGCAACAATTGGCTTTTTCCCACATGACTAACGAATTATTCAGTGCATTTGCACATTCCCTGAATTCAGGAAACTAATTATAGCGGAGTTGATGTTGCACACGTGATCGAGGACTACTGGGCCAAACACCCAAGCTATACCCGTGTATTTTACCTTCAAATTTTCAATACTTAGTGCTAAGTTATTCATTCAATCAAAATCATAAAATCAACTGGCCACTATTTACCAAGCCACCAAGCCAAAAGTCCATCCATTTACTCCACTCTAGCACAATACAGCATCAGCCGGCAAAATGTAAAGTTCTCATAATATATTACAGGTTAATTCAAAATAAACTTGAATGATTGTAGATGATACTTTCACAAATGAGTGCAAATGCTCACCGTCAAAATGAATATGTGGTTACTGTCGTCTTAAACATAACAATGATAAAATTAAATAATTTGGGTTATGACACTAATACTTCCTATTTTGGTTGGATCATACTGGATGACTGAGCAACTGGATCCTCTCTTCACCTTACAGTGTACACATCATAGCTGACCCAAAATATCCTCAAAAAGTTCTAAGTTTCACCCCCAAATTGAAACTCATTGTTTTCTGGATTAATAGTATTAATTGCAGCGCTTCTGAAAAATTCACAATGACAGCAACAGTACAAGAGAGAAGGCCACCAAAACATACTCATGTTCTAGAGCTTGTGCAGCAGATATGCGTTTTGTTGGGTCATATCTGCAACATCAAAAGTCAAAGCATCGCTTTCAAATCTAAATTTGTGAGATTCCAAAGACATGGCAAACACTCGATATTTCAATAATATTGCTTACTCCACAGAAAATTTTCAAAATTCTCAGAAGATAACAGCAAATAGGCACCATCAAAAGCAAGGGCCTGTCTTACTCAAGCATACGAGAGAGGAGATCATATGCAGGACTCTTTTGAGACAGCTGGACAACTGTATGCAATCCTGGATTGTCACTGTCACACATTGATAAGCATTTTTCTGTTTAGAATAATGCCAAACATTACAAATCCTAAAACTCATAATTATAAGAGACAAAAGGTCCGAATACAACAGCTGAGTTTAGCAGTAGTAAATACATCTTGTTATCAGGACAGCAAGTACAATAATAAGCTGCAAAATTGATCTGCGCATTCTATGATCCCACTTCTAACTTCCAACTTTGAATCTCAACCACACACAGAAAAATGTCCAGAATATTAAGATATTGCATGAAATGAGACTACCTGATCATGCAACAGAGCACTATGAATGATGAATGAGGAAAAGAAAGAGAAGTCAAAAACTCAAGATTTAACATTCCAGAGGATTTCAAGTTGCATTTCACACCCACCATGAGGTGTGACTTTGTGTTTATCGAAGACAATGGAAAATAGTTGTTCGCATCCAGGTTTTGAGTACAAGTTCCCTTAAGCCACCTCCAATGAACCAGCAAGATTTGGTCATTTGCTATCATGATTCTACTTTCAAGTTACCAGCTTAACTATAACAGCTGAGAGTAAGATGATCACATAAAAACCCACCTATCAAATGATGCATCTGCTGAGTTACAGATATAACTATGGCTAGAGGATACTTTAACTGCAATGTACTTCTTAGAGTGTGATATGAACGTCATCTCTCCTACTTGAACCAAAAAAGATTGTGAACCCAGCCAGACACTGTACCATATTCTTGTTCTGTCAAAAACAGAATATAGAAGGAATAAATTGTCTAAATATCATGAATCTCCAAAGCTGGAAGACATCAAAAGGTGCTGTTGTGTCACAGACAGGAATTTAGTATCCTGATAGCACTAAGTAGGAGGCTGTTAAAGGGAGGGCACAAATGAGGGAAACTGCTCAAGTGGGCCCTAATACTTACTACTTACGAGCCTTTATACACAAAGGTGGGTCCTAAGGCACAGGTTCAGAGGTCAACTTTGCATTAAAGTCGTTAAGAAGAATAAATTAGAGCTAGATGAATATTCAAAGGATGAACTCGATGGTTCCTAAATCTTTTGATCATTCTGCTGGGTCTTGAATGAGGATCTCCTCCATAGTCCTTGAGCTTGCAATCTTCATTCATGTATGTGCCCACTACCACATGAGATTGCCATACTGTACATTCAGGCCTGAGTTTTTTGTTTACATTACTTCAATTCCGTTGTAAGATAATGCAATTGAGCTTGCTCCTGACATAATTATAATAATTCCTTTCCCAAGTTGCTGTTACTTTTGCTTTAAATTGTTTATAGTTTAGTTGGTTTTGCTACTAGATACATTATTTCCTTAGGCAAATGAACAATTTAGTATCAGAGCATCCCGATCTTCTGCATGCATTCTAGATTCAGCACGGTCTTCTGTTGCTACTATCACTGTTTGCTGTCCTTATTCTTTGCTGAGTAATCAATCTGATAGAACACTTACTGATTTGATAGAGCTCAGATTCAGATATCGTGATTCTAATTCTTATCTGATGTAGATTTATTAGTCTTCTGTTTTCTCTTGTATGTCCTCATTTGCATGGCAGACTGAACCCCGACCTCACTCGGACGAAAGGAACTCCTAACCAACTCGCTATTAATTGCAGGACTTAGATTCACTAGTCGTCTCATACTCTGTTTTGCCTAAACTTCTTGCACAATCATTATTGATTAATGACTTGTGCTTGTACAACGTTTCATTACAACCCACTATTGACCTAATACATCAGGATGAGCAGGGGCATTGTATCCTTTGCTTCAGTATCTTGGTCACAGTATAAGACTTGACAGGGACATATGTGGCAGTTTGCTATTCTCCAACATAGTCTTCAGCTTTTGCAAATAGTACGGGCTCTCCTTATATTAATCTATCCTCGGACATTCTCCTCTATTCTGAGCATGGTCATGTACTTCTTGCTGGAGACTTCAACGCCAGGACATCGTCTAGACAGACAGAGTTTCATACAGTCATTGATGACCCTTTGCAAATGCATGCCTTGGATAGCATGGATATGGGAATTGACAGGATATTTGCTATATTGGTGGCCCAGTTTCTACATGTGTTACAAGACCGTAACTTGACCTAACCTATCATTACTTCTAGGTGCAGCCAAAGGACAGTGTGAATCAGTGGCATGCATGCATACCATGCAGTAGGTATGCCCATGCAGAGACATGCATGATAGTTAGGAGCCATGCAGTCCTTCAACAATGGACTGGGACTCCTCATGCATCAGTAATCCATGCATGCAACATGAACGGTTAGTGTCAGTTGCAACTGTCACCTACCGCATGCAAACCCACAATGGGCTAGGAGGAGCATTCTATAAGAGAATGCATTGGCTGGGTGGATCAGACTAGCTTTGCCTTTCCCTGTGGTCATGCTGTTCCTAACACTGGGTACCAGAGCCATAGCCATCCTTGCCTATACAGTGTATTAGCCTCTGGTGCTATTAGTCAAGTGAATTTGGAGTCAAGGTAGAGAAAGATTGGCGCACTTTTTCCAGCCTTCCACAGCGCTCTTCTGGAGGGGATTTTCCAGCGATTTCAGAGAGCTAGAGGGGCGCATCTGTTTCAGCCTCTCCAGCGCACTTCTTCCATAACTTTTGGGCACATTCAAATCAGCTATTAGCACCCTCTTTGCAGGTTTTCCAGCTCACTTCCAAGGGGGAATTTTTAGCGATTTTTAGCACACTTCCATAGTGGTTTTTGAGTACCCAATTTGAGGGCAATTTGCAGTAGTCCACCGCTCACCTTCAGTTCTGAAACCAGCGCTGCTCCAGTAACCTATTCCAAGTAAAATCTTCAGCATCTTCCCACGTGTTTTCAGCGCCCAAACTGCAAGAAAAACCAGCGATTTTTGGAAGCTAAATCAGCATGAGACGTCCAGCTAAAATTAGTGCTTTATCAATTGATTTTTCTAGCAAGGTTCAGCGCTCCTTTTTCTGGTTTTCCAGTGCACTCTGAGAGGGTGCTTTCTAGAGTGTTTCCACAATCATTTTGGGCGCCTTTCAGCCAGCCCCAACCAGCGTTTCAGGCCTACCATAATCCATACTATCAAAGGAGGATTGGGCAACATGCAATCCAGGTATAGTGCATGCAATAGTTCAGCAGAAGACGTCTTGCTTTTCAACCAGATTGAAGACCTTTGCATGCAGTTCAAAGCTCCTGTTCCAGCAAGCTGCAGCAAAGAACAAAGTTTCCAGATCAACGTTCAAAGAGGCTAAGGGAATATCTTGGTGCTCCATTGGCAACTGGCCTCAATCAGAACTAAGTTCTTGTCCTCTCCTTCTTTCAGTTTCTTTTACATCTAAGCTTTCATCTTCGAACTCTGAAATGAAATGACGACTCCCGAGGAAATCTAGTTTCCCCAGGAAGAGCCATAGACAAGCTCGAAGAAGAAGCCATTTGTTTTCAACAACGAAAGAGAGCAATGGACATAGATGAGGAGTATGAAATGTTTAACAGAGGAATTTGCGTCTAAAGAACGGTCTCAGCAATTACAAACCGAAGTAGCAGATTTAAAACAAACTTTAGCCAGCATGCAAACTAAACAGGATAAATCGCTTGCCAATCTTAAAAGTTTGTTTGGCAGCCTCATCAAAGACTCTTCCGTAGCCCCTACTCCTCCAATCTCAGTCCCTAGTACATCTCAGTTACCTGTATCTCCCGCAGTTCCCACTAATCCAGGAGATACTAGACCAAACCCCAGCACGTTTTAAGGATTTAAAACCACCAACTTTTCATGAGAAAGAGAAAGATAGAAACACATACATACTTCAAACTTTTCTTAGCAAGTGGAAAAACATACATGCACTGAAACAAATCCCTGACCACTTGCACACCTTGAAAGCTAGCCTGTCCTTGGGTCCCATGGCCTAGAAGTGCTGGCTGAACCTCCAGGAGATTGAGCAAACACCCCAATCATGGAAGGTTTTCGAGGAAGCTTTCCTACAAGAGTTCTTGCCTGCTAACGAACTTGATAGGGCTTGGGAAGCTTGGGAGAGATTAGTCATGGACAAGTCCCTAACCCAGTATATCTCTTAATATAGGGAATCCATCCTTAAGCTAGCATAGGCGACTATCAGAAAGTCATGGGCTTTGCCCGTGGGCTCCGAGATGAGTAAATACAAAGAAATTCACCCACTACCCTTGAATAGGCCATAAAGTTTGCCCAAATCTATGATGATTCAGTGGGCAGGCAACAGGCCAAACAACCTAATTCTAAGCAGTTTTCTCAGATAGCTTCTCCATTCAAGAAAAAGTCTTTAAACGAAAGAAATTTGATAAGTCTAATCAAAATGAGGGCCCTCTGAAACACCCAATAGTAATTCAATTGTTACAAATAGCAGATTATGAGAAACCTAAACCGTTGTGTTTTGTTTGCATGGGTAAAGGGCACACAGTCAAACACTGTCCTAAAGGACCATTTAATAAAAAGAAAGATAATAAGCAAGTACACCTAGTTCAGACTTGTTTCCCCACTGATTCGGCAGCTACCGAATTAGAGGTGTTTCATGAAGACCATGAGCACCATTGCTAGTTAACCTCTACAATGCTAGGGAGACCCTCCAGTGTTACTAAATTCTAATTACTGATTTATGACAATTTGTAATATGATATATCTTGATTCTAGACTCAAGATTGATCATTGAAGATTCTAGTATCATGATTCATGATTCATCTATGATCTTACATAATACATCTATTACAATTTACGTTCATGGTTCGTAGCTACTAGCTAGTAGTTAATAGTTATGTTCATTGATCAGGTTTGCGTTTATGTTCAAAGGCTTGGAACGACTATTGAAAGTTCATGCAAGCTTGAGGCAGATGGTTGTTTCGAACAAGTGGGTGCACTGGGGGCCATCATAAGAGCCCAAGGGCAGGAGGTTCGAGTTGGTTGTGCTCTCATCTACATTTTGGGATGAGGCACGATCCATTATTGTGGGCCTAGAGCCTATCTACATTGTCTTGCGCCTTACAGATCGAGAGGGTTCCACATTGGGCCTTCTATATGAGTTTATGGACAGGTTGGGCAAGCAGCTACAACAATGTACGACCATTAGCCTCGAGAGGTATAGATTTTATAATACTCCTAGGTCCTAACTCCTGGGACCTGAGTCAGTCCTTGGTATTTTGAAACTTTATTTTTCGTGTCACATTTGTGAACTCTTAATATTTGAAACTTGAAACTTGACTTTTCAACTAACAAAAGCATGTCATTCAAATGTTCACGCTTGAGGAGATCCAGCACCTCTAGCGAAGTAGATGGGAGTGGTTTCATCACCCCTTGCATGCCATGGCCCACATACTCCATCCATTGTGGAGGACTGAGCATCGGTACGATGATCAAGAGCTCAGAGATGGCTGGATGCATATGTCTCTTGGATTTATCCTGATGTACACGAGCAGGATAAGCTCTTGCATGAGCTTCACATATTCAGGCAGGAGTGTTACGAGCTCGTGACCAGTGCCGAACCCTAGAGAACAGAGAAGGTCAGATACCACAGTCAGGGTCGTGTCCAGCGTACACGACCAACAGGGCAAGACAGTGTGAGTAGTGTGCCCCAGCACGGTCCACACTCCCCGGTCATGGAAGGCCTTTGAAGAAGCCTTCCTAAGAGAATTTCTACCGGAAAATGAACTTGATAAAGCCTGGGAAGCTTGGGAGAAAACAGTAATGGACAAGTCCCTAATCCAATATATCTTGCAGTATCAAGAAGCAATTTTAAAAATTAAAAATATGGATGATTATCAAAAAATCAGGGGATTTGCCCGTGGCCTCAAGGATGAATATAAAGTAGAGGTCCAAAGAAACTCGCCTACTACCCTTGAGCAAGCTCTCAGATATGCTCAAATCTAAGATGATTCAGTGGGTAGGAAGAGGACGAGACAGCAACCCCTTTCTGAGCAGCCTCCTCAAAAAGGCTTTCAATTTAAAACGAAATTTTTAAAAAGAAAGAAAGAAGATAAAATTAAAGGTGAAGCTCCTCAGAAACGCCCTTCGCTCATATAGCCCTTAAAACCAGAAGATTTTGAGAAAGTCAAACAAGAACGTTTGTGCTTTGTGTGCATGGGCAAGGGACACACAGTCAAACAGTGTCCCAAGGGGCCTTTCACTAAGAAAGATAAAAAGGATAAAAAACAAGTTCATCTTGTTCAGACTATAAGTTTCCTTAGTGACTCGGCAGCTTCCGAGATTAAAGTGTATCATGAAGATCATGAACATTGTTGCCAGCTGACCTCTGCAATGCTAGCGAGACCCTTCGGCTTTGGGCCGCATGACCTAGTACGTATGCATGGGAAAGTTGGTAACCAGTAAGCTAGAGTTATGGTTGATGATG
Organism: Diphasiastrum complanatum; assembly: GCA_029204225.1. Taxonomy (NCBI): domain Eukaryota; kingdom Viridiplantae; phylum Streptophyta; class Lycopodiopsida; order Lycopodiales; family Lycopodiaceae; genus Diphasiastrum; species Diphasiastrum complanatum. The sequence goes on from CM055108.1 coordinate 14,924,585, forward strand.
GGGCAACCCATAATTTCATCAACTACACCCTGGTTAAAAAACTTAAACTTCCAAAAGTACCTAGTCAGCATAGGTACATAGTTTCACTAGCTAAGGGTGAAGATAAGAAAATCTGGGAAACTATGGTAAGTAACTTAAATCTTGGTATTCAGGGGTACCAAGATGAAATAAACTTTCAAATAATGCACCTGGATCGCACAAACATTGTTCTCGGGAGAGATTGGCTCTACAGTTTAAGACCTTCCCTCCACAGAAATTATTAGGAGAACACCCTTAGCTTTCAGTATAAAGGCCGAGAGATCCAGTTGCATGGGGAGCATGATGTTCCCAACAGCCCTATGGTCTGCAGTTCAGAGCTCTGTCAGCTAATCGGAGACGACGACCATCAGGTATTCTTATGTGACTTTCAGTTTATTCCTGAAGTTTCTATTTCCAGTTCTTTAAAGCAGAAAATCAGTAAATTAGAAATTTTATTGTCTAAATTTAAAGATGTTTTTCCTGAAGATTTGCCACATGGTTGAAGAAATAACTAGGCAATTAACAGATTATCTTGGGAAAGGCCAAATTCAGACCAGTAGTTCACCATGGGCCTCACCAGTCCTTTTGGTGAAAAAGAAAGAGGGGTCTATGCGTCTTTGCGTAGATTACAGAGCCTTCAATAAAGTCACAATTAAGAATAAATACCCTATGCCTCGGGCAGACGAGTTGTTTGATCAACTCGACGGGGCTAAGTTTTTCAGTAAAATAGACCTCAGATCGGAATATCATCAAGTCCGTATAAAATCGGAAGATGTCCCGAAAACAGCCTTTAGGACTCGTCATGGTCACATTATCTCAGCAGATAGGATTAAGATGGACCCGAACAAGGTTAAAGCCATACTCAGTTGGCTGAGACCTCAGAATATTTTGGAATACAGACGATTTGTCAAGGAATATGCTTAGATAGCAGTTCCCACGACAAATCTTCTTAAGGGGAAGGGAAAGGAGTTCATTTGGGAGTCCGCACAGCAGGAGAGCTTTGATGCTCTCAAAAACAGCCTTAGCTACAGCACCAGTTTTAAAAGTCGTCGACCCCAATCAGCCATTTGTGGTCGAAACAGATGCTAGCGACTTTGCAGTTGGTGCTGTACTAACTCAAGGCGGACGACCAGTTGCGTTCGAGAGTAAAACACTCGAGCCAGCCCAAACTAGGTACAGTGCCTATGAAAATGAACTCTTTTCTATAGTCCATGCCCTTAAGACTTGGAGGCATTATTTGTATCGTGCCAACTTTGAGGTCTTGACAGACCATGAAAGTCTCAGATACCTTTGCAATCAACCTGAGCTTAGAGGTCGGGAAGCTCGTTGGGCAGAGTTGATGCAAGAGTTTGATATGTCTGTCAGATATAGACGGGGGTAATTCAATACAGTAGCAGATGCCCTTAGCAGAATGCCTATGATAAACGAGCTCAGTTTTACTCAGATTCGTAATGAGTTACTCAAGTCCTTAAGAGGGAAATGCCAGCATGATGCATTCTTCTCTACTATCTGGAACTCAGTCCAGAGCAAACAGTTACAGACTCCAGAACCAGTTCTCGGGGCTGGTACCAGTTCATCCAAGAATACGGCAGCTTCCGTTGAGGATGATGATGAGTCCGAGTATACATCAGATGACGTTGAGGATTCTGAGCCTGTATTACCCAAGCAAACCCTAGTGGTTGAGGGTTAGTTGACTCAAGGATTCAAATGGAAACAGTATTCCATTCAGGATGAGTACTTGCTCTATAGAGATAGAGTATGTGTCCCCAATTTAGAGGATTATAGGCAGGAGGTCCTATATGAGTGTCATGACAATCCTAGTGCGGGGCACCCAGGCATACAGAAGACCTATGAGCTTCTTCGTAGGCAATTTTTCTGGCCCAGTATGAAAAAGCACGTCCAACAATATGTAACCAGTTGCCAGAAATGTCAAGTAAACAAAGCAGAGCGCTTAAAGGCAGGAGGGTTGTTGCAGCCCTTAGATATACCAGCTGGTACATGGGAGAGTATCTCCATGGATTTTATAGTAGGCCTACCTAAAACCCAAAAGGGTAATGAGGTGGGCCCGCACAGTTGAGGCAGGGTAACATAATCTAATCCATGGTCAACCATCATGGCAATTTGAATTTTGCCAATGTTAAGTTTTATTATTTGGCTTGAAGAAAAGTCGGGTCCAACCTCACATACCTGGCCAGCTCGACTCTTTCACGAGGTGAAGCCTCCAGATCCAAATGAAGTACATATTAGTTTCTTGGATGATATAGAGCTTGCAAAGCCCTTTTCAGTCTGTTGCTATCACCTTTCGTCCCTGACATTAAATATGCTACGCTTGGTGGACCGGCAACACTAGAAGGTTGTGCTGGAAGTAATTTGGATTCCACAAATAGTTTTGAAAATGCTAATGGATATTAAGGAGCTGGCTAGCAACGGAAAGAGAAAATTTCTCACCAAAAGTTACTATTTTGTTTTGTTTTGCAATTTGTGGTCTTGACGCCTCTTTGAACTTTCAACTTTGACCAAGCCAGCTGCGCCATGTGTCATGGTGGATGAAGTTTGGGGTTGATGTTCCCAGATTGCGCCGCCTTTCCATTAGGATCCTCTCGCAAGATTGCACTACAGTTGCTTGTGAGAGGAATTGGAGTGTTCATTGTTTGATTCACACGAAGAAGAGGAACTGACTCTCATCTATGCAGCTGGAGAGATTAATGTACGTACACACCAACTTGAGACTTTTGACTAGACTCCAGAGCACCCCATGGCCAATCCAGGTAAAACTTTGGACGTTGAACTAGTAACTACTAAGTTCTAACTACATCAAATTTACTCTCTCGTTGACCGTGGTCTCTATCATTATGGGGCTCTCTACGTTTTTAAAATTGTGGATCTTCGTTCTAAACTTCTATCTAATGCCCGTTATTCTCACATTGGTGGTCACTATGGTTTCCAAAAGTCCTTTGCCCGACTTAACCCTCATTTCTATTGGCCTTGTATGTGATTTGATCTAGCCACTCTTATTCAAAATTGTACTTTTTGCACATACAATAAGTGTTCTCATGTCTCCTTGTCTTTTACAGCATTGGTCGATTCCACATCACCAATGGCCCAATATACCCATGGATTTTATACTAGGTCCTCATCACCCACAACGTGCACATGACACTTGCTTTTTTGTGGTTAATCAATTTTCCGTACAAGCACATTCTATTTCTGTGAAGTCTACCCATACATTTAAGCAATGTGCTCATATTTTCTTATCTGATTTTTTTTTAGCTTACACGACCTTCATCCTTCTATTCTTAATGCTCGTTTCACTTCTGGTTATTGAAAAGAACTCATGCGTATTTTCAATGAAATTAACTTATCATTCGTCTTTTGATGGTCATTCTGAAGTGTTGGATCGTATTTTAGAAGATGATTTACGTAATTTTGTCTCACCTTTTGGTCAAGATTGGGATCAACACTTGTATTTTGTAGAATACAATCATAACAACTCTGTTAGTAGTAGCATTGGCGTGTCTCCTTTCTACTGGTCAATGGCTACTCACCCGCTCTTCAGCATATACCACCATCCCTTCATGATGTTCCACTTGCTTTATCGTCCTTTCTTGCTAACTCTCATGATTGTATTTTGCAAGCACAACATCACCTGACACATGCAGCTTTTTCCGCACAAATTCAACTTTTGCAATGAGACCACTAGCACAAAATTATAACTCATGAAAGAAAAAGACAAACAACGATGCAAAAGTAGCTCTATTTAAAAAGTCGAAGCCCACATTGAGCCAACAATGTCTTGAAACGGGGGGAGTGTTATGGACATACATTGCATAGTCCATATTTCTATTTTATGGCCAGATGAGTACCCAAAACTCACTAGGGTCTCAATTGTTTTTACAGGCCTAATTTGTTATTTTTTAACCCCCTTTATGTAGATAAGCCTATTTCAATGGATAAGGCTAAATGCTGTAATTTGGAACATTCTAAATTCATTCCATTTCAATAAAAAATAAGGGCCAGGAATCTACCATTTCTTAGATTATGAGTTCAGCATCATGAGCTTCTTGTAGGAGAATTCTATGTTTTTGGAGATCTTAGTTGAAGATCTGCCTGAGCTATCAGCAGCCATTGTTGATCATCAAATTTTCATAATTGGAGATTGTTTTTGTGAATGCTTTTTGTTATCTTATGCTTCATTTGATACCAACATTTGTGATTAAGTTCATAAGAAAGGATGAAAACTTTTCACGCAATGGAAGCTTCATCCCAAATAAGAGAATTGTGGTGTTGGCATTATATAACTTCAGGGATTCAGAGTCCAGACCTTGATAACAAAAATTCCTAATGTACAAGTGTGAAGTTTGGGAGGTAGCATCCCTCACACAAAAGAGGTGGAGGTTGAAAGAATTCGGAGGTTTTTGACTCCCTACATAGGAAAAACAAACTGCAACTTAACCAATTCTTTTAGCTAAGACCAATCTTCATTTGACAGACCATGGCTATAATTAGAGTGATCCATGCATTGAAAGGGTTAAAAGCTTGCCAAAAGAGAGGCTCTCAATGATGATGGTTGAAAACAGCAAGTAACCTCAACGACTTTGTAGTGGATGGTGGATTGATATTCAGGAACGATTTTATGAACAGAAAGTCCAGTGAGATGAATGGCCAAAAGACCGTCATAAGTGAAGTACAGCTGAAATTTTGTCTTTCAAGCTCTATAAAAACAGCCTCATCCTTTGGTTAGCTAAAGCCTAAAGGATATGCTCAAAAGCTACTCGGTTTTTTTTTGAGAAATAAAAACCTTCTGCATGATTATATAGAAACTCTGCTTTGATTAGGAAAATTTTGCTGCATTAAAAGCTTAGAAAATTCATCCTATTGAGTTGCTGAAAGAGGCATTGCTGAAATAATCATTCAAAAAAAACTGTTCACCTTTTATAAAGCACCAACACACACGACAATTGAAAATTTGTGAAAAGCATTCACAATGATTCAAATACGCACTATTTATGGCCTTGAATAAGTGATTTGTTCTGCTGCCAATGTGGTAAATGCCCAATAGTCGGCCACCTATCAGGTGTAGGATGTCCTGCCATAAAGCCACTGTAAGTTGCAAACCTATCCACTTTTGAGAAGCTTCATCTGCTGCAATTCTTTCAAGAAAAGGTCAAACATTGGAAACTTTTGATGAACGTACCCAGAACCTTGAAGATTTTGTCAAGTTGATCAATCTGCAAAAGGAAAACGGAGATAGAGAGCTTAAAAATGTCCAAAATTGCATAAATTCCATAGAAATAAATAAATGGGAGCTTCTAAAGTTAGTTACTTTGAAATTTTTCAGCAGTTTACACCTATCTAAAAGCAAACATTTCCTACAACTTCAAAGTGAATATAGTCACAATTAAAAGGACTGCTTCAATAACTTACACCAGCAAGAATCACTGACATTATCTCCTATGCACATAACAAAGGAAAGCACCTGAAATGGATTTGGACCACTTTTATCTTCTAGCCCTTGAAACAATGGCTTCAAAGTTAATAATTCAGCAAAGATGCACCCTACAGCCCACATATCTGATCCGATTAAAGGTACACAATGAGCAATGATTCTGGTAAATTGTTCGTCAACCTATGTGACAGGCATGAATGTAATTTTTCTCATCATTGCCTTCATAAGCACCTCGTTAACAGATACTAATTTTAACCATAACCTCTTATCATCCACCACTATTTCCAAAATACATTATGTTGTCCTGACAATACTGTAAACACGTGCTTTAAAAACTGCTGTGTGAAATCATGTAAATGACAGCCTTTAATCAACTGTAAAGCAACTCTTAAAAAAAAAAATTATTTTGTCTTCATCGGCTTCATCCAGTGCAAGAATGGGAAAAAAAATGAGGGACAAAACACCCCTATAAGGTATACAACAAAATTAAGTATTTTGCCACTGAGCGACCTCGTCTGAAAGCTTTTTGTATACTGTCGACATAGTTTGAACAAAATGAACGGACTTTGATAAGGATACCAACAGCACTAGTGTAGTGCTTAGCCCCAAGCAGCAGTTCGGGAGCCCTGTACCATATTGTCACAACTACCTGCACATAGAAAGCCATGGATGAACTTCAGACCAGAAAAAAGACAGGACTGCTTTTGAGATGCCACGTAGCTAGAAGGTTCTTTCTTTCTCTGTAAGGGTTTTCATCATGGTGTTAATGAGGTTATTAGCTACTCAATCGACCCATGAAAGAGAACATAGAGACAATTTTATTTTGTCGAGTCTTATATCATCAACTCCATCACGCAAAGCACAGACTATATGATACTACCTCCCTACTCACACCAAGTAGTAGGTACAGGCCACCTGAATTAAGATGTTTCTGCCTAGTGTCCATTATAAAGACTGACATGTTGCATTTCTATCACTTCTCGGAGGTAAGGGCTGACTCTGAGGGTAGTAGCATTAAAGCACAGCAAATAGAGTCCCTACATAGAAATGTAAGGAAATTTTTGTATCACATAAAAAAATGAAGAAAATCGTAAGGTTTCCAAGGTAAAGATACATTCACAACTGTTTGAAAAACAAGGCCTTTACTATCTCCTTGCAAGACCAGAAGAGTGGCATCCAGAAATGAAGAGAACTAGAACTTTCTACTTACTGCAAATGTAGTTTCAATGAGGTCAAACCTATAGCATGATCATTTGTGAATCCCAAAAGACAAACACATGTGGAGCAATGACAAAGATGCTGACACACTCTGCCCTAGAAAATATAGCTGGTCAAAACTACCGCAAACTCTGATAATTCTTCATCAGACAGTGAACAAGATGACATGCTACCATATTTATGTTGAGATTAAGAGACTTCATCCAGCAGTGCATGAGTAGGCATACTTGTGCATTGGAGAAAAAATATATCTGTGAAGCATATCAAGTAGTCAATTCAGCCAGAGAACTACTTTGAGCAAACCATCCAAGAAACTCAAACAAAGAATACGTATCCAGTACGAGGCTAATGCTTACACCATTGTCAAATAAAGGTTTCAAAGGTGCCTGATAAATCCTAGCTAAACCAAAGTCGCCAATCTTAACAACGCCTTGTTCCTCACCTTCTCCCATCACCTGGCATACATTAATCGACCAGTTGTCAGTAAAGCTTCTGGACATCTTATAAAATATGCTATACTGTCTGACTCTATGAGACTCCTCAGAGCTTAGATAAAAATTTATCTACTTCAACACTGTCCAGAACATCAAAACACAGTTTATAACGTGAATCTGAATTTCTCAGATCTTCATTGGAATGTTTGTGTTTATTAAAAGCTCACTGAAGGACAGAAAATCAATTTTGCTTAGGAAGTGCGTTGTCGAAGTAATATGGAGATGGCACAGGAAGTTATTATTTGCAGCATTGGAAACTTCAATGTTGCTTTATGGTTGTGAAGTTTGGGAAGGTATCATCTCTAGTTCCAAATGGGCTAAAATTGAACAAGCTCAAAAAGGTTTCGAACTCCTAAAATAGTCACAAAGAATCTTAATTTGAAAATCTCAAGACTGATTTGGACCAAGTTCAAATTCCACTAGCAAAAAAACATTTCAGTTCTTTTTCTGGGAAAGTGGCTAACAAATGTCACTGGGTTGCTATTGTGCACAGTGAATAGGATTGCTAAACATCTGTATACTTAAAGGTTACAAGCAAGTTACTAGTGCTCAGAATAGTCACAGGTAACAGGTTTCGGGTATTAGTTACCGTATGACCCATTTGTTTCTGTACCAATATCATCAGAAACTTTAAGTCTGATGCAACAACTTCATTAGTTCAAGCCCTGAAAAAGATAACTTTTCAAAAAAAAGGTAGAAACTTCTATTTCAAAAAAAAGTTAGCCGATTCGAGTCTTTAGTTACTATGCCTCCTACAAGGGAGTAAAGCAACCCTTCAGCTCTCGCTCTCGCTCTCTCTCTCTCTCTCTCTCTCTCTCTCTCTCTCTCTCCAAATGTGTACTGTTGGTGAAATATGGCGGAGCACTTCATATTCTAGTGTCCCATTTATTAAGAAATCAGGGGCCGATACCACAGTCTTTTTTATAATCCTGCAGTTACCTTACGTTCACTTATCTCATTCGAGTCAGGAGCTTCTGGCCAGCCGACCATGTAGAAGCTATCATTATAGCTTCTACATCAGCTCCAGCTTCATCATCATTTGTGTCTGCTCCTACTACATCTGACATTTCTCACTAGAGCCGATATTGTACATGACAATCCAGCATGAGATATTGTACATGACAATCCGGCATGAGATATTGTACATGACAATCCAGCATGAGACCGGTATATTGTACCATGTTTTACACTTTCTCATTTGGTAGTTTCTTTAGCTTTGTAATATTTCTGCATAGTAGTTTATCTGCTGCTTTTGGGACATATTTATGCTCCCTTGGATGATGTCATTACTTTTTGGTGCCTAAAAGATATAAATCAATCTCTTCTCTCTCTCTCTCTCTCTCTCTCTCTCTCTCTCTCTCTCTCTCTCTCTCTCGTCTCACCTACCGCTATATATGCCGCAGAGGTTTGGTGCACAGGGCTTCCAGAGTCGGAGTGGGCAAGTATCTCTCATTTACAGACTACTATGCTCTCACGCATGATCCGGGCTGAGTCTTCAATCCCTTATCCGATCATATTGGCTAAGTTCGCAATCATACCTGTAACCTCTCCAGGTTGAGGCTATTTTCAGGATGATCATATTTATCCAGAAATGTTGAATCTTCTAGGTGATCGACTGTCTCATAGGGCTCTTTTGTCATCTCAGACGCTACCTCATCAGGGTCATCAGTTTTCATGGTACTCCCATGCCTCTTGTCTTCTCCACACATATGGTCTAGCTATCTTGGAGTTACCAACGGGATCCCATCAGGATATGCAAGGTGTTATTTATCATGCATACATCAAGAGGACTTGGCAAGGACCTCTTGGGATTAAGTTAGACTTTTATCGCTCACATATCTTGGAGTTAGATGTTATTGGTGCACCAGTATTACCTCGTTATCTGGATAGTGGTCTCTCACCTTGCTTGCGATTCCCATTGGGTCAGCTTCGTGGTTCGTCACATCAACTATATGCAGAGACGGGACGTTTTCAGGGCATTCCACATGAGAGTAGGATCTGCCAGTTATGTACTTTAGATGACGTGGAGTTTGAGGAGAACCTTGTCTTCAGGTGTCCTGTTTATTATGATATCAGAGGGAGTTACGAATAAAGCCACAACTGATCTGAAGCTAAGCTATGAAAGCATCACATAAGCAAGACTTAAGCTATGAAAGCAGCACATAAGCAAGACTTAACCCTAGAAAGCAGGAAAGAAAGAGATTAAGGAGACTAAAGAGAGAGATCAATATCATCAGCTGAATAACAAATGACACAGTTTCCCTACTTATAGCCAAGAGGAAGCCCTAAAAGGAAGCTTCCGGTGGCTAGGGCCCAACTGGGACGGAAAATAGTGCGCCCTCCAAGAAGGCCCCCACTCTCCAGTAATATGTCCAAATGGCCTAATAATGAATAATAAGGGCCCAAGGCCTGCTTATGCATAAAGTAAGGTAAATGTAAATGGACGCGGCGAATGTAATGAGCCGAGTCCATAACTCTCCCTGGCACAAAAGAAAAAGACCCAACTGCCGAAAAGAAACTGGATCAAGTAGCAGCAAGCCCTGGTGCATCAACAGCTAGAGCAACATCTGATGTAGAGGAATCAACAAGTGCAGCAAGAGCACGAGCCTGATCCGCAAGTGATGGTGTATGATAAAAGACATCAATAGGCTCCCATGTGGCCTCCTCAATAGGGCGGCCATCCCACTGGACCAAAAACTGAATCTGTCGGCGGCGTCGACTATGGTATAGACGAACCTGTAATATAGCAACAAGTAAAAATGGAAATAACTCTGGAGCAGTAGGAAACTCAGCATCACAAGGAGCGTCATCCTCAATAGCAGCACGTAATAAACTGACATGGAATACATCGCAGGCGCGTGTGGAAGCAGGAAGCTATAAGCGATATGTAACTGGACTAAGAACCTCCCAAAATGCGATAAGGCCCATAATAACGTGGTGCAAGCTTCTCAGTAGAAGCATGGCCCTGGACAAAATGATGACGTGCAAACCGTAGGCGTAGATAAACCATATCTCCAAGCTGAAGCTCAACATGGCGGCGGTGACGATCAACTGAGGTCTGATAACGCTGCTGAACATGCTGTAAATGAGAACTGGCCCGGGTAATAAGCTCTCGAGCACCAAGGTATCCAAAAATCCCGAGAAGGTAGAACATTCTATGATAGGATACACCAAAAACGGATGGAGAATCGGATAACCCATCGGAACTGGCCGCAAGTGTAATCCCGAAGTACACACCAGGCGCACAAGTGAGGAATGGAAGAAATGCACTAGAACGAGGAACAGGATCCGCAACATCAGTAGCAAGCATCGGAGCAATATCCACGTGTAACTGGGAATGAGTATCAAAGCACATATGAGCAACACTGAAGTATATGGCGGCAACATCCCCAAAAACTATCCAAGAGAGGAGAAGGAATTCTTTCAAGGTACCCTGATGGTCTCGGAACACCAGAACAAAGTGGCAACTCAGCATCGGAGACCAAGCGATATGGAGCAACCTGAAATGACAGGGAACCTGAAGATCACCCAGACAAACAGTAGCTGGAATGGAGGCAATAACCCAAGCCAACAAGATATGCCAAGCCTGACAATGAGCAACAATCCTAGGAACAGATAGAGAGCCACATGCATAATCATAGAGATATCCGCACCATAGGCGATCAGTAATATGGAAAAACCAGCACCAATCAACAGGTATATGAAAACCAAGCTATATGTAATAACCAGGAATGCCATATATCCATAGCTGAAAATGGAATGCCATATATCCATGAAGCAGTAGTGTAAGCAATAGGTCCAAATGAAAACCAAGCGATACGTAATAACCAAGAATGCCAAATATCAAGAGGTAAAAAGAAATCAGTTGCATGAACCCAAAAGTGTATACCATCGGCATGGACTGCAGCAAACCTATATGTAGAAACACCAGGAGACGGAAGGATGTTCGTGTACTCATCTAGAAAGATCCCAGCATATAAATACCCTAGATAAGTGATAGTGACCATCTGGCACATATCCTCGGATGAAAAATGTGTAATAGTAAGGGCCAAAGCCGCATGAATCATGTCAGGAACCGTAGAAATATCATGAGGCAGATCACAAACCTCAAGCAGAGATCCATGGAGTAAAGCGAAAGAAGATACAACCTGATCACCAATAGCGAGGGAACCATCAAACGTGGACCCATAGAACCCCATAGAAATCAGCAGGAACATCGGCCATAACAGACTCAAGAGATGGAGATATAGAGACCAATGGAGAAGATACTGCACCAACCACCGAACCAGGACGGCAATCTGAAGTATGCGCAAAAGCAATAGTAGAAATACCACCAGGGTATACGGCCTCAATATCAATGAAACCAGGAATGACCACTGAATACGATATCTGTGAATCAAAGCATATAGGCACAAGGCACACAACAACAACCTGTAAATCCGAAGCAGCATCAACCTGAGGAAGAGGACCCACGGATGGTGAAAGTGAAGCAGCAACTGATGTACTCTGAATGGAAAGAAGAGCTGCATCGTCAGCCTTTGGCAGGCTACGCATAAACTGCTTCCCGGTAACCAACTGGAAGTCTCCCTGAGAATCAATGCCAACAAGTGAGTGTGTAACTGCATCAAGTACAAATGTCAATGTCTGTTCTGTCAAGTCCAGTGTAACGGCTCCAAGAGATGCAAACCAATTAGCACCAAGGATAAGATCATAACGCTCCATAGGAATAATGTAAAGATCTACCTGTCCAGAAAAATCTCCAATGCGGTATGGTAAACGCTGAAACATCTGAGAACTAGGAAAAGAATGGGAACTGGCAACCTCAACTGTGAGAGGCTGTGAAGCAGGAATAGGTGAAGCACGTATCTGACGAGTGATATAACTACTAATAAAAGAATGAGTGCTGCCAGTATCAACTAAAGCAATATACTCACGACCTGTAATACGTACACGTAACCAAATGGAGCGAGGACCAGGACGCCCTGTCCAAGTAGCATAGCAAGCTGAGCATGGCAAGTAGCATGAAGTAGATTAGTGGAAGGCTCAGAGAATAGGTCAGGCTCATCAGAAATATGAATGTAGATATCGGAATCATCTGGAGTAGTGCCCTCATGGTAAAAAACAGCAGTAGTAGTAGGGAGAGGCTGACAGCAATCACGGGCAAAATGGTCAGGACTCTTACAACGAAAGCAAAGACGCTGCTGCTGAAGGTTAGCGAACTCTGCAGACGTGTAACGTCGGACAAAAGCAGGTCGAGGAGTCAGAGGACAAGGAGACGAAGGGACAACGGAGAGAGCTGGAACATAAGGGGCAGGTGTAGGGGTGGACGGGTGGACGCAGCGGGAAGAGATGAAGCAGAAGGATGGGGTCGGGAGAAGCGGGAAGGAAGAGTGTCAGAGTACTTATGTTGTAAAGTACTGGCGAGAGACATCGCCTCAACAAGTGTGGGAGGACGGAAGGAAGAAACATCATAACGTAAAGCACCACGAAGCCCAGCAATGTAACGAGAAATAAGCTCAGTGGGTTGTAGATCTATGAAAAGATAAGAAAGCTCCATAAACTGATCTGTATAAGAAGCAAGATCATTGGTCTGAGTGAGACTACGAAATGTATCACGTTGGCGGTCGAGCCACTGCGGGTCAATCATAGCATGACGGAGGTCACGGCGAAAAGTATGCCATAAATGGAGCCCTTCCCGATCAGGATCAGCTCTATAAACTCGCCACCACGTGGTGGCGCGTCCATCTAAATGTAAAGCAGCCAACTGGATCTTCTGAGGATCAGTCTTAGGGTAGATCTGAAAATATGTGTCAAGCTTAGCAAACCAATTCTCTAATAAGTTCTCGTCAGAGGAACCGGAATAGGTAGCAAGCTGTACCCTATCACGAAAGTCTCGAGCAAAGTGTGGCTCAGGAAGTGAGGGACGTAAAAAGAAACCATGAGATGGGTTAGGTGGAATGATCGGTCCACCACCAGGCTGACTAGTAGAGGAAGATGGAAATCCAAACGGAGGGGGAGTCCCAAATGAAGGAAAAACAGGAGCTTTACCAGGACCATGAGGCTGTAAGGAATCAATCTGTGACTGCATAGTAGCAAAGCCGGTCATAACGGTATCGAAGCAAAGAACGAGGCCAAAAAGGGTCTCATCCATGCGACGAAACTGATCGGATAAGGTTTCCTGAGTAGTCTCACTCGGGGTAGGTGAATGTGCCATAATGATAGTGGAAGGAATAGACGAAAACTTGAGAGAGCGGACTCTTGTCGTCACCCCAAATTAGTCTATTAAAACCACTATTATCACAACTAAGAAAGGACAGCAATCAGCAAATGAAAAAAAGTGAAAATGAAGGCAGTGAAAATGCGCTGGACAGCCAGGAGGCAAGTGACAAATTGGAATATCAAACGGAGTCGGAATTTCGTGAAATCTGGTTGAGGATGGGCGATGGACAGCCTACAAACAAGGTGTGAAAAATGGTTGCAAACGGAGACAAAAACGGACGAAAGTGACAGGTATGAAGCGGCTGGACAGCCTGCAACAAAAGTGAAAAGAGGGCTGAAAATGGAAGGAGGAACGGACGAAAGAGACGAGGGAATTGGGCGCTGGAGAGCCTGCAAACAAGCTGGAAATGGGTGATGGAGGGTTGAAACTTGGGCGCCAGAAATAATCTGCCCCCCCAAAAAAAAAAAAAAAAAAAATTTCCGGCCGCCAAATTTAGCGGAAGTACTTCCGCTAACTATCTGCTAAAGCTCCGCCAAGGAAAATGATGGGAGCTGGTCCTCCTCCAAACTGTGCTGAATGTTGCTGAAGCAAAGAGAAGAAAGCCCTCAGCAAAGAGAGAAAAATCAGCAAGGAAAATGGGCACCCAAGCAGAAAATCAGATCTGAAATTTAGCAATCAGGAAAGTGCTCTGATACCAAGTTACGAATAAAGCCACAGCTGATCTAAAGCTAAGCTATGAAAGCATCACATAAGCAAGACTTAAGCTATGAAAGCAGCACATAAGCAAGACTTAACCCTAGAAAGCAGGAAAGAGAGAGATTAAGGAGACTAAAGAGAGAGATCAATATCATCAGCTGAATAACAAATGACACAGTTTCCCTACTTATAGCCAAGAGGAAGCCCTAAGCTTCCGGTGGCTAGGGCCCAACTGGGAGGGAAAATAGTGCGCCCTCCAAGAAGGCCCCCACTCTCCAGTAATACGTCCAAATGGCCTAATAATGAATAATAAGGCCAAAGGCCAACCATATAGTCTAAGTGTCACTAATGAATAAAAAAGGGCCCAAGGCCTGCTTATGCATAAAGTAAAGTAAATGTAAATGGACGCGGCAAATGTAATGAGCCGAGTCCATAACTGAGGGCAGTACCATTGTCTATTCCATGATTCCCCAAACACACTACGCTCTCTTATTTCTTATGCTGATGCATGTGGTGTGGCTCTGATGATCCGGAAGATGTTCCTTCTACATCGATGTATCTATCAGCATGATCAGCATGGAGCCAAAGATTACATCCATTTTCTCGAGGAGACGGTTTAGAGCATCCATTGAGAGTCGGACATTATATGAGGATGAGACAGACATCCCGTTCCATGACCAGCACCATACTCGGAGACAGCATATAGTGGCATGGCCAAGAGATGTTCATAGACCTAGACGGACTACAAGCACCCATATTAGACGACGAGTTTGTAAATCTTCAGCACCATCTTCAAGGCCAGGACGATCTATCCTTTCATACTTCAGTAGAGTTAAGTAGTGGACTAGTTCCATCTGGACATGCTATGTTCTCTTGAATGACAGGATATATGGCTTTCACATGATCATTATAGCATTATATCATTGTATCAGCTGCAGTATTTTTTCAGTTATGTAGAGCGTTTATTTATTTAGAGTTTATCTCGAGTACTTTTCAGTTTTATTCTGGAGACATATCTATGCTCCTACACATACTATCACACTTGAAATGTGCTTCTTGGTCTTATGCTTTTTAGCATTCAAGGACAATAAAATCTCTCTCTCTCTCTCTCTCTCTCTCTCTCTCTCTCTCTCTCTCTCTCTCTCTCTCTCTCTCTCAATTCAACACAATTCTAATACCATATAATTTATCAAGTATCAAAAGCATACCAAGATGTTTGAAGGTTTTAAATCTCGATGAATGATCCAATTGCTGCAAATAATCATGGAAACCAAAAAGATCAGGTTTCAATAAGCCAAGATATAGTGCAATTTTGGCAATATTTGCCACTAGCTATAGCAATAAATCTTTAGATTGACTAGTTGGCCATCAATGTTACTCCATAAAAACAAACTTCTCTCTTCTGTGCATATGAGGTAACAATTTACAAGTTCCTACAATAAATTGTCAAAGTCAAAAATGGAAAAAAGATCAAAATTTTGAAAGCCTCATTTCGCAACCATAGATTCAACTAAAAACATAATACATGAAAGGTATAGCATCAAACGGATCATCACAATATGACCTCTAAACAGTACATTTGTTCACATTCAAATTAATGTAATGTTTACGATATAGCTTCTTGAAATCTAAACAAACGGGCACATCTACACACACACACACACACACACACACAGAAGAAGAAGAAGAAGAATAAGCTTTATTAACGTCTTTTCCATGCCAAAAGGCATATAAGACGAACCAGTACATCAAATAAGATGGCAACCAGACGGATCAATGTCGTCATAACAACATAACTAAACTTAATCTAACTAAGAAAAGAGTTATATAGCCAGATTATATGGTACAAAGACCATTTACAGATTCAACTGGACATCTCTTCAATTCTCTAACTCTGATCAATCTCAAACATCAAACTCTTATTAGCTATAGGCTTACGATCTACAAATTTGATAGTACCGTCACGGTAGATGAGCCTTTTGCCAGTAGATAGAGCTTCTTGTCTTGCTTTCTTGCGTTCTTGGACTTGGATGAAGGTCAGGTCTTCGTCCAAAAAGATTTTGGTATTCTGCAATTTAGACCTCTTCCCCAGAGCTTCACATCATTGAGATATTGATGTGAAGCGGATAACAAGAGTATCCGGGTCCTTCTTAGACCTCCATGCAGTTTCCATACCTGTATGATGGTGTTGAAGATCCCCAGCCAGAAACTTCTTAGCATCTTCAACAGCATTTTGGGAGTTCAGAGTACCTCTGACACGAACATTAAGGGCCTTGTGCTCTCGCAAACGGTTCTCGATGAACGTGGCTGAGATAAATGAAGGTGAAAGTGGAGGTGGTGGAGGAACTGTATTACCTTTAAGTACATCTGCCCAAGTTTGGAGAGTCGTATGGTGCTGCTCCACCTTATTTTGAAGTTGTTGGAGTTTAGCTGAAGTTTCTGATAGCTGCAACTTCACTCTTGAGTTCTTCGATGGAAGCTTCTAGCTTCTTGAGGTGCGATTGCACAACTAGAAGTAGAGAATCATGAGAAGTCAGCATTTCTCTGTGGTTGTTGAGATATTCAAACATTCGTAGTTGTTCTTCCCGAAGACAAGTAAATGCAGCAAAGGACGACAGAGAATTTGCTAGGGAAGTTGGAGTCAAAGGGAGAGCTACAGTAGCTTCACTATTGTGAATAGGGTTTGATGGCAAAACGGGGACTGCAATAGGCATAGAAGGAGAAGGGGAAGATGCATCCGGCTGTGAGGATGAAAAAGTAGAAGCAATATTGGAAATGGAAAATGGTTCAGGAGTAGGGGCACCGGCCCCTTTACAACGAGGCATTGCAGATCTGAGAAGAGCCTAAAACACGATGGAACTGCAAAGAAGATCTGCAACAATAGCTAGAGCAGCGATGACAGGTCCTAACAATGCCCTAAACTGATATTCTGGAGGCCGTTCGATAGGAGCAGAAAACAGCAGCCAGAACCGCTGGAGTAACAGCGATGGAGCCAGAACCGCTGGAGTAACAGCGATGGATCCAAAACCGTTAGGAGCAAGGAGCTGGAGCCATCGCTGGAGCTAGACAGGACAAGAAGCAGCCATCGCTGGACAGATTCGTTGGGACAGCCGCTGGACTAATCCACTAATGTTGGGCGCTGGCGCTAGGATAGACAGCCATCGCTGGGCCTGGGCCTGGGCCTGGGAGTTACAAGCTAAGATTCACTAGCTATACTAGAAAGCAGGAAGAGAATGCTTAAGGAGGCTAAAGAGGAGCAATAATCATAAACTGAATAAAGGAATACAATGCTACCCTACTTATACCCTCTTCCTGAATCAAATGGATGATTCAAAAAAAGGGATGGAAAAGGATTTGGAGGGAAAATAGTGCGCCCTCCCAATAGGAGGACCCCCACTCCAAATCAATGTGACCAAGTCCTAAAAATATAACCAAATAGGGCCCAAGGCCAGTATATGAATAAAAAGGGCCCTTAGGCCTGCTTATGCATAATAACAATCAAAGAATGGACGCGGCGAATGTAATGAGCCAAGTCCATAACTCTCCCCTGCAGAAAAACAAAGCCCTCCACCGGCTAGCAAGCATAATGACTATCTAAAACAATAATGTAAGCATGCTAAATACTGAAAAATCACGAACTAATGGAAATACTAATGGAGAGGACATAAGTCGTCACAATAGATACCCCAAAAGCATAATTGTGTAAAGCAAGTACTAAGCAAATACGACAATAAAGAATAGTCATAGCTAGCCGCATCATGAAGCAGAGGGAACATCTACAATGACATCTGTAGTAGAGGAGAGAACTAAAGCCATGAGGGCTCGAGCCTGATCTGCCAATAATGGTGTATGATTAAACACATCAATAGGCTCCCAAGTGGCCTGTGAGATCGCGAGGAGCATCATCCTCAATGGCAGCTCCTAACAGGCTAACATGAAAGATATCACAAGCTCGTGTAGAATCAGGCAACTGTAACCGGTATCTAACAGGGCTGAGGCGATCCAAGATACAGTAAGGCCCATAATAGCGTGGTGCAAGCTTCTCAGTAGAAGCGTGACTTTGAACAAAGTGATGACGTGCAAAGCGTAACCGGAGGTAAACCATATCACCAACCTGAAACTCAACATAACGGCAATGACGATCAACAGAAGTTTGATAGCGCTGCTGAACATGCTGTAAGTGAGTAGTAGCCCTAGCAATAAGCTCACGAGCATCGGATAAAAAAGAAGCAATGGTAACTGGTGTATCATCAGGAGGAAGAGGCACCCCTGGCAAAAGTGCAGCATACCCATGAGCCAATAAGAAAGGTGAAACTCTAGTGCTGGTACTAACAGAGCTATTATAGCTATACTCTGCCAAACATAAATGCTGGTCCCAATCCTTCCCGGAAGGAGAAACAAAATGTCGAAGGTAATCCTCAAGGATCCGATTAAGGACCTCAGTCTGCCCATCAGCAGTAGAATGATAAGCAAAACCCATCAGAAGTTGTACATCCAAAATACGCATAAGCTCTGTCCAGAACGTAGATGTAAACTTACTATCCCGATCAGATAGGATAGTACGTGGCATACCATGCAGGCGAAAAATATCTTATAGAAAAAGACGTGCGCACTGCTCAGCTGTAATAGTACTGCGAACCGGTATAAAGTGTGCATGTTTCGAGAACCGATCTACCACCACCATACAAGAGTCATGACCACGGCGGGTATGAGGAAGACGAAGGATAAAGTCCATAGAAATATCTGTCCACTGGCGATGAGGAATGGGCCAACTCTGGAGCAAACCAGCGGACTTAGCACGGGAGTATTTATTACGGGCACAAAAAGGACAATCACGAATAAGATGGGCTAGCTCAGACTTCATGGATGGCCAATAGAAATTGTCTTTAAGACGTGCATAAGACTTTTGAAAACCAAAATGGCCACCAATAGGGGAAGCATGAGCATCAGACAACAACTGAGGACGAATGGAAAGAGAACTGGGAATACATAAAGCACCATAGTGGTATAAACGATCATCAACAATAATATAAACCTGGAACTTCCGAGAGGACGAAAGGGGACGAGTATGATAAACATCAGAAAAGTCAGAACAAGACAAATATGCGGTCGGTAAATCATCAAACCAAGAAAGAACTGAAGCAACAATACTATGTAACAATGCAGGAAGACGAGATAAAGCATCAGCGGCCGTGTTTGCCTTGCCTGGACGATACAAAATATCAAAATGAAAAGACTATAAAAATTGTAACCAACAATATTGACGATCACTAAGATCACGCTGATAAAAAAGATAACGGAGAGACTGATGATCAATAATAATATCAAAGGGAACACGATACAAATAATGACGCCATTTCTTAACAGCAAGTAGCTCTTTTTCATGTACACAGTAACGTCGCTCATAAGAGCGCAAACGACGAGACTCATACGCAATAACACAATCGGACTGACGGAGAAGGGCGCCTAAACCAATAGCACTAGCATCAGTCTCAACAATAAAACACTGATGTCAAACTGGGGAAGACACATAACAGTAGCGGAAACAATGGCATGACGTAAAGCATCAAAAGCAGTTTGACACTCAGAAGTCCAAACAAAGGCATGAGACTTCTTTAGTAAGGAATGAAGCGGAGCAGCCACAGTGGCAAAATACTTAACAGGACGACGAAGATGGGTTGCCATACCTAAAAACATACGAACAGAATGAACATCGGTTGGGACAGGCCAATTCTCAATAGCCTGAACTTTTCGAAGATCAAGACGAATACGTCCACCACAAATAAGAAAACCCAAAAATTCGATTTCCGCCACGGCAAAAGAACATTTGGACAATTTGGCGAACAGTTGATGCTTAATAAGTAAGTCAAACACAGAAGATAGATGTTTTACATGATCAGACAAAGAAGTACTAAAAACAAGAATGTCATCAAAACAAACTAAGACACAAACACGTAAAAGAGGACGTAAAATATTATTCATAGCATTCTGAAATGTCTGTGGACCATTCTGAACACCAAATGGAAGACCACGAAATTCATACAAACCCAAATGAGTACGAAATGCAGCCTTATGCTCATCAGAAGGACGCATCCTAATTTGGTAGTATCCAGAACGTAGGTCAATTTTGGAAAAGATGGAAGAAGTGCCAAGCTGATCAAAAAGGTCATCCATGTGTGGTATAGGATACTGATTACGGATAGTCAGCTTGTTTAAAGCACGATAGTCAATGCAAAGGCGTTTGGTTCCATCTTTTTTGGCAACAAGGGGGACAGGAGCACCAAAAGGTCTATGGCTAGGAACAATGAGGCCCTGACGTAAAAGGGAAGCAATTTGGAACTGGACCTCATCACATTCCTCTTTAGACATACGATATGGAGCACGAGAGGGTGGGGTAGCACCAGGAATAAGATCAATATGGTGGGTGACATCTCGTAATGGTGGCAGAGACGTAGGTTCTGAAAAGACCACAGAATACCGATGCAATAAGTCAGAAATCACCTGAGGAAGAGGACCCATGGATGGAGCAGGAGGAGCAGCAACTGATGTACTCTGAATGATAAAAAGAGCTGCACCCTGAGCCTTTGGCAGGCTACGCATAAACTGCTTCCCGGTAACCAACTGATAGTCACCCTGGGAATCAATTCCAGAAAGTAAATGATGTCGACCAGCATGTGTAAAAGACAATGTCTGCTGAGAAAGATCCACAACAATATTACCAAGGGATGAAAACCAATCTGCACCAAGAATAATGCCATAGCGCTCCAGAGGAATAATATAGAAATCTGCCTGTCCCAAGAAGTCACCAATGCTATAGTCCAAGCCTTGAAACATCTGAGAGCTGATAAAAGTATGTGAGCTAGCAACCTCGACACTGAGAGACTGTGTAGGAGAAATAGGTGTAGCACGAATCCTGGTGGAAATGTAACTGCTAATAAATGAGTGTGTACTGCCCGTATCCACCAAAGCAATATACTCTCGTCCCAATATGCGAACACGTAACCGAATAGAACGAGGACCAGGACGCCCAGCCCAAGTAGCATAAGCAAGTTGCGCATGGCAAGCGGCAGAAGCAGGATAATCAGGAAGCGGGCCAGCCGACTCATCAACAGAATGTGGGTCAGGAGTATCAAGAATCTGGATCATCAGGAGTAAGAGCCTCATGGTAAAAAACAGCGGTAGGAGGACCAGGAGACTGTCAGCAATCACGGGCGAGATGATCTGGACTCTTACAGCGATAACAGAGGCGCTTCTGCTGAATCTCAGTAACTCTGCGGCTGAATAACAGCGAACAAAGGCAGGGCGAGGTGTAGAAGGGCGAGGGGGAACGGTAGTAGAAGAAGCCAAAGTAGGAGAAGCAGTGGAAAGAGGGCGAGAAAAACGACAAGAAGTGGACAACTCAGGATACTTATGCTGCAGGGTAGTAGCCAAGGAGATAGCATCTGAGAGAGTAGGAGGCCGAAAAGAGGAAACATCATATCGTAAGGAGCCTCTAAGACCAGCAATAAAATGTGAAATAAGCTCTGTAGGATGAAGATAAGTAAAAAGGTAAGAAAGCTCAGTAAACTGATCAATATAAGCAGTCAAATGACTAGTATGGCGAAGGCTACGAAACAGATCACGTTGGCGAACCAACCACTGTGGGTCAATCATAGCCATACGAAGATCATGCCGAAAAGTAGGCCATATATGTAATCCCTCACGAGTAGGCTCAGAGCGATAGACACGCCACCAAGTTTGAGCTCGACCATCTAAATGTAACGCAGCCAACTACACTTTCTGGGTTTCAGTCTTGGGATACATAAGAAAATAGGTTTCTAACTTAGAGAACCAATTTTCCAAGATATTCCCATCAGATGAACCAGAATAAGTAGTAAGCTGGATGCGATCACGAAAATCACAAGCAAAATGAGGCTCAGGATTACCTGAAAAAGTAGAAGAAGGAAATCCTGGTGGTGCGGAGGGAAATCCAGGTGGTGGTACAGAAGACCCGAAAGGAGACCCATAAGAACTAGCACTATATGAAGGGAGACCAAACGTACTACCAAAAGCACCTCCTGAAGATGGAGATGGAGCAGAAGCAGGCGTACTCAAAATAGGAAATAAAGGTGCTTTACCAGGACGATGAAGAATGTTTGGGGGGGTGGTATCCCCTCGTGGTAGGATAGTCTCAAGGCTAGAAAGAATACGATCAATACAACTCTCAAGATGATCCATGAGGGAATCAATATGTGTAAAACGATCATCTAAAGAGCTCTGCGGAGGGTCTTCTGATGAAGAAGTCGCCATAGGGACTAAGGAAGAGACAAAAACCTGAGGGAGAGGACGTTTGTCGTCACCTCAACTTAGTCTAACTTCCGAAATCACCAAAAATGGCACGTAAACAGTCAATCAAGATGGATAATAATCAGAAAATGAGGGGCTGAGAAAGTAGAAGGTTTCTAACAAAATGGAAAAAATGGAAAGAGGAGGGTGTGAGGCAACAAATATGAACAGGAATAGGGGGCTGGAAAGAGCAGTATATAGCAGAAAAGACAGCAAGTAGGTGCAAAAAGGAAGTGCAAAAAGGGCGCAAGCAATACCTGGGTGGGTGCTGATCCGTCGTTCACTCGGTAGTGCCAACAAAGAGAGGTAAAAGCTAAAGATAATAGGGCACTGGGCAGCAACTACCAAGATCCACATTATGCTGAAGAATAGGCTGAAAAAAGGTGCTGAAGTAAGGTGCCGAACAGCCTCCAATCAATAGCCGAAACGGACAGCAAGTCGGTGAAAAGAACCGCTGAAAATGAGACGGTAGTAGGGCGCTGGACAATAGCTACCAAATCTGCAAAAACAATGAAAATCTGCCGAAAAAATCGACGAAAGTGATGGGTTACCGCTAAAAATGAGATGGTAGTAGGGCGCTGGACAGCCTCCAATCAATATCAAAAATGGACAGCAAATCGGTGACGAAAAGTGTCGAAAATGATGAGGTAGTAGGGCGCTGGGCAATAGCTACCAAATCTGCAAAAACAATGAAAATCTGCCCAAAAAATCGACGAAAGTGATGGGTTAGCAGGGCGTTGGACAGCCTCCACCAAAACTGCAAAAAATGATGAAGAAATCGTCGAAAGTGATGGGCAGTAGGGCGCTGGACAGCCACCACCAATCTGCAAAAATGATGGAGAAAAATCGATGAAAGTGATGGGTGGTAGGGCACTGGACAGCCTCCACCAATCTGCAGGAAGGTTGACGGAGAAAAATCGATGAAAGTGATGGATGGTAGGGTGCTGGACAGCCTCCACCAATCTGCAGGAAAGTGCTCTGATACCAAGTTACAAGCTAAGATTCACTAGCTATGCTAGAAAGCAAGACTTAAGCTAGAAAGCAGGAAGAGAATGCTTAAGGAGGCTAAAGAGGAGCAATCATCATAAACTGAATAAAGGAATACAATGTTGACCTACTTATACCCTCTCCCTGAATCAAATGGATGATTCAAAAAAAGGGAGGGAAAAGGATTTGGAGGGAAAATAGTGCGCCCTCCCAATAGGAGGACTCCCACTCCAAATCAATGTGACCAAGTCCTAAAAATATAAAACCAAATAGGGCCCAAGGCCAGTATATGAATAAAAAGGGCCCTTAGGCCTGCTTATGCATAATAACAATAAAAGAATGGACGCGGCGAATGTAATGAGCCAAGTCCATAACTCTGGGCGGCCGCTAGAAAGAAAGAAAACAAGAAAGCTTTATTAATGTCTTTTCCATGCCAAAAGGCATATAAGACTAATGAAGTACATGTCAAGTGTGTGGTAACCATGGGAGCGTATAAAACGTCTCCAAAACTGTAATAAAGAAAACATCTAGTACAACTAAAGTACACGTATGTGAGTGTGTCTGTGCATAATAATCATATATATCGATGTCCAGATGTCAAGACTGTGTTGTGCTGCTGCTGCTGTAAAAGGATGTAATGTGAGCCACAGCATGAGAAGGCACTGGAGCCTGCCGGCGTCGTCTATGAGCATGAGCATGTGTAGTAGTACGTCTCTGCATAGGATGTCTGGTGATCCTGGTAGTAACGTGATGGTGAGAAGTACATT
The DNA here is from genome assembly GCA_029204225.1 of Diphasiastrum complanatum. Lineage (NCBI taxonomy): Eukaryota > Viridiplantae > Streptophyta > Lycopodiopsida > Lycopodiales > Lycopodiaceae > Diphasiastrum > Diphasiastrum complanatum. Next base: position 14,948,756 of record CM055108.1, read on the forward strand.
GTCTCTGATCTCTATGGGAATGCGAGCGGCTATCATCAGCGGCATAATCCTCGTCCTCATGCGCTAAGTCACGCGGTCTCCGCCTAGTAAAGAATGAAGTGATCAATGGTTGTGAGGTAGAATGTTGGGGTGTCCCGTATAAATCTCTCCGTAGGATGAACATCTCACGTACCATCAGGGCGACACATCGTGGGTCCTCATAGGCAAAGAGAGAGCATAGAGTGGTAGGCATGTCTCGAAACAGGCAATGATATTGTCCTTTGATCTCATAGTATACAGGGCAGCTGAAGATAAAGTGCTCCTCAGACTCCACCTCACCTAGAGAGCATAACTGGCAAATACGCTCCTCTCTCGGAATACCATGGAACCTCCCAATCTCAATAGCTAGCTGATGAGGGGATACCCTGAGCAGTCCCAGTGTGAATCTGAGACAATGTGATAGTCCCGAATCTAAAAAGTGTGGAATGACTGGTGTCCCTGATGCATCCAGCTCCAAGAAATGGGTCCGGTAGAAAGCTGGCTTAACTCCTAACTGGTGGCGCCAAGTCCGCTCTAGATATGCGTGATAGAGTAATCGTCTGATATAATGATAAGTGCCTGAGGGAAGCTCTATGATAGAGATACCAAATGACTCAAGTAGGAGGTGAGATGCATGAGAGAACCATGATAATCTGTAGCCCTGATCACAAAGGCGCTGTGAGGAGGATAGTGCAATCTGTATGTATCGTCTGTCTATCTCTGGTAACGCCTGTATCCTCTGTATATAAGTAATGAGTTGGAAAGCTGCCTCGATCTGTATAGGTGGAACTGCAAACTCGGCCAGGAGAATCTCATGTGAAACAAAAGGCTTCGCTCGAATCAACCGGGCTAGCATGGTGGTCTGTAGTCGTGAAAGACTGGCCCAGTGTGAAGAGGGGAGACTTGTACACCATGCCTCTGCCGCATATAGAGCCGTGGGGGTGACAATGGTATCAAAAAGGTGACACTTACTACGAGCATCCTGGATGGACTTCTGAAAACATAATCGCTCTAGCTGAACAAGGGAGGCATGTCCCTTCCCCAGTCGAGTGGTAGTAGCCTGTCTCATGCTAAAAGTAGGACATAAGAAAAGGATCCCCAGGTATGTGTAGGAAGGGACCACCTCTAGGACCTGTCCACCCAAAGTAAGCTCCTATCGCTGCATGAATGCTCGAGAAGTGTTGAAGACCATAACCTTGGTCTTCCCAATGTTCACCCCTACTCATGTAAGCAATCCAACTGTCGCTGTAAACCCTCTCTAGTCGGTGAGACCAATACCACATCATCGGCATAAAGGAGGATAGCAATCAAGATGTCCCCAAGCCTGCAACCAACACCACCACACTGTGTAATGACTCTCTCCAACTCATCAATATATAAGCCAAAGAGGACTGATGAGAGGGAACAACCCTGCTTCACCCCAATAGTGCTCCAAATGTGATCGGATATGCCACTGATATGCCGGAAACATCCAAGGACACGCTCATAAAGTGCCATCACAGCAAGAACGATGTCAGTGTAGAGAGAGAGAGAGAGAGAGAGAGAGAGAGAGCTTCCCAATATGCACACCATAGTTGCAATGGAACATGTTCTGCTGCAACTGCATTCTAAAATGAGCGTTCCAGAATCCTAGATTTTGGACAGCCGAGCATTGTCTAGAACGCTAAAAAAATTTGAAATAAAATTTCTGGTTTTTTTTTAAATGGCCACACACTACTACAAAATGATTTTGCTGTAAAAATTTTGATACTGATCTAAATGAGGCAATCTAGCATCTTGCAAGCATTTAGTTGACGAGAAGGAGGCAGTGGGAAATTTTCCAAGCCCGGGAAGCAAGTGTGGAGCACGAAATTATCTGAATCTGATTTTGGTAGGCCTATATATGGTTTTGGATAAATGTATAGAATGGAGAATATGTTTACTTACACCTACAGGAATGCCAAGAATGTCTGTTATGGCTGTCATGGTACATACATCAAGTTACAAATGTGGTGCTCTCTTTTGGTGTTTTTTTTTTGCCGTATTTTTTAAATGAGCTGCAGGCATCAAATTGAAGTGTTGTAAGATGCTAGACCATGTTTCTTAATGCCTACAACAATGCCAGGAATGTCTGTTTTGGCTGCTCGCTTTTCATGCCTTTTTTAGCCCTAATTTGTGAATTAAGTTGTAGAAATTTGACTGGCACGTCGTAAGATGCTAGATTGTGTTTCTTAATGCCTATAAGAAAGCCAGGAATTTCTGTTTTTGCCCTTACGGCACCTACACCAATTATGAATCTAATGCATGCTTTTCAATTCTCTTTTATCCCTAATTTTTTAAATTGAGCATGAAGTATCCGATCGATGTGCCATAAGATGCTAGATTGTGTTTCTTAATGCCTATAAGCATGTCAAGAACGTCTGTTCTTACCCTTATAGCACGTAAATCAAGTTTTAAATGTGATGCTTGCTTTTATAGTTTAGGGTTTGTCCATGCAACGTACTGAACCTTTGCCTTTGTGGTTGTTTTGCAGGGCTTTGAGCTGGAGCATGTTAGCAGATAGGTCACAATGCCAATTATCGATAGGGGCGTGTAGGCAAAGGTTGACCATGTATAGGGGGGTGTGAATACATCCCATGGTTCAGGTTCCCGCTGATGGAAATGCTACCACTGCGGTATTGAGTTCCACTTAACGAAGGTCAAGGCCTACTTGTTGCGGCTCCCCAGACCGGATGGCTGGGGAATGGGCATAGTAGTGTGCGGCGTCATTCCAAATGCTGAGGTAGACAAGCTATAGGACACATCTGAAGCAGATGGGTCAGCCACTCAGCCATTGAGACCAACTCATAGATTTTTCCGGCAGCCAGGACAGGGCTCCTACAGCCATGGTGCCTGTGCACAGAGCGGTACAAAGCAACGAGGATAAAGTTGCAAGGCCTATGGCCTAGCCACAGAGGAGCACCTAGCCGTGATATTCCTACACTTGCCAACCTACATGCAGGAATACTTGGGCCTTCTATCATTGCATCAAAGCCTTCACGACCTTAGGATCATCAGTTGCTGGTGCTAAGTCTTCAAATGCAAGTCCTAGCACCGGGTGGGGAGAGAGATCCAACACATATCATGCCCTCATTAGATACGCCCATCTTCTACCACCGCAGGGACCGTCAAACCTCGGCCACTGACCATTTCGCATCAGAGATAACAAACGACTTTGAACAAAGGGTGGCAAATGAGCCAGCATGAGTCCTGCATGAGACTGGTGGGTACAAGTTCGTCGTTCCATTTGCCATATTGCTCTGAATTAAGAAAAAAAGAAATATCAAAATATGAGGCAATGGATCAAAGATCTGCACTCTCAGTCTCATATACAAGTTCATCAATGTTTCATGGACCTTTTCAAAAGCCTCTTTGCAACATGTTTAAAACGGGAAAGAAATGGCGAAACATTTTTAGAGTTTTTTTTTTTCACTTGCTTTTGTTCCTAGCCTTCTGTTAAAGGAAAATCAAGTGTTGTTCAAGTATCTAGAATTCCAAAACTATTATAAATGTCACTCTAGACTGTTTTCGTAGGTCATGCTAGTACGATCTTGTTTTCATCTACACTCACACATGATATAGTTCTTTTATCACCAAGTCCCACCCTCAATAACTTCAAGTCAAACTTTCTGAAGTTTCAGCAAGGTGTTGGGCCTTTTGCACCAGAGAAATGCAGAATCAGAGAGGACCAGTTATGTCCTGTGTTCAATTACTCTCTCCACGTTTGGTGGAAAGAATGTTGTCACAGGATTGTGGTGTACGTGTCCAACAATGCATCGTTGTTACGATCCTACCGAGAGGGAGAGTCATTGGAGGTTATTTTCTGTTTTACCTAGTGTTGGTATGCATTTTGGATGTTAGTGTTGTGGTACCTTGTTAGTTAACAAAAGAAACTTCGATTGTTTATGCTTGTAGGTGAACCCTGACTCCTACACTCTTGACATAGAGGCCACCATTCCTCAAGCACCTCCTATGCAAGATGAGGTCGAGGATGATACATTTCAGGAGCTACACAGGCAGAAGGACGTTGAGGCCCGCTCTGCCTGATGCGCAGGAGGGCAGTCGTGAGAAGGGACAGATAGGATGGGGGGAGGAGGAGATGACAAGGGTTCATGGCATGAAGGGGGGAGTATACAATGGAGTACAAGGAGTGGGTGGATGAACATGATACCGGGGGGCAACATGAGAGACAGTTTGATATCGTTCAAATGCTTGTGGACCCTGATGCTAAGGCACAGGATGAGCCATTCATCCTTCACATAGGCCTAGGGGGTGCAATAGAGACTCTAGGAGGGGGGGCTTGGGTTCCATGTAGAGAGGAGCGGGTGGGGTGCCGCAGTCAGTTGCACATCAGGCATCCTCCCAATTTGTAGGGCCTTCATAGAGTGCAAGACCTAGTTTGGATACACCGGCATGACGAGCTAGGGGATAGCTTAGAGGGAGCGGCAGGAGAGGGGGGCTTGGAGGCAGCCAAGGGGGGGGAGAGAGAGAGAGAGAGAGAGGGGCATAAGAAGAAGAAGAAAGCTTTATTAATGTCTTTTCCATGCCAAAAGGCATATAAGACAAAAGAAGTACATGTCAAGTATGTGGTAACCAGGAGAGCATCTAAAGCGTCTCCAATGTTGTATTAAAGAAAAACATCTAGTACAGACGAAGATAAATACATAAATGAAAAAGCCTGTGCATGAAAATCATATGTATCCATGTTAAGAAGTCAGGACTGTGCTGATGTTGTAGAAGGATGTTAGGCGAGCTGTAACATCAGTAAGCACTGGAGCATGTTGCGGGGCACGGGGGGGTGGTACCCTATGAGTCACTAAGTATTCACAGGTCACAGGGGCCAGGCATGCCAAGTGGACTGATCACCCACAGGTGGATGCCATGTGCCACTTGACGGAATAGCAGGTAGAAGGACTCAAGGAGGGGGTGCCTATGGTTGGGAGATTGATTCTACACACCGGCCTTCTAGGTTTCACGAGCTTTGAGAGACTTGCTAGGATTCATGAGCTTGAAGAGACTTTCTTGTTCTAGAGCTGATCTAGCGCCCAGTTCTGACTGTTCCAGCGCTGATCTAAGGACAAACAAACATCAAAGTTGTGGAAAAAGGAGCGCTCAATTTCTGCTGTTCTAGCGCCCTCCTTGGGTATTGTTATCTGCCTCTTTCCAACTTTTTTGACAACTGTTCTGAAGCTATTCGAAGCTATTCTGAGGTGGAATTTTATAGCATCCATCAATGGCCCAATCAGCGACCATCTGCTGCAGCCTAGCGCATTTCTGAAGGAGGGGGCAACCCCAATTTTTCTTTGTGGATCTTGGGAAAGTTCAAAAGGCAGAATCGGTACTTTCTTATTCCTTTGCAAAGCCCGTGAGATAGTCCTAAGGTGAGGTAGTGTGGCAAAACTGGAAGTCCTACTATGTCTAGCTCCAGAAAGTGTGTCCTGTAATAGTCGGGTTTGACCCCGAGCTGTCCCTGCCATGTCCGTCTTAGATATGCTCTATAAAGAAAGTGTCTGATGTACTCATGGGTGCCTGATGGAAGGGCCAAGTGTGTCCAATAGCTGGGAGGCCTGAGAGAACCATGATAGTCGATGTCCCTGGTCATAAAGGTGTCGTGATGAAGCAAGTGTCATCTGTATGTATCTCTGCTCATCTATGGGTAACATCATGATAGGCTAGATATAAAGGATAAGCTGGAAGATGGCGGATAGCTGTATGGGTGGAACCGCGAACTCTGTCAGTATAATCTGGTGTGGGACGGACGGCTTAGCCCATATCATCCGCACTCTCTATCTCTCTCTCTTTCTCTCTTCTCTTCTCAACCTCTTCTTTTCTATCCCTTCCCTTCACCCAAATCATGATGAATGTTAGTGTAGAGGAGTAGAGTTTAAGGAGAGTAGTGTTAGTGGTGAGTAGAGTTAAGGGAGAAAGTAGGAAACTAACTAAAAGTAGCATCTATGCATAGTTAGGTACCTATCCAGTGATCTAACCCTTGTTGACAGGCGGGAGGGCTATACTACGCGAGATCTTCGACCCTATAACATGAGGACCTGTAGCCGTGAAATAGGGGCCCAATCTGATGATGTAAGACCCGTACACCATACCTATGCTGCATATAGGGCGGGGTAACAAGAGTATCAAAAAGCTGGCATTTACTCGGAGCATCCCGAATAAACTGTCCGCCTGTAAAGAGTACGCAAGGTAGGTGTAAGAAGATACAACCTCCAAGGGCTGCTTGTCGAAGATGAGTTCTTGGCGCTGCATAAAAGCTCTCGATGTGTTGAGAACCATAACTTTGGTTTTCAATATGTTAACCCCCAATCCCCATCTACTGCAGAAAGCATGAAGGCTGTCGAGCTGTCGTTGTAATCCCTCTCTGGTGGAAGATAAGAGAACCACGTCGTCTGCATATAAAAGTATAGCAATCAAGATACTCCCAAGTCTGCAACTTGTGCCACTACATCCCTCAATGACTCTCTCAAGCTCGTCGATATATAGCCCAAACAGGGTTGGAGATAGAGAACAATCCTGTTTAACGCCAATAGTGCTCTAGATATGATCTGAGATGCCACTCCGAAAACAGCCAAGGACTCTCTCATATAGTGCCATCAGTGCCAAGATCAAGTCAGTAGAAAAACCGAGATCACATAGCCGCTGGATGAGGAGGGATCGTGGAATAGAGTCGAAGGCTTTCCTGAAGTCAACAAAACAACAGTAGACCCGCTCTTTCCTGTGTCTGGCCTCCTCAATTATGGCCCAAAGAGTGAAGATATGATCTATAGTGGAGTAGGGTGTCCTGAAACCCGCCTAGCCCACTGCATGTAATCTCCTGGACTCTGCCTCATAACTGACTGCTGACTGGAGGATGGTGTCGTATAACTTCGCAATGATCTACCCAACCATAATGGTGTGATAGAGCGAGAGAGAAGAAGAAGAAGAAGAAGCTTTATTAATGTCTTTTCCATGTCAAAAGGCGTATTAGACGAATAAGTACATCAGATAAAGTCAAACCAAGACGGAGCAATGTCGTCAAACAACATAACTAAAAAATCAAACTAACTAAGAAGAGGATAATGTCCAGGATTATATGGTACGAAGACCATTTACAGATTCAACTGGCATCTCTTCAGTGCTCTAGCTCTCTCACTAACTCTGAACAATCTTAGATATCTCATTAATAGCAACAGGTTTAATATCTACAAAACGAATGATACCATCCCTATAGATCAACCGCTTTCCATTCGTATCGAAGGTAAGTGCGGTGGACAGTCCAGATGCAGATGCGATGGTTCCACCGAAGATGGATTTCCGGCCAGCAGGGCGCCGGATGCGATGGAAATGGTGGTTTCCGGGCCAGCAGGGCGTGGTGGAGAGTGGGGAGAGTTACCGCTTGCGTGGAGCCATATGGGAAGCGCGCTGGCAGGATATGATCTCATGATTGCATGTCAAGTATCTACGATCCATCATGATTGCATGTCAAGTAGCTATGATTTATCAAGATTGCATGTCAAGTTTCTATGATCCATCATGATTGCATGTCAAGTTTCTATGATCAATCATGATTGCATGTCAAGTTTCTATGATCCTTCATGATTGCATGTCGAAAGAATTAAGATTTATGAAGAAAATCCTATGCTTCTGATAAGCTAGATTTGGAATTAAGTCCATTGAAAGGAACTAGGTTTATGTTCCTATTTTGAGACCCTTTTTGGAATCCAATGTATATGCAATTGGCATAGGCCAATTGGTTTTGCATAATGAAAAGAAATATCCTTCGGGGGGGTGGTCCCCATCTTGACCCCTCAGTGCTTGTGCTGTATGTGAATGAATTTTATGTGATCCATTGTTTTCGAGTTTTAATTTTCAAGTCTACTTTGATTTCATTTAAGTTGATTCAAGACTTGTTTTATGTGAATGATAAATCAATAAGTCCATTGGCCTTTAAGATTTTAGGAGAGACCTTCCCTTCGAGTTCGCAGTTTGGTATCAGAGCCAAGGTTTTATATTTCGTGAACTTGATGTGAAGACCTTGTATGTTCATGCATGCAGAAGAACATAAAGCTCCATCCGTTGTTTAAGAGGCCTTTTGCTTCAAGAAGCAAGTAGTGCATGGAAAGAATCAAGAAGACAAAGAGTCCTACTCGGGATGACGAAGAACCTGACGACAACGAAACACTGGACGCCTACTTGTGGAGAACCAGAAGGTCACTCATATCAAAAACATGCAACCCGAAACTAGTCACGGCCATTAAATCTTTGACGGCCATACTACTAAAACAAGAATCAAAGGATTGCTTTAAATACAGATCTAGGAATGCTTTGAAAAGCAAGATGAAATAGAATCGTCAATATAAACGAGTTGTATATGTTGAACTTATAAACCTTGTTAAATAAATAGAACTTGTCACATGGTCATACGTGGGTACAAAATACTTTCAGGCCCAAACTTAGGCAAATTTTTTTTCTAGTGCAAACTCGTGGGAGGCCCTCTTGCATGTTGATGCCACATACCCACTTAAGTTGGTAGACCCCCATGCACATGTGCATGGGGGAGAAAAAGTTAGATTTGCCACATATCCTAGTTTGCATGCAACATGCAAGCTGCATGCATGTCAAATTGGACACATGCAATGAGACATGCAAATTGCCACCTAACTTGGACACTTGCAATAGCATACCATACCTTGTACATACATAATTTCTTACATATAGAACCTCCACGATTTGGAGGAGTGTGATTTTTGGGATAATCTTCCACTCTTCATCATTTTGTTCTCTTCTTCATCTCAATTTTGGTAGTAGCTCGCAGGAGGGTCTGATATGGGTTTTTTTCTTGTTTCTCCCTCTTCCCTCATCAGAATTCGGTGAGAACAGTTGCAATCTGTTGGTTGGAAGAGGGCGCTACTAGTCAGGTCATTCCCACTTTGAATTCTGAGCAGATCTGAGCCAGGACAGCAATCAACTACTTGGAGGAGGGCGCTGAATCTGTTTTGCTCAATCATTCATTTCTCTCTCAGATCTTGTCAGATTTGCATAAGATTTGTTGGAATCTGTTGGTTAGAGGAGGGCGCTCCATCTCAAATCTTCTCCCACTCAATTTTCACTACATTGGAAGCAGGGCAGTCATCCAACCATTTGAAGTAGGGCGCTGGATCTGATTTCCAAATATCATCCTAACTCTTTCATAAATTGTCAGAATTGAATAGGATCTTTTGCAAGTGGTTTCTCTTGCATGGGCTCCTTCTTTCATAGTGAATAGAAGTCATATAGAAGCTGATCAGAATCTGATTTTTCAGATCTGAGGCACTTATTTGATGTAGCCAGCAAGTAGGAATAGTCCATATCTTGGTTCATTCAATAGGCAATGAAGAGAGTTCAAATAGGATTGAATTAGGATCATTCTTATGATCTACAGCTTGTTGTTCTATGTGTCTTTCAGATGCATGTTTCATTCCTAGATCTGTTAGGCTCAAGTAGTCCTTGAAAATAGCATTTCTAGGGTCCTGAATCCAGATTTTGAGCTATTCTAGCATCTCTGTTTTTACAACAGTATCAAGATTTGTTTGACATGAACAAGTAGATGAAATTTGGTATAATTTTGAAAATGGCTTATCTTAGCCAATACAAGGAATATCTTTATTCCTTATGAGTTAATGTAAAAGTTTTCCAATGCATAGAAAAAGGGAAAGATTAAGTCTTGTAAAGAAAACACATGTAAAGGAAATTTTTGAATTATGAATGATGATATATGTGACTTTGAAAGTCATGAAGCCTTAAGATCAGCTAAGCACGATGATCGTATGACGTAAGTCCTTTAATATGTTTTGGATTCAAATTTAAAGTCTTGTATGTAAAGAAGATTACGACTTTGAAAGGACTTTCTTTAACGTTCCAAAGTTTACAAAATTTTCATGAACTATGCAATTTAATAAAATTATAAGACATGAGTGCAGGAACAAGAATGATCTTACCAAAGCGAGACCTCAAGATATGGATTTAAATCCATAAAGGAAGATAAAGATTGAGCTGATCACTCTTGAAAATGATCTAAGAGGTTGGCACTTTCCTATAAGCAAGTGCTTGAGAAGGAAACCACCAGATCCGAGTAGTGCCACCAGAACTAACTCTGGCCTATATGAGTTTCTAATGGTTCCATTTAGTTTTACCAACGCTTCTGCCACATTCAACCGAATGATGGACATACAAGAATACTTTCTACTTTCTTGAAGCTAAAAAGAGGTTTTTCTATTAGCCTACCATGTATCGAGATACAAAACATTATGAAAAAGCATGATTAGTATGTTAACATACTAAGGATGAACGGGGATTGAAAAAAGAAAAAAAAAATTTCCAAGACCAACTTCACCCTTTATCCATTCTTGAATCCCCAAGGAAATACTTTACTATAAATTTTGTTTCTGAGCTATCTAAAACCCAGAATGGAAATGAAATAATAATTTGGACTATCCTAGATAAATTCAGTAAGAAAGCTAATTTTATTTCATAGCTCAAGAAATTTGAAGTAGATCCAAGAATCGAAGAACCAAAGCAGATCTTAATGTATAAGATCAGATCTGAAAGAAAGAGATTAGCATAAACACTATATCTCCTCAAGTTTAAGAATCATCCGACTATGGATGCAAGATGAATGGAAGAAAACTCCTTCCAAGAATATCCAAAGATTGAAGACTCTTATTTGAGAAATATTCATTGAGGACAACGCTTTATGCGTTGGAGGGGTGTAATTTGTAGAGACAAATTGCCCCAAAGTAATAAAGACTTTCTCAACTTCAAACTCCATATAGACTTTGATGATATGAAACTACCAATGACCATTATTCTTTTTGGATATTGTATGAATTTATTACTTTGATGATTTGAGTAACAGGCATTGATACCTGTAGAACTAAGAACCTTTTATGAACCATGTCTGATGGTATGAGAATTGACCTATCTTTGAAGGCATATGCAGGTACTTATGAAAGTGCCTGAAGAACGAGAACCAGAATAAGAAGCCTTTTGGGCTTAAGGACTGACCTTACTTTGAAGGTGTGTGTAGGTACTCATGAAAGTGCCTAAAGGACAAGAATTGGAACAAGAAACTTTCAAAGCTCAAGACTGTTATCCAAGAAGGCTTATGACAAAGTCTATAATGAAGGCTCAGAAGAGTCTATAAAGAAGGCTTATTTCTAAGTCTATAATGAAGGCTCAGAGGAGTCTATAAAGAACAGGACAAGGCCAAGGGTTTGATCACCCTATTGACCCTTTCCACCATGATTGAGGATGGGCAACCTCTAGAAAAAAAGTGCCAATGACCATGATTGAGAATGGGCAACCTCTTGGAAAAAAGTGCCAATGAAATATTGATTATTATGCAAAACAAGATGGGCATATACTTTGGCCTTTTCCCTAGGAAGATTGCACTTGGGCGAATTCCCAAGTTGTGACAATGAAAAACTATATGTAAATAAAAGTCAGGATTAAACCTTGTACCACCTACCTCCCACCTACTTTGCCACATGCATTCTAGGCTTTTTGGGGCACCCTCCTACACTCTTACTTCTCCATCCAACTCATCCTAATCTCTCTCCTAAACTTGTACACCTCACCAATTCACCCTCTCTAACTAATACACCTCATTCATGCACTCCACTTCACCTATAGTCCAGACTCCAAATGGAGTCTTCCCCACACCTCATGCACTTGAACTTGACACCTCACTCACTTTGGAATGACTCTCCACTCTCTATATAAGTGGAAATGTACCCCACTACCAAAAGGATTCTTTGATTTTGCATCCAACCTCTTCCCTCTTGTTTGTTCTTGTGTACAGGTGCTTTGGAGAAGAAGATTGAAGCATTGGCTCAAGGAGGCTATGCTAAATTCTGGATTGGCAGATTTTAAAGCTCAAATCCTCTCTCTCTCTCTCTCTCTCTCTCTCTCTCTCTCTCTCTCTCTCTCTCTCTCTCTCTCTATCTATCTACACCATCTCTCTTGTGCTGCATCTCCATTCTTGGAGTATCTGCACCATAATCTAGTCTTGGCCATTCCTCTAACTCGGCCCACTACTTCTACCAAAAATCCAGCAACCAATTAAATATGAAACAAAGCTCTTTCGTCCCCAAACTTGGCCTTCTCCAAAATGATCTTATGACCTTGATTCAAGATTTACACTACCAAGCAACCCCAAAACTGGTTGCATGCATGTGTTATGATTTTTTTCAATTGGATGTCAAGATCCTAGACTTCTACATCATTGCATGTCAAGTATCTATGATCCATCATGATTGCATGTCACGTATCTATGATCAATCATGATTGCATGTCAAGTATCTATGATCCATCACGATTGCATGTCAAGTTTCTATGATCCTTCGTGATTGCATGTCGAAAGAATTAAGATTTATGAAGAAAATCCTATGCTTCTGATAAGCTAGATTTGGAATTAAGTCCATTGAAAGGAACTAGGTTTATGTTCCTATTTTGAGACCCTTTTTGGAATCCAATGCATATGTAATTGGCATAGGCCAATTGGTTTTGCATAATGAAAAGAAATATCCTTCGGGGGGGTGGTCCCCATCTTGACCCCTCAGTGCTTCTGCTGTATGTGAATGAATTTTATGTGATCCATTGTTTTCGAGTTTTGATTTTCAAGTCTAATTTGATTTCATTTGAGTTGATTCAAGACTTGTTTTATGTGAATGATAAATCAATAAGTCCATTGGCCTTTAAGATTTTAGGAGAGACCTTCCCTTCGAGTTCACACAGGAGGCGGATAGAAGACAGCAGGCGGCTAGGCAGCCATCGCGGCTGAGTTGGAACGTTAGAAGCTGCTTAACACTTTTTATGAGTGAGTATTATCATTCACTTTATGGAAATGATGTTGCCATCTTGCTAATCTATGTGGATGATATCATCTTGAGGTGGAGACAATCAAGATGTGGAGGATATCAAGAGTGCTCTTAAGAAGGAGTTTGAGGTTCATGATCTTGGTAACTTGCATTACATTTTGGGAATAGAAGTTATTACATCTTCTCAATCTACTTTCATTTTTCAAGAGAAGTATGCTAATTCTATTCTAGAAAGATTTCATATGGTAGATGCAAAAGCTTGTGATACAACTATGGAGTATTGCAATCCCAGCAAGCAGGTGCATCTGCTGGACAGCGCTATGGAGCATTAGAGGTAGTGGTGCGATGGAGCGCCATCAAGCAGGGGCACGGTGGAGAGAGAGAGAGAGAGAGAGAGAGAGAGAGAGAGAGAGAGAGAGAGAGAGAGAGGGGCTACCACTGACATCATTGTCATTGTTAGATGAGGCAGAGTTGTTTTATAGTGGCACTAACTCAGATGATTCGGAGTACTTGTCATAGGATGAGTCATAGATTTGTTAATTTTCTAATGCTACCACATCATTGCACTGGACCATTTTGGTGCGTTGTGACCCGACATTATAGATCATATATATTTTAACACATGTTTTATCTATACATTCTTTACGATTTTCGATGGATTCATGAGAGAGAGAGAGAGAGAGGAAGGTTCAATATGGTTTTCTATGATCCATTATCATTCCAAATGGATTCAATATGGTTTGTTATAGTTCAATATGGTTCGTTGTCATTTCGGATGGGTTCAATATGGTTTTGTTGTACTTCTGACTCAAACTCAAATTTTGTTCAATCCACAGATCTTATGGTACCATCTCTGTAAATAAGCCGCAAATCTTATGGCAATAAATTCATGTAGGTTGCCAGTAGTTTTAGGTACAATGCGGAATGCTCAAAGCCATGTAAGTTTTCTAGAACTTCTCCTTTACTGGTGGGTAAAGTGGGTGTTTTTAAAAGTGATTAAAAGTTATGCAGCTAGTCTTGGTAGTAAAAGTCACCTAATGATTAAAGTGGATGTTTCTAATGAGATGCACAAGATGGGTTCAACTTAGATAGTTGAACAAAGGCTTTTCTAAGAGATTTTGGCGATAAGAAAGAGAAGGAACGTTAAGAGAAAAGAATTGCCAAAACTTCAAAACTTTGTACGTCCCTTTGATGCAAAGAATTGCCACTCTTAAAAAACGCACATTTGTTATAACCATAGTTGCACTGTGTTTCTGGAAACACGTTTCGAAACGCAGTCAGAAACACAGTTCAGAAACGCGTTTCTGGATTCAATCACGTTTCTCATAAACGTGTTTTTTTTTTTTTGGTGGGCAATATGGGTATCAGATGAAAGCTCTAATTAAGAGCATTACACCTGTATAGTTTGCCGAATGTTTCGGGTACAAGATGGTATGGTTTAGGTGCATTAACTCCCAGGTTTACGCTCTAGCTTCTTCTAATATAAGAAATTAATTAAAATAAATTAGAATGTCATCATCAATCTCTATAGACCCCTCTGTCCACGCCTAAACCCTAAAAAACATGGAATTACGGCATGGAAATTGAAATTTGTGATACGGACGAAGACGGGCGAAACAGAGGTCACAGGAGTCTCTGCAGGCATGTGGAAATGCGTTCTAGGCTCAAACATCACCTCAATCGGATGCCTACAAGTCATTTTGTGAAAATGGCAAAAAAACACATGCATTTGGAGTGTGGCGTTCAAATCTTCTTGGACTCGCCGTAACGGCTGAAACTGACGCTGTAGGAATAACCGTGGGCATGATGAAAGGTGGTCTAGAGCCAAACTTCACTCGATTTGGTTGCCTACAGCTCAATGTCAACACTTGCAAAAAATCATGCCTACACTTACCAAAAATCCGAAATCGATGGTTTCGCTCCCCACGAAACTCAGACCCCCCTAGCACCGTGTGCACCAAATCCGTATCGCTGAGCATCGACTATTCACACACGAAGATCCGACTCCAATAGCCCATTGTAAAAAAATTTGGCTGGCGCGTTTTTGGCCACGAGGAGTGAGCAAAAAAATATATATATATTCTGGTTTTTTTAAGCACGTTTCGGGTTGATTTCCTTCTGACTTTCCTTTCTCTATCTTATCGCCAAAATCTTCCCAAAAAAGCCTCTGTTCAACTTTATAAGTTTAACCCATCTTGTGCATCTCATTAAAAACATGCACTATACCCATCAAGACACTTTTACTGCTAAGATTACAAACATAACTAGGAATCACTTTCAAAAAGTCAGGCTTGACAAGCTTAAGACAGTTGAAGAGCTCTTCAAAATTGTTTTGCAACACAATACCTAATAGTATGGCACGATGCTTTTTGTCACTTGCATACATGCATCAAGTATTCTCACCTTCTTTGTGCATGGGAAATGCCCACATCTAAAAAAAAGGAGGTCAAGAACCTCCGACAACATTTTTTTATTTCATGCTTGACCCCCTTTTAATTCTTACCATTAGAAACAAGTGTCTGCAGCCAACTAAAAGAATGCATGTTGCCCTCACCAACATCCTTCGTATCAGTTGAAAATTCAACGATTGGGTCCACATTCTTCTCTCCAACTTTATTGGCTTCATAAAGGTTGTGTAAAAGAACTGGCTTTGCTTCCGATTTCTTGAACTCACGTACCCAAGGAAGAAGCATGCCTTTTGGGGCAATGAATACCCTTTCATCTGAATACTCGGCTAAGAAGCTCTACAAGAACACGATGGTCAAAGAGGTCCTTCTAGTGCCTGATGTGTGTGTGTGTGTGTGTGCATGCGCGCGTGTGCGCCAAGGCACATCCACACCCCTCCTCACCAAGTACATTGCGTCCCAGAAATTGAAAGCATTAAAATTTATGAGGCTGCATCAAGACTTAGAAACAGGGGTGCAGTTGTAGTTTTACAGCAGGTCTTTGTCGCCTTTCATGCTGCTATGCTCCACCTCTCCATCCAGATCTACTGGGGCTCCAGACTTCCCAACAATAACTTGTATAGTGAACTATGTGGATAGTATCTAGCCAAAAGAGAGTCATACAATGCATAAAAGTATTCGAGTCAATTACTACTAAATTCCCAATGAAAAACCCTACATTTTGAACCTCACATTGCAAAAAATAAAAATAAATAAAAGTGCGTTCCGCTATTTTTTGGGACAAAATCCCGAAATGCATTCCAGAATGCATAATGCAACTATGATGCACACTATTCCATGCACTAGAAGAGAAAGTAGAGAGTTGACTAAAAAGGATTTGTATGGATGAAGAAGTTGATATATGAAGGTCAAGTATTCTATTTAGAAAAATTTGAAGGATTTCATCTTGTACAAGCTAAGGATCAAAATACTGACCTGTGAAGATAATTCAATCCATTCAAAATTTGCCAAAGCAAGGACTTCACTGTGTACTGGTTGATTGAACAAGACAATTTCTCTCGATGGTGTCGAATTATTTCCTACACCAATGATAGAATACATTATAAAACCAAACTTACCCAATTATGAGATTTAGTAGTAACCGTAAACAAACATGACCTTGGAATTTTACAATGAAAGTCCAATTTCTTGTATTTTCTTGCAAAGAACAAAATAGTAGATTAGTGTAAACTTTCAATGAGGTCTACTTACAAATTACATTGAAGACTTATGTGATTTATGAATGTTCATACATGTGCCCACAATCAGTCATGCATATAAGTTCAATAGCAATGCTTGTGTCCAAATTTGTCATGCATGTGCCCACTCCGTCATCCATGTAAGTTCAATAGCAATCCATGTGCCTAAATTTGATCCATGTGGCTAGGATACCTTGCATGTGATTATAGATGGCTTGCATGTATCTATTGTTGGGTGGAGAGTAACACTCTTTCACATACTTGTTACATCCACAGTTGCTCGTTCCAAAACAGAACACATTCCGTTTTGGAACATGACCTAGATTTGTTTTTTTTGAAACGCATTTTTTATATAAAAAAACAAGTGTAATTTTTTTTAATCAACGAAAAGGAAGGAATGTCATTGGGCTGCCTTTAATAGACTGTTTAGGATTGTTTGGCTACCTTAAAAGAGTGTTCATGTAGCTCATACAGTGGTAGGGAAATATCCATCAAAAGTACAAATACAAACCTTGCCAGTTCATCGTCCAAGTCAGAAATAAAATGCAATATGATGGAAAAAGAACTTTGTTGCGCAGCAATGAGTTCCTTACTGATGCTAAGTACATTATTCACAAATGGACAAATAAGTTGCTAAACAAGAGCATTGGCTCCCAAAGAAACGCTCTTAGGAAGTAGCAACACATAATATTAGCCCCAAATATTATCATCTTGTTTGACTCCAAAGTGCTCTCACTAGGAGCATATTGGTAGCATGACTATTTTGATGCAAGCTTGTCCTTATTGGGTGCCACAACGATACCAGTACTACAATCAGTAGCCTGCATGTCTGAAAGGCAATTGGATTGTGCAGTGTGCACTCTAATTAACTTGTCTGGAACCAATTCATTGTTGTGGTCGTTGTCCTAAAAGTCCCCTAAAAATCCATCGATTATGTCCAAGGGCCTAATACCTCATGTAGAATCTTCAGTTCGTGTTTTTTCTACACAAATGGTAGATCATGAAAGTTTTCGTTGTTCAAAATCATGGAGTATCTTCTTGAATACTTTCACTTTGTCGTCTTCTTTAAACGCCAAAAGAAGTCAACCTCAAGACTCCAAAAAAAATCCACCTCCAAAAATATGACTTCGAGTTTTTTTTAGGGGAAGTAATTTTTTTCAAAGGAAAAGAAAAAATTCAAAAATTAAGAAAATTACATTCCATACAATGGAACGGATATATATGGTTATATCTATTAAAAAAAGGAAAAAGAAAAAAAAAAGTAGATTCTTATATTCTACTTTTAGGTGTCGATAGTTGCATGGTATTAGAGCCCTAGCAACATTTCTTCTTATAAAGACAAAATCAAAAGAAGACCCACATTTTCAACTGAAAGGAAGATTATAATTGGATCAATAGATAGCAGTAGGTTTAAATCATAGTTGCATTATGATTCTGAATCGCGGTTCGGTCTGAATGGCAGTTCAGGATCGCGATTTGGAATTTTCCTAGAATCGTTTGGAATCGTGTTTTTTTTTTTTTTTTGGGCAATATGGGTATCAGATGAAAGCTCTAATTATGATCATTATTACTGTGTAGTTTGCCGAATGTTTCGGGTACAAGATGGTCCATTTTAGGTGCATTAACTCCCAGCTTTACGCTATAACTCCTTTAAATATAAGAAATTTGAAAAAACATTAATGCCCCAATGTGTTCAGAATAGGATTCTCTCTCTCTCTCTCTCTCTCTCTCTCTCTCTCTCTCTCTCTCTCTCTCTCTCTCTCTACAACCATAAACCATAAAACCGAAGTTACCGAACTAAAACCACAAAGAACAGTACTGAATCATGACACTGCTGTGAATAGGATCATCATGATATATAATATCGGGCCACATGGCACCAAAATGGGGTACAATGATGTGTTCCATGACGTAATGAAAACTGTACAACTAAGACTCGTCGGAGTCATGGTAATCAGAATCCTCCGAGTTTGTGCCTGTCTGCTGATCCCAAGGGTCTGTAGATGAATCGGAACCGGAGAGGACCATACACCGTGGTGTGGCCCTGGCTCTGCGGCGTGCTCTGGCTCTCTGCTGCGTGCTCTAACTCTGGATCCTCCCCCTCCCCCTGCCTCTACCTCTACCTCTACCTCTGCATCAGCCTGTGCCTGTCTATAGAACTCTCTATAGATCTCATCATCCATCTCCTCCTGTGTGGGTGGTGCCCGATGTTAGAGCCCAGTTACGGCTCTATCATGATCTCGGCACGGCCGGTTACCAAAGGGCCTGAGGCCTAGTATTGGCAAGGGTCGGTGACCAACGAGGACATTTGTCCCAAGTTGGGACCACTGTGTCACGAGCAGTGATCCGGTGTGGCCGCCTGACAAGCTGTCAGAGATGCGGGGTGTTTGAGACCCTAGATGTCAGTGACAAGTTGCTAGCCGGCAAGTAGTCGGGGTAAGAAGTTTGGGGGACAGAAGGGTCTGTGACCAACGAGAACATCTGTCCCAAGTTGGGACCGGTGCGTCACGAGCAGTGATCCGATGTGGCCGCCTCACAAGCTGTCAGAGATGCGGTGTGTCTTGACCATCGGGACCCTAGCTGTCAGTGACAAGTTGCTAGCCGGCAAGTAGTCGGGGTGACCAAGAGGGTCACAGGTCTTTGGCGGGGCACGGGGGTGGTACTCTATGAGTCACTAAGTTATCACAGGTCACAGGGGCCAGGCATGCCAGGTGGACTGATCACCCACAGATGGATGCCATGTGCCAGTTGACGGGAATAGCAAGTAGAAGGACTCAAGGGGGGGGTGCCTATGGTTTGGGAGGTTGATTCTACACACCGGCCTTCTAGGATTCACGAACTTGGAGAGACTTGCTTGTGACACCCGAGGAGCAGCAACTGCCGAATCCACCAAGCAAGTGTCAGGGTTCACCTGTAACCAAAAACAATACATTGTTGTCAGGCAGGTATTTTGCAATTCATTGCATATTTCGAAAGCAATTCAAATAGTCAAAGCATAGCAAGAGACAAGGGGTAATGATGTGACTCACCTCGAGCATCTGGCCCTCTCCTCGTGTGTGCCTCAGCACACGGCCGTTGATGTTCACAAACACCAACCGCCTACACTGCTCGATGGATAACTTGTTCCTCTTCTGTGTGTGATAGAAGGCCCAGGTGCTCCAATTCCACTCACAAGCGGATGTTGAACAGTCCTATGCAAGGACTCTCTCGGCCAATTACCGCAGCTCACCTGTGCTGCACCCGTGGTAGCTCACCATGTAACGGGCCCCAACTGATCCTCCCTCAACCGACTTTGCACTCCATCAAAAGGAAACTGGAAGCGAAATTCACACACTAGCAATGAGTACACTACTGCAGTATTTAGGCTACCAAGCGATTTCTCACACGTACCTGGTCCGTGTACTCCACCCATCCTCGGTGCAGCTCCCAATCGTCCCTCTCCCGAGTAGAGCGCCACAAAGGGTGCAACATGTGGGCTACGGCGTGGATGGGTCAGTGGAAGTAGTCCCATCTAGCCTCCCATATATGCGAGATCTCGTCCCTCCTGCAGCAGACAAATTACAATAATCAGTGCATCGTTGCATAAAAGAAACGCGTCAAACTTCAGTGAGAAACAACAAACTAGACACTGAAGAGTCATACATGTGCTCGTCCATGGCTGACATCAGAATCGCCTCGCCGATGCGGTCCATGAACTCGTAAATGACACCGAGAGTGCACCTGTCACGGTCTACCAGGCGCAGCACTCTGAAAATGGGTAGAAGGACGCATGTGTCCATAACTCATCAGCGAACACAATGGACTGGAAAAACGTCGCATGTGCGATGTCTCTAAAGTCCCCAAAGGCCTCGCTGGAAACCATCTGCCGCAATGCGTCCTTCACTACTATCAATCGCTCTAGCACCAAGAAGTAAAACGCAAAGCGTGTGGGTGTTGGCTTCTTCAGGTGCAGTGACGAGAAGGTGCGGAATAGCGCCAGCACACTCCTCTTCCTGGTGACAAAAGTGACCAGGCACATGGCCGTAGAAGTGACTGCAACACAAACATCCAATAAAAAATTTAGACAGTAGTTGAGATGTGTTTAGCAGCATGGAGCAAGCGTCAAGGAAGATAGCATAGCAAATGGAAAAACTATACCTCTCTAATCCATGGAAGTGCACCCAGGCCATGGATGAGCAAGTCTATGCAATGACAACCTAAACCACGTGCTTCACCCCGATGTCAGCAATAACATCTCTAACAACCTCCCATATGAAGTCAGTTGTGATGGCTCCACCACCTCGAGTGACATCCACGCCAGGTAGGAATACTGTGCCAAGCGGGCAAGAAACCAAGATATTGAGGACGGATCACCGATGAACGTCTGTTCATCCATCCTCTCAATATCGTGCATCCATACCTGCCACAAAACACCCATTAGCCACATGCAAAAATTGCGCCACCAGTAAACCCTAAACACATGCAAAGAGTTTATGGAGACAAAGTACTTACGTCTGCCAAGCTGAGCGAATGGAACTCAGCTCCTCCTGACGAAGCATCTTGCCTCGCAGTGCCTCTCGCCTGGGAGGTGTCCATGTAGCATCCATGGTAGTCATCTGTGCGCTTGAACACCCAAGTGTCAGCAACAGCAAAAGGAATGTCGCACTCGTAAAAGAACTGGCCAGCAAGTCGAGTGCATCGAGCCTGCTGCTCTCTCTGCCACCCGCATCAATCAAGGGTCTTCTGTCTGGGCCTAACCCCTCTCTGCTGTATATATGGCGCTTGTGGTCTAGCATGCCCAATGGATGGCTAATCTGTGGGTGTGTCTAATCGTCTTGGAGGAATGTCACTCTCTCTGGCAGGACCTGTCGAAGCATGTGGTGCATCTGCTGCCGAAGAAGAGGAGGGACGAGAAGGACCCGTTGCCACTAATCCAATATGCTCACAATGATTCCAATTCATACATCATAGCAAGTGCCAAAAAACACATGGGATTAGGGCGTGGGATAGAATTATTTCAGTATGAGCGATAACGGGCAACTGTCGTTAGTGTGGGAGTCCGTGCAGGCATAAAGGAGTGCAGTGTAGGCCTAAACCACGCCCCTGGCAGATGCGTGCACGATGCTTCATGCCTAAACCCTAAAAAACATGGAATTAGGGCATGGAAATTGAAATTTGTGATACGGATGAAGACGGGCGAAACGGAGGTCACAGGAGTCTCTGCAGGCATGTGGAAATGCATTCTAGGCTCAGACATCGCCTCAATTGGTTGCCTGCAAGTCATTTTGTGAAAATGGCAAAAATACACATGCATTTGGAGTGTGGTGTTCAAATCTTGCTAGGTGTGCCGTAACGGCTAAAACTGACGCCGTAGGAATTACCATGGGCATGAAGAAAGGTGGTCTAGAGCCAAACTACACTCGATTTGGTTGCCTACAGCTCAATGTCAACACTTGCAAAAAATCAAGCCTACACTTACCAAATATCGAAACTTGATGGTTTCGCTCTCCACGAAGCTCAGATCCCCCTGGCACCATGCACACCACCTCCGTATCGCCGAGCAGGTGCCTGCCGACTATTCGCATGCGAAGATCGGACGCCTATAGCTCAAAAAAAAAATTGCCTCCATGGCTGGCCGTTTCTGGCCGCGAGGAGGAGGCCCAAAAAATGTTATATTTCTTTTTTTTTTAAGCACAATTAGCAGCCAGAATCGCGATTCGCGAAACGCGATCCAAGCAAATGGTGATTCGCTGCAACTATGGTTTAAATAGACAGTGACCTGTTGCGAGTCATTCATTTGGACCAAAAAGGCACATGCAACTGCTCAAACACACTGTGACTTGTCAAAAAGAGGACCACTTTTGTCGGATGTACTGCACAATTCCAACAATTTTTACTACATCGTATATACTGCAATAAAGGCACAAAATTTCACTTTATGGGACACATACGAGCTTGCTGAGTTCTGAAAAACTCGTCAATTTGCCAAGATTTCAGAGAAGCAACAATACATGGACTTCAACAAATCTTCCGGCCATCAAAACCCAAGTTTACATCAAGTGCAAGAATAATTTCAAGTTACAGTTTATCTTTAGGCCACATTGACATTCTTGGATTGAAATTATCATCTCTACAAACTCAATTTTCTTATATAATCACAATTTTGTGGCCACTTTGATTAAGAAAGTTTCGTTGCCTGTGCGCAAAGGATCACACCTTTCATCTCATAATCGATAGCATACCTATATTATTTCCTTCCCATGTAGTTTATTGATGGTTGCCTGCAGCAGCTTCACAAAGATCAATCACAAGCCTTGGTACAGAATTTTGTAATAGAAATCATTCTTTTTGTGCATTAGACATCAATCGATGACAAATTAGCAGGAATATGGATCACAACAGTTACATTGATTTGAGCTTGATCTTAGAATGCACATGTTTCCGTTGCTATTCTGCTCTATTGATGAAGAAATATTTTCAGCAATGAATAACTTTCTCCGAGCCAGTGACTGACCTTGATCTCCTCCACCATGAACTTCTCTTCAATGGGTCTCTGTAGTTTTCTGATTGTTCTCAACAGGTTTCGTCTTCCCTTTATGAATCGCCCACTTTCTAAGACAATTTCTCCAAGATAGGCCTCTTTGTAGCATTTCTCTTTGACAAGCTCTCTATGGCTTTCATAAACTTCAGCCAGCCCATTTTGCTTTGAATTCACGATCTTCTATATAATCACTTTAAGGGTGAAATTATTTCGTCTTTTATGCGTTGTTAAGGATTTGATCTTCAAATCCATATTGAAATCATTACTTTTAATCCTTGTCAACTAGGAGTTTAGAAATTACTTAGCTGTTACAGATTAGTGATTAGCTATGTTAACAATTAAATACAATGTAGTAAGTGTTTACCTGCTATTTATTTAGCAAACTTGAAACATACTCGATATATTAGATGTACAAGTAAGCCATTGTACCTCATATTAAGTATTCATGAACTCATTTTGCTTTATGATTGATCAATTGAGCGTTCGTAGATTCTGCATTTTATACTGTCATCTATTGGAGGATCTAGGTACTTCATTACACATACACAGACAACTACATGAGGAGAACTCGGATTTGGACGTTGAAGCAGAAATCTCCGGCGCTTGAAAGTTTCAAGGCATTCAAGAGCATAGCTGAGAGTGAAACCAATAAGAAGGTCAAGAAGTTCAGAAGTGACAATGGGGGAGAATTCAAGAACAAAGAATTTGATGATTCTGTCTGAAGAATGGTATCTTGAGAGAATTCACTGTCCCATACATTCCTGAGCAGAATGGTTTGGCGGAAGCCCATTACCACTCTGATCACATCTTCACTCTCCGAGCTTTGATTGAGGAAGCCAAGAACTGTTGTTTTGTGGACTTCAGGAAAGCCTTTGATTTTGTCCCACACTCCCTGCTCATTCAGAGACTTCATGAACTTGGCTTCTCCACTGACATCATTCTGGTTGTGATGGCTCTTTATGAGAGAGTCTAAGGTTGTTTCCGATATGGTAGTGGTATTTCTGAGCACATTCGGAGCACCATTGGGGTGAAGCAGGGTTGCTCTCTTTCACCAATTCTTTTTGGATTATATATTGATGAGTTGGAGAGAGTCATCTCACAGTGTGATGGATCGGGCTGTAGACTCTCTGGTCCCACGTTACCACTCGACTTGGGAAGGGACATGCCTACCTTGTTCAGCTAGAACGGTTTTGCTTTCGGAAGTCCATTTGAGATGCTCAGAGTAAGTGTAGACTTTTTATACCCTTGTCACCCCCTCAGCCTTACATGCAGCAGAGACATGGTGTACCGGTCTTTCCTCCTCACACTGGGCCAGTATCTCGAGATTACAGACTACCATGTTAGCTTGTATGATTTGGGAGAAGCCCTCTGTTCTCCACACTAGATCCTCCTTGCCGAGTTTCGGTTCCACCTATAGATAGATAGATACAACTTTCCAGCTTATTGCATATATTTAGAAGATTCCCTCTCCCTCCCAAATCAACATTCTCCTAGTTTGCTAGTGGCATGTGACATTAAAAGATAACCACACAAGATTATAAGAGAGAACACAAAGCACTAGATCCTCATAATGAAAGAGTTATGAAAGCTCTCCACAATAATAGAATGTGAGAGGGTAGAGGGAAAAATAAGATGAAGAGAGGTAGGTCTTGGGACCCCTCATATCCGGTCCACCTATGGACCAATTATTATGACTTGAACGACATGAGGTACATAAGGCCCAGTTATTAACTTATTATTTAACTTATATTGATACACTTTTTATTAGCCAATAAAGTTGGTGTTGCACACTTATTATTTCCTAACACCCCCTATAAACAAGAACTGTTAAAGCTTTGACATCATGTCATACAAAACCTGAGAACACTTCATCTAGGCATTTTCTATTCATACATGTTGTCTCCAACTCTTGTCCATCCATGTATCTTCATTCTTGTATCCATTGATTCACTAGTTATGCCATTCACCTCTATATGTTGTATAAATGTATGCTACTCCATGAAGCCTCTTTTGCCAATCTTTAGGGTCATCACTCTATTTCTTTTCAAAAAAAAAATTCCTTGCTAGCCATTGCACGGTTAGTCACACTTATCATGTAAAGTTTGTCATGACAACTACACTTCTCACAATTTGGAAGACTTACATACTTGAGATTCATATGCTTAAATGTTTATCAAAAAATGACACGCTTGGTGACACCAACTTAGAATACATCTTCCTTGAACACTTGCATTAAGAGCCATCATCTCTTATTTCCAACATGGCATGGCAATTTTGATCTCTTGCATCAATCCTTTCTCTTATGTCTTGCTTATGAAGTTTTGCATGAAAATCTTTTGCTATCTCGTGATGTTTGTTTTCCTCTATTCACACAATGGCATGTTGTGCTAGTAGCTCTACAAATTCTAAGATTGCAAGGCTTGGAAGACAATGCCATGCTATATGTGCAGATGAATTGTCTTGTGTAGAACCTAATCGAACTGCATCAGATTGCAAAGTGTAGATTCTTGCATGCTCCACTAGGATGGAGCTTTACTCTGTCGATAGAACGATTCTTGAGAGACTACATGTTGGTGGTATCAATATAGCTATTTCTACAATTCAGGTTCCTCACAATCACATTGTCTTAGCCCTTACCTCTCAGGATGAAGCTCAGGAGTGATGCACACCATCACAAAGAAGTGCGCATTCATGTGTGTGCCTTCATGTTTGTGCATGTGCCCATGCATGTAGCTTCTAGAAAACTATTGCTCCCCCTTCCCTTCATTATTATTTGGTCTTTTGGGCATAAGGTCCTACAATGGTTCTTCAATCTTGAGGCTCTGACATACACCTAGTCACTTACATATTGATGTGATCCTTCAGAAACAACGTATCAACATTCTTTATCAGGACTACTGGATAGCTCATAATCAAATTGTTCTTCACACAATATCCCGGTTACTTGTTACATCCTCTGCAAAAATTTCCATTTTGTGGACTAGGTCCTAGTGCTCTGCTTTAATCTTTAAATCAACTATTTTTCCTTGCATTCAAAGCATAATAACCTGGTTTAGCTAAATACATGTAGTTACCTTAATGACGACATGTTTCCTGATTGCGCTCCATTTTGCCATGCTTTATCTCATTTTCTGTCTTTGATTGTAAGCATCTGTTCTGCATCTCTTGTCTGGAATTTTTTGCCCTATTCTTTTCTAGATTGGTTACAAAATTTTGAAAGGATAAGACTATTTAACATAATGGGCACCAGATCTTTGTTTTCAATCTTCTCTCCAACAGCACCAAAGTTGTTCTCTGATATTCATAGATGTTGTCAAATGAACGGCCATAGTTTCTCCTTCCATTGTAAGTCCATATAACAGATATCTTGAAAAAACAATTCTGGAAGGAGTAAGTTTCAAACATAAGCCTTAAGAGTCGTCTCCCAAGCAGTTTTTGGTGAAAGAGCATCACCTATGTGAGACATGAGAATAACATTTACTGGAAAACAAATAACTGAGAGTGCCTATGACTCCCTTTTATCAGCTACTTTTTGCCCTTGAACTGTGATTGGTCCAGTGACTCCAGTCTCTTCCTTGTACTGTATATCATAAATCTATACTCATATGGACAAGTTTTGATCTAAATTTCTCAACCCATAATTACCATATCCAGCATAATGGTATCAATAATCACAGGTGATTCTTCTCAGACTATGTTTTCCAAGTTTGCCAACTTTTACAAAACACAAATCTGAACATTGATGCACAGCCTGCTGCACTACATGCAGCCTGCCTGAAGTTTTACAAATTCTTTTGAACCATTTTAGGCACATGTACTTACATCGCACATGGATCACAGCAGATTTTATGCACTTGATCACATGTGTATAGGGACTGTAATCACTGTAAATGAGAGTCTGAAAAACATCAAAACAATTGATCGAACAGAGAGATTCGAAAAAGGTATGAAATCATCGTGACACGATGAAAGATCAAATAAAGGGACAGCACAGCCTCATTCAAACCTTCAGAGATATGAAGAACATCTGTTTCGACTAGAACTAGAATAATGAGACTAGAACTCTTAAGCACTAGAATAATGTAAGAAAAAAGAACCCCTTGCTACACAAGAATATATAATTCATGATACAGCAACAACATCTAGCATATGAATCCATTTTTTAAGGAATTTATACAAACTTCCCATATAACCAATAACAAGCATGATGCCTACAAACTGTCAAGAAAATAATACATAGAATATTCATCCCTATACTCACATATAGATCATGTTCCGCGTAATCAAAAGCCAGGTACAACGACATGTCTAAATGATTTGTGTGCACATTCACCAGCTTTACAACATTCTCGTGCATGCACTCTCTCAGCAACTACAAAACAAAGGACACAAAAGGAGAAATTCAAATGGATCATAGGAGATTATTCTTAGTGTTCATAAGTCCCTTCAATGGCTTCTTTCATGTCCAAACTTCAAAGTAACGAAATTTTGAAAACAATTTTTATTCACCATGCTTTACCTCAATAAATAACCCCAAAACAAACATTCTTGCTTAACTCATGTATAAAACCCTTTGAAAATGTTAAAAATAAAACAACCACCAAACCCAAAAATCAATGGCTGCAATTATGGACCCCTAAGGTTTTATTAGTTACATGGTTAGTTCATTGATATTTATTTGGACCACATGGTTCATGCATTCATTATTTCATGGACTTTCAACTCCCTAATTTTAGCTATATTCTTTTTCTCGAGTCTTATCCACTACTGGGGCACAAGAGGCTTAGGAACTCATGCCATGGTGACAAAAGCCCGAACCCTATCAAGAAGCTTCTAGAGATGAACCATAATTATGTCTTGACACACCCTATTAGAATGCTTTTAGTGAGAAACCACAAATAGGTCCCCACACTCTATGAATAAGATAAGTTGGAAGTCGTCTAGAAGCTCAAGCTTTAGTTGATTGTAAAAGACCCAACTTGCAGCTTTCTTTGAAATACCTAAGATACACTTTATGATCAGCCTATTCATGATTGTACAAAGATCTTAGTTTGAAATATGAACGTCAAGTTGTTGTCCACTATTTGTCTTATGTGATGCTTTATGCAATGTTGTGTTCTTAACTTGGTGTCAAAGCACCTGTTACATCAGATTCTCAAAAAGTATGGTTGCCCGACCTATTAAGATCCAGATTGTTGCTTTGTCAAGGAACGCAAATTGTATTGGAGACAAGGATTTATTGAGTCTCATAGCATATTCTGACTCCTTAAGGCAAACCAATGAGAAAAATGTATTTACGTCCTAATTCTAAGCACTGTACGGTAAGAGGGTGCTAGAAATTTCCATATTCATCAATTTCATTCATTTTGTGTACATTTTATTGGAGATTGTCACATTTGGATTTCCTATGAAAAGGCACGTTAGCAATCCATCTATAAGATTATAATTTGATTCTTTACTCATGTGTAAGGCCAAAGCAAGGGGTGACAAGCCCTAAGAATCATATTGGCGTTTAAAAAGGTAACTCCTCAACTTCCAACTTGACAAATTGCCACACTGCTATTCCTCAAATAGCAGTCCACATCTACGCATTTTTAAATCGCAATCTCCAATGATAACATATTTTTTATAAGCTAAATTACTCTGCAAACATTCTGAGCTTATCTCTCATTGCTCTAAGAAAAGAGACTTGTTCATCCAACCATTGATAATAAGGCCAACTGGCCTATTTATAACTTGTCAAGGCCATGTAGAAGAACAATCATTGTTTGTCATCATCTTTGTATACAAATATCTCATTAAAATCTCATGTCTCATATGATCAATAACACTTGAAAAAGGAATAATCCCAGTCAATTTGGGACAGGGGGGGGCTATGGGGACAAAGAACGAAACAAAGAATATAGTAAAGTCTCGTGTATGCACTCCCAATTGTTTTTTTTTATGATTTCTTTCTCCTCTTTGTTGAATTAGTAGGGCATATACAATAACATGTATTTCTCCCGCACGTGCACTGCATGAAACCATCAACTTCACCATGCATAGCATGGACCAAATACTCAGACATCCCTACTCACTTTGTCAACACCCCAGAGTAAGTGCAAGTTACATGCACAAACATATGTCCGCATTAGCTCTTTGAAAGTGAAGGGGAAAGGCTAGGACTACAGAGCAAAGCCAATCAATTGAAGTGCATATTTTCTCATGAGAAAATAGGCAAATGTTTGGTGGGCAAACAGCACCACAGGAGATGGAAAGAATTAGCACAAACCAAACGGCCATAACTTAGACAAAGATCTCAAAACAGAACTACATGTTTGCTAATAATAATAAGCTATACCAATGCCATGTCTAGGATAGTATCCGACATAACAAAAGAGACATGCACACTTCAACCTATGGAGTTCAGCGGCTTCAGCCATAAAGTCTTTCACCATCAGCTTCATCATCCATGGCATGGACCAAATGCTACAAGACCCCTATTCACATCGTTAAAACCCTAGAGTAGATACAGATTACATGCAAAAACATATCTCCACATTAGCTTTCATAGATTGTAAAATAAAGAAAATTTACCTATCATCACTTCAATTTGCTAAAACCTAACTAGAAAGCATAGTTGGTAGGCCAAAAGCACATACAAAAATAGAAAGAATTACCACAACCCAATTGGTCGTAACTTAGATGACAATCTCAAAAGAGAACTCAATGTCCACTAATATGGTAGAAAAATATATCAATATTATGTCTAGCATAGTACTCGACATAACGAAAGAGACGTGAAATTTTCAACCCTATGGAGTCCAACCATAGAATCTTAGACCATCAACTTCATCATGCATAGCCTGGACCAAATGCTATGACATTCCTACTTGCTTTGTTGGCATCCTAGAGTAGGTACATGTCACATGCACAAACATATGTTATTTTCAAAAAATTGTACAACAACCAATGTATTGAGTTTCCATCACTTCTCCGAAAGTGAAGGGCAAACCCAATCATGACTAAGGCTCTCACTAAAGAACAAAGCCAATCGAATGAAGTCCACGCTTCCTCAAAAAAAATAAGGAGAATTTGCATCATCACTTCAGCTTGCTCAAAACCTAACTAGAAAGCATAGTTAGTGGGATGAAAGATGAAAAAATTAGCACAAACCAACAAAACTCAACTACAAAGCATAGTTAGTGGGATGAAAGATGAAAAAATTAGCACAAACCAGCTATTTGTAACTTGGAAAAAGATCTCAAAAGAGAATTTTATGTCCACTAATACAGCAAAAAGATATATTGACGTTATCTCTAGGATTGCACCCAACATAACAAAGGAGACATGCAATCTTCAACCCTAAAGAATCCAACAATAAACTCTTAGACCATCAACTTCATCATGCATAAAATGGACCAAATGGTGGCAAGTGGACATTTTTTAGTTCATAAGTTGCTCTAGCTTAAGTGTTGACTTTTGCTCTTTCTGACATATCATATTATTGATAGTGACAAAGAACTGTACGCAACCCACTGGAGCTCTCCAAATTGTCAGGAACCTCCTCTCGAGAAAAAACAATAGATAAATTGGACTCCTCTATTCCAAGCAATGCATGATTCCGCTTTTTAACCTCATGGCTCAGACATTTGCGGACTTGAAACTTTTGCTTCTACTTTCATTCTTCTGAGAAATAGACAGTTAAGTATAAAAAAGGATCGTTCTTTCACTCTTCTAGAAAGCAAACAGTTAAGTGTTAAATTAGATATTGCTTCCATTCTTCTGGAAAAAATAGTTCAGTGTAATAATCGTGCGTTCATTCTTCTGGAAAAGAAACAGTTAAGCATACAATTGGATGGTGGGTTGATTCTTCTGGGAAAACACAGTTCAGTATAAAACTGAATTGTCCTTTCATTCTTCTGGGAAAAAACACTTTTAAGTATAAAATTGGATTGTGCTTAAAACAAGGTTTGCATTGAAGTAAGCATACCATGATTTCTCTGATGGCAGTGGGTGAGACACCATCCCCTTCCTTGGACTGCTTGAACCTTTTGATGGCGATTTTGACACCGCGGCTGGATAATTTCTTGCTGCGAGCTAGGTAGACAAGACCATAGGTGCCCTCCCCGATCTTCCCCACCAGCTCGTACTCTTGCAACCACGCTGGGCGAGGCGGTTTGGGCGCTGCGCCTTCCCCCATCGCTCACCACCTCCACCAAAAAGCTCACAATCGCCCACCTCCTCTCTTACTTAAAAGAACATACAGATGCGCTCTCTAGCGTAGCCACATGAGCGTTTTGGCATTGGTGTTGCTTTTCGCCTGCATGTTGGGAAGTGACAACTATGATATATGGCCCTCTCTTTGTCCTTGTGTGCCTAATCGTGTGGGATCTAGTGAGTTTAGGGTTGTTTCAGACTAGCGAGAGGTCGTTTTGCTTGGCTTGTCCATTTTTTAAGTCTTGGCAACTGAGTTGAGAGGCAATGGAACATCCTCCTTTCAAATCTGGCCGATAAGTGTTGTTGCAATTTGATTGGTCAGTTTGAATCTTTGTCATATCATTGCTCTATTTTTTTTCAATTGTCACTCGCAACTCAACATGTCAGTCAATGTCTCCAAGTCAATAAGATGAGATTAAGTTGTCCCTATGTGTCTAGGATCTCATGCCACCTCGTCTGCCACATGAGAGTGGGAGACCCATTTCTCCCTAGACCAATGGAGATAACTCCATTTTGAATTTGGGACTTGCCATGTTGTGTAGTCTGAAACCACCCTTAGCATTCATTACTGGCATCATCACTTACTTGAGTCAGCATTTTTTATACCAAGTCATCTGCCCCATGGGGGCCTTTGCTTTCTTATGTGAAATAGGTAACGGTCTTTCTATTTTTCTCTCCAATGAGCGTTGAGTTTTTTGACAAATAAACATGCTCCAAGACTGTGTGTGAAAACACTCTAAATAGGCAAAATGGACAATCTATAAATGAAACTATCCCATTTTTGCATGGAAAATGTACAATAATTTATTAATAGAATGTCTACACATAGCGCTAATTTGTTTTTGGCATAAGATGCCAAAGTTGCCAATAATGATAAATGAGCTTGAAAGAGCATAATATAATAAAGTGACGAATTGATGCTATGTTGATGAAGTTTAGCAAGCAAAAAGACCTACTGCTGTTTTATTGTAGATAATGTTCAATAGGCCATGTCGAAGAACAATAGTTATTGTTCCACTTGATTTGAAGCTAAAGACTTGCCCTAACTGCTTTGCAAGTAAATTTTTGGGAAGATCTAACTAGATGGATGCCGACGCATTACGGCTATTTACCAAATGCGATTACGACCTGATTAGCTGTCCTACTGGATACTCGTTAATTGCGTTAGTATAAATAGTTGATCATCAAAGACTTCTCTACCCCTCTAACTCAGTTTTCTTACAAAGTTTTACTAGAGTATTGCTATTCGCGCTTACTGCTTATCAGTGGAAGTGCATCAGACAGAGTTTTCAATCACTCAGAGATAGCTTAGAGTACGTGATTTTGTCCGTTATTATTTTGTGCTCTCATCATCTGATTTGTACATGCTACTTACTGAATCAATTTATCTTCTTATTGCATTCAGTATCATGTCAGAATGTATGATTCTCTGTAGTTGTTTGTAACTGATAAATTTCTTATTATGTCTGATTTGTTGAATGCATCAACACTGCAATATTCAATACATCATTGTTTGGCTACGAAATCACTTTAGTGCTAATGATTTCAAAGTTAGTTGCTAAAAGATTGAACATGACTTATGTCATTATAGCTTTGTTCAATTATTGATAGGCGTAGTCATGCACTAGGAAAGAAGGCTCATTTCGCTCTGCTCGATAGGTTGCTCATAGTCTTCGACTTAAGAATCACGTTAACCAGCTTAAGAATCTCTTGCAACAAATAGTCGTTGTCGGATCAATCATCGACAATCAAGACACAATCATGACATTGCTTTCAAGCTTGCCCTCTACATACGAGAACTGGATGATGATCATATCGACACACTCAGATTTAACTCTCACTAGAATTATCGCTATGTTGCTGCAAGAAGACAATCGAAAAAGTCAAGACACCTCGTAGACTTCATCATCTCATGCTATATATGTCAACAAAGGCACAAAACGACAGAAGAAGAAAAGCTCTAAGCAGTCCGCATCAAATCAGAAGCCTACGCAAAGTCAAGAGCAATTATCAAATCCATAGTCGAAGAAGAAGATGTTTTGTAAGTATTGCAAACGCACTAATCATAAGATCCAGGATTGCAAGGTATTAAAACAAAGAATGTCAGCAAACAACCAGGTCAACAGGCGAATGCAATCATAGCATTTCTCGAACTCGACATGGACGAAGGAGCGTTTATGGTCAATGACCAAAAGGCACTATTCGATAATTCTTGGTTTCTGGATTCTGGAGCTACTCAACATATGACCAATCATCACGCACATTTTCACTCCTATACATCTTACAGTACTCGAAAATACATTCATCTTGACGCCGATAGCACACTATCAAAGGTGAAGGCACTGTAAGATTGATGTTCCAACATGATCAATTCAAACTACTATCAAATGTTTTGTATGTACCTAAACTCTCTACGAATTTATTATCAATAAGTAGAAATGTCTACTTAGGTCATAGGGTAGATGATCGATGCCGAATTATTGATAAGACAAATAAGATCCTTGCACTCGCAAGAGGCATGGATACTTATATAGACTTGCACATTGTTATTCTGACACATATCTGTTAATAGCAGCAAGTTGTCCTTATATCTGATCGTAGTCAGTTTAAACAACTCTGCTCTTATTCTCCATTCTTCATACAAAATCTTTGTCTTGGCTTTCCATGCACAATTGGATGCCATTTCTCTCTAAAATAAAGATGAGAAATCCTCAATGCTGCTGAAAAATCAAGAGAAAAACTCTTCGCAGGAGGGAATCGGAAGATCGCTTGCAAAATGTGTTATGGTGATAGTAGAAAGGACATCAAGGAAAAGTGACGGAAGTGACAAGTAAGAGAGGTCTAAATCACTCTAAATTTGGGTGACGTCAGCGTAGGACAGCTAATATTCCTGGTGGTTATTATAACGAGAACATTAGTAATAGGCATCCAACAATTGTCAATTGGAAAGATCGCAAAAAAAATGAAGGACCAAAAATCTTGAAGAAGGTCGAAAAATAACCGTTGGATCGGAAAATATAAAGGATCGGTTTTATTCAAATGTGTCCCGACCCAAAATCGATCGGATCAGTTCTAAAAAATATTTCGATCCATAAATTTCAATACGTAGTATAATATTTTTTGATTTATGAATTTTGATATTTCATCTTAAGGACATGAATTTGATCTTAGTCAATAAATTCGAGAATCCTAAAAATAAAATCCTACTTACATGAAGTCTCTCCTCCCCCTCAAGTAAGGAAACGTTCTCGTTGACTGAGAAGAGAATAATAATAAACTAAGAATAAAAAGAAAAAAAAATCTATAAATGTTCTCTTGGAAAAGCATAGATTTTGATTTGCTTACGTAAAACCAAGAGATTTATTCGCAAACTATTCATTATGATTGGTGGTACTTCTTAATACGAGAGCCATTCACTCTTGTATCAAGTAGATTTCCTTCAAGATATGCCAGTTGGATCGAATTATTATAAAACACTTCAATGACTTTGTATGGCCCCATCCATCTTGTATGTAGTTTTCCTAGAAATTTCAAATGTCCATTATCATATAATAGTGCCAAGTATTCTAGACGTGTACCATATTGCTATTTTCTCTTTTTCTGCACCAATAATATAGGGAAGCTCCTTAGATCCTGCTTACAAATCCTAAACACAAAGGATAACACACTGTGGAGAAACCGCCCAACCAAGTAGAAGCATCCAATCAATCTCTAGAAGCCTCACCCCCAAGCCAAGGAACAAGAAGCATGAAAGTAGAGTGAGAGCATGGCAATGAATCAAGAACCATGATGAGGAGTAGGGCGAGTTTGGACCTCTTATATAGAGCCAAAAGCATCATGGGCACATAGTCATGCAAAGCCCTATGTTTCCTATACATAGATTCACCTAGAATAGAGTCCTATGGATGGACCAACTATTTATAGAATTGCTATTGATAGCTCTACACATGCATACACTGTCTATACCTTGTCTAAACTCCATTTAGTGTGTTCTGGGCCTCACAAAGATATTAGTTACTTTCGAGTCACGTCCAGTATGACGTGGCATAACTAACAGCTTGTTCCACTGGAGTACCGTGTGTATCCAAGACTAGGAGTATACTGTATTCTATATACTGGTCATGGGCATAGCATTCTTCCCTCCTTAAACTCTTTCTA
This sequence comes from Diphasiastrum complanatum, assembly GCA_029204225.1. Lineage (NCBI taxonomy): Eukaryota > Viridiplantae > Streptophyta > Lycopodiopsida > Lycopodiales > Lycopodiaceae > Diphasiastrum > Diphasiastrum complanatum. Next base: position 14,984,160 of record CM055108.1, read on the forward strand.
TCCTTAAAAACTAAAATTCAAAAAATTCTTCTTTATGCTATCAACTCTCTCCCACGAATCATAATCCTCAGTACGACCCTTCCACCAAATTAAACACTCAGAGATAGAACTTGTTTATCTTTGATTCTGAGCACTTTCTCAGGTTCCAAAGGTACACTAAGCGACAAATCTTCCAAATGGGATAAATCCTCATCCGATCCAACTGTATCACCATTATGTAGACTTAGTTTCAAACGACTTACATGAAACACTGAGTGTGCAGTCGATTTTCCTTGAAGATCGAGTTCATACTCCAAAGAACCAATTCTACGCACAATCCTGAAAGGTCCACAATAACGGGTAGACAGCTTATAATGCTTCCCTGTACGTAACGTCTTAGAATCTTTTAGAATCCTAAGATATACCCAGTCATCAACTTTAAAATCTCTTGGAGATCTCTTAAGATCAGCATAGTATTTAGCTCTATCCTAAGCACTTCGGATACTATCCTTAGCCACTTGCAACATTTCTTGCATATCATGCAAAAAATCAGCAACCTTCTGGATCTTAACAGACTTCATCTCAACATTTACTGGAGATCTAGGTTGAAAATTGTACATAAGCATAAAAGGACTGTAACCTATAGCAGTGGACAAAATTTCATCATATGTCCAGGCTTCTTACAGACAAAACATAAGTTCTCTCTTTTAGCCTTTTCCCGGGACATAGATTTCTTGAATCTCTTTTTCTTCGGCTTTCTGGGTTCCGATGCTGCTTGATCTAATTCGTCAAAATATTTTGCTTGGTCTAGACCGCGCTTCTTAACCTTCTTGGTTTTCAAAGTGGTTGGAATATGCGCAAATTGCTTCCTGGATGACACCACTGTGGAATCATATGCTTTCGCAATCCGAAACGCATCCTCAAGGCTTTGACGCACATTTCGCCTACATTCGTTCTGATAGTCGGCTGGCAAACCTATGACAAATTGCCATAATGCCAACTTCGCATCAAATGATGGAATCCTATTCCATAGGTCCATGAATTCGTGGATATAAGAGTCTAAACTCTTTGTACCCATCTTGTAGTTCACGAACTTTAGGTAGTAGTCCACGTCATCAGCAACTACGAAAGCTTTCTTGAAAACTTCCGCAAACGCATCCCAAGTAGTTGGCTTCACCGGTAAATCTCGCCACCACGATGACGCTTTGTCGCGTAAGAACATCATGACACTTTCAATTTTCGTCTCATCAGAAACACCGTGCAGATTGAAGTAGCTACTCCACTTGGCCAACCAATCCTCGACATGATCCTTCCTAGCACAAGCACGGTCACTCAGTGGATGACCCTTGTGGAGCCTCTGATTACCGCAATGGGTATTCATGAGAGAGCCTTTTTTGGGAGCATCGTCAACTGCGCTTCCACCCCTTGTTGTTGTTCGCACTGAACTTCCTATTCCCCCCGCCTCTAATGTTTCCCTCGTCTCTGCTTCCACTCAAGGAAAGTCTGTGACCATCGGGACTACCATTCCCATCACAGCTGCCCAGGCTGCCTCACCCCCGCACACCGAAGCTATATCACCAAACACGCAGTATTTCATGGATATGTTCGAGGATTCCGACCCCTTGGGGCCACTAAAGTTTTTGAAATGCCCCAGAGCCTTGCGCCCTTTGAACTCCAATCCCCTGGAATAGGATTCTAGCAAATCCATGACACTATTGTCGGTGTTGAGGATTCATGCCAGCCACTTCAAGTTGATGACAATCCGGCCACACTTCGGGTCAACCAAGCTGCAAAATCACCAAAGCAGTTCGACGCCACCATGCCTGAGGGTTTTGAAAAAGAAGATGTTTTTGAAGAAGAAGAAGAAGTACCAACACCTACTTCACGCCAACCAAGGACAGTACCATCAGGTCCTCCTGCTATTGTCGTCTTTACGATAGTAGATTCTGGTGATGCTCTCGGTTTGGTCTCAAGCCTTGCGCAAGTGATCCAGTCTATGCTTGACAAGAAAAACGAAATGGAACAGAGAATTTCAGATCTGGGATCGGAAAACACTCTCATCAGCTAGAAAATTGTCCAGCTAGATAGAGAATTGAAGCTCCCAAGCAGCACGAAGACAAATCTGAAACTGAAAAGAAGATGACACACGTTGATCGCCTCGAAGGATACGTCAGCTCTCTACAAAATACCCCGACAACTACATAGGATCAGGTGGACAAGGCCATGCAAGATGCAAAGCAACAGGTGCAGCTGCTAAAAGGTCAATTGCAGATGGCGGAGCAGGATCGCACACGTCTCCAAGGTGAATTAGATGCGACCACCCTTGAGCATGATGCGTATCTTCAGATGCAAATACCAAATCATCCGGCCATTTTGACGGAGATCGCGTATTTGTTCAAGAAAGTGGAAACGCACAAAGTGGCCCTTCAGGGATTCCAAGGCCGCTTTGACAGGTTGAAAGGAGCAGCTTCAACTGAGTTGACAAAGGCTAAAAAAACCATCAGTGCCTATGAAAAAGTAGCCGCTCATGTGTTGGAAGTCGGACCACAAATTCCCGTACCGGTCATGACACAATTCTCCCCTACGCGTCAAGGGGATGTACCAATGGATACAGGGCTGGATTCGGGCATGGACCAGGGGGGAGTTCCAGAAATACAAGAACAACCGCCAGTTTTATCAGTAGTGCAATCAGGTCCATCCTCATCAAGGACCACACCATTATTCAGAAGGCCCATCAGCGTCGAGGACCAGATCTAGAATTTCTTAAAGCAACATCCGCATGAGTCCTCGCGTGGTGGATGGGTGTCCTTCAATTCAAGACCTCCGAGATAGAGGCTGACAAAGAAGTGGACAAAATACATACATTGGGAGAGCAGCCGGCATGGAGAATTACCGTTTTTGAGAAAACTCCGGAATCAATCAGGAGTTATGTGGCCAGCCCTCGTCAATTGCGGGTAGATCCCTATTTTGTGCCAATGCCGAGAAGGAATAAATGGAAAGATTTGGGATTGGCTATGGAAAAGATCACAATCCATATGCCCAATTGGCCATTATCCATCAGCCCTCTAGCTGGACAATATCAGAAGATTTTCACCGGGCCTTACAGGCATACCAGCGAGAGTATGTCCACTCTCCAGATATGACAATGCAACAATCGACACTGTTTGTGAAAGATTTAACTCTGTTGGCATCAGTGGCAACCAGATGGGACGATTGCCTTCATCCTTTGGCATTCGATCCAAATAAGCTGATGGCCTCAGAGAATATCAAAGATCAGTTGCTAGTTGCTCGTTTATATTTTCGTGCAACAATGATGGGAGGCTCCTGGGAATCTCGCTTCACATCTTGGACGACTTCAAAGTGGATTGCAGGAGCCCATCTTTGTTTTTTGTCCTATAATTTGGATTTTAATACTACCTGCCTCGACTTTATGGAGAAGGTGCAGTACCATTCAATAAAGATTCGGCGCAAGGCCAATAAAAGTCCTCAATAACTGCATCTCATAGGTGTCGTAGGACCACCACCAGTTTTGGTGGGGGATACTGTTGGAGGGTTTCCCGATTCCAAGGCAACCCTAACCCTAGTGAGAGGGATTTGGCACCCTGTGTGTGTGTAAGTCCAACCCAATGATCACATGATTAGTTACAAGTCAATAAAAGGACTTTAGGCCTTTTTGCGAGACTTTTAATGTCGCAGGGCCTAAATGTCAAGTTAGTGAATAAAGTTGGGTTTCCCTCCAATTTGGATGGTTCCCACTCTTTTTCAAATTTGAATAATTAGGGAGGTTTGAATAATTAGGGAGGCAGAAATGGACCAATAGGATTCAGAGGCCAGGGTTCTCCTCTCTATCATAAAAAAGGACCAACTCGAGTTCCTACACATGTTCATTTTCTCATTTCAATAAAGCATATTGGTTCTCTTCATAAATGGATTGATGAATATCCTTGCTCTCTATCACTTTTCCTCCATCTCTCATGCTTTCTTTGGATTTTGCTAATTGTTGGATTTGATTGTTATTGGGATTGCATGTTATTATACTTTTTATGAGAGAGAACGAGAGAGAGAGAAAGAGTAAGCTATCATTGTTGTGGATGCGTAGTGTTAATGGATGTTAGAGTTAGAATTCATGTTGAAATCTGAACTATACTATCGCTCTCATGGGAACAAATCTATGCGTGACAACTAACTCCGTCTCTTTGATGCTAGATTGACTAGATCTTGGATTCAATTTAGGCAAGGAAAGAAATCCACTGCAGCCACGAGTGGCTGTCTACCTCTTCCTCCAATGAAGAATTTTAATGCATCAATATTCCAAAAATCTTCACCCCTGTATAGTTGACTTTCAAAACATCCTCAAAGAAAGTCTTTGTAAGAACAGTTTTGCCGCCATGCTGCCAAGGAAGCTCTGTTCAGGTCCCATTGGTATTCTCAAGATAAATCTTGATACTTTCCATCTTGTCTTCATATGTACACTTCTTTCAGAATAGTTTTTGTGCCAAAACGATCTTTTCAATTTGTTTTCAGTTGTTTTCTCTTGTCCCACATGTACAAGGATATTTTGCGCTGTTCTGTGGCTCTTTTCTTATCTTTTGTATCAAAATTCGAATACACCCAAGTCGTTTTATATTTTAAATCCCAAATTCCGCTTTGAGTTCTATTGGGGCCCTCTCCAACGAATATATTGTATATCTTCTCATTTTAATCCATGGTCATATTCTCTCCACTAGTTCATATTTTAATTTTCTGCCGATTTTAACTTTACAATAATTTATTCCAATAAGTCCGGCATACTCTCTCTCTCTCTCTCTCTCTCTCTCTCTCTCTCTCTCTCTCTCTCTCTCTCTCTCTCTCTCTCTCTCTCTCTCTCTCTCTCTCTCTCTCTCTCTCTCTCTCTCTCACGTTTATTCAGTAGGCTTTTACTTTTTACTTTAGTAGTTTTCTCATTTGATTTTTTTTTACTTTTTGATTTAGTAGTTTTCTCATTTGATTTCTTTAATATTTTATTCTTTCTTTAATTGCCTGTTTTTTGCATGTTGTGATAATGGTGGAATTGATCTCCAAGTAGGTGGCTTCTTTGAATTTGTTGTATTGTCAGCCTAAAGATCATAATTATGGATTTTCTACATAGATTTTGTGGGAAATCAAAGGATTTTTTTATGGTTTTAGTGAATTTTTCACCTAGAATTCATGTTTTTTTTGCTTGGAATTGGTCATAGCTACTGATGTAGTACATTTTCTAGATTCTACTTGCTATTTTACAGTCATTAATGATTGGATCTAATGATTGCATGATGTTTGAATAGTCAAAAGGATGATTAGATAGTGATTTTGGACAAAAAATTGGGGTTTTTGGAGTGGAAATGGGCTATAGAATCCATATTTGACTAAAATCAGAACATGTAGTGCTTTCATGTAATGGATTTACAGGGATTAGGATTAGATTACACTTATCTGTGGATTTGACCAACAAATTTTGGTCAAAATTGGTCAAAAAACATGGTTTTTTGAAGATTTTTGGATAAATTTTGTGGTAGATCTCAAAATTCATAGCCAATATTTTGCCTGCACGTTTTCAAAGGTGTAGTGAAGCTGTCCTAAGGCTTTCATGAAGTCTGATTAGGACTGGACATCATTAGGGGGCTCAAAACAGTATGTTTGTTATTTTTGGACATGAATACCTATCAAATGGGGGTTTGAACCTTTTGATTATCTCCGTACTGTGCTTTATAGCAACCAATTTGGTGTCCTGAAGAGAAAATTATGGCTTTGTCAATTTTTGAACTAAAATTTGCAAAATTTTGAAAATGTTCTGATGCATGCATGCTTGTAATTCAATGTAGTGATTGTCTGTTGATGAAAATGTGTGAATAGACCTGTATGCATGCTTGGAGCATGTTGCATGCGTAATCAGTAGATTGATCAGATGAATTCTTGCATGAAACTAATTTTTGGTAATTCTAGATCAAAAAGCAGATTTCCTAGTGGCTAGGCTATTTTGGAAAAAAATTTCGTTTTTACGAAAAAAATCAGTGCATGTCAAGTTTGTTGCATGCATATTGTTTCGAAATGATTTTGATATGTGACAATACCTGTGAATTTAATAGATCGATCTTTTTAATCGATTTTCACAGTTGGTCCATTTCAAACGAATTTCAAAAGTCCCAAATCTAATTTTCCAGTTCCTTGGCAATTTACGTAAGAAATGATTTTTTTTATTGAAATCACTGCATGTCATGTTGGATGCATGCTGGATATTTCAGAATCCTTCCAATATGTGATGGTAACTGTGAAACTGTCAAGTCAATGTTTGATCGATTTTCACAGTTTAGGTCCATATTGAATGGAATTTGAAAATCCTTGTTTACGTAAAATTTCAAGAAACCATTGTTCAAATTCATTGATTATTGATCAAACAAAAATGATTTATAAAGTGAATGATCTTAATGTGTTGGAATCAGTCAGTTCTTTAAGATCAATGTAACCTTCACTTTTAGTTGAAAATTTTGTGAATCTGTCAATTAAGGAGCATTTCTTGTTTTAGGGATCAATAAAGACCAAGAATAATGTAAATCTAATTGGAACAGTTTCTATGTTGATCCATAAGGGGACTTGCAAGGAATTAAGTGCGGCAGTTAATGATTGAACAATCAAAACTGTTTGGATGATTAGTGTTAAAGTTTCAAATACCAAATTAAACTTTTTCCTAGTACAAATTTGGCGGTTTTTTTAATCTAAACCATTTTTGGAAGGGGGAACAGAGTGGAAGTCGGAGATGTAGATGATTGGTGGTCTTAGTAATTCGGTTATTTTATTTACATTCAATTCTTGAAGTATAACTAATTGCAAGTGAGAATAAAATTGGGAATGATTTAAGAAGAATGAATATGGGAAAGATTAAATTAAGGTTCACTAATTGTTACCAAGTATCATTTTGTTATGGATTGGATCAGTGGAATAAAGCTTTAATCTTAATTTTATGTCCAAAGATGTTTGTAGAATTTAGTCTAATCTTGGTTTGTACACTAAGATCTGTTGTAGACTGATTGGTAGAAGAAATTTTGTCAATAAGAGTTAGATGGTTGGAAAACTTGTGATGTGGAGTTATTCACTTCAAAGATTTCCCAAATATGTTATTTACTCATGAGGAATAGAGTTCTTTTGTAGCTGAGTTGCAAGATTCTCAATGAGTTATGTGAGTAACATATGCATACTATGGATATCAGTTTATCCTATGTTTATGTATAGGAACATAGTTGGATATGTTGCTTATATACATCTTAATCTTGTGGATCTACTATGTGTTTTCTATGTACTGAGTTTATATCATATACTTAAACTAGTCAGAGTGCATAGACATATGAACAAGTAATGTGAGGAACAATTACTTGCAAGTTAATGGTTCTTTTTGTGGAAAGGATAATTCACTAACTTAATGATGGTTTTGGAAGAGGATCTAAATGTGGTGTTATACTAGTCTGCACCTAGACATTTAAGATTTCTGAATCATTTACAATTGACTTGAGTGATTGGATTACTTCTGATTAGAAGTTAATTGGATAAATAAGCAGTGTGAAGAGAATTCACCGAGAACTGTTTATTTTGAACTATATTGCTTATAAGACACATGATTGTGAGTAATCTAGATTCATCTATGAGAATTGTGTGCATGGAATATAGAATATTTCTTGAGGGAGAAATATCCTAAGTTATTGACTATATCTCAGTGAGCTCATATTGGATGACAAAGTCTAACTAATTTCAAGGATAACCACTAAATTCAGTTGGAATTCAGCAAAACTTTGTAATCTCTAGATGTGGTTCTAGGTGATTGTATAAAGTTTACATTGTTAAAGACAAATGTTATAATGGTTTTTAATTACTAGGTTGATTGTAGAATTTGGAGCTCATAATTTGGTTAAGAATAAGATTGGAAGAATATTCTTGGAATACAGTGATTTTCCTTGTGAAAAAAATTTCAGAATGATTCTTATATTTCTTGAGTTGTATGTTGTGCATATACTCCAGTATCTCTGAATGATTAAGTATGATTTCAGAATTTGATAAATTATGATTGACGAATCATAAAATTCTAAATGTTTATGATTGATGGATCATAAATTGATTCTTAAAGGTCATTAGATGATTATATGAAAATTCTTAAGATAGTGGGTAATTCTTAATCTATTGGTTGAGTCAAAAATTTAGATTTCGGAGTAGTTCCTAAAATGGATAGCCAATCACTCCAGGTGTATATGGTTATTGGTTATGCCTCGTCAGTCTGGGCTTGGCTTGTAAAGTGATTAATAATCATATGAGGGCCCAGACCTATAATTGGACATAGGAACACTTGCATGGTGTTTGACTGCTATAATGCAAAAATAGGAGGTTAATTGCTAATATAGACTACATAGGAATCCTAAGGGGAATATTCTCTCTTTGGAGAGAGAATACTTACCATGGAAACTCGCCCATCTTCCTATTGGAAATTTAGTTTCTTGAGCCATGATTCCTCCTCTCTCTTGCATTCATTCACCATGGTTGGGGGGCTAGATCCAGGACGGAACTCCATGAGGGATCTAGGATTGGATGGGTGGTTTTGCTCCACAGGTGTCCTTTTGGTTGTTTTGCAACAGGATTTAGTTAGATCTTCATAAGGTGATTCTTACAGGGGCACTCCTCGCCGACGAGGGAAGACACACAAATCAGCCACATAAGAGTTGTTCAGATTGCTAATGATGCATGGGACATCATAGCAATCCTCTACGATATCAACGACCTCACCTCCAAACTCCATTTAAGAAAGAGATTTTTCTCCCTGAGAATGATTGAGACAACAATTGTTTTGAGTCATCTCAACACTTTCCAAAATCTCATGGAGTAAATGATTTCAACTGGTTAAGAAATACAAGACTCGGATGTTGTTATGACTCTATTATCGAGTCTACATGAAGCCTATGAAAATTGGGTAGTGGCAATTTTGATCCAAAAGAATTTAACTCTATCAAGAGTAATCTCACTTCTTCTACAAGAAGAAATCAGGAGATCAGCTTTTTCCTCAGACTTAGGATAAGATCCACAAGCACTATATTCAGATCCAAAAAGAAGAGCAATATGCAGCCAGGGTCGAATTTTGGCTCAGGCTCAAATTTTGGCTCTAGGTCAAATTTTAGCTCTGGATCGAATTTTGACTCAAGGTTGAATTCGAACACTTCATCCTTCCAACCAAAGCAGAAACTATTCTGCAAATACTGCAAAAAAGCTAGACATGAAATCAAGGACTGTAGAACTTTAAAATAAAACAATGAAAAGAAGAAGCAGTACCAACAACAAGCACATGAAACAACTTTTATGATCAAGGTTGGAGAACAACATGATATCGATTCTTGGTATCTTGACTCTGGAGCAACTCAACACATGACTCACCACAAAGACTGGTTCAATGACTATGAATTATACACCCACTCTCGAATTGTGCAACTTGGAGACAACTCATCTCACACAATCCAAGGTGAAGGAACAGTCATGATCAAATTTCAAAAGGGTGATGCTTCAATCAAATTAGTACTCTCCTTTGCAACTGCAGCAGATCTAGAAGTCCATCAAATGGATGTCCAGACCGTTTTCCTCAACGAGACCATTGAAGATGAAATTTTCATGTCATAACCTGAAGGATACGAGCTGAAGGGTAAGCAACACCCTATATCTAAAATACACAAGACATTCTATGGGCTGAAATAGTCATCCAGAGCCTGGTTCTAGGAAATAAATGCATTCCTTATTGAGAATGATTTTATTCTAAACTTAGTAGATTCAACTGTCTACTTCAAATTTGTATCGGATTTTCTCATCATCATCACTCTCTATGTTGATGATACTCTATTTTTCAATAATGATCTGATTTTGATGAAGGACACCAGATGCATGCTAGCCAAGGAGTACAAAATGATTGATATGGATTCAGCCCACTATTGTTTCGGAATTGAAAATTTTCGAATTCGACCCAACCGACTGTTATTTATCAACCAACAGAGATATCTCACCAACGCGGTAGAAAGATATGGAATGGCTAACTACAAACCAAGTCTATTTTCACTCGACCCAGGACTGAAGCTGTCAAGGGAACAATCTCCTCAAATTGAGGCAAAATAGGAAGAGATGAAGCAATATCTCTTCCACTCCATCATTGGCTCACTAATGTATGTAATGATCTACACTCGACTAGACCTTGCATACCCAATCAGTTCACTCAGCTAGTTTTTATCAAATCTGGGTCTAATGCACTGGAAAGCACTCTTGAAAGTCACGAAGTAGATCCAAGCAACCTTGATAGCATTGTCATCAACCAAATTAGAATACATTGCTGCCATGAATGCTACTAAAGCGACAATTTGGCTGAGACACCTGCTAGCAGAAATCGACCTTGCACAATCACATCCAACAATCATTTTCTATGACAATCAAAGCACCATCTCTCTCTCTCTCTCTCTCTCTCTCTCTCTCTCTCTCTCTCTCTCTCTCTCTCTCTCTCTCTCTCTCTCAATCCGAGATTTCATTCATGAAGCAAGCATATCAAAATTAGGTATTATTATTTAAGAGAGAAAGTGCAAATCAAGGAGGTATCACTAGTCTACTACAAGACATAATCGATGGCAGCAAATTATTTCACAAAAGCCCTATCAAACGAGCATCATTTCAGATTCAACGACATGTTCAATTTGAAGATCAAACTTTCCATGATCCACATTAAGGGGGAGTGTTGATTTTCAATGCTTAGCCTTAAATCCTTTTATTAATGAGCATCCTGAAAGTTGAAAACTGAAGGCTCAAGTTTTTCCTTAGCAAAATTTCTTTTGACCCTGGGTCGGGTCGGATCGGTTCAGATTTTTTCGACCCTGCACTAAATTTCCGACCCTAGATCGGATCGGGTCTAGATTTTTGACCCCGGAAAGTCCAACCCTCAGCATATTTATGACCCAGTGTATATTTTTTTATCCTTTATATAAAATCTGACTCTATGTAATTTTTTGATACTGTCAATCTGACACAACGACTTCGCGTTGGAAGTTCACCTACTTTATACATGCATTTATGGCATAAAGGTTGTAATTAATATAGAAGATAACATTCAATGCGAGATAGTTGTAGATATTTTCAGTATATCTAATTCTAGATTCAGAAATATTCTAATATTCAGACACTTTTGATGATTGTAATCTATCAATTAGATCAATCTGTATCAGCGTTATCACGCACAACAAGCTAAAGTAATAACTTCATGCAATTGTACTCATTAGTTGATAATAATCAAGGTGCAATTTGTCCTATTGTTGTTATTGGTCATTACACATTTGTTTGAATCCATCGTCTGAACTATTTTGCTACTAAATGTTGCATTTTCGATCCACTCATCTAGCTCGCTCCCAGCTTCCACACAACCCACTGATTTCCGACAAATTCATCTCTGTAGGAATCAATTGCCTACTAGCAAAGTAGATTAGGTAATCCTTCTGGTACTCCCCAGATTGTGTTAGAACACACCCTATGCATATTTTGAGGCTTCTGTATGGACATGAAATTATATGGTCAGATAGGGGGTTGTAGGACTAGTGTGGTTACTAAGGCTTTCTTGAGTTTATGAAATGCCTCAGTAGCTTCAACTGTCCATTCGAGTTGCATGGTCATTTGGTATATCTAATGGGCCAGCTTGACAAAATTCAAGACAAACCTCCGATATTAATTGCAATGCCCCATAAATATATACTTCACGTACTATTCCAGATTCAAGTAAGGCAAGTATTATGCGGATCTTGCCTATGTCAATGGCGATACCATACTTCAAAATAACATCGTCTAGCACTACGTTGTGTATGAAAAGAAATTGACATTTGGCTAGGTTTAGAGATATGCCGAATAATTGACATTTTATCAACACCTTCTCCAAGCAAGATAAATGCTTGGCTTGAGAGGAGTGAACACACAAGTCATCCATGAAGATTTCAAGAAATTTTTGCAAAAAGTCCTTGAAAGCATAGCTCATCACTCGTTGGAAGGTGCTAGGAGCATTGCACAATCCAAATTGCATCACTTTATATGCATACGTTCCTCACTCAGTGGAGAATGTAGTTTTTGTACTGATCTTATGAGCTATTTGCACTTAATTATAGCCACTAAACCTATCTAAAAAGCTATAAGCTTATGCTCTGGCTATCTTCTCTAAAGAGAAAATGGTCCTTGTTGGTAATGGCAATGAAATTCTTGTAGTCCACACAATTCGAAGTTTTATGTTTTTTTCAGGCACCACCACAATTGCCGATACCAATCTGTTTGTTTCATCATGTAGATGAATCTTACATTTAGAAGCTTGATTAGTTTTTCTTGAATCAGCTAGGTGTAATGTGAGTTAGACTGATATGGCCTACTAACAGTGGGTTTTGCTCCATCAACCAGAGGAATGGTTTGAACCACTACATCCGGTGATATGCCCTTCAACTCAGCATAATTCCATGCTAGACAATCGTAGTATTTGCGAAGAAGGGCTTTTAGATCTCGTAGTTCATCTCGCTCTTTATCTTCTCTGACAAAAACTATGCGACTATCCTCTCCTTCTTTTGCTAGATCCATCTCTTTAGTACGAGCATGACCTCTGTAAACGTTGGCTCCTTGCGAGGTGTCTTCTATTGGTTCTCTCTTGGCTTTGGACATGACAACTACCAATTCATCCATTTTTTAATCCTTAAAGTATTGTGGTATGTCGTTGTAGCGGCCTAAGTCACATGTCACACATCGATTCATTCCCAAGAGAATAGTGATTCCCTTTCAAAGTCAGCTTGCAAACTATCCTCCTCCTATTCTAACCACACCTAGATTAATCACCCTACTTTAAGCACAAGCAACAAGAAGAGATGGTGGAGGCAACTTGCACTCATACCTCTCTCATCTCTCTAAAGATCACAAGAAAGAGCAATGCAAATGAAATAGCAAATAGACATAAGCATCAAACACAAAAATGTGTGTGTGTGTGTGTGTGTGTGTGTGTGTGTGTGTGTGTGAGAGAGAGAGAGAGAGAGAGAGAGAGAGAGAGAGAGAGAGAGAGAGAGAGAGAGAGAGAGAGAGAGAGAGAGTACAAGGATGTTCTGATCTGATTTTGGCATAATTTCCTCTTCCTATTGAATATGGAAATGAGGTACAAGAGGTGTCTTTTAATAGATGGAAAAGGCCCTTGCCCCTTTCTCCTATTGGCTAATTATAACGGCAAGGATTCTAATCCAAGTCGCTTAAGTTAGCACAAAACAGATATAATGGTGCTAAGAAAGCACAAAGGGCACCCACATGTTTCATGTGAGTTCTAATTTGGGCCCTTTTAGTTTTTTTATTAACAACTTGACTTAGGACCAGTAAGTAAGATTCGGTATACTCCTAGTCTTGGATACACGGTACTAGATTCGGTATACTCCTAGTCTTGGATACACGGTACTCCAGTAAATCAAGCTGTTAGTTATGCCACGTCATACTGGATGTGATCTGGAAATAACTAATATCTTTGTGAGGCCCAGAACACACTAAATGGAGATTACACAAGGTTGAGACAGTGTATGCATGTGTAGAGTTATCAATAGCCATTCTATGAATAGGTGGTCCATGCATAGGACTCTATTCTAGGTGAATCTATGTATAGGGAATTTAGGGCTATGCATGGCTATGTGCCCAGGTTCCTTTTGGCTCTATATATCGAGGCCAAACTCGCCCTACTCCTCATTGTGATCATTGATTCATTGCCAGAGTTTCACTCTACATTCATGGTTCTTATTTCTTGGCTTGGGGGTGAAGCTTCTAGAGTTGATTGGTTGCTTCTACTTGGTTGGGTGGTTGCTCAAAAGTGTGTTTTCCATTGTGTATTGTCTTGTAAGCAGGATCTTAGGGAGTTTTCCCTTATAGTCGTATCAGAGCAAGGCTTACAAAGATTGGAGAACATGGAGAAGGGCTACCTTTTGTCAAAATTTTGGATTGGATCCATGGGAATTCTCTTCCAAGGGAGATAATGTTGGAGAGTTTGCGGATCCCAAGGCAACCCTAACCCTAGTTAACAAGTGAGAGGGATTTGGCACCCTGCATGTGTAAGTCCAACCCGATGACCATATAGTTATTTGATTGATTAGTTAAATGTTAATAAAAGGACTTTAGGCCTTTTTGCGGGACTTTTAATGTCGCAGGGCCTAGATGTTAAGCTATTGAATAAAGTTGGCTTTCCCTACAATTTTGATGGTCCCCACACTTTTTTAAATTTGAATAAAAAGAGAGGCAAGATTGGACCAATAGGATTCAGAGGCCAGGGTCCTCCTCTCTACTATAAAAAGGGACCAAGTCGAGTTGTTCATTTCCTCATTTCAATAAAGCAGATTGGTTCTCTTTAGAAATGGATTGATGAATGTCCTTGCTCTTCCTTTCTTTTCCTCCATTTCTCATGCTTTCTTTGGATTTTGCTAATTGTTGGATTTGATCATTATTGGGATTGCTATTTCTTATGCTTTTTGTGAGAGAGAAAAGGAGAGAGAGAAGAGTAAGTTTCTATGATTGTTGTGGATTCAGGGTTAATGGATGTTAGTGTTAATGCTTAGTGTTAATGGATGTTAGTGTTAGATCCTCCATTCATGTTGAAATCTGAACTATACTATCGCTCTCATGGGAACGAACCTACGCGTGACAACTAACTCCGTCTCTTTGATGCTAGATTGACTAGATCTTGGATTCAGGTTAGGCAAGGAAAGAAACCCACTACAATTTTGGCGCCGTTGCCGGGGAGCTACGCCAATTTTTCAGTTTGCAGCATGTTTGGTTGATGGTTAGCTTGCATTACGCATTTTGTCGTGGCATGAATAGTGTTAAATCTGCATTTTAGGGTTAGTTTGGGATTGATTTGTTTGATTTGAGTGGATTTTCTTGTTTGAAATCTAATCTGATTATTAAACAGAGAAAGCTATTTAGATCACCAATCTCATTTGGATCTGAGATATCAGATAAAATAACAAAAATCGGTCAAATCTGTCAAATTTGGTCAAAAAGAGGCAAAAAGCGTCATCAGAGCTCAGAACTTTTTACCCTCTTTTAGGAAACCTTCGCCAAGTTGCAGACACATTTGGTTTTGTTTACAGAACCTTCAGTTTGAAGGGTGAAGATTAATTCCCAGTAGATTTCCAGAAACATCTAAAAAACCACCATAAAACACCAAAAATTATTAAAACCCTAAAAAATACAGAAAAAGAACCTTCGCCCGATTCACTGTGCTTAGATGTGATTCAAATCTATCTATTGTCAGGCTGGTAAAGAATAATACCAAAAATAGAAAGATTTTCAGAGGATCAGTTGTCATATTGTCATATTTTTGTCAAAAAAGTCACTTTTTTTTTGCAAAATTACCAATATTACTCTTGATCCTTCGCCAAAACCTCGACCAGTTTCCAGAACATTCTATTTATAGAAAAATACTATTTTTGAGTTCGACAAAGATTCTTCTTGATCAGATCACAAAAAATCTTGATTTTTACCCTCGCCAGATTACAGAAACTGTATTTCTTTGTGTCAGAAAACTTCGTTCGGTTTTCCATAGTTTTATCTGTGTCAGATCTTCCAGCTGAGAAGTCGGCGAAGGTTATTTCCCAAGAAATTGCCAAAAAAGTGTTCAGAGAGTTTTTTTTTTTTCCAAAATAGCACTGTTGAACCTTCGCCGAGTCAACCTTCGCCTAGAGAACCTTCGCCAGTCCTATTTTAGTTTCTGATTTTCCAAATCAAGTCTCTGTCAAAATTTGGATCAAATATGTTATATTTTGAATTGGATTATGAGAGATTTATCATTTTTGAGAAGTATCAATTGATCGAATTTTGGAAAGTTTTTCATCATATAGAATCAGATTCTTGAAAAGTGGAATAGAGCTAGCAGATCTAATCTGAGACAGTTTTTTGGAAGAATCTATATCCAATCTCATTATCGATTATCTAAATTTGTAAAGATGGTTGCCCCTGGAGGTGCTCCACAGGAGGTCAATCCAATTATTGTTAGAAGAGCACCCCGATTGGATCTACCCAAATATAATGGATTAACAGATTCAGTTAGATTTCTTCATATCTATGCTGAATCTTGTGAGGTCTATGGTGAGATTTATCCTCAAGATAAACTTAAGCTGTTTCCTATGGCCTTAATAGGCGCAACACAAGATTGGTATTATAACCAAGATGAAATTGAACGTACAGATTGGGAGGTTGTTGAACGAGCCCTTATCTCACGGCTCAAACCGCGGAAGTTTATGGAAGACCCTTTCCTACTTTTAAGTAAAATTAAAATGGGAAAGCGGGAAATGGTTCGAGATTACATCGAAAGGGTGAAACGTCTTAGATCTGAATGTGAACCTGAACTGATTAATGAAAATGCCATGATTATGTGGTTTTCGTCAGGTCTACCTAAACTGATCAGACGTGAGCTGAAACACCATAATGAGTACGCACTTTTGCAAAATGCTATGGATGATGCAATTCGGGAGGAGGATGAAGATTCAGATGATGAGCCGAATGTCAGTATATTGCCTTATATAGCAGGGCATACTACTACGACATCCACCACTATTGCATCAACGAATGCCAATGCTACTGCAGAAATGATGCTCAATAAGTTCGAGAAACTTGGGAAGACCCAGCAGAAACAGATGGAAAAGTTGCAGTTGCAATTTGATGAGAAGATCAAAGCATTGGAAATTTTCCACGGAGAAGCGAACAAGGAAGCTGAGAAGTTTGCAAAGATTTTTCCTACAAGGGAAAATGTCTGGTGTTCTATTTGTACAGGAAATCACACAGTGAACGACCCTTGGATAATTCAGCAACGGTATGCCCAGATGGGATATCGAGATCCACAGTATGGAGGAAATCTGGCAACAAGACTGCGACAATCTACTCTTGGATACCCGGAACGTCTAGCTTTGCTTGCCCCACCAAAACACTTTGTTCCTCCTGCTAATTTGATGGAACCAAAACCTTACGAAAGTGTTGAGCAATGGAGCTATGGTAATGATCAGGAAGGTGAATCTTCAGAACAGTATGCCATTTATGTTGCCGCTCAACAACATGCCTCGAGAAATTGGGCCAGAGCACCACTTGGATGCTTTGCATGTGGAGAAAATCACAGAGTTGCAAAATGCTCAAATAAAGAAAAATTTGTACCATTTTGTCGTGATTGTGGATATGGGCATTGCTATAAAGACTGTCCAGCAAGACCGCAACACCTATAAATTTGATAACAATCAAGCAAGGACCAATAGCTCAAAATAAACCAAGTGCACTCTTGATGGTGGTCACCAGAGCACAAAAGCAAAAAGAACCAGTAGTGGATCCAGTACCTGCTGATTCTATACCATTGAATGATACACCAACAACATCGGGAGTCTATCCAAATCTTAATGTAGAAAAACAAAGATATCAGGATATGAGACAATGGATTAAACATCTGCAAGAAGAAGAGGAACTTGAAGCTACTAAAGTAACAGCTGAAGTTCGGTCTTCACCATTGCAGCCTCCAAGAAATTTATGTATGGATATGAATGATCAATTACATCATCACGAAGAACCCTTCAAGATGACTGAACCGGAAGCACTGCATACAGAATTACTCATGAATATTTTGTCTAGCAAGATCAATATTTCATTGGGAGAGTTCCTAAAGATGGTGCCAAAAGCAAACGAAGTCTTAGCGCAAAAGTTAGCTCAAGAAAAACCAGAAGTCCATCAGGAGCCGCTTTTTTTTGCTAGATTTGAAGAACCTAACGATGTACTCCATGTTGGAGCCGCTTGGGAAAGTGAACAAAAGAATATCACTTTGTCGATACAACATAGACAATTTTCTAAAGAAGCAGCCGTGATAGATGGCGGTTCAGGAGTTAACCTGATTTCTACAAAGCTATGTACAAAATGGGGCCTTACAAAGATTAAGCTTGCTACTTTTGCTATTAAGCTAGCTGATCAAACGACAGTTCGTCCACGAGGAATGTTAGAAGATATACCTGTCAGGATTGCAGGAGTACAATTCATCATTGCTTTTGTCGTGATGGACTTACCAGAAGCACCAAATGTCTATCGAGTTCTCTTAGGATGTCCACGGTTACGAGTTGCGCAAGTAATTCATAATTGGGGTACCGAAAAAATCACTTTTGAAAATCGTGAATGTGCAGTTAAAGTTGATCCTACGACTTGGACTATCAAACCAGTGGTTCAAAAAGTGGATGATGATTCATCAACAACGGATCACACTTGTGATCGACCAGAGAAAAAACTGGGAGTTCACTACGATTCTCAAACGGATACTGTCAATTGGAATGAAGCTCTTGCAACAATTGATTGTACAGCAGGATATATGTGTCAACAAGATAATCAATCAGAGTTGATGTCTCTTAGGCAATCTGGTGAACTGGGGCTTAAAAAGTCATAATAAAATATTGGTTGCTTGATTCAACTTTGCGTGTAATTTTGCAGACTGATTATGAGAGATAGAATTCTTGAGAGTAGAAGGAGGGTGAAGGGATGAGTAGGAGAAGATTAGAATTCCAACACTCTTCCTTAAGCTTGTTGCTACGAATCTGGACTCAAATTGAGATTTAGTAATTCTACTATGACAGTAAATCAGTCAATGGCAGATGCTTTATGATATGTGGAGGGCCAATAAGCTGGGTTTGCAAGAAGCAAACAGTTATGGCACAATCTTCATGCGAAGCTGAGTATGTAACAACTTCAAATAATGTGAATGAAGTTGTGTGGCTGAGGCAGTTGCTAGATGAACTTGGAGAAAAGCAAGAAGAATCTACTATCATGTATATGGACAACACAAGCGCAATCTCCATGACTTAGGATCCGGTCTTCCATTCCAAGACTTTGGCCATGTAGTTTGGGACTTTTCCTATATGTATATTGTTTCTTTGTAATCTATTAACTTTTGTTGTGACACCTTTGAGAGCTTGTGAGGAGTGGCTATGGTGATTGATTGATGTGATATGCATACTGCACTAGATCCTATCAAAATTTCAACTGTAGCTGACTCAGCCCAGGATTAATCTCATAAGCACAAGCCTATCTTGTGGTCTTTTGTTAATGCATTCTGATATAGCATTGGATCTCGAGTTTCAAGGTGATCCAAAATGTAGATAATGTCAACCTTCCAATTGTGCCTAGTTGTTACAAATAGAAATCTTTTGCTCTTGGCATAATTTGATATTGTGATATCTTAATAGTACAACGTCATGTTTCAATGGAAAAATGTGAAAAACTCGACACTGCAGTTTTACATGGAATTTCACACAGGCGAAAAATGCGACACTGCAGAAATACACAAGATTCCTCATAGTCTACGTCTTCACGCTCCAATAACAATTGTTCTAATTAGTCAGTTAATTAGCTGTTAAGCGACCTTGTAAATGTAAAGCTAGAATAATGCAAGATCTTCTAGTTGCTATGAATGTAAATGAGCGATTGAAGATAAGAAGAGATATTAGCATCATAGGATGATCAGACAGAGATCAAACGACCAGAACGAGTCTGTCAACAGCTGACTCCTCAGAGTTACTGATTATATATAGAGAGAGATATTCAGAACTTTAGCAATTGCTTTGAATCTGTGAGTAGGATCATGTGCTTATCAGTGCAATTGTGGTCTGATCGTTGTTACTACAACTTTATTATATAAATTCGCTACTGTTCTACATCTTTTTGCATTCTTGTTGAATGAAATTAACTCTCACTCCTCTTATGCAAACATCATTATAAAGAGAAATGTATGGCTGTCTCTGACACCTAAATTATTTCTACATTCTCTTCATATCAGATTATCAGCATTAGAGGATTGCATGGCTGTCTCAGACGCCTAATCATTTCTGTAATCTCTCTTTCACGGCAGTCTAAGACTCTTACACTAATAATCTTATTCAACACAAAAGAAAAGCTCGTAATCTCCATTCTCTAAGTAATCCACAATCCTGTTAAACATAGTTATTAATGTTCTTTCATTATCATTATTGTTGTCTTTCATCTGTCACGCATTCACCCAACAGATGTGGTATTAGAGTTGATAATTTCCATCTCATGAACTACCATCAAAGTGGTATCGGAGCCAACAAAGGTGGTATCAAAGCTTCCGCCACAACAAAGTGGTATCAGAGCGCTGGTTTATTGGATTACTAGAGTCTAGGATTTATAATAGAGCTTAATACGTTCTTATTTCATAAGAGCTGGTTTATTCTATTTGTGTTCAATCTCCGTTCCTCGATTTTAATGGAAGGTTCAATTTCAGAGATCCGCTTGATTAACAAATTCAACGGAGATGACTTCCACATGTGGAAGTTCAAGATGAGGATGATCTTAATCGAGAAGGAGCTATGGGGATACGTAACCGGTTCTATAGCCAGACCAGCAGAATCTGAACTACTTCCAACATGGGAAGCAAAAAATGGCAAAGCACTTGCCATTGTATCCTTGAATTTGACTCAGATTGCCCACGTATCAAACAACACCACCTCCAAAGAAGCGTGGGATATCCTACAAGTATCTACGAGACTTCCGATGTATCGACTCATCGCTTTCTAAGGAAGAAGATCCTCACATTCAAGATGAGTGGAGGCACCTCAGTCAGTGATCATCTAAAAGAATTCAAACAGTTGCCGAATCAACTTGGTGCCATAGGTTCCCCTATTTCAGAAGAAGACTCAACAATGTCTCTTCTTGTCAGTTTTCCATCCTCCTATGACAACCTAGTATTGCTTCTAAGCAATATTCCTGCACTGTCTCTCCAGAAGCTGACAGCAAGCCTATTGCAAAAAGAAGTCAGGAGAAAAAGCTTATCTACAACGAGTACCAAGTCAATGACATTGTACTCTAATAAGTAGTAGTCCAAGAAGAAGAAGAACTTCAAGGACAAGAAGACGAAGGTGGAGCAGCCAGTCTCAACGCAACAACAACAGCGGCAGCACAATCAACAATCACCAAAGACCAAACTCTTTTGCAGGTATTGCAAAAGATCCAATCATGAAATAAAGGATTGTCGCATCCTCAAGCACAATGAAACGAGGAAGAAGATGTAGCAGCACCAAGAGGGAGGCTCTGACACTGTCAGAAATCCACAAGAAGAGGACAAGGCGCTGATGGTACAAGATCAACCAAGTAGAGATGCCTATCAATGGTATCTTGATTCAAGTGCTTCACAACACATAACGCCATGTAAGAACCTATTTCTACTCTCACAACAACAGATTCAAAGTACATTTTCTTTGGCGATTCAAGTTCACACAAGGTTGAAGGCCAAGGTTCCATTCAACTACAATTCCTTGACGACATCACTAGACAGCTAAATGGTGTACTTTATGTACCCAAATTAGCAAAGAATTTATTATCTATTAGCAAGATCACTAATCAAGGCTATAAAGCTTTGTTTACTGCTAGTCGATGTACTATTTTTGATGAGAACTCCAATGAAATCCTCTCTGAACATAGAGACAAAAATTTGTATATTCTGAGTTATGATTATGCACTTTCTGTGAGTAACTCTGATGCTCATGTTTGGCATCAGAGATTAGGTCATTTAATTAAACATGCGTTCAATCTTGTACATGCATCATAACAAATTGGTCAAGGATATAAATATCAATGCTATTTCTACAACTAATCAAACTGTCTGTGAAAATTGTCTACTAGGGAAACAACCTAGAACAAAATTTCCAAGAGGACAAGCCAAAAGAGTGAAGTCCGTTCTGTCACTAATTCACAGTGACTTATGTGGTCCTATGAGCATACCCTCTTTGGATCAAGCTCTATATTTCATTACATTTATTGATGACCTCCCGGTTCACCAGAGTCATGTTCATAAAGAACAAGTCAGAAGCATACAATTGCTTCAAAGAATTTAAGCAATATGCTGAGAATCAGACTGGTCAGAGAATCAAGGCCCTGCGGTCTGATTTAGTGGGAGAGTACCTATCTAATGAGATGGCGGACTACTTATCATCATGTGGCGTGCACCATTAGTTCACAACCAGCTACACTCCACAGCATAATGGCGTAGCTGAGTGAAAGAACCGAACATTACTGGAAGCTGCACGATCCATGACTATCAACGCTCAATTATCTCGGAATTTTTGAGCTGAAGCAATTTCTACAGCCTGCTATCTGCAAAATTATGCAATCGACTCCAAGACACCCTTTGAAGCCTACTACGGCTACAAACCAAGTCTGAAACATTTACGTATATTCGGATGTCTCTGCAATGCTCAAATTCTGTCTGATCTGAGAAAGAAGTTAGGCCCAATAAGCTGTAAGTATATCTTTATCGGCTATTCAATGTCACACAAGGCATATCGTATCTATGATGTTGATACAGGTCAGATTTCAATCAGCCATGATGTTGCCTTTCTTGAAGACAAATTCCATGATTTCAAGCATAAGCAGGGGGCCAATGGGACTTCCACGACGTAATGCAAGGTGGGAAGGTGGAGAGAGAACGCACATTCCAGAGAAAGAATGGACATTTCGGAGAGAAAATGCACATTTTGGAGAGAGAATGGTAGATTCCAGAGGAGAGAGAAAGGTGGATGCATATTTCGCTCATGGAGGTGCTTCCAAAATACACACAAAATCTGAACACTTGGCATTACGAAAGTTATATTCGTGGTTGTGTCAAAGTGATAGGTCATTTTATAGAAGCTTAAACTTCGAAACCACCATTCGTGAGAAAGCTCATATGAAAAGTGAAAATGCAAGAAAGGAGTACAAGTTGTTCAAAGTTCAAATGCCGAATGCAATAATTATGGCAATTTCCAAGGAAAACCCCATCGCCATAGGTTAGGGTCCCATGCCATTATATATAAAACAAGGCCATAAAAATGTAGATTTTTACATTGGCATAGTTGTATTTATAAAATGTTTTATGAGCAATGAAAAAGAAAATAAGGATGACGATGATCTGTTTAGTATTGAGTTAAAAGGACTCTCATGCTTTGATTATAGAAGGATGGCAAACCCATCAATGTACAAAAATACTACAAATAGATGAAAGCACACTGTAAAGTTAATGCCCATTGGCAAATGTTAAGGCCCATTATAACCTGTTTGATTTTTTAATCCACAGAAAGCTTGAGAGGAATTCTTGTAGGGAACGCTTATTTGGGCTTTCAATACTCTGAATAGAAAGAGTAGTAGCATAATTTGTTTCCTTTTTTGATCTACTCGTAGAAGTTCTATCAGGCAAGCTTCTTCTTCCGGGTTTGTTTTTGTTAATAGCCATAGCTTCTCTTAGGGCAGTCACAACTTCATTCATGTCTGGACGATCCATTCCGTGTGGCTGTACACATGATCTTGCGATTTTTGCCACCTTCGACATGGCTCTTATGTTGTAATTCTCTAAGAGGGGATCTATGATATCCCCCAATCTATTTTTATCCAAGTGTTGGCAGGCCTGGAGAAAAGGAAACGGACACGCCAGCTGAGAGTTATGATCTTGAAACAGAAATTCAAGGATTTCGTAAAGGTAAAATTACCAGACGATTTTCTCAGCAGACATCATATACTCGTGTTCACTGCAAATTTGGTCGTAGAAATAAATAATGTAAAAATGTTTCATACCCAGGCGCTTAGGTTGATAAAATCTGAAGAAATATCAGAAAAGATGGACTTGCGGCCACATATAATCTCGAAAAGGACAACCCCAAAACTATAGACATCACTCCGTGTTGTCAGCTGACAAATGTTAGACAGATACCTATAAGAAATCATTTGTAGGCAGTTAGCAGTGTTATAAGGATCTGGAAACTGCTTGTTTATATAAAGAACGAGACCTATCAATTGGTGAAGATTTTGCATCAAAGAAAAAAGTCAAGAAGTTACATACTCTGGATCAACATATCCAAATGTGCCCATAAAGTCCGTGGAGCTATGCGTGGCTCCTTCAGATAAGAGTTTTGATATTCCAAAGTCAGCAACTTTCGCATCGTATGATTCGTTTAAAAGAATGTCACTGCTTTTGACGTCTCTATGGATAATAGGTGGGCAACATCCTTTATGCAAGTACTCAAGCCCTGACGACATTGAATGCAAGCCATAAGTTGGCTTAGACAATCTTTTCGTAACAATTTCTGTTTCGGTATATATTTTCTGGTTTTGTTATTGGAGGAAATAAGTTGGTTTTACATGACAGAAACCTTTACCTTCTGCGACATTTAGAGCGATACGGAGCCGTCGGTTCCAGTCCAAAGGTGTACACGAATTCTTTCCTAAACATGATTTTATTTTTCATGTCAGCTCAGCTCCGATGATCAACGACCCCTAGAGAACTTCTAGCAATTTCTTCAGGTTTGAGCACTTGCAAACTTAAAGGATACTTGCACAAAGCAGAAACAACGGATTTGTCAAGTACTCAAGGCGCCCTGACGAAACGTTTTTTATGTTTATAAAGACGTAGAAAGTATCTTCAGTTTTTTACTCCAGTACCAAGTCCATGTGATCTCCAGGGACAAAGGCTTGCAAGCTCAATATCAAGTGCTATCGCATGTAGAAGAAAAATCAAACGATTTTGAATTACAGAAAATTACTACGGTTAAGCCTGTGTACCGAAGAGATGCTCTCCCAAGTTGCCTCGAGGCATGTACTCATACAGCAAAATGCAACGTCCCGACTCTTCACAGACGCCAACGAAGGGCACCAGAGAGTTATGATGTATTTTTGAAAGGAGTAAAACCTGGACACAATTTCGAAAAACCTTTATGATTGAACAAGAGTTTTCAACGAATCAATTTCATGAACACTGGTATAAGTGTGGTACTACACCTGATGTTGCAATGATACTACTGTGACTTTTTACATTGCAGCGGTTCTTACGTTTCTACATACATGCGACGATCTTGAGTAGAGTAATTATGGAGTATATGCAATCATACTGACTTTTTTTTCCTGATTTTCTTGTAGGTTCTTGGTTTCTAGTATCTACATACATGAGATGATATGGATTAGAATGTTTATGTAGAATACCAAAGATCTAATTGCACAAACCTCATTATGAAACTCTTTCCTTCCCTGTCTAGAAAGCTTTGAAAGTTGTTTAACTGCTAATTCCTGGCGATTCATACACGCTCCATAATAAACACTTCCGAACCCACCCTCTCCAATCTTGTGTAGAAAATTCTCTGTAATTAGCTTCACCTCCTTATATGAAAATTTCTTTATGGCATGCACGGGAAGCTCTTCATCAAGTTCCACGGGAAGCACTAATTCATCTGGTTCTTCACGTGATTCTGCATTTACCAACAAAACATTAGATGCATTAAAAGTACTGTAGCTACTAATTTTCTATCATGCTCGGAACTGGTGCAAATGAGATCAATGGTACTAGCACAAGCTGTATGTGTGAATATACTTGCCATGCATGGCGTCTTGCTGCATGGTTGGTAATTTACCATTTCCTTGTTCAGATGTGTAGTTGTTGCGAAAACATTCAGTGTGCTCGATCTCATAAATGAAATCGGCATCAAGCAATCTCTGAAGTTTTTTCTTTATCAGGTGGTACCTTGTCATCTATGTCACCCATAATATTCAATTTATGCAAACATGTGTTACCAAAGGTGGTTTTATATGCAGCCATCCCCCGGCGGCCATCTCCTAAAAGTGATGGAGGATGCACAAATAAAAGATCTAGATCCAAACTATGAGCTAGAATCAAGACTAGTTACCAAAACTTGCAAATTTGGCATTTAACTCCACATTAGGCACATAGATTTGATCAAATGAACCAAAGTAAAGTACAGCAAGCTTCTCAGACCTGTAAACAAGTTCAGCACCTTCCAAGCCAAGCAATTAATGCATAAAAACACTCACATCCAATAGCTAGAACTCGCCACCAAAAGACAATGATGATAGAAGTGGAAAAACTTGATTTTTCTTGATAATTTGATGGAGATCCCATCATGTATTTATACATTTCAAGCTCGGATCTGAGAATATTAGGGCACCTCTGAACTTTTCATACCCTAACCCTAATATCTAACATAATAGGTCATTGAATCCACCCTAACTTGGGGTCAAGATCTCGAGATCCAAAAACAATGAAAAACATGCTATTTTTAGATCCTAGAATTTCTCTAGCCTATCCAAACACATTTTTGCCTCATTTCAAAGATGCTATCACAATGTAATATGAGGAATGAACTTATTGGGAAGCATCCTATGTGATTTGGCACGTGTGGCATCTATTTACATGGCCATCTTGCCAAGTACAATGCATGTGACAAAAAATGGTCAAGCTAGAATTGTGAAATTTCAATATGGAGCATGTTCCCATGGGTGTAAAATAGTCAAAATAAGTTAATCATGTTGACGTTAGGGGTATCATATAGTTTTCTAGTCAAGCATCTTGGTGTCATTAGTAGATAGGGCCAATTTTGGCTTTAGAGGTCAAATAGTCAAGTACACATGTTTTGTCATCATTAGGCCAAAAGTCAATTATGATGTACCTTGAGCTAGTTAGGTTGCTTACAAGTTTCCAAGTTAGATTTGATGAGTGATCAAGTCAATGTGCTGGCAAAGAATCAAGGGTCCAATCATAAGTGAAAGATTTGTTAGATGGGTCCAATCAAAATAAATGGTCTCATCCAATAGGATTAGAGAGGTCATAATTAAGGGGTCCAATAGCTTGGACTACCTGATTCTATATGTACTTTGATTTCCTTGATTAATCAATGCGAGTTTTTGAGAGCAATTGGAGATTGATCAATTTTGTGTGTATATCACTCTCTCTCTACCCGAGGCTTGATTGGAACTTTCTCTCTTTACTCGAGAGCAACAACTTTTTTGCCTTAGTTTTTTTCTTGAGTGTCTTCCACACCTATAAAACTACTTTGGTGATGAATGTATGCATGTAGATTTGCTCTTTGCCTTAGAATTTGACATAGATCTTGGATTTCAATCTAGAGTTGATCTAAAGTGTAAAAGCAAAGCTTAGGAGATCTTAATCACACATTAGGACAATCCCACACGTGTGAATTTTCACAGGATCAAATGATCAATTAGGGTGGATGTTACGGTTAGCTTATGAAAAGTATAGAGAAGCCCTAAAATGCTTAGATCTGAGCTACTAATGTATAAACATGTGATGGTTTCTCCATCAATTTAAGAGTAAAAATTTGGTTTTCAATCTACCAATGTTGTTGGTGTTCTAGATGTTTGATATTTGCTATTTTTGTTGAGTACTTTGGATTTGTGAGATTGATTTGGAAGTTCAGGTACTGTACTCTACCTGTGGCAGCCTGTACTTTCACATGTGTGAAGGGAATTGCATGAATTTGAGCCTTCAAGTGGAGTTCAAGCCAAGGTGAAGCTAGGAAACACTAAATTGGTTGGTGTTTTTGCTATAGGATCTCAATTGGATCCATTCAAGGTGCTTCCTCCATCATTTTAAAGGTTTATTAGAGTCTATTTGCTGCATTTTCAACATGGTATCAGAGCCTTGTTATGAAATGAGCTAAATTCTTGCAATTTGATTCACTAGCATCATAGATTTTGATCAATTCAAGGCATTGATTGATTCTTTATGATTATCTATGATTAGAATATCCATTATTGATCAAATTGAGTTATTGTAGGATATGATTCAAAGGTGTTTAGACTTCTAAAACATAAGTTTTAAGATCTTTGTGAGGAAGAGAGAATCAATAAGGAGCTATATTTGTCAGAAATTGTGAACTCCTACAACTTTGTCGTGAAGCAAAACAAAGCGAAGGGCACACATACCCCAAAGACCGAAAGAAAAGTATTCGAGATTATGCTCGACGACCAGGTGACGAAACACACTCGACAAAGACACGTGACGAAAGAGAACAATTCGCGCTGCCAACTGGCAGCTCGACGAGCGTGATGTATTGTACTTCACACCCAACTGAAATAGACAACGATAACAGAAAATAACTAACTAGTTGATTAGCATTAACTTGTCTTGTAATTCTCTGATAAACTATATTGTAAACTCCACACAATGGAGATAAATATGTAGTTTTGGTTAACACAAATATAGAGGACGAGAAAAGAAGATAGAGTGTAGAGTTGTGCATGAAAGTTTGTCAACGAGTAGAACACAGCGACTGAGGTGAGCGTCAGGCCGCCAACGAGCGAGACACTGAACCACTCACCCGAAAATGAAAAACAGAAAAAACAAATTGTTCTCTTCTCCACCTCTTCTTTGTTGTATCGTCTTCTCGATTGATTCTGTCATGATCTGTGATCTATAGTTGCTTGCTTAGGTTCCTGGAAAAACAAAACAAAAACAAACAACGACAAGCCCAAATTCCGCTACATGGTATCAGAGCCACAAGTTATCACTACATGATATCCGAACAGTGATTCTCTAAGACAACACAATATGACTACAACGATCCAGACGAGAATAGCAATCAGTCTTGATGGCGAAAACTATAGAGTGTGAAAATTTAAAATCAAAACATTTCTGAAGGATGAACGCATTTGGTCAGTGACCAAACTCACATAGGTGCAGCCTTTAGAGGGAGATCCAAGGAGAGCTGAGTGGATTAGAAAAGATGAATGTGCAACGACGATCATCCTTTTGTCCATCAACGAAAAAATACTCATGCAGATTGAAGACTTTGAGAGCAGCCATGAAGCATGGGAAAGACTAAAGTAGAAGTACGAAGTGAAGACTGCCGCTTCGGTGATGTACCTTCACCATCAGCTGCAATCTATACGTTGGGATGACAACCAATTGGATCAGCATGTTGAGAAGGTCATAACGATCTTTGCTCAACTCGCTGCATCAGGGCAGGAACACCAGGTCCCAGCACTACAACAACTGATGTACATGAAATCCCTACATGCGTCCTATCAGTCGTTGAAATGCTCATACTGAGTCTACCATATATGATATTCGAAAGAGCAATCAGTCTTGTCGCTGATGAGAGACTGCTGAGGGACGAAGGAGAAGGAAGTAGTGACTAGGAGAAGGCCCTTTTCACGAACGGAAAGAAGAAGAACAAACCCAAACCCAGATTCGACAAGGCGAATACAAAGTCTTCGAGCAGAGGCAACGACAACCAACAAACATCCTCCTACGATCACTGTCACAAGTCGGGACACGCAGCCAACAAATGTTGGTTTAACCCGACAATACTTTGCATGCACTGCAAGAAGAAGGGACACTCTGCATACGACTGCAGATTCAACTTGAAAAGAAAAAACAAAGCTAACAAGGTGAATGTTGCAGAGTCGTTAAAAGATATAGACAAAAGCGATGAGGCCTTCAGGATATTCGATGAAGCCTCGACAAGCTACACTGAATGAGACTGCGATGTAGTCATTGATTTAGGAGCAACCTCACACATCACTTGCAACAAAAGAATTTTGATCAACTACTGCGAACTCGAAGACAGCAGAGCAGTGATTCTAGGTTATGGGAGACGATACGATGTCAAGGGCGTTGGAACTCTACAACTACGAACACTGTCGGGACAAGCAGAGCTACCAGGAGCACTCTACGTACCCTCATTAAGAAAAGACCTACTATCAGTCTCCAAGATGGCAGATCTTGGAATTTGAGTTCTATTCGACAGCAATGTATGCCGGATGATCGAGAAAACAATGAACAAGTTGCTGACAATTGGATGCAGAGAAGACAATCTCTACCAAGCCAAGATAATCAGCAATTCTGATAGCATACTAAATGCATCAGAAAACGAAGATCAACTCTGGCACAGAAGAATGTATCATTTGAACATGAGGAGCCTCTACGACATAAGCAAGAAGGACATAGTCATAGGTTTGAAAATATCCAGACCCGATACTGAGTTCTGCGAAGCCTGTCAGAAAGGGAAACAACATCGAAATCCATTTATGCATGAGGGAAGAAGAGCTAAAGAAGTTCTTAAGCTCGTCCACTCAGATGTCTGTGGAGCAATGAAAGTCAATTCGCTCTCAGGATCGAGGTATTTCTTGACGTTCATTGATGACTACAGCCGGATGACAACAATTTATTACTTGAAGAAAAAATCTGAACTGTTTGACTCTTTCAAGAAGTTCGTGGCATTCGCAGAAAGACACACCTTGAAGAAGATTCAGATCATCAGGTCTGATAATGGAGGTAAGTACAAGAGCACAAAATTTTCAAGATTCTACCAAGAACAAGGAATAGAGCATCAATTCACTCCTGCGTACACACCCGAATATAATGGTATCGCAGAAAAAAGAAACAGGACTTTAGTCGAAGGAGCCAGATGCATGATGGCACAGGCGCTATTGCCAAGTCAATTTTGGGCTAAGGCAGTAACTGCAGCGGTACACCTACAGAACAAATCAACGACAGCCCTGGAGAACAAAAAATCGTACGAAATGTGGACAGGTAGAAAGTATGATCTATCATACGTGTGTGTATTCATATGTGCAGCATACAAGCTCAGCCTATTTTGAAGTAGGAAACCACCACACCCATTTTTGTTAAGATAGGACAAGAGCTTCAAACGATAAAGATAGTGGAAGCACAAGTAGCCACAACCAATTTTGATTTTCAGAAACCACAATAAAGCACCACACTCTCATATTGTTGCTTTTTTGGACTTATGCATCATGCATTGTTTGCATGAATTTCTAAGAACTTTTTGATAGGAATAGATGCATGTTAGTTTAGCCCTCAACCAAGGTTCATGCCTTTTTGGCTAGTTGTATTCAACAAGCATCAAGTCACACATGATGGCCCTGAAAGGAAAACATTGCAACAACAAAACATTGAAGCATTTTTGGGGGTAGATTCATCTACACTTTAAGGAGAGCATTGCGGTTGGCACAGATTGGATCGAAATGTGTGGTATAAGCCCATTTGCCTTTGGGAAAATGTTTGACCACTTTTGTTGACATGCCAATTTGATCTTATGACATCATACCCTTGACTATCTATATGTCATCATTTCATAGTAGGTAAAATTTATAGGCTGCTTATTGGTGAAAATTGTAGTTCTATACATGTATATGTTTGATTTGAAAGATCATCTCCCAAGTTTGTAGTCAATGAAGGCTTCCATGGGCGAACAACTTTCAACTATTTTGAGATGTTTTCCACTAGTAATGGGCATTGTTTGTTGATGGTTGGAAGGGGAGATTTGAATATTGGGAAATTTACTTGCATGTTGATCTCCCACGTGCTTGTGCCCAATCTCTTTGATCCAACAACGTTGATCTGAAATAATCGAAAAATCACTCGTAGATTCACCACCCAATTGCTAACCTTGTGCTCAATAACTCAAAGGTGTAAAAACATGTGCCCTATACCATAGATGCTCACTTGTGAGGATGGCATCACATGGCAGCTCCTTGCTTGCTCCTCAATCCATGATCCACTTTAAAGTTGTCTATAAGATTGATCTTTTAGAGTTTAAGTTGCTTACATAGCCAGGGGTCTACCTAACTTGAGAGCATCGACATTAATAACATGTGAATTTGGGTCATGTCCTTGCATGATTATTGACCCAAAATGGAGTCCATTGGTCATTTTCTTTTGGGATGTAACATTTGACACCCTCTTTAAGTAAATTATTATAGGATATGTTTTTGGCATTGCCTTGCAAAGGCAATGCCATGTGTTGAGGTCGGTCAATGGAGTTTTTTGGAAAAAAGTCAACTTTAAAGGATACTCTATGGCGGCAACCTAAACATAGCAATTCATCTTATGAGGCAGAGGTTCCAAAAATAAAGTAAGACACAGGCTTTAGAATGTCGAATTGGCATAACCTGCTACTTTTGAGGCAAACTCATATAATAGAGATAGAAACCAGTCCCTCATGGTTGATACAGTGTAGCTTGAATCATATAAAAGGCGCAAATTGCCATAATGGTGCCATAGATATTTTGTGAAGCTGTTTTGTGCACTTCCCTTTTTGACCTTGTTTGATGAATATTCATTGAAAGTCTTGATTGCCAGCAGCAGCATAGCTGATTCATTTTCAGGATCTAACTCAAGGATGTGTTTTGGGACTGCCTCTCATCACAAAACTTCTCAGACTAGCTTTACAGTTCTCAATAGCTAGCAAAGGATTTCAGCTCATCAAGGTACAAGCTTGCTGTTTATGCTCTCCCCTTTTAGTCCTTGCTTGATGAGTAGAGTCCCAATTGCCAGCAGCAGCATAAATATTTGACAAAAGTACATAACCTGATTCATTTTCAGGGTCTGACTCAAATACATGCATTGCAGCACGCTCTCCCACTTGCACATTATTATGGATTCTACATGCATTAAGCAGAACCATCCAGACACAAGCATCTGGTTGGTGTCGCATTGTCTTTATAATGTCCTCTGCCTCATCTAGCAAACCCAAACGTCCATAAAGATCAACCATGCAGCAGTAATGCTTTACTGTTGCTTGAACGCCATATATTGGACTCATAGACTCAAAGCAGTATCCACCTTCATCTACTAAGCCTGAATGACTTAATGCAGATAGAAGAGAAAGAAAGGTACAATCGTCCATTCTTATATCTTTCCAGCACATTTCTTCAAAAAGTAGAAGAGCTTCATTGCCAAGGCCATGCATAGCATACCCCTCCAACATTGCGTTCCACGATATGCCATCCCATTTTGACATATTTCGAAAGACTCTGCAAGAATCCTCTATGCTTCCACATTTGGCATACATATGAACCAAACAGTTTTCCATGAAAATGTCCATCTCCAAACGAGCTCTTATAATGCTTGCATGGACACTCCATCCCTCTTCAAGAGCGGCTACACTAGCACAAGCATTAACGATACCAAGGAAGGTGATGCTATCTAGGTTGACCTTTT
This sequence comes from Diphasiastrum complanatum, assembly GCA_029204225.1. Classification (NCBI taxonomy): domain Eukaryota; kingdom Viridiplantae; phylum Streptophyta; class Lycopodiopsida; order Lycopodiales; family Lycopodiaceae; genus Diphasiastrum; species Diphasiastrum complanatum. Next base: position 15,016,975 of record CM055108.1, read on the forward strand.
CTTGCTGCATCTGCTGAAAGAGTTGTAACACCCTTTCACCTTGCCCACACTGGAGATACCCATGAATCATGACATTCCAGGAGACCACGCTACGTACTGGCATGTTGCTGAACACCCTTCGAGCATCTTGTACGCACCCACATTTGATATACATGTCTACCAAGCAAGTTCCAACATATGCATCTGAAGCCCAATTGCCCTGAATTGTCTGTGCATGTAGACGTCTGCCCTCCTCAAGTGCTGCTACTTCTGCACATCCATTCAGAATACCCACAAAGGTGGCACTATTTGGCTTCACTCCTTCCTCCTGCATCTGTTGGAATAAAGCCCATGCCTTATTCCAATTCGCACACTTGAGATACCCCATAATCATAGAATTCCACAAGACAACGTCGCGCTGTTCAGCATCACTAAAAACTCTCCATCCATCCTCTACCGCCCCACATCTCGCATACATGTCTATGAGGGAACTTGCTATAAAGATATCTGATTCGAAACCATGTTCAATCACATTCTGATGGATTTTCTTGCCCTCGTCAATAGCCAGTAAGCTTGAACATGCATTGAGGCCACCAAGAAAGGTGATTGCGTCTGGCTCTATCTGTTCTCGGTGCATCTGTTGGAAACATTCCAATGCCTTCTCTCCGTACCCACACTTTTCATATGCAGCAATCATGGAATTCCAAGACACAACATCATGCTCCGGCATTGTATTGAATACAATACAAGCATCATAAATGCTCCCACATTTTCCATACATGTCAACAAGTCCATTCCATACATAGATGTCCAGATCACAACCGCTACTTAAAACTTGTGCATGAATGTACCTGCCCTCTTCCAATGCAAATAGGCTTGCACATGCCTTCAGGACTGAGACAAATGTGAATTTGTCTGGCTTCACACCTTGTTTTTGCATGTCTTGAAAAAGTTCTAATGCCTTACCAGATTGCCCATCCTTCACGTATCTGGTGATCCTCACAGACCACGAGTACGCATTTCGGGGTATTGTACCTGGTGCCAAAGTGGCTAATTCCGACCGCACCCATGAGGGGGTCGACCACTTGTCAATCCAAAGTGACTCCTCTGTTGTCTTGTGTTTAAAATCAGGATACCTAAAATTTGTCTACTGGGTAGAATCCATACCAAGCTAGTCAGTCAACTTTCTGTAAACACACCAACCGAAACATGGAAGATGCCTAGATGATAACTTCAGGATCAAACAGTTTCTAACCTTATCAAACCTGTGATCCCACCACTGCAAAGGATCTGAGAACAATAGCTCCCAAAGTTCCTTAGCATCTCTTCTCTGACCTGCAGAAGGGTTACTTCAGAACCTTACAATTTAGAATGCCTGCTTCGGAAAATAACATAGAACGCAAGGTGACAATATAAGGCCTAAACTTAGATGAAAGTTTAGTAGACAATCAAGACACAGAAGGCATGCTGAAAATCTAAGCATAGTTGACGGTCAAGTACAAACTTTCCTGAGCTGGTATGAAACATAAATTGCTTTGATATTGTTAACAGAAAGATGTAAGGAAACAATTGAATGCTTACTTGGAAATGTTTTCACAAGCAAGAAAACCCTCGGACAGTCAAGCTGAAAGCAAGAAGCGGAGAAACTTCCAGCTCCAGCACCCATGACTTCACTACAGCTGGAGTAGAGATACCTTTGTTTCCCATTGTACTCTAACCGGCATTTCTGCTCAAGTATGTATCTGGCAGGCCTTCTTGAACTCCATGTACCAATTCGCTGTCTATTTTGAGGCTTGCTCCATCCACCAGTAAATACCACATAATCTGAAAGGGCCGCGTCCATGTTTCCTGAATGCTACATCCAGTTGTTGGCATGCTGTGACAAAACAGGGCATTGAACGCATTGAGCTGAACATAAGCGGGCAACTCAAAAAATTCAATTTAACAGTTTTTGAATTGGAAAAACTTTCGGTTTATGTAGAAATCCATTCCTTACTCTCTCCCGATATTGTCTTATCAACTGAAAGGAAATTGCATATCATTTGGAAGTAGAAACCAAATGTTCATACAGGTCTAGGGTAACAAGATTAAAGATTCACTCCAAATGCACGAAGCGATGCTCTTACGGAAAAGATAACCAAGCACATTTCAACTTGTCAATATCAAAAAACAGTATCGAATTAGGGAAGTTTAAGAAGCAAAGGGTAAATTTCAGATGCTTTGAGAATCTGAATGCAAAAATGCAAAAGCAAAAATCGAAGCAGTTATGACAACAGCAGCGGTTGAACTTTATGATAGCCTCCACGCCAAAGATTTGAGCCTTCACCTGAGAAGCCTTCTGTAACTTTCACATTAGAGTAACGACTGAGCTACCAGATTCAACAACAGCTCAGAATTGAAACTGATAAACTACATGAAAATATCATAAAAGAGGGATCAATTTGAGCTCTTGGTATGTGGCAAAAGAAGGTTTGGCACCTAGAGCTCCCACGGAAATCTGCGAATAGCTCGACCAGGAAGGGGCAAAATGCACGAGCTTCCTTCCTCTCCTACCCGAAGGAAAGAAAGAAAGAACGAGAGAGAGAGGGAGCTTCCCAAGCCGTGCCCATAAGCGAGCGAGCGAGAGAGAGAGAGAGAGAGAGAGAGAGAGATGAGTAGTAAATCAAACAGCTTGTGGACCAAAAAATGTTGATAAAGGCAAAGGGGCTTTAAAATATATTGCCCTTGCCCAATGGGAGCCTGCCACATGGCCATGGTTACAAACCATAGCATTCTATCGTTTCGATAACTGAAAAAATAATACTACATACATGAATGAATGAATGAATAGACTCTCTCTCTCTCTCTCTCTCTCTCTCTCTCGATCTCTCGATAACACTACTACATTACTTGCAAATAACATAAGAAATTTCAAAGCCTATAGGCAGAGTTTAAGCCATTTTGGAAGCGCATATCAAACGTATAGCTTTGGAGACTATTCCATTTCATGAAGCAATAGTTTAAGCCATTTTGGAAAAACATATCAAAACGTACGACTCTGCAGACTATTCTAGTGAAGGAGTAATTTCGGAAGAACATATTAGACGTATGGCTTTGCATACTATATCAAACGTATCACTCTGCACATTATTCCCATGAAGCAGTAGTTTAAGGGTGCTTTCAGACTACCGACGAGTCCTTTTGCCTGGCCCTTTCACTTGTCACCCATTTTTTGAATCTTGACAAGTGAGCTGATGACCACCTCCATTTCACATTTGGTTGGTAAGTGTTGAATGAAGGGCTACATATTGATTGTCCCATTTGAATCTTGACATACAATTGGTCCATTTTATTTAAGGTGTTGTGTTTTGAAATGCAAGTATGAAAATTTTCATGTTTAAAGGTTGAAGGGTGCTCTAAGTTTTTTTTTCAAGCAATCTCCTTTCAACTAGAGGTCATAATTAAAATGCATTTCATTGAAAGGAATATTGGCAATGAAGGGTTAAAAAACTTCAAAATGCAGGCCAAAATGCTCAACCCCCTATGTGGCAGTGGGTCCCTGCCATGTCATATACTTTTGTCGATTTTACAATTTTACAATTTATCAATGTTTGAAGTTTTGGTAATTTAACAATTTTTTTTTCATAAAACACTGCTGCATGTGGACTGATTGAGCATGAAATCTCCAGTGGGGATTTGGAATCAATTGTATTGGGTTGTTAGAGTCTTGCATGAGTGGTCTACAGTGGTTCTTTGCATGGTTATTGGTACTAATTCTATGACAAATAATGATTTTTTTTTTTTGAATTTCAAATTGTGTGAAAAATATATACCTTAATGAATTGATATGGAAAATTGAACTATCGATTTTTAGTTTATTGTGACAATGTCCAGAGTCGAATTCATTATTAATAGTGGAAGAACTGATTGAATCAACTATAGTCTGCAATGTCTTGTAAGTTTCTAGAATAGTCTGCAAAGTCGTACGTTGGTTGAAAGTTGATTTTGTATGACCTTGTGTAAGACTTAGTATTTGCATGTCCGAGATTGCACGCTTGTCCAAACACTGTTTTCAAATTTGGACTTGAGTCTCATATAACTGATTGCCAACTCACTGTGTTTCAAGTTATTTGGTTAGAAACAGTACGTTCAAAGAAGTGTTTTGGAAAAATCGTAATGGTAAACAAAGTAATTATTGACTACTTAGAAAATTGGGTGAGTTAGTGGTTATGATTTTACCAAAGTTTTTTGAATTTTGGTCAGTTTTTAAGTCATAAATGTGAATCACAGAAAGAACCATAAAATCAGAGATCTGGAACTCCTGCCAGAATCACTTGAGACAAACCTACACACAACATTAATTTTTGGGAGTTACTGTTGTATGGTGTGGTGGCTCCCACTAAGAGACTGTTAAAATTGAAAAACAATCCATATTGATTTCTTGGCTTGCTACAAATGTTGTACCATGCAAGTATGTAGCTCATTAATGCAAAATGCCAAGTTTGGCCTACATAGAACTCGAGCTACATGGTTATGTATTGTTTAGTTTGATAAATGCAACTTGCATATAGTTTGTAGACATAGAATTAGCATGATTATGCTTGTAGAAACTCGTGGCAACTCACATGCATTAATTGTAAGTGATCCATAGTGACATGCAAGGCATGCACAAAGTTTATTGGACACATGCATGATGATTTGGACATTTCTAGTTAGAACTAGTACACTTGTAAATAGTTGGTAGAATTTCATGCATGACAAGTGACAAATGTCACATAGACTCTAGATGTCACTTTAGATGTCATTTTGGAATGGATAGATATGGTTCTACCTCGAGCTACCTCATTCTCCATAAATATGTGTAGCTCTCCACGCAATTGATAATGAAGAACCAAAGTTTTGTAGCTATCTCATGTCATTTTGGATCTAAACAAATATTGCTTGTTATCTCTCTAGCTCTCTTTCTCTCTAACTCGTGTTGAGGCTAATGAATATACATTGAAATCTTGTATTTTTTCATTCTTTGATCATTGCTATTATATTCTGTTGATTAGCATGCTAGATTGTGGATTAGCCATTTCTTCTGAACTAGATTTTGTTGATCAATCTAGAATCAGGTTATAGTGCCAATCACAAAGCTTAATTAAGATCAGTCACTCTTGTGGACATTCCCCACACGTGTGAATTCTGGAAATTTTGTCATGGTATCAGAGTCACATTAAGCTTTGCATGCTAACAACCCTGATTGTACAAGAAACTGAGAGCTAAATCGAGCAAAAAAATAGTTTTGCACTTTCTCTAACCTTTCTCTGAAGTGTATTTGGATCAAATCGGACTTGAACTGAATTTTTAGACCTGAATTGAGGAAGTATGGAATTCTGGAATTCCACACGTGTGAAAAGCAGAGTTTTTCAGTCCCTTTGTTCTCCTTACTTATGGATCCAAAGATAAAATGTTATAGCTTGATGGAAAGCATTTGATCTGTACTTTCCATAGAAATTGAAACCAAGTCAATATGATGTGTCTAGCAAGAGTTATAAGCTCTTAAAGAGGATAGGGATAGGTCCAAAATCCTAGTGACAACATTTTGATTTGATTCAATTATACTTTGTTCTGAATCCATTGTTTTGAGCATCCAACACAAGAAACTGTAAATCAAGACTGAGTTTGAAGTATTTGAACACCCTTTGAGCCTTCTAAGTGTCAATAGTATTTTCTTTTGAAGCATTTCACACGTGCCAAAAGTAGGATTCAAACCAGCCAAAGTGTCACAAACCACTTTTTGTGTCTGATCTATATAACTTGTCTTGTTGAATATTTGAGATTCATTTCATATATAGTTGCAAGTGTTTCACATAGGAAGGTAGTTCAACCTTGAAAATACCTATAGTGAAAGAGGGCAGCAACTCTAAGTCTGATAGGAACAAGCTCAAACATATTTCAATCCAATAACTAAGAAGTCTTCATTATAATGGCATCTTAGGGACGATATCTTCTAGAAGCCAGTGAAAGACTAAACATTTCTAATTACTCAATTTGGAAGTTAAGAATGGAGTCTGTTTTGATTCTCCAGGATGTTATGGATATTGTGCTTGGTGTTGAGGAGGAGCCTCAAGCACAGGTTGAAATTCCTAAATATAAGAAGAGAGCTAGAATGGCTCTACATTTCATTAAGATGAATGTATCTAATGAAATTTTGAGAGAGATAGGATCTTGCACTACAGCCAAAGAAGCTTGGGATGCACTAAAGACCATCTATGAAGCAAAGAATACTTCTAGAATACTCGCTCTTAGGAATCAGACTTTCCAAAGTTTTCAAAGAAGTGAAGAGAGTGCATCTAACTATGTTCTGAGAGTTAAAGATTTACATAGAGAGCTTTCCTGTGTTGGTGTTACCATTAACCAAGTTGAGCTAGTTTAAGTCATACTGAATGGCTTGAGAGATGACTATGATAATCTTGTTCAGCCTTTTGCTATTAAGGAGGAGTTACCTAATCTAGAAACTCTCCAAGGAATTCTTATTTCTGAAGAATCTAGACAAAGCTATAAACTCTCCAGGATGAACAAACTTGAACATGGTGGAAGTGACAAAGCCCTCTTTGTCAAAGGCAAGCAGAAAGGAAGGAGTAAGAACCAATTCTCTCAAGCATACAACAAAGACAAAGCCAAAGATCGAGATCAAGATGGTGAAGAGGATGATACATCTCATCCCTCTAACTCAAAAACCAAGAAGAAGAAAGTAAAGTGCTTCTTCTGTGGCAAAAAGGGGCACTATGCCTCTAATTGCTTTAAGAAGAAAAACCAACTCAAGCAAGCTAATCTCTCCAAAGAGATTGAAGAAAATTCTGTTGCAAGTGATGGAGAAGGATCACTTATGGTGTCCAATTTTTCTTCATCACCTTTCAAGAAAGATGGAGCTTGGTACATAGACAGTGGAGCCTCTTCACATATGTGCTGTTCAAAGGAGTCATTTGACTCAATCTTACCTTTCAAAGGACTCAAGAGATCTATTTACACAGCCAATGATCATGAGTGTCCAATCGAAGGAATTGGCAACATTCCATTGAAACTTGCTTCTTCAAAAGTTCTTGCACTTTCTAATGTTCTTTTCATTCCAAAACTTACAAAGAACTTAATTAGTGTGGGAAAGTTGCTTGATAATGGTTGTGATGTAAAGTTTAACTCTAATACTTGTTTTATCAAGAGAAAAGATGAGATCCTTGCTGATGGAACTAGATGTGGTGGAATTTTTAAGTTGAATTCTTATGAGAATGCAAACCTTTGTGAAGTTGTTTTGTTATCTAAGGAGGAGCTGTGGCATAGAAGGTTGGGACATCCTAACTTTACATCTATGTCTTCTATGGTTAAGAAGGAGAAGGCTATTGGTCTTCCAAAATCTCTTTCTAAAGATTTCAAGCCTTGTGAGGCTTGTGCCATTGCAAAATCACACAGAAAGCCATATCCGAAGCCTTTTATAAAGACTACTCGATCGCATCTGGACTCCATCCGAGTCGCAAGAGGATCGTGGTTCCTTCACGAAAGCTTCGCGACTGCGAAATCCAAATCGTGATACACGAAACCTCATCAGTGGTATCAGAGCAAAGGTCATCATGTGATATTTTGACATAGCCAAGAAGCTAGCAGATCCAGGAGGCCAAGCATTCAAACAAACAACCATCAACAAGGAAACAGACTCCAAGAAGCAATGGCTTCAATCAGTAGCATGCAGAGCAAAATCTGCACAATACTTGATTCCTCAAGATCTAACTTTCTACCCTAGAAAGTTAAGACATCTTTGATACTCAAGGGTGAAGGATTATTCCCCTGGGTGGATGGCACATAAGAAATGCCTACGACAACAGGCAAGGAGCTACGCGAATGGAGGGAGAAAAACGACAAGACAGTAGCCTTGCTATCATCTTCCATCGAAGATAGTCTCACACTTGACCTAACTACACTCTCCAAAGCTAAGGAGATGTGGGATGTATTACTCACCAAATTTCAGACGAAATCAAGAAGTCAAATCATGATGCTGGAAGATTAGCTAACGAATTTGCAGTGGGATGGAAAAGACCTCACTTCTTTCGTAAGAAAGATGAAGGATCTGTTTCTGTCACTACACAACTCTGGAACAGAGAACGCTGTATCAGCTGAGAAGTAGCTCACGTACATGTTGAGAGCCTTACCCAAATCATTCCAGTCGACAAGAACCCTGCTCGCGAAAGATCCTGCCATGAACCTCGAAAAGGCGATTGTCGAGATTCGAGAGGAAGTCAAGACCAGAGAACATCTTGATCACAAAGATGGTTCTGGCCATGCCCTCTACGGCAACAAAGAAAAATCAGACAAGCAATTTAAGCCTAAGAGGGAGTCCAATCAAAGGCAGAATCGTGACCAGCAAGCAAAGGGAACAAGCAAAGGCAACTAGAAGACCAAAGGGAGGTCGAAACAACAAGGTGCAGCCAAGAAGAATTGTGTGAGATGCAGAAGAGACGGGCATACAGTTGATACGTGCTGGCTCAATCCCAAGATTGAGTGTATCCATTGTCACAAGAAGGGTCATGCAGCCATGGATTTCTGCCAGAACCCGAGAAATAAATCAGCGTAGGACAGACAGGAGAACAGCAACAGTCCATCCCATGTCGAGGAGCTCGAGAGCTCGAAGATTGACGAAGAGAGAACAAACTGAAATTGTTTGACTGCCTACATCTGTGAAGACGTGTGTGCAGCATCAACATCTGACACACATGAGATGATCCTAGATTTAGGAGCCATCTCACACTTCATGACATCAAGACAAATCATGTCTGATTTCAAAAGTGCAGATCCCTCAAAATTCATAGTTCTTGGATATGGATCTAGACATCAAGTGAACGATATTGGTTCACTATGGCTCAAAACCAATGGCAGAGACATGCAACTCAAAGACGTTCTATTCGTGCCTACTCTGCAACAAGACTTGCTCTCTGTAGCAAGAATACAGATTCAGAGATGCATGTAACATTTTCTGACGAAGCATGCAACGTGATTGATGCCAGTACTAGTACTCTCATCACTCAAGGTAGAAGGAAAGGGAACCTATATCATCTGAAGGTACGCCTACCTACAAATCAGGTGTATCAGACTCATGACGACTCGCCAGACACTCTGTGGCACAGAAGACTCTACCACATGAACTCAATGACACTTTGCCAGACAAGCCATCATGGAGCGATAACATGGGTCAGTATCTCGAATGCAACCAGTTCGACCACCTGTGATGCATGTTTGAAGGGCAAGATGTCACGCACACCATTCATCAAAGACTCCTGAACAACAAAGATTCTGGAGCTAGTTCACTCTGACATATGCGGACCATTCAACGTGATCTCAGTAGGAGGTTCAAAGTATTACATAACCTTCATTGATGATCATAGCAAATTTGTCAGAGTGTATTTCATTTAGAATAAATCTGAATCACTTGATAAATTCATAGAATATGTGAGTTGCAGCAAAGTGAAGCAGATCAGAACAGATCGAGGTGGTGAATACATCTCGAATCGCTTCACCGACTTCTGCAATGATCGTGGCATCATTCACAGAAGAACTGTAGCCTACACACTGCAACACAATGGTGTTGCTGAACGAAAGAACATGACCCTAATGGAAGTAGCCAGATGCATGATGGCCTACTCGAAAGCTCCAAGGGCACTGTGGGCTGAAGTAGTAGCTATAGTCGCATACATCCAGAACAGAACAGGCAAGTCTGGTGTTCCTCACATGACACCACATGAGCTATGGTGGGGTAGAAAGCCCAACCTGTCTCACGTCAGAATCTTTGGCTGTGTAGCTTATGCACATATTCCTGATAAGCTTTGAAAGAAGCTTGATGAGAAAGCCGAGCAAGGATTCCTAGTAGGTTATGACAACAACTCGTCATACTACAAAGTCTACATGCTAGACACAAAAACTGTGAAAACAGTGAGAGATATCAGACTCGATGAGAGCAGGACAATGGCCAATGATGATCCTGTCAGTTACGAAGTTCTGGAGAGACAATACTATGACCTGCCGCCAACGATAGAGGGAGTGGAGTACGAACATGAAAACAAAGATTTTTGAGTCGTCTCCTATTCGGACGACAAATCTGACGAAGAAAGATTCGAGAGGCAGCCACCGTTGATATAAAAGTTATCAAAAAGGCAAAAGAAAAAGATTACATAGATAGTTCATACTGATAAAAAATTGGTCTCACTTGATGTGGATGAGACACATGTACAAACAAATTTTATAGAAATATCTTTACAGTTTTCAATGGTTGTTCTTACTTGTTTTTTTTTTTTTTTCTGTTATTAATTCAGGTTATTATTCATTCATCTTCAATTTCTACGATTTTCTGACATGTTTGTTTTTCATAGCCTTGTTCTGCCTTTCCTTTACCATGGTTTTTTTTTGGATAAGTTCAGAAAGATGATCTGATCGAACCTTTGCCACAACCAATCCAAACATGCAACATAAGTTCACTTAGATTTGTTGCAGCAAAACTTTGATCAGATCATCTTCTGAACATATCCAAATATGCCAAGACAAGGACAATACAGACCAAGGCAATGAAGACAAAAAATACAACCGATATATCTGAGACTTCAACAAGGGCAAGCGTCGATTCCATATCTGATTGAGTGGTCACTGGAGTTCAAGTGACTGAAGATCTCCCCAATGGAGATAATGCATTTCTTGCAGGAGACAATGAATCTTGTTATCGAAAACTCATATTATCCAATTGCAATTACATTGTATTTTGCACCATGGAAATGGAGATCATAGAAATGAAAGAGCCTCATAGGAAAAGTGGTTCATTTATCTTCAAAAATGATGTATACAAAAAATTGTATTACATAATACAAAATTCCATTGTTCATAATCTATGGATCTTTAATTTCGATGGATGTTCCAATATCTTTTCATTTTATATGCACAAGAGAAATTGTTTTAGTTAATATATTTTTGAAACTGATTCACTTAGAAATAGAAAAAAAAAATATTTTTATATGGCATAACGTACCTTTACACCATTGAGGTAGATCGAATTGCAACATGCCTAGTTTTGATCGAATGTGATTGAGACACCAATCTTCCTCAACCTCAACCATTCCAAGAATGTTGTCATTTCTATTCACTGTTATCTGAAGTTGCTCTTGAGGGTTTATACCAAAATCTTGATCAAGTGGCTTCCAAGCATTTTTGCATTTAGTCCATCTTCTATAATATAGCAACAAAGTGAGCATTTCTTTTTTGATGTGATATCTAAATGTCATTGATGAGTAACATACTCTGCACTCAACTTGATGATTTTGTTTTGTATTTCAACCATCATCCAACAGCTCGGCGATTATTTCAGCACTCAAGTCCTTACAAATAAACATTGTTTTCGTCCTCCGAACATTGCATTTGGAAAAAAAATCAACAAAAATAGTAAAAGGTAAATGCCAACTTAATCTATTATTCTTTGATCTACTACTACATTTTAATATACTCTGAATATCAATATATAGCCTAGATTGAAAACTTTCTGAAATTGCTGCATCATGAGAAATCCATTCCTCACTCGAAAAATCTGGTAGAGGATATGGCTCTAATCTACCAATTAAACCATTTTTATCAGGAAAATAGGTGTGATCATAAAAGAAAACTCCTGACTCTAAAAGTGATTTTGGAGAACAACCTTTATATTGTAAAATACCAATATCCGAATGTATGACATCGATTATTCATGCAATCGATTGAACTATTTGCCATTCAACGAAATTTGATGGATACAAATCTGCAAAACCAGCAAAAGCATCACAAGAAAAATATAATTCAAAAAACATGCTAACTTAAAGAAATTAAATCTGAAAACTTACAATTGCATTTTCTTCTATCATTTGGATTCAAATCATGAATGATGAGCTCATAGTCGTCGCTTGTCAGCACTGTCCCTGCGAGCATTGGAGTGTTTGCTCTTTTGCAGTTTAGCATCCCAAAGTCCTCTACGATCTTCCAGGTGTATTTGGACTGGTGAAGGTATAACTTACCTCCCTCATAGTCCCTTTCAATTTGTAAGCCTAGGTAACACCTGGCTTCTCCCAGATCCACTATCTCGAAATGTTTCGAGATGTTTGTCTTCACCTCAGCAATCAACTGCGCACTCCTGCAAAGTATCAGAGTGTCATCCACATACATAGCCACAATGATGATCTGCCCACCTATAACTTTGACATATACATTAGAATCAGCCAACAGAGGCTTGAATCCTAATGATTTCAGGGCTTGATCTTTCTTCTTGTACCATTGTCGGACTGATTGTTTCAGAATACAGATGGTTCTATGCATTCTTCATGCATAGTCAAGAAGTGAATTCGAGACATATCCTGGGGGTTGATCCATATAGACCTCTTCGTCTAGTTTGCCATGCAAGAAGGCTGTCTTCTCGTCCACAATGTGGATCATGAGGCCATAAGCTGCTCCATATGCAAATAACAGATGTAGGGACGAATGTTTGATGACAGGAGAGAAGGTTTCAGAGTAGACAATACCATATCTCTGAGAAAGTCCCTTCGCTACTAGTCTTGCCTTGTATTTTGTCACATTCCCATCTGGTCCATATTTGAGCTTGAAAACCCATTTGCATTTGACAGTCTTGCGCTTATGTGGTAATGGCTCCAATGTCCATACTTGGTTCTTCCTCATGGACTCCATCTCTCGTTCATGGCTTGGATCCATTTTTCCTTTTCTGAACTTTCAATCGCCTCCTCGAAAGTCTGTGGTTCACCACTGAATCGGCAGAACTCTTCTGATATGGAAGCTGAGCTACTTGGCACATATCTTGTTGGCGCTCTTCGTGGTCTAGTTGACCTTATAGGAGATCCTCCTGGGACAGCAATGTCTGGGACAACAATGCCTTTGCCCTTGTCTGCTCTGCTCGGTCCGGAACCATCTTGGTTTATAGGAACTGCGGTGGCAGGTTGCCTCTCAAATATTTCTTCGTCAGATTCATTGTTCGAATGGGAGACGACTCGAAAATCTTCGTTTTCGTGTTCATCCTCTGCTCTCTCTGTCATTGGCGGCAGGTCATAGTACTGTCTCTCCAGAACTTCGTAGCTGACAGGATCGTCATTGGCCATTGTCCTACTCTCATCGAATTTGACATCTCTCATTGTTTTCACAGTGTTCGTGTCTGGCATGTAGACTCTGTAGTATGACAAATTGTTGTCATAACCTACCCGAAATCCCTGTTCGGCTTTCTCATCGAGCTTCTTTTGAAGCTTGTCAAGAATATGTGCATAAGCTGCACAACCAAAGATTCTGACGTGAGACAAGTTGGGCTTCTACCCCACCATAGCTCGTGTGGTGTCGTGTGAGGGACACCAGACTTGCATGTTCTGTTCTGGATGTATGCGGCTGTAGCTACTGCTTCAGCCCACAATACCCTTGGAGCCTTCGAGTAGGCCATCATGCATCTGGCTACTTCCATCAGGGTCATGTTCTTTTGTTCAGCAACACCATTGTGCTGCAGTGTGTAGGCTGCAGTTCTTCTGTGAATGATACCACAATCATTGCAGAAGTCAGTGAAGCGATTTGAGATGTATTCACCTAGATCTGTTCTTATCTGCTTCACTTTGTTGCCTATGCATCTCTCAGTCCAATTCACATATTTTGTGAATTTATCAAGTGCTTCAGATTTATTCTGAATAAAATACACTCTTGCAAATTTGCTATAGTCATCAATGAAGGTTATATAATACTTTGAACCTTCTACCGAGATTACATTGAATGGACCGCAGATGTCAGAATGCACTAGCTCCAAAATCTTGGTCGTTCTGTAGGAGTCTTTGATGAATGGAGTGCATGACATTTTGCCCTTCAAACATGCATCACAGGCGGTCGAACTGGTTGCATTTGAGATGCTGACCCCTATTATCGCTCCATGATGGCTTGTCTGGTAAAGTGCCATTGAGTTCATGTGGCAGAGTCTTCTGTGCCACAGAGAGTCTGGCAATTTGTCATGAGTGTGATGCACCTGATCTTTAGGTAGGCGTACCTTCAGATGATATAGGTTACCTTTCCTTATGCCTTGAGCGATCAGAGTACTGGTACTGGCGTCAACCACATTGCATGCTTTCTTAGAAAACGTCACACGCATCCTTGCATCAGCTATTCTTGCTACAAAGAGCAAGTCTTGTTGCGGAGTAGGCATGACAGAACATCTTTGAGTCGTCTGTCACTACCGTTGGTGTTGAGTCATAGTGAACCAATACCGTTCATTTGATGTCTAGATCCATCTCCAAGAACTATCTGGAAGGATCTGCACTTTTGAAATTAGACTTGATGTCACGAAGTGTGAGGTGGCTCTTGAGTCTAGGATCACCTCATGCGTGTCAGATGTTGATGTTGCGCACACGTCTTCACAAATGTAGACGGTCGAACAATTTTTTTTCCTTTTTTCTTCGCCCATCTTCGAGCTCTCGAGCTCCTCGACATAGGATTGACTGTTGTTGTTCTCCTGTCTATTCTGTGCTGATTTGTTTCTCGGGTTCTGGCAGCAATCCATGGCTGCATGACCCTTCTTGTGACAATGGACACACTCAATCTTGGGATTGAGCCAGCATGCATCAACTGTATGCCCGTCTCTTCTGCATCTCATGCAATTCTTCTTGTCTGCACCTTGTTGTTTCAACCTCCCTTTTGTTATGGCCATATGCGGTTAAGGACCTGGAATAGTCCTAATATGGTAGACCGGCCCTCCAGTGTTCGAGATTATTGGTCACGCCTAGATTTTATTCCACATCGAGGCCTGTTGGTGACTAATGACCTTGAGAGGACCCAGACACTCTAATTGAGACATATGGAGTAGTGCATGTACATGTGACTGATATAGGCAGGAGGTATGCATGTAGAGTTGTAACCTATTCATAGTTGACCTGCATGGGGATTGCATGGACTCATGCACAGGATCCTACTCTCTATATATTGAGGTAGTGATTATTCCGTCGACGACTTGGTCGAGGTTACCTGATGAGCTCTTCTCCTCTTGTTGTCACATTGACATGGCTTGGGGGCTAGATCTAGGAGGATTCTCCAAGAGGGATCTAGGATTGGTTGGGTGGTTTTGCTCCACAGTCTCTCTTATGTTTTCCTATTCTCATCTTAGGGGTTTTTACTAGTGGTCCTTACACCTTTGGTCTTCCAGTTGCCTTTGCTTGTTCCCTCTGCTTGTTGGTCACGATCCTGCCTCTTATTTGACTCCCTCTTAGGCTTAAATTGTTTCTTGGATTTTTCTTTGTTGCCGTAGAGGGCCTGGTCAGAACCATCTTTGTGATCAAGATGTTCTTTGGCCTCGACTTCCTCTCGAATCTCGACAATCGCCTTTTCGAGGTTCATGGTAGGATCTTTCGCGAACAGGATTCTCATCGTCTGGAATGATCTAGGTAAGGCTCTCAATATGTACGTGAGCTGCTTCTCAGCTGACACTGCATTCTCTGTTCCAGAGTTATGCAGTAACAGAAACAGAGCCTTCATCTTTCTCACGAAAGAAGTGAGGTCTTTTCCATCCCACTGTAGATTCGTCAACTAATCTTCCAACATCATGATTTGACTTTTTGACTTCGTCTGAAATTTGGTGAGTAATGCATCCCACATCTCCTTGGCTTTGGAGAGTGTAGCCAGGTCAAGTGTGAGGCTATCTTCGATGGAATATGATAGCAAGACGACTGCCTTGTCGTTTTTCTCCTTCCATTCGCGTAGCTCCTTGCCTGTTGTCGTAGGCATTTCTTCTGTGCCATCCACCCAGGGGAAGAGTCCTTTGCCCTTGAGTATCAAAGATGTCCTAACTTTCTAGGCTAGAAAGTTAGATCCTGAAGAATCAAGTATTGTGCAAATCTTGCTCTGCATGCTGCTGATTGAAGCCATTGCTTCTTGAAGTCTGTTGTCTTGTTGATAGTTGTTTGTCTGAATGCTTGGCCTCCTGGATCTGCTAGCTTCTTGGCTATGTCAGAATATGACAGGATAACCTGCTCTGATACCATTGATGAGAATAAAAAAAGAGAAAATCGTGAAACAGTCGTGACAACCACGATCCTCTTGCGACTCGGATGGAGTTCATATGTGATCGCTGGACACTGCCGGCTGTATCACTCCTACAGTCCTCCAGAATGTAGTCAGACACTACTGATCTACGTTTATAAAATTCATACAACATTCAATATGGTTTCAACCAAGATGCAGAATTAAAATGAACAAGAGAAATCAAACACACGAATGACAGCAGACACATGCATTCGAGATCAGACACAACAAGAAAATCATCTATATTGATCTTTCTCTGATTCTTCAAGCACTGCATGCAAATCCACGCAGTGCGTTGGCATGGGAGAAACACGGTTCTCTCACGAGTAATCGTCTCGCTTTACTAGCGGACAATTGGATCTACAAATCCTAGATAGAATTGTCTTCGCACGTAGGCGGACATGTATTCTGTAATTTTGTCTTGATTGCTTACTAGCATCAAACTACTTCATTACACTGTAGGTGTATATTATCATCTCATGTCAAGTATCATCCAGCAAGTATATAGACTCTCTATTAGAGTGATTAAACATCCACAACTAATCAAGAAATTACAAGAGTGGCAGATTAGCCATGACCTAAAGTGTATCTATTGACGTCATGCTATCAGATTATATATCTGTACTTCTGGGTACTTGCATGATCTCGCTGGTACTCTTTGGAGCGTGAGGGGTAGGAGAAGGTTTCACAACGTTGGTTTCGTTTCCGCCATTGGTTTCGTTTCCTTCGTTGGTTCTGTTTCCATCATTGGTTTCGTTTCCTTCGTTGGTTCTGTTTCCATCGTTGGTTTCGTTTTGGTCGTCTGCCTTCTCTCGTACTGGACCGCAAAAGGTTCTCGTGCCAGACCACAACAAATTCTCGTTAAATTCTCGTTCGTGAATTTTTCATGTTCGCGAACCGTTCATGATCGTCTCCTTTGACTTTCGTGTTCGCAAAACTTTTCGTGTTTCTTGTCTCCTGACTTTCGTGTTTGCGAACATCTTCGTCAGCCTGAGGGCTGAAAGCTAGCAAGGCTTTGTAAACTAAACGTTTTGTTTCTTCACCTTGAACTCTTCTGCTTCTGTGAGGTTGAAGCAGAGGCTAGCTTCGTTGATTCTACAGTAGCAGCTCCATCTGTGTCCATGGCAATGGTAGTATCTGCGTCCTTCTGCAAAACTACACCATCAACTTCCATAGCAGTTTTAGTTGTTACTTGGATTGGTGGCGCAAGTGTTGATGTGGTGGTTGTGATAGATGTGGTCAGAAGACTAGATAGGTCGACTGGTGTTGGGGGCAATAGTCTTCCCATCAACAAACTTTTCTCCTGGTCACTTAAGATTCCAAAATGCTCACAGAGATGCGAAACATGTGCTCCTATTGCCGAAATTTTTTCGTGTCTGATCCACCTAAAAAATGCCTTGTATGCAATGATACCAAAGCATACAGGATTGTTGGCTAGAGCATCCAATAAATATCCAAAATTCTGTACCAAAATGGTAGCATCCACATCTGTCAGAAAGATAACTTGATTGGCGTATTTACAAAACACTTTCAATGTGGCATCCTTGATCATAGAAATTTTATAGTCCTTGGTAGGTACGAAGCAGTTGCTTAGAAAATAAGTGTTTTCATCCACTGCATCTCTGTTTGTAGAAATAATTTTACCATCGAGTGGTAATCCCAGAGTAGTGGAGAACACATAGTAAAAATCATTCCGAGTGCTTCCCTTTCTGTAGTCGAATAATTCTTCTCCAAGGCACTTAGCTGTCGACTTGCATAGTATATGGGATGGTCTTTCTTCCGATCATCCTTCTGGCTTAGACAGACGCCAATAGCAAATGCAAAAACATCGACACACCCTTGCTCTTGGTGGATGAAAAGTGGATGTCACTATGGATGAGATCCAAAGGTGCTTTGGACTTGACAGTTGCTCTTGGATGTGGTCTTGCATGTGATTTGGCCAAGGCACATGCTTCACAAGGACTTGGCTCCTTGATCATGGATTTAGGCAATATATAAACTAGCTCCAACTTGCACATAGATTGCATGGCCTTGGAGTTGGGGTGGCCCAACCTCCTATGCCATAGATCTTCACTTGAGAGATTTCCTTGTAGCACAATATCTGAATAAAGATTAGCATTTTCATATCCATCAAGCTTGAATAGTCTTCCAAGAAGAGAGCATGATGCTACAACATCATCATTTCTTGTGATCAAGCAAGTACCCTCTCCTTAAATCTACTTGTAGACCCTCATCATTGAGTTGGTTTATACGATAGCTATCCTAGATCTAGCCATGTGATTGTAGCGGTTGTAGTGTAGTGATAGACCAGTCATCCACTTTCTAAGATCTACATAAAACTTACAACAAAAATGAAAGAAAGAGTACAAACAACAAGGAAGAGCACCAAGGCTTCCCAACTGGTGCTCAGAACTATGAACAATCTAATTAAGCTTGTTAAGGCTTCCCAACTAACAAGCTATCTAACTAAACTAGAGCTTGCTAAGGCTCACCAAACTAGCAAACTCGTTAATCTAAATCTAACTAACACCCAAAGGGAAATGATTATTACATTAATTGCGGCTAATTAAGCATAAATGAATAAAAACATGCCACAAATAAATTCCTATGAAAAAGAGGCAAGAGGAGGCTCGAGCACCTTCCCTCAAGCTTTTCACCTTCCAAAGGGAACACAACAAAATAGAGAGATCAATCCAAGATTGCAAATTAGTTTAATCTCAAAGTGTTATTTTACAAGGAAAATTCCTCTCTTCTTATAGCAAGAGGGCCTTCCATACTTGAGTCCCTAAACTTTAGAACTCAAGTTTAACTTAGAATCTTTTATTTCTAAGCTTAAGTTTAGAAGTTTAGAACTTATTTAAGCAAAGGAAAGCTTCTACTCATGGTCTTATAACACACATGCCATGGTAGAAGTTTATTAACAACTACTCACACGTGGACTTACAATACACATGCCACAGTGTTTTATTTTTTATTTTTATATTTTGTTGCTAGCATTATCCCCCTCCTTATTTAATTGGCGGTCCCACGTCAATGGCAATGTAAAGAACCCCGCTCCTTATGGTGTGGGAGGAGTAAAAGTTAGTGCAGCTTGTAGATGTGGAACATTTTGTAAAGTGCTGCTCCGTAGGAGATGAAGCTTTGAAGAAGTATGAGCGTCTCCAGAAGATTTGGCTCTTTGATGGATTGTATTTCCAATTGCCCACATTGATGATTCAATGGATGATGTACAAGAGCTTGGGTTGTTGAATATGATATGAAAACAACAGAAGGTGTAAATGAACGGTAAGGAGATGCAGATGAGGGTAAGTGGTAAGATGTGAGTCAGATATGGGGGAGGTGGTGGAGGTGAATGAATAGATCAAAGGTTTGGTGCTCATAGTTGTCTCTTGAAAACATGATGTTGGCAGAACTGTGATGTCGCATTGCAGCTTCTTTGAGGTCAATTGTACCATTGAGAGCTCCATGAAGGATTGCTTGGACTAGAGGTTTGAACGATCTTTTTTTTTTTACACATAGTAGTGGCCTTTGAATGTTCAACAAGTGAATAACTTGTCGTAATTGCAAAAACACCACTTGTTGTTTTGTGAAAAACCTCCAAGGTCCTTTTGATAATATGCTTGTCATTGAATTGGCATCATTGGTATGCTGGAGATGTTGTAGACTTGTCTGCTTCACGAAGTGCTTCAATTGAGAGCTAGAGCAAGTTCAGAATGATCAATCGGATGGGAACGAGGTCTTGAAGCGTAAAATGGAAAAAGTGAGATGAAGCTTCAAGATTAATTATATGGTGAAACATGGGGGAAGGAATGGGTGTGGACAAGGGATGATAGGGATCTTGTGTGTTGTGTTATACATGTTCATAACCAATGCTCAGTGTACAATTTTACAAAGAGTCATCATTGTTTGCCTTTGAAAATGACATTCGTCCTTGAGGTTGTGGATCCATAATTCCATTCTCTGATTGACTCAAGATTCCTTTCACATGACAACTTTTGAGCTTGTTGAAGTAGCTGGTATGGACATACAGCTGGAAAAGCATGGATTTTGTATCGCTTACATAAAACCAACTATGTTTTGAAGGCTGATGGCTTGATCTAAATGGTTTTCTTGTCTGTTTGCCAACTAAACAATCTTGATAGACAGGTAACTTGACTTTATCACTAGGATAGTCTAGATCAAGAACAATAGAATGTTTAGACATTTGTTGTACAACAACATGATTCAAGTGACCAAATCTATAATGCCAAAGTAAACTTTTATTTGCTTGAATAGAAGTACTGAGCGCCTGACTAGAGGCATAAAAGCAATGACTTAATCTATACAAGTATCCATGCCTCTTTCCGAGTGCTAGGATCTTGCCTATCCTATCAACTACTTTGCACTGAATTCTACTTTATGTCCTAGATCTGTGATTCTGCTTACAGAGAGCAGCCTTCGCCAAGGTGAACGTATTTGTTGGTATTGTAGGCGTATAGGACTCGAAACAGCCAATGAGGCTGATCATATTATGCACATGTTTGTAGGACTTTGACAAAAAATGCAAGCTTTGAATGGGTGATTACCATGTCTTTAAGAGTGTTCTTGCTACAATGATCATGTATAGGAGTGGGTCTCTCTCTCTCTCTCTCTCTCTCTCTCTCTAAGTAACCCCTATATTGATCACATATTTTGTATGTGTAGGGATCTCTCACTCTCTCACAAAATAACCCCTATATTGATCACATATTTTGTATGTGTAGGGATCTCTCACTCTCTCACAAAATAACCCCTACAATGATCATGCATTTTGTATGTGTGGACCTCTTTCACTCTCTCAAATTGAACCCCTTTTCTCTTGCATAATATGTGGAGCAAAAAGTGACCTTTGTGAAGTGTGATCCTCATGTCTCTTATATATATATATATATATATATATATATATATATACATATTTCTCTTAAACTCCAAGATTGACAAATTTCATTGAACCAAAATGGTGTGGTGGGGTAGGTGATACCCCAACATTGACAAATTTCATTGGACCAAAATGGTGTGGTGGAGTAGGTGCTACCCCAACATTGACAAATTTCATTGGACCAAAATGGTGTGGCGGCGTAGATGCTTCAGTTGGTTTGCTCATCTAGGCTCAACTCAATTCCCTACTCTGATGATTGGAGGATACCCAGGCCAAAGGACTTGGTTGAGAATCTAGAAAAACGTTGATAAATTTCATGCCATGGCCCATAAGGTCTATAATATATATATTAGGGATACCGTATTTTGCACCATTAGTGGCATGCCAGTGATGGTGCAGACACCATCCAAGGGTGACGGTGGGTGCTCCACCACCACTCCCTCTCCCCCCCATCTTTGCCTCCATTGTTGGATGGAAGGGCCGCGAGCAGTGCCACGAAGGGCCACGAGGAGTGCCACAATGGCAGTGTGAAATACAATGCTAGTATATATTATTCATTTTGGCATATAACCTTTTTAATACCCAGCCAACCGCGTTTGTTGACTACCCTCAAGCTGTTGAATAACGAGAATATAAAAAAAAAAGAAAAAGAAAACAGGAATATTTCTTCATAAGATCCCTAAATTCCCTGTGAAGAGCAATATAATAATAATAATAATTATTATTATTATTTCTATTTTTGGTTCCTTCTGGAATAATAGTAGTTTGACGAATCACGCTGACTTGCGAGCAGTGCTCGTGAAATATTCTATTTATTGAATAACTTTTTTTTCAATCATTTTTTCACGTGGCCAGTTTTTGCCAACCCCCACCTTTGACTTGAATTAATTTTTTTTATATTAAAACTTACCATAGAAAATTAAATCTTACGTTATTTTTGTCTGGTGATTTTCCTGTCAAATGCAAACGTAAAAGAGTTAGATCCAAGGACTTTGGCGGTTTTTTCATGAGCACTTTCTTCGTGAGCACTTTTATCCGTTGAGTCACTTCGACGCAGAAGATTTTTGGTAGGTCCAACACGGAGACGCCGCGTGTTGATTTGAAATTGACTTGCTGGATTGATTGACACGTGGAAAAATCGGGTTTCCTTTGGAGAAGATCCAACGGTGGCGGGGTGAAGATCCCGTCGTGTCACTAAGAATCTAGGGAGGCGTGTCGGAGGGAGAAAAGAAGTTGAAAGTGCTGTCGGCGGGAGGGAGGAAGAAGGCTCGCGTGCTCTTCTGGTGGGGGTAACGGCACGCGGGAGATGTGTACCCGCGCTCACTTGGATTTTTGCCACGTGTTCGTTTACCACGTGGATTTTTTATAACGGTCAGATTTTTAAAACGTGGCGGAATCTGAATGATAGAGAGAAAAAAATCTAACGGTCACGGACTGCAGGTCGTAGCGTGCGATCCAGATACAGGGGGGGAGGCAAAGGCTATTGGATCCTGAGAAAACTGAAGAAGAGAGATGAGCTTGAATGAATAAAAGGCAGATCAGATGAAGAAATTGAGAGATGGAGGAGATTTTTGTAAGGAAAAATAGAGTAAATCTTTGATTGCTATAGAAAGATTTGAGAGGAAGGTAAGGGATCATACAAAAAACAGGGAGATTAGCTTTGATAGATCTGCATTCAAGAAAAATAGGGTAAATCTTTGATTGCTACAGAAAGATTTGAGAGGAAGGTAAGGGATGATACAAAAACAGGGAGATTAGCTTTGATAGATCTGCATTCCAGATTGGTTTGAAAAAAAAACATTGGATTGCATTGTAGGGATTGCAATATCTTCAGGGACATTTCTCACAATTCTGATATTGATATAGTCGATATCAAGAAAGGCGAAAGGTTTTGCTCAAGGAGTAAAGATTGGAAGTCTGTTTTTGCTCATAATGCTTATCTTCTGTCACCGAAGAATTGGATGAATGAATGAGGTATGGTTTAGGTTTGTAATATCTGCAGGGACATTTCTTACAATTCTGATATTGATATAGTCGATATCAAGAAAGGCGAAGTCTGTTTTTGCTTTATATGAGATTAGCTTTTGTAGATCTGCATTCAAGATTGGTAAACTGTTATCTTCAGGGACAATTTTCGCAATTCTGATATTGATATAGTCGATATCAAGAAAGGCGAAAGGTTTTGTTCAAGGAGTAAAGATTGGAAGTCTGTTTTTGCTCATAATGCTTATTTTCTGTCACCGAAGAATTGATGAATGAATGAGGTATGGTTTAGGTTTGTGTGAGGTGGTGACTGTAGAAAGTAGATTTTAGGAAGTAATTTGCACTGCAAACCTGCTCGGTATGAGTCTTGACAGCATAGATTTTAGGACAAGAAGTTTGAGTTGTTCGATGAGCAGTTGCACATCCCAGTGCTCCTCTCCGAAAATTGAACCTATGCTAGATGATCACAGCTCTGGCAAATCGGAGGATCTATCCTCTGGCCGGGTGAAGTTGATGTGCAGCTATGGCGGAAGAATCCTGCCGCGTCCTCATGATAACGAGCTGCGATACGTTGGTGGTGAAACGCACATCCTAGTTGTTTCTCGAAACATCTTATTTATAGATCTTATGTCAAAGTTCACCAGGCTCTACGGGAGCTCGGTAGTTCCTAAGTATCAGCTTCCTAATGAGGATTTGGATGTTCTTGTTTCTATAGTAAGCGATGAAGATCTTGATATCATGATGGAAGAGTTCGACAGATTATACTCCAAGGATACTTCTTCCAAAATCCGCATTTTTCTTTATCCTCCAAAACAGCAGACTCTTCTTGAGCCTTTTGAAGATTCGAGGAATTCCGAGGAACGGTTCCTGGATGCTGTCAATGGATTGTCTTTTCTTTCTAAACGACACATGAATGCATTCATGCCTTCGCAGGATCTTGACTTTCTGTTTGGATTGGACGCCCACGCCCTTGCCAAGCAAAGTGGGAATTCAACTGGTCCACCCTTGAAATCTTTTATTTCCCGATCCACCTCGCCAGCTCTTCAAAGCTCTGTATCAGATAAGGAATCCACAATTCCCCTGCATTCAATCGCCTATTCGCAGGGGTCTGCCTCAGTATCTCAACAACAAACAATGTCTGAAATCATGCTTAGTGATGCTTCCGTGACAGAGAAACCCGTCATCTCTGCTTCCATTATACCAACGCTGTCAGAATACTCTTCACCCGACAATAATCAGCCAGGCACTCGTATGTATGTTCCGCTATTTGAAGTTTCACGAGATCAGCTCCCAAAGGGAATGGTGCTCAGGCAGTATTCCGTTGAGGACAGTTTTCAAAGTTCCTTAGATTCTCCCGTATATAGAAATCATGCTGGAATTGCTGACGATCTTTCCGATCTTTCCGATCTAAGTCTCGAAGAGCAGATTGACCTCACTTCGATCGCCTATGCGTATTCTAAAGAGCTGAAGCGCTTTTCTGGGAAGGAAGGGATAGTTTCTGGTCTGCCCAAGAACTTGCGAGATAATGTAGAAGTGCCAAACGAGGTATTCGATGGATCACAGATTTTTTCCAGTCTTCGAGGTCATCCGTTTAGTAATGAGCGGCTAAACTTGTTAGATCCGAATGCTGATCTGATCGTGGACCAGCAACACAACGGCATGGAAATCGTGCAGGGCGTCATCGATCATCAAAATGGAGGTATGAGTGCCTTGGCTGAATATTGGACTTCTGAGAATCACGGAAAAACAATTATAATGCAACGAAGAGCATCGGATCCGGTTCTGTCGTCCAATCATCACCAGCAAAATATGTATTCTCATAAGTTTCCTAGCAATGGGACTTCTGGAACCGGCTATTGGCAGGCTGACGACGATCAGCAGCAGTATCATGTGTATTCTCATAACTTTCCTAGCAATGGGACTTCTGGAACCGGCTATTGGAAGGCTGACGACGATCAGCAGCAGTATCATGACGGTGCAGGATCATTGCCCCGTAATCTGGTGTTCTTGCCAAGGCCTGTATCAACGCAATTGCCTGCTGCTCCATCCTCCATGTATCGTGTCGCCTCTGCACCAAATGTTATGAAAGCAGCAGGCGATGCTTTGCCTCCTCGCTATGTAGCTGCGCCTCACGCAGCCCAATCGCTTAGGCATTATGACCAGCGGTTACCAAGCCCTGAACATGTCCCTGCAACGACGCGCAGCTCATCGCATGCGGCTCATCGATCGCCTTCTAGATTCCGGGACTTATCGCCTTCAGGGTTTCATGAGCAGCCTACAAGCGTCAGGCATCAAAACTCATACCACGATTATTCTGTTGATGCTACACCTCATATGCAACCGATTTTCTCAAAAATTCATCATTCACAAAAGCCTTCGAAGGAGCATAGCTATCAAGGCGCTTGAGCAATTCAACTTTTGCATCAAGAACAATGTCGCAATCTCTTCCCCAACGAGATCCAAACTGGGGGCATAGCTATCAAGGCGCTTGAGCAATTCAACTTTTGCATCAAGAACACTGTCGCAATCTCTTCCCCAACGAGATCCAAACTGGCTGCAGACCAATATGAAGGTAATAGGCTGAAGCTTCTAGAGCATTTTGTACATATGAAGCATATAATCCTTATCACCATCACCGTGATCTCCCCTTTTGAAAACTTAGGCCAATCTGCGGGGGATCACTGCTATTTCTAAGCAAGGCGATGGCATTTGTTTCTAACCAATAATAACTCATTTTTTGCTGTAATTGTGCTCGTCTTTGAGGAGTAACAGCTATTACAGATAAATTACAGTACCCTTTTGGCTTAGCATAAAGTGTTTGAAGCTATTCAGTTTCAAAAATTATTTGCTATACCAGATATTTGCATCTGGCAATCCATAATGAAGTATGAATGCATCAAAGACGTGGTGCTGTCTGATTTTTTTAGCTAGAAAGAACTGGCTGGCTAATGCATGTATTCACAGAATCGCATGTTATTTTTTGTAACCAAGATTTTGCAGACAAAACAGAAGTAAACGTCCATGAATTCAGTATCTTGCAGGAACCCTCACAAAACAACTGTTTTGATTGATTGGGCATTAGAAGTGAAATGGAAAAAAGCTGTACACATTGATATTTAGAGTATTGTGGTTGATTTTTCTTGTAAATAATTTCCAAACATATTTGACTTTTAGCTTGCTGCAAGGATAGGGTCTCTAGAGATCGCTTAAATTTAGTACTTTATGTAAAGGTCCATAGTTCCTATTCAATGCACTGGAGCTAGCACTGCTAAGCCCCCAGGCTGGGCCCTACCATATGTGTAAATGATTTAGCACCTTATCAGATAATAAATAATGTGGCCAAGCAAGATCTATTCTACATAGATTGGAGGCACACAAATTATGTTTGACTAAAAAGCAAGCATGGGTGTGTCCAATGGGTCTTCATGGTGTGCTGTTGGGTTTGTTATTCTTTGCACGAAAGGGGCAATTTTTTTTCGAAATAGAAGATCATTTGGCAAAATTATTCAACAATAGACATACAGTCTTCATGATTTCAAAGCAAAAAATGGTGTACATAGGTGTGCCTATCTCAACTTCTCACCCTCATAGGCTACCGGCCTTGCATGATAGAGCAACATTGCACCTACTTCGTAGTCTGTTGCATCTACCTTAAAAAGCATAAGGTTTATAAGGAGTAACATTTTGCAATGCATAAGCACAAAACTAGATTATTGAGAGCTCAAAAACTCTCATCCAATTTAGGCAATTCACTAGCTAGAATTATGAGGATTTCTTATTTCTTCTTCATGGTCACCACAATTAGTTCATTGCTCAAAGATGCTACCACTTTGGCATTAACTTTATAGGAATAATACTCTAAACCTTAAAAAAGGATTCAAATGTATACCATACTCAATAATGAGCCACTCCACAACTATATCATATTAGACTCAATAATGAGCCACTCCACAACTATATCATATTGTAGTCCTTTTTCATATTATGAATTGTTATGACATATTCTAGATAAAACACTTGCTTAAGATAATAACATTTAGGTTCTCCAGCTCTAAGTTGCTCGTCTTAGAAACCTAAGGTGCTCAATGTGCTCCTCTAGTATTTTATTGAAAACGAGAAAATCATCTAAAATCATTACAAATTTTCTAAGATATGGATGAAACAGATCGTTTGTCATCTATTGAATTGTAAAAAATGCATTACTCCAATCAAAAGCTAAGACAAAGAACTTGTGATGCCCATATTGAGCTTGGACCTTGTCTTTTGAACATTTTATGAGCAAAGTCTAATATCATGATATCTTATTTTTAGATCTATCTTGGTGAACTAATTAGCTATGTTCTTGCTTCACTTTAGCCAAGCATTGAATGCAGGTCGTAGTCCAAACTTAAAGGCTATGTGCCCCACCAAATGAAATCTTGTGTACAAATTTTCTATAGCAGCAGACCCTGTCTTGTTGAGGACCACCTGAGAGGTTCATCCACCTACTTAGTATTAACTTCATTTATTATATATTCACCAGTCGAAATTGCGGAGTAGACATTATTATCCCGCTAGAGAAGACGATCTCTATACATAGTATGGTTGTTCTTTACCGTCTTGATATCGTCAGAACGTTGTAAGAATCTTGGACACTGATTGACAGGAACAAAGCCACTTGAAACTGCGAAGCTGGGATGAGTGTCCTTACATACCTATTGATTGATAAGTGGTGATAAATTTCATGCATCTAATCCATGTCGAGATCCCGACCAGTTCAAAATTTACATGATGGATAAGGCGACCATGATAGTTATGACAAGATAAAATCTGAATTTTCAAGTTTTCTTTACACAAAAGAATCAATCATTTAAGCAGCTATTTTTTTATTATTTCAAAACCTTAAAATCCCAAGCTATGAAAAAACTCTAAATTTTTTTTGTCAAATCTGCGGGAGCGCGTGCACACACACACACACACATAAAACTCTAAAAAAATCTCAACCCCCCCCCCCTCTCTCTCTCTCTCTCTCTCTCTCACACACACACACACACACACACACACACACACACTTGACTCGAATTCAGAGAATTTTTCTAGACACGAATTAGACTAAACACACACTCGACACGAATTGGACATGAACTCGACTCGGACATGAATTTTTCTAGACTCGAAACTCAAATTGTTGGAGATTTAAATTTTTGGAGTCTCGAAATTTTCGAGACTCAAAACACGAATTTTTCTAGACTCGAATTTTTGGAGTCTCCAAATTTTTAGGACTCAACTTTTGGAGACTCCAAATTGTCGAGACTCATGTGGAGAACAAATTTATGGAGACTCAAGACATGAATTTTTGGAGACATTTTCGAGGTATATTTCGAGGTTTCAATTTTTAAGGACACGAAATTTTCGAGACTCGAAACACAAATTTTTGGAGACTTCAATATTTTGAGTCTCAAAATTTTTGAGACACGAATTTTTCGAGACTCAAAACTCGAATTTTTGGAGTGTCCAAATTTTTGAGACAATTTGTGGAGAGACGAAATTTTTGAGACTCGAAACTAGAAATTTTTGAGACTTTAATATTTTGAGTCTCAAAAGCTTTGAGACACAAAATTTTTGAGACTCGAAACTCGAATTTCTAGAGTCTCCAAATTTTCAAGACAATTTGTGGAGAGACGAAGTTTTGAGTCTCGAAAATTTTCGAGACTCGAAACTCGAAACTTTTCGAGACTCAAAACTCAAAATTTTTGTGACCCTTTTTCAGGTTAGTCTGAAACTTGAAAAACCTGTTTTTCAATTAGTAGGGGCCAGCCCTCATTATCTTCCTACTCCTACGGGCGAGTTGAGTCGAGCGATGAAAGTTACTTCACCTCACACACTAGGTCTAAGCCACACTCCTTAGTCCTTAACGTCGCTTAGGCCAAGTCTTTGTACCGATGACTTTTTATGGTAATAAACCGTCGTTCCTCGATGATATATTTGTCTACCGGCTAAGGAAAAATTGAATCTCCTAGCTAAAGAAAAGAAAATACCCTCAAAATGACTTCGATGATTTGACTTTGATTGAATTTTGCCTTTTTGCCAATACTGATGTTTTTCTTCCCCGAAGCGTTACTAAATCTTTTGCAGGGGTTAGCAAATAAATCCTCCAGCTAAGGTTTCTTGCCTGAGTCCTGCCAAGGCTTCCTATCGAAGTATTGTCAAGGCGTCCTACCAAAGTACTGTCGAGCTCTGCTACCGAAGTACTGCTGAGACCCTACCAAAGTATTGCAAAGATCTCCTATTGAAGCCCTGACTAGGCCAAGAAACATAAATTATTGCACACAACATCTCGAGATAGGATACAATCCTACGCGTGATGATAGATTACTGTCATAAACGAGAAATAAAAGGAGGATTTTTACTATGAAAGAAGAAAAGTAATATACGAATAAATTCTCTATTGAATGGACTAAGAACAAATACGGAGAGGAGAGGAAAAGGGCATGTTTTATCTCCAACAAGGATATAAAAGATGCAAAAGATTGGAGAATGGTCGCATATTTACTTGGTGTGTCTTTTCTTTATAAATGCCACATTTTACAGTTGAAGTGGTTCGGATCGGCTCTAGTGATAAAAGAAAGTGTGGGATCTCATCTTCAGCTTCCGCTAGATAGAATATTCAACACTTGTTGCAGAATCAATGTCCTTATCATGAAGATTATTGAAACAAGGATGTTTGCGAAGGGAATGAATGGTGACCATCGAGAACACTAGGTAGATATGTTTCAGAGTCGAAATGTGAAGTGTGTTGTGAATTCTAGGAAAAGACAAATATTATTACAATCTAATACAAGTTTTTGCTTCACTAACACCGTAATTAAAAAAGTGAAGAAGGCTGAGAAATTGTGTAAGGTGCAAATACAATTACGTTATTTATGAAAAGTTAATAAGGGGCAACTGGGCGGGCTACCAAATTCTCAGTTCATGAGTGGAAGGGTTCAATATTACCTAAGATAAACTTGCTTACTGTACCTATAGAAGAAGTTGGATCGACGTAGATGGTAAGCAAATAATCGACGTGATAATCGGGCTCGATTCAGAATATCAAAGGCGTCATTTAGGTGAGGTGATGGATTCCAACACAAAGGCCATACTCTTCAATGCGTGATTTGCAGAATTTTAATTCCTTTATAAGATGATTAGAAAACTGCCACACAAAGTCTCAGACTCTTTAGAAAAAGTTCAGAGAACTTTTTAAATATTTGGTGTGTCCGAGCGATCTAACTTTTTAACAACCATGTCAGAGTATAACTTGGCAAGCTTATCTTTCAACGTAAGCCTCTGGTCCTTCAAAAAGTATATCTCACAAATTTAGAATCGAAATGCCAGATGAAACGTCATACTCTAGACTGTAGATGGCGGACAACGAAATCAATTCAATGTATTTCTTCTAGTTCGAAGCAAATTCTTACGTAAACTCATGATTACAATACAACTCGCACTTAAAAAAAGAGACCTGACTGCAGAAATGGTACAAGCTCTTGGTAAAACAATTACAAGTTTGTATCATCGCCTATACACCACCACAAACCGTACGCAAAACTATGAACATCTTACTAGAAATTTGAACCTGGCAAACTTAAGAACCGTGTGCTATATTGCTTTTCGTTTGTTTCTACGAATCTGATACCCAGCTTTTTTCTTTCAAAATTACGCACTTTCAGTTTTTATCTGTATGATATTCACTCTCTCTTTTCAAAATCGCTTCTCTATAAATCACAGGATGTAAATCACGTACGATTCCTGGAGAAGACTACGATTGAAATAGTTTGAAATGGTTTTTATGCCATCAGATCAGATCGCGTAGATCAGATGACGTAGGTGGCACGTAGACATTCACACCCGCGCCTGCATGCAGACCAACGAGAAGCTCCAAAAAAGCAAGGAACGTGACATAAATAACAAAACTCAAATTGTCTCCGTCCACACTGATTCGTGATAGCGTGAAGGCTTTAAAAACTTCAAAATACAATGTTTTTAAAAAACTAAAAACACTAATACGTGTCGACGTCGCAATAATCGTAAGGCCCCTCAAAATATATAAAAAATATTTTTAAAAAAAAGAAAAAAAAAAGAAAAAGATCCCAAGCAGGTTAAAACCAAACATGAAAACAATAAGCCCTGCCTATGGCAGGGCGATATTTTTGGATGAGCATATTCAACACAAAGCAGCGATATTTTTGGTTGAGCATATTCAACACCACCACTCCAACGGTCCATTTTAAAGAGATGGTGATATATCCCCATCTCACAGAGATGGATATTCGCTCATCTAATACTTTCTAGATCAATGAATTAATACGATGACACGTTTCTTCCATTGCACATCAATAAAAGATAAAGATAAACAGTTGCAAAAGTCTAAACCAGGTATACTAAGTCAGAACTAAGAGATAAGAGCAGCAAGTTTTGAGGAAGCTGGCTGCCATCACAATTTTTTGAATCAAATTTGTATGTTATTGGTTTTGATTTTGGGTTGTTGGCAGATTGATGTGATGCATCGGCTGTGTTGATTTCAGCTCCATTTTGTTGCATCATATGAGAGATTTTTTTTCTGCTTCTACTTTCCTTTGGACTGTCTCCATAATGCTTGCTTATGTAGTCGTTCTACTCTGAACTTTGAAGTAATGTAATTACTGTACGAACTAGAAGTTTTTGTGTGCTTTTAGACGTCTATGAACAGTCTTGGAAAGCACAACTTGACTACTTAGAGCATAAACATTAATTTGATTGCTGAAGGGAACTCTGTAACCAGTCACTGAATGTGCATGTAGGAAAGTATGGATCAAGTATCTTTCAGCGCAGATCAATTCCATGCCATTGTTGCACCAAAAGTGAACATGATTGAAGCGGGTTTGCACTCTCTACGTCTCTGCGTACACGTTTATTCAGCTTGTCACTGACTTTCTATGATAGCTCTTTGTTTTGGGTATTCTGACATTCCTTTCTAATACATTCAGCAATCTCTTTGTTCTACTTTCACAGGTGGAGGGATAAATCTATGGGTTCTGGGAGTGCTAGTGACGCTGAAGGCACTTGGCAATGAAACGGGGGGAACATATGCCGTATTTGAGGATCGTGTCCCTCCTGGATCTGGCCCTCCACCTCATATCCACACACTGGAGGATGAGTCGTGGTACATGCTTGAAGGAGAGCTTATCTGGCTTGTGGGCGGCAAGGAATTCCACGCCAAACCAGGATCGTTTATTCATCTGCCTCGTTTTGTTCCTCACACTTTCGAAAATAGGTTCGACAAGACTGCAGTAATGGTACTGAACTACGCTCCGGGAGGACTTGAGAATTGGTTCTTGCAGGTGGGAAAGAGAGTGCAGGATCCTGCAGAAGCCCCACCTCGAGTGAGCAATGAAGAGAGGAAGAAGGCAGTGGAATTGATGAAAGAATATGGAGTTATTTATGCTGGAAACCCTGAACAAAAGCAGCAATCGTCCAGTGCAACCATCTAGAGCTCTCCCCCACCCCCCCCCTCTCTGTCAGATCTTCATGATTTTATAGCATCAGCCTCTTTGTAGAAAATTAGGGCAAATGTGGACCAATGAGAACATGCAAAACACACACACACACACTCTCTCTCTCTCTCTCTGAAAAAGAAGAAAAGCACACACATTTTTATGTTTGTATGTTGTAAAGTGTAAGCACATTTGCATGCAAATGTGAGCCTATCTGTGTTGAAGGATGATGAATCACATTAGACTTTTTATAAATTGGAAATGAGGAAGGACCAAGCTCTTATACATCCAAAGCCTAATGCATGGAGAGAATGAAATGTTTACAAGATAGTTGTGGGTATGGATCACTATGCTCGGCCTATTAAAGGATAATTTTGTTTTATTTGGCACTATGTTATAATTGGCTATTGATGGTATGATGTTCAAAACCATGTATTGTAATACCTATCTAGTTGAATATAATCCTTTATGTTAATGGTGAATTTTCAATGTAAAAATTATGCATTTGATTTTTTGATTAAGTCAATCTAACAATATTGTGACAATTTTTTGCACTTCATTATCTTGAGCAACATATAAAACTTTAGTATGTACATTTGACTCAACGTGAGAGTTCCATGCTCACTCCCAAGTAGGGAAGTCCACATTGGCATTCTTTATCAATCCACCAGATTGTAATCTTGGCACCATACCATCAAGATCTATCCCATTGAAGAGATATCTTGTTATTTATTGAAAAAGGCCTTTTGAAGCTTCATAGGGCCCAAAAGGATTAGCCTTTGTAAATAAATGTAGATGAGTAGTCAGTGGCTTTCAAGATTAGTTAGGATGTAAAGTTGTCCATATTTACTTTAAGAACGCTTATGGAATAAATTCTGGTTGCCCGGACACGTGGCGCCCGGGCAACCAATATTAAAAAAAAAAACCGGGTAGGAGCGAATTACACCTTGGACACATGGGTATCCCCTTCGTCCCAATAAGTGACGAGGGTTCCCACATGGAGAGAATCCCTACACTTGGGAAGAGAGAGGGAAAGAGGCAAGTGATATGTCCCCACTCTTTTAAAGAGAGAAAACATGGAGTGGGTCATAGGTGGTCACCATGTAGAGAGAGATTGAGTTTAACTTGCCATTTTGGGTGGCATCACTCATCCTTTACATAAGTGTTTGAATATTTTAGTGACCTTTCCATGGGTCATTTCGCCATAAAAATGGCTCAACCCAATGGCTTCATTTATTTACATAAGTGGTGTCCATGTTGTCATACTAAATAATTCATTCAGATGTCTAGTTTGTAGATAAGTTAGAATCACCCTTATTTTCTAAATTCATACATTTTACATTTTCATTAATGTGGTCAAGACCATTGTTCTTTTTAAGAAAATATAAAACTAACAAAATTTACATGTCTAGTAAAGCAAATGCTCTTAAAAATAGAACTAGTGCATGTCGCTCTACAAGAATCAGTTAAACATAAGATGGACTTTATATAGGTTCCTTGTTCTAGTCACAAAATAGATAATGAAATCTGCAATTCCCTTGGATTAACGGAATCAAAAAAAAGAAAATGTAGGAGAAACTCTCCACACAAGCATTATAGGCAACAATGTTAAGCAAAGTAATAATTAAAGCTAAATATCAATTGAAGCAATTATTAGGTACTAGCTCTTAGTCTAGCAGTCTAGTGAGAGGGAAGAACTATCGAAAAATGATTAAACATTGCACTTTTAACTCTCCCTCAATGTTTAATGTTTACAAACCACTTACAAAACGTACTATGGAAGGAGCCGGGCACATGCCATTCTGCCAAGTAAGGATTTCCAGAATTTTTTGGGCGAGGCCCTAAGGGGCCAAGCCTAAACTTTTTTGGAAAGCCGAATTGGGCAGAATGGCTTGTGCCCGAGCGCCTTCCATTGCGTAATGGGTACCTTAAACTTTTTCACACGTACATTATGAAGCATAATAGGCAGTTTGACTTTCACCAACCACTGTGAACGTGGCACGTGGACGTCGTACAGATAGGTAGCAGAAAAGCACAAAACTTGCGTTCGAAAAAAAGCACATATATTTTCTGCTTTTTAACCCGTTTAAAAATGGGCATAATATTCACAAGGTGTCCATCAATTTCATAGAAGAGATGGAATATGGATATCAACAAAAAATAATAACAATTTTTTGTATTTAAAATTAGTGTTTAGGATCCTTAATGGATCTACAAAAAATCCTCAAGAGTGATGGGATACTTGGGTAATCAATCCCTTGCCAAATTTTGATCTAAAAAACTCAAAATTGTCAAGTGCTCCAAAATCGTGATCACTCCCACATTGATTGAATGATTTGCAAATACAAAGAGGATCTTATCCTTGGCTGGCTACGCAGGTATAGCGCGTGTTCAAGTACCAAAAAGTCAGGTTGACCTACTCAAGTCAATTTGACCTAACCATTAGGTATACCATCTATGGTAGTTAGATCAACACCAACTTCCTTGATTTTTGGGGCTAGCTCTTAAATTTTAGGAAACTTGACCAAACTTCCTATATTACTCCTATGATTAGGACTTAACTACCCTAGGCCTATTCCTCACACGTGGATTACAAAATGTACAATAGACTATATGTTTATCAGACTAATATTTGCCAATTTTCACATTTTGGCCCTGTTACTAGTGCATTCATCATCAGAAGAGGTGTTTCATGCGCATACATGACATTTTTGGTGTTAGAGCGATTTTCAATCTAACATTTTCTAGAGCAATTTGATATGCAATATTCAGAGCCAACATTTTCAGAGCGATTTTACACTCAAATCCAGCAGTTTTACAGTGGTTTTGCTTTTGACATTTTTACAGAATGCCTTTAGTTCTTAAGTTTTCAGAACAAATTCGACATTTTTCATTGTTATATATACAAGATTTAAGTTGGATGTTTGAGTGAGAGCATTTCTTTTGATTTGACGATTCTATGTTGTATATTTGTTATGTGTTGATTAAAGGGATGTATTGTAGGTGGGTAGGGCATTTATTTGTTAAAACATGAATGTGAAGCGAATCTACCTGTAATTGGTTCCATTGTATTTCTATTATTTAATGTTTAGACTCTGAATCTAATTTTGAATTCATCGGTTGTGTTGTCTCAATCCATGCAAAAGTTTGCATTCTATCTTTTCAAGGGCTTAAGTTTGGGTAGTTCATCAAGCTTTTGGGTAATTTTTTTATTTTTATTTTTTTGTTTTGGTTTGTTAGAATTTAGTTTTCCATTTCCATTTGGGCCAAAATGTGTTGTGCATTGCCGAACATAATGGTTGGAGCTACTTTCATGCCTTCAGGAGTTCAGATCTATCAAAGCATCAATACTAAGTAATCATTAGAAGCTTTGATGCATTTTATGTTCAGATTTGTGAAAGCAGCAGTTATTATCAGATTCTTTGATGCATTTTCAGTTCAGATTTGTGAAAGCAGTGATAATTATTAGATGTTTCCATGTAGTGAAAAGATGATTTGAAATTGATAAGTGTAGAGTGGGGTATGAATATTACTGAGGGCAGCTTCCATTGGAGGTGAAAAGCATTTCTAAGATGAGCATGGGCATGACGTCATTTCTTCTTAGTCGCTATTCTCTTTATAATACTACTCCTTGCTTAAATCGTGCAGGCAGATTAGCCATCTTCCAATCTACTATTAGAAGGCATCAATCCCATAATAACAACGATAATAATTCCAGCAATAA
Organism: Diphasiastrum complanatum; assembly: GCA_029204225.1. Taxonomy (NCBI): domain Eukaryota; kingdom Viridiplantae; phylum Streptophyta; class Lycopodiopsida; order Lycopodiales; family Lycopodiaceae; genus Diphasiastrum; species Diphasiastrum complanatum. The sequence continues at coordinate 15,053,117 of CM055108.1, forward strand.
TAATAATAATAACAATTCGTTTCTAGCGAAATTTGTGTTCAGAGAAATTCATTTCTAGAGAAATTTGTGGAGCTTACTCACAGATGTGGATCATCTCTTTCACCTATGCTGCTGGTAGAAGATCGCTGGTGACGCTCCATGGACCTAGACTTCCTCATGCTCTTCCTCCTCCTGCTGGAGGTAGACCCATCTTCTATTGGAGGTAGACCCATCTTCTACTAGAGGTAGATCCATCTTCTGCTAGAGGTAGACCCTTGAGAAGTTTGCACGCCTCTGATGTGTCTGTCCACAGAGGAGAGTACAAAATTTGTTATGCCATTATGAAAGAGCTCTGAATATCGGCCTTGCCCACAATAGCTACTGTTTCTTTCTTGTAGAAACATCGTAGCCAATCTCGCATTTATCTGAGTGTCTTCAGGAGAAAACGTGGCACCTCCAGAAGCTTCAATCGAGATTGCAGGCTCTCATTTTCTATTTTTAGCCAAGATCACATCCTGCCACAATGTGACCTCCCGATCGCATTGTGGCAGGATGCCGTCACCTGATCCTGCGACAATGCAACCTCCCGATTGCGGGTGGGATGAAAGCTTGTTGGATATGGTAGACAAGCGACGACGGGGGAAGGGGGAAGAATGGAGAGGTGGACTATTTGAAGTGCTTTGAGCGGGCTAAAAGAGGAGAAGACCACGTGCGAGCTAGAATGAATCCACCTCGTTGGATCTTTCGATCTAGATCGATAGTGTTGCGCATGTGGTGATCCTGATGCGAGGGGTACGCTTCTATTGCTGGTTGATGATGTGGCAAGCTGTATGCATGGGCCAGCATGCATACATCCTCTTCCCCTTGCATGCATGTAAGAATTTTAGTTAGTTTTTTTTGAAAAAGTACATGGGGTAGGAGGATACATGGGTTAAGACCCATGCATCCTCCTAGCCCATGCATAGGCACAAATGTGACACACAAATATATATATATATATATATATATATATATATATATATATATATATATATATATATATATATATATCAGAGAGAGAGAGATAGCGAGAGAGACAAAGTTTTAATAATATACTTTTTATTTCAAATGATGGAATTTGCAGCTTGTATTCTGGACTTGTTGATTGTACGCGTGCTTCTATAAGGTATGTTTGTGGTTGTTGGTTGAACTTTACGTACAAATCAGTTTGCACTTTATGTTATTTTTTGGGGTTTTATTGTAATTATTGGTTATCAAATGTTAGTATGTTACAAAGTACTTTGTGCATAATTAGGTATGTTATAAGAAATCTTTATGTAATAATATGTACATTTTGATAGATAGATTTGTGTATTTAAATTTGTGGTCTTAGTATAATACCAAGGAAGTAAAAAGGTACTTGATAACTTATTATCGACTATAAAAAAAAATTCATGGAAATTTTGTTTCATGAATAGTTATTAATTTTAATATTTACGATCGTCAACGTTTTAAATATCTCGTCTTTGTTCATGTGCTATGTTAACCGATATGATTTAAAAAGTTCAATACATGTAATTGCAATTTTGTTCACTTACCGTGCTAATGAACGAGTTACAGATTTCATTGAAGAGAATGTATCTTTTGGATATTGAAGATTTACAAATATTAGTAATATAGTAAGTTCATAAATATTATTACGCAATTGAGAATAAGATTTTATTCAGTTTTGTTTTGTTTGTTATGTAACTATTGAATATCATGTTATGAATTCATGTCAAGAATCAAAAGTATTTTCTTGGATGTATGCATGAACGTCGTACGTAGGTTTTAATTGACAATAGAAAAACAAATCTTTTGTATGAGGTGGAAAACCCTTATGCATGTAATATTACGTATGTATATTGGTGGAAAATCCAACAAACGTACGTAATTAACAAGAAATGTATAGAAAAACATACTTTATAAAACAGTACATGGTCATTCATATTTTGTTCCATGGTTTTGTATATTTGAACCTGTTTTTTTTTTTATCTGGTGATAGATAGAAACCAATTATATTTCAATTCAAATAATCAAGTACCAAACAAGAAAATGAAATTTTGTATAAAGGAACAAGATCTGTTGTACATGTAATAATACATGCAATAGTTAGTTACTGATGTAAAATTAGTAATATGTGGTTTGTTTAAATATGTGACTTTGTTGTCTCAATATCATAGTAAGTAAATAGACATTTTTATGTATACATAGAAATGGAACAATTTAGATTAGTTAATAATAAGTATTTTTTCTATTTGATGTTACGTCTGATTATCTTAATTTTGTCTTGGTCTTTGTTATTGATTAAGAAATGCTACCTACCATGTTTAATAGTTTTCCTTCGACTGGTTTTTCCATGTCATGTTATTAAGTTTATGTATGATCATACCTCCTCGTACATGCACAAATATATTTAGTTGTTAGTAGTTTATTAACCATGAGCATTTCTGTATGAGTTGAAAACTTTTTGCATTTGTAACATTTTGTATATTGGTTAGTGAATTGTGTTATGACTACTCATACCAGCACAACTGATTTGTTCATAAATATTATTACGCAAAGGATTTTATTCAATTTTGTTTTGTTTGTTATGTAACTATTCAATATCGTCTTACAAATTTATGTCTAGAAACAAAAATATTTTTATAGATGTATGCATGTTCATGAACGACGTATGTAGTTTTTGCTTAAGCAAGACCAAACCCTTTGAAACCTGTATTCATATGCCAACAAGATAAAATATAGCTAAGAAGTAAAATACAATATAGTAAAGCACCATAAAGCAAAACTTATTTCAAGACATCCAGACCTGCCACCATCCCACAACACAGAACCATGTGAGTTAGTATGTGAGGAAGACATGTGTCAAAGCTGAATGTCAGTTGTTATCCATGTACAAAATAAGCATTGCTACTTAATAGCTTGGTTAGATTGAAAAACATAGTCCAATCTTCCCATTCATTTGTGATACTAGTAGAAAAACCAATTTTTGTATAAGGTGGAAGATCCTTATTGTTATGGCCATATTCAGTTAATGACCTAGAAAAGTCCTAATATAGTAGACCGGACCTCCAGTATTCAAGATTGTTGGTCACGCCATGATTTAATTCCATGTCAAGGCCAGTTTGTGACTAATAACCTTGAGAGGACCCGGACACTCTAATTGAGACATATGGAGTATTGCATGTCTGTGTGACGGATATAGGCAGGAGGACTGCATGAAGAGATGTGATCTATTTATGGTTGACCTGCATGGGGGCTGCATGGTTTCATGCACAGGACTCTACTCTTTATATGATGAGGTAGGGATTCTCTCGTCGACATATTGGGTTTAGGTCACCAGTTTCTCTCTTCTCCTCTTGCTTCACATGACATGGCTTGGGGGCTAGATCCAGGTTTGATCTAGGATTGGTTGGGCAGTTTGGCTCCATTGTCTCTCTTATTGTGTTCTCCTATCCTCATCTTAGGGGGTTATCCCTTATGGTCTTTACATTGGTATCAGAGCCCGGCTAAGATGCGATCTTGGATAGGAGTGGAGGCAAGCTCTACATCAAATTTGGAAGTTCGGAGCACTTGGATTTACATCCCAGTTGGAGTGCTATTTTCTCAAGGAAATCATGGAGTTGGATTCACAAATTCCGTGGTAAAGCATGCTTGTCCAATATGATGGTAGAGTGCTCTTCTACATGATCACGTTTGGTAAAGATGCTAAGAATTATTTGAATTCATTCTAATTCTCTGTTTTTTGAGAAAACTTTCAATGATGGCTGATCAGATTGCTTATTCTAATTAGTTAGAGGTTTAGATTGTTTGCACCAATTCATATGTCCTAGAGCATGTAATTTTGTTTTGAGTTCATAGATAAATTGGCTGTAATTCGATTTATCCGGCCGTATGGACTGTTTGCGACAAAAATACATGATTCAGATGATTGCATGATGAGGATGGAAAGTTTTCTTTCCCTTATGTGAACCCTCCAGAGAATCTGCAAGATTGGAACATTGATTGGGAGAGCAACAGTCTAATTCTTTAATTTTAGAGTAGCATGTTTGGTTAGTAAAGCAACCATTACCTTGTTAAAGCTAATAATTTAGAATTGTGAAGCCTTGGTGAAAGCATGGATTGTTCCTGGTTGAAAGAACCCAGTTTAAGAGCAAACTGGTCCAGATAATTGTTGGCCTACGCCTGCATGGAACCCAGTGAGAGCTAAGTTTTCCTGGATGTTTTGCATGAAAGAGCAATCCTGTTACCTCTCTATTTGGGCATGGAACAACATCGTAGGGGGGGAGATGTGAGTTCATCCAATGAGGCCATCCATTGCTGCTTGGAAGCAAATTGGTCTTCCCAGTAAAGGTCGTAGTGAGGAGGTACTATGGAATGGAAATTGGAACACTCTTTGAAAACCCCTGGTTGGAAATCATGAAAGTGATTGCTGCTAGCTGATGCTCTAAGATCAGAGGCTGCTGTAGGGATCAACATAGCTTGATTAGTGAAAACGTTGGCAGAATACTTGCTGTCAATACTCGCTGCTGGCACACTAGCTGTTCGCTGATTCAGTGGACTGTTGAAAGCTTCATTGCACCTTTTCTGTTCCCTGAAAGCACCTGCATAAATGCATTGGAAAGCTGCCGGTGAAAATCATGGATTCATCCTGTCATGTCGGTATAGTTCTTCATGGACTGGCAGTAGTTGGATGAGAGATCCAGTGTGGCAGCTCTGTTTTCCCTCGATGGTATTGTGTGGAAGAGAGCGGCGGATGTGGCTGTGCGGTGACTGGAGAAATAGTAGAATGAGGCTAAAGATTTTCTGAGGACTTGCTTGGAAAAAACCCTTTTAGGGTTTGCATAACCTAGAAGGTTGTTGCCTTTTGCATGAGTAAACTTTTGGTTCATGCATGATGGGGGTTTCCTTTAAGAGGGTAGTGCATCATTTGCTTGCATAATAGCTCCATCAAAGGCCTGTTGGAGTGTGAGACCTGCGGTTGCAGGGAAGGAGGAACCCGAACAACCATCTCGTGAGTTGCTTTTTCCAAAACAGTACCCGGTCAAGGAAAATTTAATTTTTTTTGGTGGTGACTAAACTTTTTAAGCTAAGTTTGTAGGCTATAGGCACGGGACATTCTCTCGCTAAAATAGTTGACGGGCGATGATTTTTTGAGACACCATGCGGTTTGCGGTTAACCCAAAGCATTTAGGCTACATAGGGACCGTGAGAACCGTGAGAGAGAGAGAGAGAGAGAGAACCATCCGAGAGAGAGAGAGAGAGAGAGAGAGAGAGAGAGAGAGAGAGAGAGAGAGAGAGAGAGATTCCTTTATTCGGACCGTATTTCAACTAAACCGCAACCGCACCGCAAAGGGCCAGCATGCGGATCATAACAATTCCAAGTCTCAAAGGAAGAAAATTGCAACCTTCCAAATCGTAGAGTCAAAGTTGTGACAACCAACGGTAAGGCCGAAACTTACAAAACCGCATAGGGACCGTGAGAGAGAGAGAGAGAGAGAGAGAGAGAGAGAGAGAGAGAGAGAGAGAGAGAGAGAGAGAGAGAGAGAGAGAGAGCATGCGGTTTGTGGTTAACCCTGAGTATTTAGGTCGCATAGGGACCATGAGACAGAGCGAGCATCCAAGAGAGAGAGAGAGAGAGAGAGAGAGAGAGAGAGAGAGAGAGAGAGAGAGAGAGAGAGAGAGAGAGAGAGAGTTTTCTTCATTCAGACTGCATTTCAACTAAACCGCAACCGCACCGCAAAGGGCCAGCATGCGGTTCATAACGATTCCAAGTCTCAAAGGAAGGAAATCGCAACCTTCCAAACCATAGAGTAAAAGTTGTGATGACCAACGGTAAGACTGAAGCCTAAAAAACCGCATAGGGACCGTGAGAGAGAGAGAGAGAGAGAGAGAGAGAGAGAGAGAGAGAGAGAGAGAATTCGTTTCCTTCGTTCAGAGAGCTTCAAGGCCACACAGGGCACAGAGACTTTACGGTTCTATTTTGAAACCGATTATCATAAGCGACCGCAACTAACGCACTTGCGGGACCTTACGGTCACTTTAGATCCACTGCTGCAGACCGCAAGTGAAAGAGAGACGAGGCTTTGGAGCAGGGATAATCTGAGAGAGAGAGAGAGAGAGAGAGAGAGAGAGAGAGAGAGAGAGAGAGAGAGAGAGAGAGAGAGACCATGCGGTTTGCGGTTAACCCAGACCATTTTGGCTGCATAGGGACCGTGAGAACCGTGAGCGAGAGAGAGAGAGAGAGAGAGAGAGAGAGAGAGAGAGAGAGAGAGAGAGAGAGAGAGAGAGAGAGAGAGAGAGAGAGAGAGAGAGAGAGAGATACACAATTTCACATAGTTCCTCTTGACAAAGCAAGACCAAACCCTTTGAAGTCTTTATTCATAAACCAACAGGGTACAGTAAAGCTGAAAAGTAAAATACAGTACAGTAAAGCACCATATAGCATAACCACTCTCAAAACGTCCAGTTGATACCTGCCACCATCCCACAACACAAAACCGCACGAGTTAGTACAGTGGGAAAGACAGGTGTCATAGCTGAGCGTTAGTTGTTATCCATGTCCAAAAGAAGTTATACTACTCATCAGCGTAAATAGAATTTTAAAACACAGTCCAGTCTTCCCAAACACAAAATTGATTTTATAGTGATAGGCCAAGTCCCTCCATTACCGTATTAGGGTGAGTGCCATGCTGATCACTTTTTCGGCATTGGTCCGTATCAGTTTAATTTGTTGATAGCACAAGTATGAAAAGTTTTCACCGTATATATTGCTTATCGCTAAAAGCCATGGTGTGAACACGTGTGTCGGTGTCAAAGCAAATCCATGCTATTCTAACCCGTGTGACTTAAGAAACGTCACGCACTACTGTCCATACTCCTGAGCATATCCATGCTTTCCAGTCGTATCTCACCATTAACCGATATGACAACCGAATGGGTAATAAATTATCACAAGCCATGTTTGAATAGTGTAGCTACGATTAAACTTTCGTCTATCATAGCCCCATATCCACCCCTTGGTTTTTTGGACCCTTGTATCGGATAGGTTTTATTTTATTGATGAGGTTCTCATGGTTTTTACAAGGTATCAGGGCAGATCCGTGCCATTCTTATCCTTATGTAAGAACCGTTTATCTTACGCAAATCCATGCTGTCCAAGATAACATGAGGAGAACCCTTACTTCAGGACAGCGTGGGTGTTATTAAACGCAGAAAGAAATTATACTACTTATGAAGTTACATAGTCGAACTGAGTAGAAACCAAGTAGTTTCTGTACTTAGGGTCTTTAACAGTCACCTAGAATGGCATACATTTGTGAAGAGACACCTTACCTTTCGAGCATATGTGATGCTTTCAAATTCTGAAAACTGTTTGAAAAATTCTTACCTGGATGATTGTAGCAATGGTATCTTGTGAGTATGCCATGTTTTAGTCCCCTCGAGTGCTCTTTGCCTTCCTTAGTATTAAACCGTTTATAACATTATTTTTAGCCTTTTTGAAAGAGAAAGTAAATACTTTATGGAGGGCCTACCATTCACTGCTTATACAAATCTGAAGCGAATGGTTTAATGTGCATACCTGTGCAGATGCTTATAGCTTTATGGCTCGAAGTCGAACCTAACCGAAAATGAAGCTAGTAGTAATATTCGATGCTACAAAGAGCGCAAGTTCCATTTGTTAGTGCTAATATACAGTAGTATTCCCTTTGCAAGAGCAGTCATTCACAAGTATGATAACGAAACTGGTTAAAGCATGAGGTATAGTAATCATAAACAGAATGTGCCAACAACAACTCAGTTGTATGTTCTGATAAAAGTATGAGAACACCATAGCATCGTTTTTGGAGTACGTACAAAACCCTTATTTACTTAAGGAACAATCACATATCTATGCTGTCCATTGAAGGATAGTAACGTATAATGTAAACTGTAGTTATCACACCAAGATATCATCCATTCATAACCATGATAAGGAGCTTGAAACCAAACAACCATTCATGAGTTAGGAAGTGCTTCATCGCCGGTCATTATGAAGCTTCTGTCTCAACTTATCACATATGATGTAAAACTATCATTAACATGCATTCTGAAGTATGTGGAAGGTAATACTGGATCATCGCTGGACAACCTACCATATATATCAACATTTTTATTCTCTTGCTAATGATAGACCGCTGCAGGTCCATCACTGGACAACAACAAGTCTACCTTCAATAAGCACTCCAGAAATGAGTATGCTTCATCACTGGTCCATTGTTGGACAGCGGAAGGTATATGAAGTATATATCAAGCCAAACACAAGGTGTATGAATCCACATTGATCCATCGTTGGACAACGGGTTCATACATTCCCATTCAACATTTAGAACAGTTGATAACCATCATACGTATTCATGGGATGAATGCACATATATAAAACGAGCGGAACCACATACCATATAGTTAAAGCAGATAATTTCAAACTAGGGAGGGCACCCTCTCTTCCAACCTTCTTCTCACTCTATAGTAGAAGAAACTCCTTTGAAAACATGCTACATATAGTGGTTTCATAGGAAGTATCGTGGAAGCTCCCTTCCAGCCAAAAAAGGTGGGAAAATATTTTTGAAAAGTATGAAGAAAAGTTGGGTTTGTAAAAAAAATTTAGGACCCTCAAACCATATATGTTTGTTTTTAGCATGATCAAGGGTGGTGGTTTCTGATAAAGAAGAGTCCATGAGAGAGAGAGAGAGAGAGAGAGAGAGAGAGAGAGAGAGAGAGAGAGAGAGAGAGAGAGAGAGAGAGAGAGAGAGAGAGAGAGAGAGAGAGAGAACCTTTTGAGTGAGATAGAGATAGAGACCATCCGAGTGAGAGAGAGAGACACCATCGAAGAGAGAGAGAGAGAGAGAGAGAGAGAGAGAGAGAGAGAGAGAGAGAGAGAGAGAGAGAGAGAGAGAGAGAGAGAGAGAGAGAGAGAGAGAGAGAGAGAGAGAGAGAGAGAGAGAGAGAGAGAGAGAGAGAGAGAGAGAGAGAGAGAGAGAGATTTTTGTGGAATTGTAGATGTGGATAGAACTGGATTTAAACAGAACCTGGCTTGGAGAATTTAGAGTGGTGCATGTATTATTTTGTGGATGATATACAGAGAGACATTATGTAGAGCATCTAGAATGATATCTTTCTAAATGCCAGAAAACTATGATTTTGTATTTATATAGCATTTGTTCCAAAAGACTAAAGGTGGGGTGGCAATGAGTTCTGTGCAATATTGAAATGGTGTTGTTTGAGACACAAACCAAAGATTGTATATGGTCTCCCTGTGTGTGTGTGTGTGTGTGTGTGTGTGTTTTTACTTTTATTTAGCGATGTGTGTGCCTGTATGTCTGTGTGTGTATTCAATGTGTGGGTTTCAAAAACATTCATCACAAAAACCCAAACTGTTATAAAAAATTCAAACAACAACAATTTTTAAGGAAATAGACATCATGTCATCTGATAATTCAGAAACCAATACCTGGGCATACACCAGGTTTTCTAACATTGGCTCAAAGTCACTAAGTTTAACAATACTAACATGACTCCAAACATATGCCACATTCCTAAGTAACTTATCTACATCTAATATAAATCAATATTCTCTCGGAAGAAAACATCTTCTCCTTTGTTGCTGGAATATGGACTTCGCATAAGCTTTCTATCAACCACAAAATGGAGCAGCGAGACACCTCATCACTGAAACAAAATAACTCCATCAGGTCTCGCACAAAAGTCCTGCAATTTATGTAGATCTTCGACATCTGCAACAACACCAAAAATGTCATAAAAAAAAATGTACATACAACAACACATAATCTTAAAAACATATGACAACTCTGCATTTGATTTGGAATGGCATGTTGATGATATTTTGTAATGGCAACAACGATCCATCGCATCAGATCGTAGCTGCATCAGCAATGCAAATGATTCTGGTCTCTTGTCCTAGCATTGAAGGTTGCTGCCAGTAGACCCCATGTTCAACGCTCCAAATGGCTAGCGGATGCAACAATGGAACAACCTCAGCCGCGATGGTGGTGAAGATTAGTGGGCTTCCTTGCCTGGTGAAGCTCCCTCATGCTTGATAGAAATGATGGATATTGCCAAAGCGGCCGTTGAGGAAGCATGGAAGTTAATGGAAAGGGGACAATCTGAAATACTCCTTCCTTGACGATGCTGAAGAATGTGAAAAATAGTAAACAAATTCAAAGCAGAGTGAAATTATGTAAAGGTAACCATAAACAAAAGGATTCAAGCTTCTTAGGTTACAAACTTTATCTTGTAGCATGGATATGGATATGGATATTGCAGTTGGCGGATGCAATCAAAAAGAGAGCAAGAAGACGATGGAGAGAGAGACCCGGCCATGCTATGGATATTGCAATTGGCGGATGCAATCAGAAAAAAGAGAGCAAGAAGACGATGGAGAGAGAGGCTTGCATCCCGCCTGCTCATGATTGAGAGAAAGAGAGAGAGAACCGATTAAGATAAAGAGAGAGCGCGCGCACTCTAGGAGAAAAGAATTTGAAAAGAGAGAGCGTGCGTCCAATTTTTTTTTCCTACGTGTTATTTTTCACACGCATAGGACCTTTCTCACGTTTTTTAGCTTTTCGCGTTGTAAAAAGCATGACATTTTGTTGCGGGCAGAGCGTGACATTTTTTACGACATGGCGACATTTTCTCTCTCAAATCGTTCTAATATATATGATATATATTGTGTCTATTTTTTTTAACTACTGTATCATTTAAACAGTTTCTAAAATCAACATCTTTAAGTAATAAAAACATATATACGATGATTGATTTTTTTTTCCATAATATTACGCATATGGTAGCCATATACACCATGCACGACTTGTTAAAGTTACGTGAACAACAAGCTTCCAAGATGTCACTATACAACGGTTGGAACTGAAGACCGTACTTTGTACACATATAGCAATTTTATCCGGACACAATACTACGATTGATATTAAATTATTTATGATCAAGTTTACACAATATTGGAATTATAAAAAAATTATATTAAATTATTGATAACACAAATGAAATACACCCAACATAACATGATTTCAAAAAATAAATAATAACACGTAGAACTGGTAGATATAAACTGGCTAGATGTTTTCCACAATATTTGCAATATATAATAAATAATACATATTAGTAACTAATACGAAAATTTCATTTCTACGTGTACCATATATTGTTCGAGTATCTAAACAAATCACATATTATTTTTATCAATGACCAAGTAATGCATATACTATTACATTTAAGAAGCAGGTCCTTTATTTTTGGGTACTTAATTATTTAGATTAAAATATATTTTTTATTTATCTGCAACTATTTCAACAAAATAGATTGAAATATAGAAAACCGGGCAACAAAATATAAATAACCATGTACTAGTTGATCATATGTACCATGTGGTAAAAAAATTTTAAACGTTTAGTTATACAGATTATATCTTTTTTTATTTACAATTGTAGTATGTCACTAAGTTCGAATATATGAAACTAAGATAGAAAATGAGTAAACTATGTACATTTGTTAGTTTTTCCACCAACATACATATGCAATATTGTATGCACAAGGATTTTCTACCCCTTCCAAAAAAAAATGTATAATATTACGTGGTTTTAATTCTAGACATACAAATTTATACCAAAAAACAATCCCATCATCATATCGAAACGAATTTAAACATAAAAAATTATATAACGAAATATAAACAAATAATGTATGCTACAAATAATTTTCGATTTCAAAATCATGAAAATTTTTAGTAGGTAATTAGTTTGTAATTTCTAGAATTCAATTTCCAAAACACGTAAATAATTTCTGAATTACAAAGACGCAGATAAAATATAAGATAATAAAACAAAACACGAATTTTTGATGGTCATGATGTGGCTTGTCACACGTGCCAAATAGCATAGGATTCCATTCATAAGGATGTTCTCAAGTAGACCTAAGTGATAGAACCTTTGGAATGAGTCCAAATCATGCTTAGATACAAGAGAGAAAAAGTAGGAGCTATTTTTGGTAGTTTTTACGTTGTTGAGGGATCTCCAAGATTCCAACCCTAACTTGGTAGGGATGAAAGATCCACCAAAATCCGAGTACAAAGCTTTGACAACCACTACAAAGGAGGTACTTTGGATCAAGAGATTATTGGTGGAGCTAAAGATCATGGATTCAGAGGAGGCACCAATCATCTACAATGACAATATATCAACCCAACACCTTGCATCTAACCCAATCTTCCATGCAAGATCTAAGCACATTGAGATATGCCATCACTTTGTGAGAGAAATGGTGCAAGCCAAGGAGATTGCTTTGGAGCATGTTCCAAGCAATGAATGTGTAGCTGATCTACTTACTAAACCACTTCAAAAGACACCTTTTATGAAGTTCAGATCATCACTTGGAATGATTAGTAAAGCAATGATTGAACCAAGCTAGATAGTGAGGAGGAGTGTTAAAAATTCACAATTCTAGCTTGACTAGTTTTGGTCATATGACTTGTAAATAGTTAGATGGTCATGATGTGGCTTGTCACACGTGCCAAATAGCATAGGATTCCATTCATAAGGATGTTCTCAAGTAGACCTAAGTGTTAGAACCTTTGGAATGAGTCCAAATCATGCTTAGATACAAGAGAGAAAAAGTAGGAGCTATTTTTGGTAGTTTTTACATTGTTGAGGGATCTCCAAGATTCCAACCCTAACTTGGTAGAGATGAAAGATCCACCAAAATTAGCATTAGGGATAGGTTTAGGGCTACTCATACCTGCCCAAACTGTGATGGATCATGTATATATAAGTGATGATAGCTCACCAAAATCAATCAAGCAATTTCATGATTTTTCTCTCATAATGGTTCAATTGCTCTCTATGTTCTTAATTCTTTGAGTACATGTGATTCCTAATCATTATAGGATTGAATGTGGGTTTGGTGTACAGTACTCAGACTATGGGGGGCTGTACTTTCACACGTGTGAAGGCTTCTTCAAGGATTTGGGCCATTTAGTGAGGTTCAAGCATAGATTCTTGATGGATTTTGATAGTTCAAATTGTGCTAATCTTATGAGATCATAATCTATTGTTTCCCTCATCATTTCAAGTGTTTTAGGATCCTTATTTGCTGTATAAAAATGTAACAAATATATCATTGTTATTTGGAAACACTGTTATAAACTTTTTTTGGCACATGGTCGCATATGAAGTGTGTGGTATTCATAATGTGATAGCTTTAACAAAGTTACGATAACAAGTTGTGAATACGAATCTGCATAAATAAAAATAACGTGTTAGTGTTAAGTTTCACATAGACATGGACGTACATATTAAATGCAGTTCAATACAAATATACACAAATCAATAACGATAGTAGTGTTAAGTTCTGCAGGAAGACGGACGTGCACTAATAAATGCAATTTAACCAACAATTTTAGAAACAAAATTTGAAGAATGTACGCACGGGTAAGTAAGAAGTTAATTTCAGAAATAAAGTCTACGACAACGCAGTTTACAGATAAGTTAATGATTGCAATTGGCAAGGCACAAGTGACATCTCGAAAACTTGTTGCTCACGTCATTTTGTTATTATGGCATTATTCACTTGTCTATGTGTGGTATAGCTACTATTAGTTTGATAATTTTATGTATAAAAAACATATATAAGTTTTAGACATAAGTAAATAAATTATAAACAATAAATTAATGTTGAAAGAGCCATAATATTTTTTATAGCCTAGCTATGTTTTTGTATTTTTTGAAAATTCCATTTCATATATTTGAAACCAAATTAGTTGCTTCATATTTTTACAATTTAATCATGTATTGGTTTAGTTATTCGCAATCTAGTTCCAATTTGAACTTAAAAATATTTCATACAATTTTAGACATTTATCCATGTATTGTCTAACTGGTATTTCGATATTCAAAATGTTGAATGCTAACGTGAATTTGTATATTTTGTAATATCTACATAAGAACTTGACATACGACCATGGTGGAAAGAATTATGCTAAGTTCAATATTTGTTTTTATAAGTTTAAGATTTGTAAAACCCCTTTTTTCATGTTCTCTTGATTTCCTATCATGCTCAAATACATATTATAGTACTTGTCTATATACATCATGATTTCTAGTTTTAATAGCGAATATTATATCGAGACCAAATTAGCTCATTCCCCTGAACATAAATTCAGGATGTCTTAGTTACGTGCACATTGTTATTACTATTTGCGTTGTACCAAAACCAAAAAAAATGAGTTTTATTGTGCACATATGATGGTATATATAATTGGCAGTTCGTTAACACTATATTATATAATTTATTGTATAAAGTAAACTACTCGCACACACGTAATAATATATATGTTTGTTTGGTTCAACGGTAGATTCATCACTATCAATGTGATGTGTATTGAGCTCACAATGTTCATCATTGACACAATCGATTGTTGCCAAGCTGTGGCTCTAGTTGATGATATTCGTAGCTTTGGTATAGTGGCCCTTCTATTCAATGTCACGGTAATTTTCAAGAATCGACTTTGTAATAGAGGATCCATATTCGGTGATTCGTGCAGGTTTGATCTTACCAGCAGAGTCTATTGTGACTGATGTTTCTCGATTGCCAAATGTAACGCGCTCTCTATTCCAATCGTGCACTACACGTGCGTTAGAGAGCCATGGCCTACCTAGGAGTAATTCATAGGAATAGACGTTGCTAGGGATATCGAGCACTACCAAATCTAACGTGAAGCCCAAATCTCTTAGTTTCAGTCTTATGTCTGGTATTAAGGTCGTTAGAATCCGACGACTTCAAAATACGTCGCAGTTCGACAGGCACAACATGCCGAATTTTGAATACAAAAATCCCGATGACAGAAAGACGCGTCGACGTGGACGTCGCATTGCGACGTCCAAAGACGTCGCAAAAGAAATGATGTGGACGTCCCAAAATTGTGACGTCCTGAAATCATGTCGGATTTCGACGTCTGTAAACACAGAATGATGCTAAAATTTTTCCGACGGATGTCCGACGCCCATCCGACGTCCAT
Source organism: Diphasiastrum complanatum (assembly GCA_029204225.1). Lineage (NCBI taxonomy): Eukaryota > Viridiplantae > Streptophyta > Lycopodiopsida > Lycopodiales > Lycopodiaceae > Diphasiastrum > Diphasiastrum complanatum. The sequence goes on from CM055108.1 coordinate 15,068,202, forward strand.
CTGATGTATACTTGGACGTCGGATTTCGACGTCCCAGATAGTTGTCGGAATCCGACGTCTGTTAACAAAATGATAAAAAAAAAAGGTCCAACGTGTGTCCGACGTCTATCCGACGAGTTTGGACGTCAGATTCTGACGTCCCAAATTAGGTAAAAAAAAATAAAAAATGCGTAAAAAATAGCGCGCGCATTTTTATCGGGTTGTTCTTGGAGTTGAGTTCTTGGAGAAGCGATGGTCGTGAATTGTTTTTAAAACAATATTTTTGAGTTGCATTCAACATTTGGATCAAACAACAAACTAAGCATGAGGTACTTTTCATTCTTAAATTACTTTTCATTTTATATTTTATTGTATTACTTGATGTCCATTATGAATGACAATACTTTATTGCATTGCTTTGTGCACATCATAAATTTCATTTAGATTTCTATATATGATATTGATTGTTATTTTGAAATCCAACATTGCACATGGTTTTGATTTCTTAATTGGTTATTACGTCAATCCACATCTCTAAATTTGACATTGCAATTTTTAAGAAAAGAATATTGCACATATAAAAGCAATGGCAATATAGCACAATCATTTGCATTAATGATATTTTCATAATATGAATCAATGTATTAAAAAATTGATGCTTTAATGTCGCACGAGTCTTTCTAGATCAACTAAAATTTATAAACCTAATCTACTCGTCGTCGTCGTGACGTCCAGTCTGCATGAACACAAGCAAACAAACTACATTAATATTTTATACTTGATAGTATTAAATTAAATAAAATTGATGTCAAAATACAAACCACATTAGTATGAATACAAAAACTAGTACTTACATTTGGAGGATGACCCTCGCTCTTTAGTTTGTCGACTAATGTGTCGTACGATTCCCTGTAGGCATATTCGTATTCCTCCTTAGTTGGCAGACGTCCATAGTCCACCAACTATCCATGCATTCAATTTAATTTGAAATTAATTAAGGGCTACTTTGAAGCAACTAGTCATATTGCATATTAAAAAATAAAAGCATATGAAATCAAAGATAAACTATAAGAGTAGTGTAAGTTCACTTACTATGCTTGCTTGCAATCCCGCCTTTCCGCTTGAGCCCAACCTAGAATCGCCTATCCCATGCATCCTAGCGACCGCAACATCTTTCTAAATCTTGTATTTATCTGGTGTTTGTTCATCCGCTTTTACACGGTTCCAATCATTTCTTGAACACTAGGAGGGCTTAAATAAGCTCGTCGTGCCATATCACGACGATGCCTAATCTATAAGCTCATATGCTTATGAATTTCCTTCTCCTCGAATTTCTCTTCTTGTTGGAATTCGTCACGAAGGGTACCAATAACCTGTCGTTTATCGGCGGCAAGTTGTTCGGACCATTTACTAAATAATTTGTCGCCAAAATGGCGTTGGCATAAAGAATAGAGTCGGTCCAAAACCACTCACCTTTTTCTATTGGCAATTATATTGCCTTGAGAATCCACGTCATAATAAGGATTTGTGGATGACTCTTCGGTGGGGGAGGGAGTCGCGGCCGCTTGTGAGGGACCACCCTCATCTCGGTTAAGCATACTTTGCAGTTGTGTTTTTTGCTCAGGAGTTAATGATTCATATAAATTTTTTACATAGTCTCTCGAGCTTTCACCACTGTTTGACCCTGACATGATTACTACATTCATAAACATAAAATACATTACAATAAACCCTAATATATTGAAATGAAGTAGAAAAGAAAATCGATTATAGAACTTCAATGCATGTTGAAGTGGGACTTTCATACCCGTGTTAACAAAAGAAGAGAGATATGCACATAGAGCTCGAGCCTGCACGAAGATGCAAAAAAATCATATAAGCGACAATGTATAAGAATAGTACTATCTAAAAATTAAAACATTAGAATCATACAATAATTTTATGTCATTTGTGTTTTGTACCTGTGCATATATGCAGTTTATCACAACGAGATTAATTACATTCAGATCAGTCCAGCGATGAAGACACTACTCAAGTTAACAAGGTAAGTAATAAACATGCATGTTTTTTTGTTCATGAAAACTTTGTTATTATAAGTTAAAATATTGTGCTAAAGTGACATGTACTTGATTTTTGTTTCTCGTAGAGAAATAAAATAAAATATGGTGCACATGCCTCAAGTGTGATGGACAAAAGATGCGTGAAAGACGCATTGTTGAAAATCATTTGTGAAAGTTTGGACGAAAAGAAGAAGGTCAACCATCGAATTTGGAAGACGTTAAGATTTGTTAATGTTATATGATTGTTTTTTATTATAATCTTCGTCAATCTATATATGTCACTTATGAAATTTGTTTCATGTGTGTAGTCTATACATCGAATGCCATTCCACGAAGTTGATCCATTCGTATTTAGTTACAATCAACGTCAAGTCTTGATAGATATGAGAAAACAAAGAATCAAACAAATTGAAGAGACAAACACAATTGAAAAAAAGAATAATCAACTTGATTCTAATGATTATGATGATGAGGTGCAACATAATGGAGCAATGCACAACATGTTTGAATCTTACTTTGAAACAAATGAGAATGATGATATGCATGCATCTTTTAATGAAAACGGAGATCACGAACAATTTGAGATTGATGAAGACGAGATTCTATTGCACAAGGAGGCAGACGCTCCTTTATATCTTGGAGCATCCATTTCGAGACTAGCTACATCAATTCTTATTCTAAACATTCAAGCAACATACAAATGGAGTGATCGTAGCATGACATTTTTATTCGGGTACTTAACGCATAACACAACTATTATACTTTATAGCGTATTTACATTAAGTTAAATTTTTTTCTTCTCTAACAACTCACATTGCTCTTTTTTTAGGTTGTTGCATCGAATACTTTCGAAAGAAAATGTGATACCTAAAACACGAAAGAAGCACGAAAGATGATGACCATGCTTGGAATGGATTACAACACAATACATGCATGTCCAGAAGACCATGTTCTATATAGAGGTGAGCATTCAGAAAAGCTTCAATGTCCAATGTGTAACGCTTCACGTTTTCGAGATGACGTACAAGGGGATAAAGTGCCACGAAAAGTGTTACGACCTTTTCTAATTATCCCACGATTGCAACATTTATTTCGATGTAAATCTTTGGCACAATTAATGGATTGGCATGTCAAAAATCGATCTACGGATGATGTGATACGAGTACCAAGTGATTCACCTGCATGAAAACATATTGAAGACCAATGGCTCGAGTTTAAAAATGAACCTTGTAATTTGAGATTTGGCCTTGCTATGGATGGCGTAAATCCTTTTAGCGTTCAAGCATCAACTTGGTCCACATGGCCAGTTGTGCTTGTTAATTATAACATACCTCCATGGTTGAGTATTAAAACGGGACACTTGTTATTGGCTTTATTGATTCCAAAAAAGTACAAGGCCAAGAACATGGATGTGTATCTTGCACCTTTGGTCGATGAATTGTGCATTCTTTGGAATGGTATTCACGCTTACGACATCTCGAGACCTTTACAACAACAAAAATTCGTTGTTTGTGGAATTCTAATGTGGACGATGCATGACTACCCTGGTTTAAGCAAATGTTCAAGTATCTATATAATGAATCTAATTCGTTTTAGGGTTTAACGTTGGAGTATATTTAACTAATCTTATGTTTAGTTTGGTTTATGAACTATGCAGGTTTAACCACATCGGGTTACAACGCATGTTATATTTGTGGACCATTTTTGGAGGGTCGACATAGCACAAATATGTTAAAAAAATGGTGTACAAAAGTAATCGCAAATACTTGCCACCTGATCATCCTTTTTGAAGGTCGAATAGGCGATTTTTTAGAGGACAAGGAGATAATCCTCTAGCTACACCACCACCTCCACGCATGGGAGTATCAAAATGGCATGGTGAATGGCTTAAACATCACGACATTAATTCTTCATGGAATGAATACATTGATGGTATGAAACAGTTGTCTATTTTTCATAAATTATCCTATTGGAGAAATTTATTGATAAACCATCTATTGGATCCTATGCACATATTCAAAAACGTTGGTGAATCCTTATGGAACCACATCATTGGCATAAAAGACAACTTTGCAGCTCGTAAAGATCTACAAGCGGCCGATGTGAAGAGACCCTATTGGATTCAATGCACCGAAGGTGGAGATGAGATTCTACCTAGCGTGTCATGGATTCTTACAAAAGAGCAACTCTCATATGTTAAACATATCATAAAACAAATGAGAACTCCAACAGGCTATGCACATTCTTTATGCAAGTCATTTACCAAAGATGGTAAATTAAGTGGATTGAAATCACATTAATGGCATAAGATGTTGCAATTCATACTTTCACTTTCTATTCGAGGTCTCTTCAACGATGACGTACGAAATATGCTTTACAATTTGTCATCGATGATTAGGTTTGTATATTTTTTCAAGCACTTGTATAAATATGTGTTATTTCAATTTTTTAATGTGTTAAACAACCTAATGTACTATCAATCTTGCAGGTGGATTTCCTCAAAAGAAATAAAAATTAGTGAATTGGATTCCATGAAAATCCAAATGATCGAAATGGTATGTTTGTTGGATAGAGATTTTTCAGTTTCCTTTTTGGATATACAAGTTCATATTCTAGTGCATTTGGTCGAAGAATATCAATTGCAGGACCTGTGCACACGAGATGGATGTTTTACCTTGAGCGCTTTATAAAAGTTTTGAAGGGCTTTGTGAAACAAAAGGCAAGGCCAGAAGGTAGCATTGTAGAAAGTTGGCTTGTACAGGAATCTTTGCTTTATATCACCGAAATAATCTTACAGTTGCATCCTGCAAGTCCAAAAATGTGCTGTGAAGAAGAAGATGAACGTGTTAAGGGTGAAGTACCACAAGGAAATGGTATGCAAAAAAAACTTTCACCTCAATTAAATGAGAAAATTGACACATTCATACTACATAATTGTGGACAAATGGAAAAGTGGATTTCAAGGTATGAAGAAGCCAAAAAGGAAAGAAACATAACATTGAAACGAAGAAGAAATATCAATCGAAGAAGAAGAAAGGCGTTGGAGAACGACAAACCTTTGGAGCCTTTACCTTCAAAATACTCTCGTGAATGGGTTTTTGATACGATGCTAAAAGCATCCAAAAACGGAAAAGAAGTGATCGAATTAGAATGGAAATTTGTTCGTGGATGTGGATGGAAAGTTAGTGTAATATTGTTTTTGTGAAGTTTTGTTTTTGTACTACTCAATATAGTATTTCTAATTACACACATTTGTTTTTTTTTTGTGTTTTAGTATAGATCATACACTGCCATGTGGGCATATGGACACCATTATCGTGTTGAGAAAGTTGACAACAAGCGACGTACATATGACTGTGGTATAATGGCCAACTTTCTGTTAAAAATTCACAATTCTAGCTTGACTAGTTTTGGTCATATGACTTGTAAATAGTTAGATGGTCATGATGTGGCTTGTCACACGTGCCAAATAGCATAGGATTCCATTCATAAGGATGTTCTCAAGTAGACCTAAGTGTTAGAACCTTTGGAATGAGTCCAAATTATGCTTAGATACAAGGGAGAAAAAATAGGAGCTATTTTTGGTAATTTTTGCATTGTTGAGGGATCTCCAAGATTCCAACCCTAACTTGGTAGGGATGAAAGATCCACCAAAATTAGCATTAGGGATAGGTTTAGGGCTACTCATACCTGCCCAAAACCGTGATGGATCATGTATATATAGGTGATGATATCTCACCAAAATCAATCAAGCAATTTCATGTTTTTTCTCTCATAATGGTGCAATTGCTCTCTATGTTCATAATTGTTTGAGTACTTGTGATTACTAATGATTATAGGATTGAATGTAGGTCTGGTGTACAGTACTCAGACTGTGGGAGGCCGTACTTTCACACGTGTGAAGCCTTCTTCAAGGATTTGGGCCATTTAGTGAGGTTCAAGCATAGATTTTTGATGGATTTTGATGGTTCAACTTGTGCTAATCTTATGAAATCATAATCTATTGTTTCCCTCATCATTTCAAGTGTTTTAGGATCCTTATTTGCTGTAATTTTTACATGTACTCAGAGCATGTAAAAATTACAGCAAATAAGGATCCTAAAACACTTGAAATGATGAGGGAAACAATAGATTATGATTTCATAAGATTAGCACAAGTTGAACCATCAAAATCCATCAAAAATCTATGCTTGAACCTCACTAAATGGCCCAAATCCTTGAAGAAGGCTTCACACGTGTGAAAGTACGGCCTCCCACAGTCTGAGTACTGTACACCAGACCTACATTCAATCCTATAATCATTAGTAATCACAAGTACTCAAACAATTATGAACATAGAGAGCAATTGCACCATTATGAGAGAAAAAACATGAAATTGCTTGATTGATTTTGGTGAGATATCATCACCTATATATACATGATCCATCACGGTTTTGGGCAGGTATGAGTAGCCCTAAACCTATCCCTAATGCTAATTTTGGTGGATCTTTCATCCCTACCAAGTTAGGGTTGGAATCTTGGAGATCCCTCAACAATGCAAAAATTACCAAAAATAACTCCTATTTTTTCTCCCTTGTATCTAAGCATAATTTGGACTCATTCCAAAGGTTCTAACACTTAGGTCTACTTGAGAACATCCTTATGAATGGAATCCTATGCTATTTGGCACGTGTGACAAGCCACATCATGACCATCTAACTATTTACAAGTCATATGACCAAAACTAGTCAAGCTAGAATTGTGAATTTTTAACACTCCTCCTCACTATCTAGCTTGGTTCAATCATTGCTTTACTAATCACTCCAAGTGATGATCTGAACTTCATAAAAGGTGTCTTTTGAAGTGGTTTAGTAAGTAGATCAGCTACACATTCATTGCTTGGAACATGCTCCAAAGCAATCTCCTTGGCTTGCACCATTTCTCTCACAAAGTGATGGCATATCTCAATGTGCTTAGATCTTGCATGGAAGATTGGGTTAGATGCAAGGTGTTGGGCTGATATATTGTCATTGTAGCTGATTGGTGCCTCCTCTGAATCCATGATCTTTAGTTCCACCAATAATCTCTTGATCCAAAGTACCTCCTTTGTAGTGGTTGTCAAAGCTTTGTACTCGGCCTCGGTTGAAGATAGAGATATAGTTTCTTGCTTTTTTTGAAAGCCATGAAACCACACCTTCTCCTATGAAAGTTGAATAGGCACTTGTTGATTTCCTATCCCTCTTGTCCCCTGCAAAATCTGAATCACTAAATGCATGAAGGTTAATCACATCTCCTCTATATAGAATCCCAAAATCCAATGTACCCGAGATGTATCTTAGAATCCTCTTAGCCTTTTTCCAATGGATATTCAATGGCTTTTGCATGGATTGGCTCAACCTACATACACTAAAGCTAAGATCTGGTCTAGTTATAGTGATCCACATTAAGGAACCTATAAGTTGCCTAAACAAAGTGATGTCCATGAAGGATCTTTCATCATCTTCATTTGGCACTTTTACATCTTGCTCCATTGGTGTGTCAACACTTTTGCATACTTCCATCTTAAACTTCTTCAAAAGACTTTGAGCATAGTTTACTTGACTTATAAAGATAAAATCAGACCCTCTAAGTACTTCTATGCCTAAGATGAAGTGAAGACACCCTAGATCTACCATCTTGAACTCTAAGGATAGATCTATCTTGATTTTTTCAATACCATCAACACTATTTCCACTAATGATGAGGTCATCTACATAAATGAGTAAAAGTACAATACCAACATCATCAAACTTAATGTAAAGAGTGGGATCATATTCACTTTGAACAAAAGAAAGTGAAATAAGATAGCAATGTAGTCTTGAATTCCAAGATCTCGAGGCTTGCTTCAAGCCATAGATGCTTCTTTGGAGATGGCATACTTTGTTCTCCATTCCATGCTTGATGAACCCTTGTGGCTGCTCCATATAGATATCCTCTTCCAAAAAACCATTCAAGAAAGCATTAGAGACATCCATTTGACATAGAATCCATCCAAAATGTGATGCAAGTGCAATGATTAGTCTTATTGTGACCATCTTGGCCACGGGTGCAAAAGTTTCCTCATAGTCTATCCCTTTCTCTTGAGCATAACCTTTTGCAACTAATCTTGCTTTATGTTTGTTAACACTCCCATTTGCATTCAACTTAAGCTTGAAGACCCACTTGCATCCTATTACATTCCTTTGAGGTCTCTCAACAAGCAACCAAGTTTCATTCTCAATCAAGGCATCATACTCATCCAGCATAGCTTTATACCATTCTTTGGAGTTCAATGCATCTTCAACGTTAGACGGTTCTTCAAAACTAGATAAAGCATAAGAAGTGGATGAGATACCCTCAACTTGCTGTCCTTTGCCTTGATATGTGAGCCTTGATGGCTCCACTTTTGCCCTTGAAGATCTCCTTGGTGTGATAGGTGGGTTTGGTGCTTGCTCCTCCATGAGCTCCTCCTCAAAACCAAGATCTTGCTCCTCGGCCATCTTCTTCTTGATTGTTGGAGCACTTGAGCCTTCTTCAAGCATATGCATATGATGTTCATCAAAGATGACATCCCTTGAAACAACAAATTTGTTCAAGGATGGGAGATAGACTTTGTAGCCCTTGCTTGAGCTTTCATATCCAAGCATGATCCCTCTTGTGGAAGATGGATCCTCCTTGGTTCTTGTTTCCAATGGCACATGCACATAACATATACACCCAAAAACTTTCAAGTGATTAAGATTGGGTTTCTTTCCATACAACATCTCATAAGGAGTTTTGCCTTCAATTGCTTTGCAAGACACCCTATTCATCAAGTAGTTTGCACATACAAGAGACTCACCCCAAAAGGATTTGGGCAAACAAGCATCTAATCTTAAAGCCTTAGAACATTCACATAATGTTCTATTCCTTCTTTCAGCAACTCCATTTTGTTGAGGAATGTAAGGACAAGAAGTCTCTTTCTTGATCCCTTCCTCCTCACAAAAGGCCTTGAACTCATTGGAGATGAATTCTCCACCATTGTCACTTATAAGAATCTTGATGCTATGATTATGATGCTTTTCCACAAACAACTTGAACTTTACAAAAGTATCAAATACTTGAGACTTGCAGGAAAGTAAGAACACCCAACAATATCTTGAGTAGTCATCAATGAAGGTTAACAACATGGATGAACCTCCATTAGATTTGGTGCTAGCAATGTGCACATCCGAGTGTATGAGTTCAAGAGGATGAGATGACTTTGTGATGGAGTTAGGAAACACCTTCTTATGTGCCTTGGATAAGGCACAAGCTTCACAAACCTTGTCTTCCTTCCCAATAGACCTTGGTAGGCCTAAAGCATACTCCTCCTTGATCATAGCCTCCATGGAACCCGAGTTGACATGTCCAAGTCTTTTGTGCCATAAAGTAAAGGTAGATATCTTGCTCTTCTCGGCCAACATGACAACATTAGTATCCAAAAATGCATCCAACTTATAAAGTTTGCCAAGTCTAGTGCCCTTAGCCACTATCTTACCCTTCTTCTTGATGAAACATTCATTTGAAGCAAAGTCAATATTGAAACCATTGTCTACCATTTGGCCAACACTTAGTAGATTCTTTGTTATTTTAGGAATGTACAAAACACCTTCTATGTTGATTTTTTTGGAAGATCCTAAGCAAAGGGGAATGCTACCAACTCCTTCAATCTTACAAGCTTCATCATTTGCTGTATAGATAGACTTTATAGGTCCATCATAAGATAAGAGAGAAGAGAAAAATTCCCTTTTACTAGTCATGTGTGAACTAGCACCCGAGTCAATCCACCAAGGATCTTCTCCTTTGAAGCTTGTTGAAGAAAATATGGACATCATGAGAGAGTCCTCATGTGAACTCTCCTCCTCCTCCTCTTTGCTCATGTTGGCTTGGCTTTGATCTTGCTTCCTCTTGAAGCATTCCGAGGCATAATGCCCCATCTTGCTACAATAGTAGCACTTCACCTTTGATTTGTCCTTCTTGACTTTGGTGGTTGATGGAAATGCCTTTGGGGGTCCTTCTTGATCCTCAAGCTTTGTAGACTTCTTGAATGTTGATCCTTTGCCTTTGGACTTGCCTTTGCCTTTGGTGAAGAGAGCTTGGTCATCTCCACCTTGGATGGAAAGCCTATCCATCCTCTCTTGCATTTGGCTCCTTCTTGATTCCTCGGCCATGAGTGTGCCTTGGAGTTCTTCAAGTATGGGTAGCTTACCCATAATTGCATATCCCTGAACCAAATTGTCAAATTCAAAGCTTAGTCCATTCAATATGAGTTGAACAAGCTCTTCATCCTTGATAGGGTCACCTATAAAGGCTAGCTCTTTGTTCAATTCCTTTACTCTTAGGACAAAAGTATGTGCACTCTCTCCTTTCTTTTGATAGCTTCTATAGATTTGATTCTTCAAAGCTAACATTCTAGTTTGGTTCTTGGATTCATAGACCTTTTGCAAAGTCTCCCAAGCATCTTGAGCTGAAGTGCAATCTCCTACCTCTCTTAAGAGTTCATTTGCAACATTCATTTTTATGCAATGTAGTGCAACATTGCACCTCTTGATGTATTTGGCTTTTTCTTGAGGATGAATAGGTTCACCCTCCTTACCATTTACAATTTCCATCAGATCTTGCATGATCATGATAGATTCCATTCTAACTTTCCATATGGAATAGTTAGTTTTGTTGAGCCTTTCATTAGTATCCAAAAGATATGCATTTATAGATGCCATCTAGTCTCCTAATTAAGGACTTGACACAAATGAAGGTTACTTCTATTGATTTGATTGAAGGTCTACCTTATCCCACTTCTTAGGGACCTGAAAAGATCAGTAATAGACTTCCTATAAAGATCTAAGAATGATCTCTAACAAAATCAAATCATAGAATACTAGAAACAATGCACTTGCTTGATTGAAGTAGACAATACTAGTAGAATTGCCCGTCTTTCTATAAAGAACATTAAAGCTTCCAAATGATCTGATCAAGAGTGAATTTCAGCAACCTAATATACTTCCAAAATCACTTGTAAAAGATCTAAATGGAACTTAATGAGGATGCAACACAATCTACTATCCAATCACAAGCAAAAAATGATCAAAATTGATGAAAAATTGATCTAATTTGTTGCATAAGTCAAGCAATGGTTGGACTGAACCTAAATCACTTTAGGAGGTGTCTACTACACCTTAGAACAGCCTTGAAGAGTCCCCACAACTCTGATCTTCCCTCTCCTTGAATGCTAGAAAGCCTTCTCTATGAAATCACCTCCAAAACTCGCTTAGAAATCAATGCTTGGAGCAAGCAAAACTTGCTATCTTGGTAATGTGAATTGAATTCAACTTTGCCTCTGGTTTTAGACACCTACACACCTGCAAATGAAGTCACACAACACCAATCTCCAATGTATTTGACTCACTTTGAGTTCTAGAATCAATACTAGATGCTAAGATCCAATCTACACAAGATTTAGATCAAAAATTGTGATCAAATTGAATGAAAACCAAGGATTTAGCTCATTTCAGCCTTTAGGCTCTGATAGCATGTAAAAATTACAGCAAATAAGGATCCTAAAACACTTGAAATGATGAGGGAAACAATAGATTATGATTTCATAAGATTAGCACAAGTTGAACCATCAAAATCCATCAAAAATCTATGCTTGAACCTCACTAAATGGCCCAAATCCTTGAAGAAGGCTTCACACGTGTGAAAGTACGGCCTCCCACAGTCTGAGTACTGTACACCAGACCTACATTCAATCCTATAATCATTAGTAATCACAAGTACTCAAACAATTATGAACATAGAGAGCAATTGCACCATTATGAGAGAAAAATCATGAAATTGCTTGATTGATTTTGGTGAGATATCATCACCTATATATACATGATCCATCACGGTTTTGGGCAGGTATGAGTAGCCCTAAACCTATCCCTAATTCTAATTTTGGTGGATCTTTCATCCCTACCAAGTTAGGGTTGGAATCTTGGAGATCCCTCAACAATGCAAAAATTACCAAAAATAGCTCCTATTTTTTCTCCCTTGTATCTAAGCATAATTTGGACTCATTCCAAAGGTTCTAACACTTAGTTCTACTTGAGAACATCCTTATGAATGGAATCCTATGCTATTTGGCACGTGTGACAAGCCACATCATGACCATCTAACTATTTACAAGTCATATGACCAAAACTAGTCAAGCTAGAATTGTGAATTTTTAACAATTAAAAATTACAGCAAATAAGGATCCTAAAACACTTGAAATGATGAGGAAAACAATAGATTATGATTTCATAAGATTAGCACAAGTTGAACCATCAGAATCCATCAAAAATCTATGCTTGAACCTCACTAAATGGCCCAAATCCTTGAAGAAGACTTCACACGTGTGAAAGTACGGCCTCCCACAGTCTGAGTACTGTACACCAGACCTACATTCAATCCTATAATCATTAGTAATCACAAGTACCCAAACAATTATGAACATAGAGAGCAATTGCACCATTATGAGAGAAAAATCATGAAATTGCTTGATTGATTTTGGTGAGATATCATCACCTATATATACATGATCCATCACGGTTTTGGGCAGGTATGAGTAGCCCTAAACCTATCCCTAATTCTAATTTTGGTGGATCTTTCATCCCTACCAAGTTAGGGTTGGAATCTTGGAGATCCCTCAACAATGCAAAAATTACCAAAAATAGCTCCTATTTTTTCTCCCTTGTATCTAAGCATAATTTGGACTCATTCCAAAGGTTCTAACACTTAGGTCTACTTGAGAACATCCTTATGAATGGAATCCTATGCTATTTGGCACGTGTGACAAGCCACATCATGACCATCTAACTATTTACAAGTCATATGACCAAAACTAGTCAAGCTAGAATTGTGAATTTTTAACAATTAAAAATTACAGCAAATAAGGATCCTAAAACACTTGAAATGATGAGGAAAACAATAGATTATGATTTCATAAGATTAGCACAAGTTGAACCATCAAAATCCATCAAAAATCTATGCTTGAACCTCACTAAATGGCCCAAATCCTTGAAGAAGGCTTCACACGTGTGAAAGTACGGCCTCCCACAGTCTGAGTACTGTACACCAGACCTACATTCAATCCTATAATCATTAGTAATCACAAGTACCCAAACAATTATGAACATAGAGAGCAATTGCACCATTATGAGAGAAAAATCATGAAATTGCTTGATTGATTTTGGTGAGATATCATCACCTATATATACATGATCCATCACGGTTTTGGGCAGGTATGAGTAGCCCTAAACCTATCCCTAATTCTAATTTTGGTGGATCTTTCATCCCTACCAAGTTAGGGTTGGAATCTTGGAGATCCCTCAACAATGCAAAAATTACCAAAAATAGCTCCTATTTTTTCTCCCTTGTATCTAAGCATAATTTGGACTCATTCCAAAGGTTCTAACACTTAGGTCTACTTGAGAACATCCTTATGAATGGAATCCTATGCTATTTGGCACGTGTGACAAGCCACATCATGACCATCTAACTATTTACAAGTCATATGACCAAAACTAGTCAAGCTAGAATTGTGAATTTTTAACAATTAAAAATTACAGCAAATAAGGATCCTAAAACACTTGAAATGATGAGGAAAACAATAGATTATGATTTCATAAGATTAGCACAAGTTGAACCATCAAAATCCATCAAAAATCTATGCTTGAACCTCACTAAATGGCCCAAATCCTTGAAGAAGGCTTCACACGTGTGAAAGTACGGCCTCCCACAGTCTGAGTACTGTACACCAGACCTACATTCAATCCTATAATCATTAGTAATCACAAGTACCCAAACAATTATGAACATAGAGAGCAATTGCACCATTATGAGAGAAAAATCATGAAATTGCTTGATTGATTTTGGTGAGATATCATCACCTATATATACATGATCCATCACGGTTTTGGGCAGGTATGAGTAGCCCTAAACCTATCCCTAATTCTAATTTTGGTGGATCTTTCATCCCTACCAAGTTAGGGTTGGAATCTTGGAGATCCCTCAACAATGCAAAAATTACCAAAAATAGCTCCTATTTTTTCTCCCTTGTATCTAAGCATAATTTGGACTCATTCCAAAGGTTCTAACACTTAGGTCTACTTGAGAACATCCTTATGAATGGAATCCTATGCTATTTGGCACGTGTGACAAGCCACATCATGACCATCTAACTATTTACAAGTCATATGACCAAAACTAGTCAAGCTAGAATTGTGAATTTTTAACACTCCTCCTCACTATCTAGCTTGGTTCAATCATTGCTTTACTAATCACTCCAAGTGATGATTTGAACTTCATAAAAGGTGTCTTTTGAAGTGGTTTAGTAAGTAGATCAGCTACACATTCATTGCTTGGAACATTCTCCAAAGCAATCTCCTTGGCTTGCACCATTTCTCTCACAAAGTGATGGCATATCTCAATGTGCTTAGATCTTGCATGGAAGATTGGGTTAGATGCAAGGTGTTGGGCTGATATATTGTCATTGTAGATGATTGGTGCCTCCTCTGAATCCATGATCTTTAGTTCCACCAATAATCTCTTGATCCAAAGTACCTCCTTTGTAGTGGTTGTCAAAGCTTTGTACTCGGCCTCGGTTGAAGATAGAGATATAGTTTCTTGCTTTTTTGAAAGCCATGAAACCACACCTTCTCCTATGAAAGTTGAATAGGCACTTGTTGATTTCCTATCCCTCTTGTCCCCTGCAAAATCTGAATCACTAAATGCATGAAGGTTAATCACATTTCCTCTATATAGAATCCCAAAATCCAATGTACCCGAGATGTATCTTAGAATCCTCTTAGCCTTTTTCCAATGGATATTCAATGGCTTTTGCATGGATTGGCTCAACCTACATACACTAAAGCTAAGATCTGGTCTAGTTATAGTGATCCACATTAAGGAACCTATAAGTTTCCTAAACAAAGTGATGTCCATGAAGGATCTTTCATCATCTTCATTTGGCACTTTTACATCTTGCTCCATTGGTGTGTCAACACTTTTGCATACTTCCATCTTAAACTTCTTCAAAAGAATTTGAGCATAGTTTACTTGACTTATAAAGATAAAATCAGACCCTCTAAGTACTTCTATGCCTAAGATGAAGTGAAGACACCCTAGATCTACCATCTTGAACTCTAAGGATAGATCTATCTTGATTTTTTCAATACCATCAACACTATTTCCACTAATGATGATGTCATCTACATAAATGAGTAAAAGTACAATACCAACATCATCAAACTTAATGTAAAGAGTGGGATCATATTCACTTTGAACAAAAGAAAGTGAAATAAGATAGCAATGTAGTCTTGAATTCCAAGATCTCGAGGCTTGCTTCAAGCCATAGATGCTTCTTTGGAGATGGCATACTTTGTTCTCCATTCCATGCTTGATGAACCCTTGTGGCTGCTCCATATAGATATCCTCTTCCAAAAAACCATTCAAGAAAGCATTAGAGACATCCATTTGACATAGAATCCATCCAAAATGTGATGCAAGTGCAATGATTAGTCTTATTGTGACCATCTTGGCCACGGGTGCAAAAGTTTCCTCATAGTCTATCCCTCTCTCTTGAGCATAACCTTTTGCAACTAATCTTGCTTTATGTTTGTTAACACTCCCATTTGCATTCAACTTAAGCTTGAAGACCCACTTGCATCCTATTACATTCCTTTGAGGTCTCTCAACAAGCAACCAAGTTTCATTCTCAATCAAGGCATCATACTCATCCAACATAGCTTTATACCATTCTTTGGAGTTCAATGCATCTTCAACATTAGACGGTTCTTCAAAACTAGATAAAGCATAAGAAGTGGATGAGATACCCTCAACTTGCTGTCCTTTGCCTTGATATGTGAGCCTTGATGGCTCCACTTTTGCCCTTGAAGATCTCCTTGGTGTGATAGGTGGGTTTGGTGCTTGCTCCTCCATGAGCTCCTCCTCAAAACCAAGATCTTGCTCCTCGGCCATCTTCTTCTTGATTGTTGGAGAACTTGAGCCTTCTTCAAGCATATGCATATGATGTTCATCAAAGATGACATCCCTTGAAACAACAAATTTGTTCAAGGATGGGAGATAGAGTTTGTAGCCCTTGCTTGAGCTTGCATATCCAAGCATGATCCCTCTTGTGGAAGATGGATCCTCCTTGGTTCTTGTTTCCAATGGCACATGCACATAACATATACACCCAAAAACTTTCAAGTGATTAAGATTGGGTTTCTTTCCATACAACATCTCATAAGGAGTTTTGCCTTCAATTGCTTTGCAAGACACCCTATTCATCAAGTAGTTTGCACATACAAGAGACTCACCCCAAAAGGATTTGGGCAAACAAGCATCTAATCTTAAAGCCTTAGAACATTCACATAATGTTCTATTCCTTCTTTCAGCAACTCCATTTTGTTGAGGAGTGTAAGGACAAGAAGTCTCTTTCTTGATCCCTTCCTCCTCACAAAAGGCCTTGAACTCATTGGAGATGAATTCTCCACCATTGTCACTTCTAAGAAT
Organism: Diphasiastrum complanatum; assembly: GCA_029204225.1. Taxonomy (NCBI): domain Eukaryota; kingdom Viridiplantae; phylum Streptophyta; class Lycopodiopsida; order Lycopodiales; family Lycopodiaceae; genus Diphasiastrum; species Diphasiastrum complanatum. The sequence continues at coordinate 15,084,797 of CM055108.1, forward strand.
CTTGATGCTATGATTATGATGCTTTTCCACAAACAACTTGAACTTTACAAAAGTATCAAATACTTGAGACTTGAAGGAAAGTAAGAACACCCAACAATATCTTGAGTAGTCATCAATGAAGGTTAAAAACATGGATGAACCTCCATTAGATTTGGTGCTAGCAATGTGCACATCCGAGTGTATGAGTTCAAGAGGATGAGATGACTTTGTGATGGAGTTAGGAAACACCTTCTTATGTGCCTTGGATAAGGCACAAGCTTCACAAACCTTGTCTTCCTTCCCAATAGACCTTGGTAGGCCTAAAGCATACTCCTCCTTGATCATAGCCTCCATGGAACCCGAGTTGACATGTCCAAGTCTTTTGTGCCATAAAGTAAAGGTAGATATCTTGCTCTTCTCGGCCAACATGACAACATTAGTATCCACAAATGCATCCAGCTTATAAAGTTTGCCAAGTCTAGTGCCCTTAGCCACTATCTTACCCTTCTTCTTGATGAAACATTCATTTGAAGCAAAGTCAACATTGAAACCATTGTCTACCATTTGGCCAACACTTAGTAGTTTCTTTGTTATTGTAGGAATGTACAAAACACCTTCTATGTTGATCTTTTTGGAAGATCCTAAGCAAAGGGGAATGCTACCAACTCCTTCAATCTTACAAGCTTCATCATTTGCTGTATAGATAGACTTTATAGGTCCATCATAAGATAAGAGAGAAGAGAAAAACTCCCTTTTACTAGTCATGTGTGAACTAGCACCCGAGTCAATCCACCAAGGATCTTCTCCTTTGAAGCTTGTTGAAGAAAATATGGACATCATGAGAGAGTCCTCATGTGAACTCTCCTCCTCCTCCTCTTTGCTCATGTTGGCTTGGCTTTGATCTTGCTTCCTCTTGAAGCATTCCGAGGCATAATGCCCCATCTTGCTACAATAGTAGCACTTCACCTTTGATTTGTCCTTCTTGACTTTGGTGGTTGATGGAAATGCCTTTGGGGGTCCTTCTTGATCCTCAAGCTTTGTAGACTTCTTGAATGTTGATCCTTTGCCTTTGGACTTGCCTTTGCCTTTGGTGAAGAGAGCTTGGTCATCTCCACCTTGGATGGAAAGCCTATCCATCCTCTCTTGCATTTGGCTCCTTCTTGATTCCTCGGCCATGAGCGTGCCTTGGAGTTCTTCAAGTATGGGTAGCTTACCCATAATTGCATATCCCTGAACCAAATTGTCAAATTCAAAGCTTAGTCCATTCAATATGAGTTGAACAAGCTCTTCATCCTTGATAGGGTCACCTATAAAGGCTAGCTCTTTGTTCAATTCCTTTACTCTTAGGACAAAAGTATGTGCACTCTCTCCTTTCTTTTGATAGCTTCTATAGATTTGATTCTTCAAAGCTAACATTCTAGTTTGGTTCTTGGATTCATAGACCTTTTGCAAAGTCTCCCAAGCATCTTGAGCTGAAGTGCAATCTCCTACCTCTCTTAAGAGTTCATTTGCAACATTCATTTTTATGCAATGTAGTGCAACATTGCACCTCTTGATGTATTTGGCTTTTTCTTGAGGATGAATAGGTTCACCCTCCTTACCATTTACAATTTCCATCAAATCTTGCATGATCATGATAGATTCCATTCTAACTTTCCATATGGAATAGTTAGTTTTGTTGAGCCTTTCATTAGTATCCAAAAGATATGCATTTATAGATGTCATCTAGTCTCCTAATCAAGGACTTGACACAAATGAAGGTTACTTCTATTGATTTGATTGAAGGTCTACCTGATCCCACTTCTTAGGGACCTGAAAAGATCAGTAATAGACTTCCTATAAAGATCTAAGAATGATCTCTAACAAAATCAAATCATAGAATACTAGAAACAATGCACTTGCTTGATTGAAGTAGACAATACTAGTAGAATTGCCCGTCTTTCTATAAAGAACATTAAAGCTTCCAAATGATCTGATCAAGAGTGAATTTCAGAAACCTAATATACTTCCAAAATCACTTGTAAAAGATCTAAATGGAACTTAATGAGGATGCAACACAATCTACTATCCAATCACAAGCAAAAAATGATCAAAATTGATGAAAAATTGATCTAATTTGGTGCATAAGTCAAGCAATGGTTGGACTGAACCTAAATCACTTTAGGAGGTGTCTACTACACCTTAGAAGAGCCTTGAAGAGTCCCCAAAACTCTGATCTTCCCTCTCCTTGAATGCTAGAAAGCCTTCTCTATGAAATCACCTCCAAAACTCGCTTAGAAATCAATGCTTGGAGCAAGCAAAACTTGCTATCTTGGTAATGTGAATTGAATTCAACTTTGCCTCTGGTTTTAGACACCTAAACACCTGCAAATGAAGTCACACAACACCAATCTCCAATGTATTTGACTCACTTTGAGTTCTAGAATCAATACTAGATGCTAAGATCCAATCTACATAAGATTTAGATCAAAAAATGTGATCAAATTGAATGCAAACCAAGGATTTAGCTCATTTCAGCCTTTAGGCTCTGATACCATGTAAAAATTACAGCAAATAAGGATCCTAAAACACTTGAAATGATGAGGAAAACAATAGATTATGATTTCATAAGATTAGCACAAGTTGAACCATCAAAATCCATCAAAAATCTATGCTTGAACCTCACTAAATGGCCCAAATCCTTGAAGAAGGCTTCACACGTGTGAAAGTACGGCCTCCCACAGTCTGAGTACTGTACACCAGACCTACATTCAATCCTATAATCATTAGTAATCACAAGTACCCAAACAATTATGAACATAGAGAGCAATTGCACCATTATGAGAGAAAAATCATGAAATTGCTTGATTGATTTTGGTGAGATATCATCACCTATATATACATGATCCATCACGGTTTTGGGCAGGTATGAGTAGCCCTAAACCTATCCCTAATTCTAATTTTGGTGGATCTTTCATCCCTACCAAGTTAGGGTTGGAATCTTGGAGATCCCTCAACAATGCAAAAATTACCAAAAATAGCTCCTATTTTTTCTCCCTTGTATCTAAGCATAATTTGGACTCATTCCAAAGGTTCTAACACTTAGGTCTACTTGAGAACATCCTTATGAATGGAATCCTATGCTATTTGGCACGTGTGACAAGCCACATCATGACCATCTAACTATTTACAAGTCATATGACCAAAACTAGTCAAGCTAGAATTGTGAATTTTTAGAATTGTGTTGAGAGAGTTGACAACAAGCGACGTACATATGACTGTGGTATAATGGCCAACTTTCAACAAGAGAGTCGTTCTAGTGCGAGGGACCCTAATGTCATTTCGGGCGACCTAGACTATGTCGGCACATTGCAACATATTTATGAAGTCGATTACGAGACTAACGGCAAATACTTTATTTTTGACGTAAAATGGTTTGAGGTCATCTTTCGTGAAAGCAACGCCACGATTAGAAATGATAACTCAAAGTTTTTTTCAAATTGACTCAACAAAATGTATATTGATGGACTCTCATGACATTTTAGTATTGCCACGACATTGGGAACAAGTGAGACTCTAAAATTTCAATGTCATTAATATTCGCAACCCAATTATTTATGTATCAATCTTATAAGACTAACTTAATTTTTTTTAATTCTTTGGCAGATTATATTCCATCCAGATTGAATAGACCCAAGATGGTGGTATGTGATCCAACTTAATGCAAGAAAACGATGCGTGTTTGAAGGAAAAAATATTGTTGAATTGGATACACACGACGAACCACCACCCAATTTTGGTGACGTTTTGGAAGAACCTGAACCACTCATCCAAACTCCAAATGATGTCGAAATGATGGGAGAAGACGGTACAAATGAAAATGATGAGATTCCTACGATCGTACAAGACCAAATTGGAGTTAATTTGAGGCCCCCACGTTTGGATGAGATAGAATTAGAAGAAGAGAAGATTGAATATGATGGTAGCTCACATCATCAAAATTTACGATTATACCTAGACCTAGATTCAGATGAGTGTCAAGACTTGTGTGATGACGAAAATGATGTTAATGATGAGAATGATCTATGATTATCTATCATTTTTTTTTATATTCATCGCAATACTTTTTATGTATACTTTTATAAATAGAGTTGAATGTGATAATTATAATACTCGAACCTTGCGGTTATGTCCTATTTCAGAATGTCACGACATATTCCCTCCCTACGGCGTGTAGGTTTTTTCATGCAAGTTGGAAAGATTAGAATCTCGCCTTCAACGAGAGAAAAGTAAGGGCTACACACTTTCCTAGGATTGAGGATTTTAATTATCTACATTTCACCTTTGCATATTAATTAATTGCTAGTGTATGCGATAAAATATGATATTGCTTTGAACAAAATGAAAATTATGAATTACATTTAATTTCTTACTATGTTAGATAACGTATTCTAATAATAAAACAAATTGAAACAACACAAAATCACCGGTAAACTCACTCGAAGCTTAAGTGCAAATGTGCAATTGCTCGCTCTTTAAACGCTTGCTCTTTTTTTTTTGAATATTTTTGTCACATGCACAAGCAATAAAATAACACTAAATTACACAATTGAACTATTATTATAAGCAAATTTAAACATACAATCACCATCAAACACTATCTAGTCATCTACTACTCTAAATCTTAATCAAAACACACTCACACACATACTCTCTCTCTCTCTCTCTATCTAAAAATTTAATATAAATTTTTTATCAAACATTATTTATTTATCTTTCATTCTTAAATACCCTAAACTAATGCATAATACAAAACACACACACACACACATACTCTCTCTCTCTCTCTCTCTCTCTCTCTCTCTCATCTTAAATTCAAAATGCAAAACACAACACACACACTTCCCTCCCCCCCCCCCCTCTCTCTCTCTCTCTCTCAAATCTTAAATCTGAAATCAATGTAAACTGTTAAACATGTTCACAAACACTCTCTCTCAAACTCTCTCTCTCTCTCATCTATCATTCTTAGTTCAAAATAAATATAAATCTAACAATCTATTACTACATAGACTATGTATACATCTATAATTTTAAATTTTAAATTTTTACAAGCATAATCATTTGCTGTAAAAATTGACGGATAGGTCCATCATAAGTAGATAAGTTTGAGAAATATGACGAGCACTGCGCGGCTGACAGGGCCGCAGGAGGGCACCGGGGCCAAACCCCTCCTGCGCGTGCGCGGTGCTCCCCCCGTGGGAGAGATAGGGGGGGGGGGAGGAGGAGGAGAGGGGAGAGCTCTAGATGGTTGCACTGGATGATTGCTGCTTTTGTTCAGGGTTTCCAGCATAAATAACTCCATAATCTTTCATCAACTCCACTGCCTTCTTCCTCTTTTCATTGCTCACCTGAGGTGGGGCTTCTGCAGGATCCTGCACTCTCTTTCCCACCTGCAAGAACCAATTCTCAAGTCCTCCCGGAGCGTAGTTCAGTACCATTACTGCAGTCTTGTCGAACCTATTTTCGAAAGTGTGAGGAACAAAACGAGGCAGATGAATAAACGATCCGGCTTGGCGTGGAATTCATTGCCGCCCACAAGCCAGATAAGCTCTCCTTCAAGCATGTACCACGGCACATCCTCCAGTGTGTGAATATGAGGTGGAGGGCCAGATCCAGGAGGTACACGATCCTCAAATACGGCATATGATCCCCCCGTTTCATTGCCAAGTGCCTTCAGCGTCACTAGCACTCCCAGAACCCATAGATTTATCCCTCCACCTGTGAAAGTAGAACAAGGAGATTGCTGAATGTATTTGAAAGGAATGTCAGAATAAGCAAAACAAAGATCTATCATAGAAAGTCAGTGACAAGCGGAATAAACGTCTACGCAGAGAGTAGAGACCCGCTTCAATCATGTTCACTTTTGGCGCAACAATGGCTTGGAATTGATCTGCGCTGAAAGATACTTGATCCATACTATCCTACATGCACATTCAGTGACTGGTTACAGAGCGCCCTTCAGCAATCAAATTAATCTGTATGCTCTAAGTAGTGATCAACTTGTGCTTTCCAAGAGTGTTCATAGACGTCTACAAGCACACAAAAACCTCTAGTTCGTACAGTAATTGGATTACTTCAACGACTACATAAGCAAGCATTATGGAGACAGTCTAAAGGAAAGGAGAAGCAGAAAAAAAATCTCTCATATGATGCAATAAAATGGAGCTGAAATCAACACAGCCGATGCATCACATCAATCTGCCAACAACCCAAAATCAAAACCAATAACATACAAATTTGATTCAAAAAATTGTGATGGCAGCCAGCTTCCTCAAAACTTGCTGCTCTTATCTCTTAGTTTTGACTTAGTATACCTGGTTTAGACTTTTGCAACTGTTTATCTTTATCTTTTATTGATGTGCAATGGAAGAAACGTGTCATCGTATTAATCCACTGTTCTAGAAAGTATTAGATGAGCGAATATCCATCTCGGTGAGATGCGAATATATCATCATCCCTTTAAAATGGACTGTTCAAGTGGTGCTGTTGAATATGCTCATCCAAAAATATGGCTTTGTTTTTTAAATGTATTTTAATTTAGAGTGTTTAGAAAACCTTTGAGGTTTCCCTCTAATTTCTTGTTTTTTTTTGTGAGTCATTGGTCTTTTAAAACTTATGCATTCTAGATCTTGCATCTCAAATTGCTTGCAAGCAAAATACTAGAGATTTACATTGATGACTCAATAAACCTATGTAACCTAAGCATTATATGGATCTACCTACTTTACTACACACGAGTTTCATGCATACGAAACTAACAAACAATAAACTTGCTGCATTCAAAACAAGTAATAGTTTTTCAAATTCTAAAACAAAACCCACATCAGCACTATATTCTGGCTAGCGGACAAACAATTCTGAATCCTCCAGTCAATGAGGTTATTTAGTTTGAAGAAAGAAGAGCAAGGCATTTCTTGAATTTTTAGAATGAGGACAATCCGACACTAAAATTCCATGATTTGAATCATCAAAAAGAGGAAGATCTCGAGAATCAGCCTCAAAGCATGAGAGTGCCAAGGAGGTCCTCAATGACAATGGCCGATTCATCAAATTGCATGCAAATTGTCCATTCAAGTGTGCTACAAATTGTCCATTCAAGTGTGCATCTTGCAAGGGTGGTGAGCGTTGGAGAGTCTACTATCTTTGAATACTTTTTGGAAAGTATTAGTAGAGATGAGGTGACTTATTTCTTATCTTTAAGATTCGTGGTGTTTATTACTTTGTATGACAAGACAATGAAATGGGATGCTTTGAAATCTACATTTGTTGTTGATAAAGCAATTTCATTGGATAGTTTGAATAGAGTCATAAAATATGAAACATCATTTGTATTGGAAATCTTTGGGTCCACATGCTTTTGGAGCATGATCATTCCAATGTAAGGACCAAAGATTATCCTATTTCAATGATAGGAAAAATGGTAGTGTTTTGCTCTTCAAGTAGAGATTGTAGAATCTACTTGTTTTCCACCAAAGAATTTGTCAATGGTGAAAATGTGATCTTTCAAGAGTGGAAGATTTGTAAACTTGAAGAAGCACCTTTGGATCAACACCATATTCAATTCATTGATGCTTTGGAGTCAAGTCAAGTGAAGGTGCAAGCTCAAGACCTGAGGACTCCAAGAAGAACCTTGATTATCAAGATGGAGCCATGAAGGCTCAATCATATGGATCAAGCAAGGCAAATTGTCTTTGGCAACATTATGTATGCACTTAATAGTTTAATTGATGTATCTTCAAGTGCGCAAAATGCCTTGGAATCCATGGCTTGGAATGATGTATAGTTATTGAAGTGTGCTACATGTAAATAGACACATTTGTGGAACATCTTGTAAGGAATCCTTTAAGAGGTGGTGAAAGATCCTTCATGGACATCATTCTCTAATGGAGTCTCAAAGTTCCTTGTTTGTAGCTAGATTTTTTAGACACTTCTAAAAGCATTCATTCATCTAGCAAGAGAGTTGTAAATAGATCAAGCTAAATTTGAGGAGGAGTGTGAAGAATTGCCAAAAAAATGACAAATCTAGCTTGATTAAAAACCATGTAGTATAATGTAAATTGTAAATAAGTGGATTCCACACATGTGAGGTCAAGATGCCACGTGGAAATCCACTCCTAATGTAGACTAGGTCGAGTCAAGAGAGTTGGCCATGTCTATTTGGTGGTCATCCCTACATTATAGGACCCACACCTTGATTTGTGATGAGATTTTGACCAACTAGTCTCTAGGAAATAGATTGGGGTTTCTTTTTGGGCAAAAAGGGTGAGTTAACTTCCTTATCACATGTTGGAAATTCATCTAACTTTACAAAAGAAATGAGTTTTGCTATGTATTCCAAGCTCCCATAGTGATAAGATAGATTATTTTTGGAGCTCATTGGCAGTCTCAAGTTTGCTCCCCATGTACATTGATTTTCTTTTATCCAAATGAAACCAAGACTTCAAGTACTTCAAACACTATTCTAAATCCATACATTAGGATGATCTTCGCACATGGTCTTGGATTTGTGTCTATGATCTTTGTTTATGATTATCAATGCTTGTTGTGTGTCAAATTGCCAATCTAGATCAAGATTTGTTGACTAGTTTTTTTATTTACTTAACATGTGTGGAATCTGTTAGAAAGTGTCAAAGCTATAGCCCTTGCAAAACACTCTAGGAACACAAATGGACGTGTAGCTCAGTGGTAGAGCACCCCACCGGAATGGGAGAGGTCCTAGGTTCGACCACACACACCAAGTGTAAAAACTTCTCATGTACTTATAAAAGTAGTAAAGACACTATTTTTAGGTCGTATTGACATTAAGAAATGTATCTCTAAGTTTATATCTAACTTTGGCCTCCAAATTGACCACTAAACTAGTTGACAATTTTCACACTCCCTCTTCAACTAGTTTTACCACACAACTTTGATCCATCTTAAAAATAATCTCCATACTAAGAATAGACCTTCTCTATGCGGTCTTGTAATGCTCAAAATAGGAACATTCATTATTGATATAGATAATAGTGTCCATGTTAAATGCCTCACTATTTCTTACATCAAATTTACATATCAAGATGAAACTAGTACGTGAACAAAATAGAATGTAAAGATTGTGATCCCTCCATGCTTCCACCTTTGATATCTCTAGAAAACAACAACAATCAAGCAATTTATGTGAGTGAATAACAAATGCTTGCATGCCTCCTCCATATTTCACTTCATGTGAAGTGTATGTGTCCAAAACTTCCAAATACATTAGAGAAACTTAGAGCCCAACAAAAAAGATGTTTATTTATTTTTTCTTATTTTCGTTGCCATGTGGACCAATTGAAACCTTGAAATCAGAGTTCTACGTAACGTAGAATTTCCCATATATAAATATAATTTTTTTAAAAATATATTACTGTTTCGTCGGACAGCATGTGAAAATTGCTATTGGTTATTGAGGCCTGCCCTTCCAGCTCATCACAATCCGAAGAAACCCAAAAATATTGAAAATGAATATGACAAATGGTTGAAATGAGAAAATCGATGTACCATTAATGTATATGCATTGTCAAATCATGGTTAACAAGGTTAACTAGAGTTAATTCATAGCGCCAAATAGTTCAGTGTTTCAAATTTTTGCCAACACATATTTTTAGATTCATGGCTTTTTGCCTACACATATTTTCAGATTCATAGTTCAGTGTTTTAGATTTTTGCCTGCGCATAATGAATGGTGCCATCAAGGAAGTCGTACTCTTCAATCAATTATGTGCTTCTCTTCAACAAGAAAGGTGATAATGGATTATGGGTGCCAAGAAAATATTCAAAAACTCTTGGGTTTTGATGCATCCATCATCAAGAGGAATATTTCAAAAAACCAAAAGGTCAAAACTATCATTTCGATCTTATTGGAAGGCCAAAATTTTGGATTTCAGAACATCATTAGGAGGAAAATCTATTTTTGAAATTCTAGTCCAACATGTATATATGCATTCAGAGATAAATGTGCAAGGATTCAATCGTCAGGATCACAAAAAAAACAACTACGAGTATTGATATTTTCGATACTTTGATTTTTGTCATTTATTAATATATATTAGTAGATTTGCCAATCTGATCATTTTTCTCTTGCAGATTTATATCCATCCAACATAAATGAATGGGAGCTCAGTGGATCTCTAGCAGGTGTGTTAGATGCTATTCACACTAATATTGGACAGCTACAATATCAAGGTAGAACTGCAAAAGATCTAGCTGATAGTGGGATCTTTTTTTATGAATCAATGTACATTCCTGATACAAAAGGAGATTTTGGACAAATAGTCCCAATTCCATTACCTAGTTTTGAAAGTGATGAATGGGTTGCTCTAGATGCTGCAGTTTCAGAATCATTTCGTTGCAAGCTTTAATGATGTAAAAAATTCATTAAAGATAAGCATGGGATTAAAAACAATCAGATTGACAGCAGAGTGTATGGCTCAAGAGTGAATTGTCATCACAAAACATGTGAATGAGCAAATCGCTAACAATGATAGTAAAGAAATAAGAATCAGAATGAAAGAAACTACAAATGAACAAAATATTACCTTTTCAATATCTACATCGACTTGTAGATTATACCACTCAAAAAAGAGCTTTGTATTGTACAACACGAACCATGCACAACTAAAAGCGTCCCTTTGCTATACACATTGCATATATTGAACGAAAATTAGTAATATTATGACATAAAATTTATTCATGCTATGATGATAGATTTAAACTTTAAAAAATACATGTATATCAGAGATAAATTATATATATCTTGAGAGATTTAATGGTTATCTCTCCAAATGAGGTCGTCGTTGTCGGTATTTTTCAAACGACATCATGAAGTAGAGAATCAAATTCTCTCTGTGTATTATCAGTTGAGTTTACTTTTACACATAGAAAATTTGGTACTCTCTCCTTATTTATTTTTACCTAAAGAATGTTCAAGCTCCAATGCCGACTGTAATAATCAAAATAAAAATTGAAATTCAATCGAACAAGAGTAATCATCCAAATTAAAGCAACCAAAGCAAACTAGCAATCCTTACTTATTCTCATATGGAATCAAATAAAATTTCGCCATTGGACTGCAGTCGATGAAATATACAGCCCTTTTAAATGTGGCATCTTTTCTCTTCACTGCTCCCTTAAAAAATGGACTGACAACAAAAGCTACTCCCTGAGAATCAGAACTAATACTATGCTGCAAAAAAAATTTGTCAGGTTCTACAATAACATCTGTAGTCTCTGATGTTTTCTCTTTTAACTTTGCACAATATTTGTGACCTGATCTATAGCTTCTATTAGTATCTAGAAGAAAGAAATCAAAATAATTGTCGAGCAGATCAATTTTATTAACTAAGTAAGCCTCGTATTGGTTACAATGGTCAGAATCAAAATAAACCTAATTAGGATCATATGGAATTTTGACAAAAAGATTATGTACACGGAAAGAAAGAGATGTAGACACAATATTTATAAATTTTTTGTTATTCCGTCAAGTTCCTCTTGGGTTATCATCACTTTTGGTGAAGAGATCTTCTAAGGAGCTAGACGAATAACAGGAGGAGGAGAGGATGATTTTGGGTCTGAATCAGATTCTCCAGCATCTGATTCAGAGCTTAGGAAGATGTGGGGTCTCTTGCTAGGGATAACTCTAGGAGGAAGGGAAGCAACTGGCCTTCAAGATCCAGCTTTCTTAGAGACAACTTGCTTCCTTTTCTTCCTTGAGGTAGTTGGCAAGTTTGATCTCTATCTAGAGGCAGGTCTCTGGAGGTGCTGGCGTTATCCACATGCAGACCTGAAATAACGAAATCCTTAGGCATGATGGTAACACGCTTACCATGCATGGCCAAAGACAAGAATCCTCAAAAAACTAGGACAGAAAGTCTTCTGCAGCACCTTGTAAGACCTACATGGCTGTCATGGCAAAACGAACATCAAGCCCAAGTGATAGGGTGACATTCCTAACAGATCAACCGAAAGGAGCTCTAGGGATCAAAAATTCAGTTGATCTCTGGAGTTCTTTTATCTCCCTCAACCAGACCTGCATTCAGCCACGTCTACGGCCAGTACCAGGGGGGACACAGGCATAAGAGGGCTGTACAGAGGTAATGGCACGGGCAGTGGATCTCATCCTAGCCATCATTCTCAGAATCAAAAGAAGTAAATTTGAAAAAAAAGTTTGTGGTTTGAATATCGAAACCAAGCGCAGAGAATGAAAACAAAAAAATTTGCGAAACAAAGAACTGAATATCGGTTTCGAGCGCGAGATTACAAGAGAAACAAAGAAACAAGAAGATCAGCGCTCGAAAGCGATATCGGCAGTATAGCAGTATCGGTCTCGAGCGCAGGGAGTGATGGCGGACACAGAACATACAAAGAGTACGCTTGAGAGCGATATTGGGAGTGAAATACAAAAAGTTTGCGAGAAAAAATGAAAATTCCGAGGGGATATATATATAGATTTTGCACGTGTGAAGAAAAACGGTTGTGAACACATGGCGGCATCTAAGTGGTCCACATGTATAGTTCGTACATGTCATTATGACTCAATAATGAGGCCACGTGGGTGTAGGACATGTGTACCAATCAGAATATGACACATGGCATTCTGCACATGACAAATGTCAGATCAATCATTTTCTGTACGACAGAATATTCCTGACAAATCACACAACGACACATGTTCTATTGGACCTCATTCACACGTGAGAAATTTTTTTATAAATTGGTCATTTTTGACGCGGATTTTCACGTAAATTTTTTTATTTCTGCGCCGAATATTGATTTTAAGCTCACACTTGCCTCTGTTTTTAGCATATGTTTACCTACTTGCGCCTGGAACCGATTCTGCCTACTCCGATACCGTTCTCAAGCGTGCCTTACTTTTCCATTCTTGTCTCTTTGTACTCGCGTTCGGATCCGATACTCGGTTTTCTGATATCTCTTTCGAGTGCATAGGGCATTGAGGTTTTGTTCTAACTTGCATTTTGCGCCTGAAAGCGATATTCAAAATCTTTCTTCTGTATTTTTTTTGTTGAAATGTCTAATTTTGATTCTAGTTTGCTATCCTTTTTTCATGAATTTGGTATTAGTGATAATATAGAGTATTTCAAATCCTTTTTTTTTCTTTTTCTTTGTATTGTTCCTTCAATTACTGAGGGTCCTAGTGTGGAAGCATTTTCTGAGATTTATCTCAGATTTAAGTCTCTGCTCAGTCCTCTCTTGTTCAGACTCAGAATAAGGACATGATTCATTATCAGGACCTGGTGGCACTCGACAAGCATAGCTATAAATCTAAGCTTGATAGAATGTTCACTAAGTTACATAATGATTTCAAGTCTGTAGATGATTGTCCAATTCACAATAAAAAATGTAGATTTGTTGAGTTTCAGTCTGCATTTGTTTTTCAAAAAATAATGAGATAAGTGTTACCCATTCAAAGTTTCATCAACATGGTGAGACAATGATTATGGCAATCAAGGCACTTTCTCATTTTCTTAGAGGACATAATTTTAATAAGGTGCATAAAATAGGTTTTGTAAAGAAAACTATTGCACTTAAAATTTCAGGATATGGACCAGTGAACTCCACGCTCAAATCCTCTCATTTTTTCATTATATGATGCCTACGTTGATCTGAGTAAGCATGAAAACTATGAGCTCTTGGATCCGTACGAAAGAAGGAAATTGTTGCATGATTCTAAGTTGCAAATTTCATTAGAGAAAGTGTCGGAAGCAGAGTAGATATTGATAAATTGTACTTTGTAAAAAAATTTATTTAATATACAAAATCTCTTTTTGTGTCTATTGCCTATTGGCTTGTATAAATTTGCATGCTTTTTGAAATTTTTTATAATCCGTCGATTTTGTATTATGACGAATTTGAATTCTCCTGTAAAACCATTAGAAAAGTTGCAGTATATAGTTGTTCTTTGTGCTAGTTCCACCATGTTGCTTTTATGAAATGTCGCTCTTGCTTGCCAGTGAGATTTTTCCATTCCTTGCGATGACCATATGCTAAGACTTCCACTATTTCTTGCAAAGAATGTCGAATGATGCCGTAATATGTGCTGCATATCATAAGAACATAATTTAAATCAGTACCAAAAGTATCTAAATTAATTGCACATATTTGTCTATAGTAGTGTAAAATCGAAATCTTACCATATAATGTGTTATATGATGAACTCTCCATGCACTTCAAACTGCATCCACAAATTTACTGGTTGTTTTCAGTATCATTTGTACATCAGTATTTGATAACTTATCTTTTCTCAAGTATTTCACCATGTTGTCTAATTTTTTTTAAACTTCTTTTTTGTGTATACGAGTAGAACCTTCTTCTTCAAAATCTTGAGTTGCAGCAATAATCTCTTTCCAAACCGAATATTGAATTTTGGATTGTTTGCCTGAATAATTTGATAAAAATCTTCGAGCTTTGGATCCTCCAATGCTCGGCTTGCATGGAATATTTCTTGTTTTACCTGATAGCTTGTCTCTCTTTTTATTTTAACGTGGCCTTTATGTAAGCCTACTTTAGACAACATATTCTCTAATCTGAAAATAGCTTCCTTTGCAGATGCCTTTGGTTCAGAATTCCATGCAAACAAGATGTGAAGATATATTATTTTTTCTATTATACGCACCTCTGCATGCAATGTACAGATATGAACAATCTAAAGAGGAATCGGTAATACGAGTTTCCAATTAGGATCTTCTCGATCTCTTGATATTCATGTACTCCTTGTCATGTCTTTTGTTGTCTTCATGCAGTACAAACAAGGGTGTTTAGAGTTAGCGCCATGGGATACATTGAATATACATATTAATGTCTTCAGATCTCCTACTAAATGCCATTCTATGTTGAAAGTGCCAATTCCAAAAATATTGAGTGGAATTTCCTCTATGTTATTTTTTATGGTGGTAGGATATGACGTTCTATTAAATATCCATGAGAGAATGTCATGGTCGTCTTTCATCACCTATAAGAGAAAACAAAAACGTGATTTAGCCTCAATATATTAACACAGAGAAGATTTCTCAAATGAAATCCATATTAAAATGATTATGCCTATTGATAATGCGAAGGAACTGCTATACCTAAAATGTTGCCAACCACCAGATATCATTTTCTGATTGAACATTGAAGTTGAGGCCTTATGACTCTCATAAAATGATGGAAGGATGTTTTAAGCTTTGTCCACAATGTCAGTTTGCTAGACAAAAACAAGATAACTTAATTATTTATTTTTTGCGTACATTCAATTTAAATAAATGCCTTGATACTAGGCCACGATTATCATGTGCCTATCTTAATTTTGTAGCAAAACATAAAAGAGATACCAAAAATAGAAAAATACAACAACATTTATATTGATAATACGATAGAATCAAAATAGAATACATTAGCCATTGATATCATTAATTCTCAAGAGATTCAAGTACAAAGCACCATGGTTAAAGCACAACATAAACAATCTCAATTGCTTACATTCACAAATCAGTGGAGAATTATTCAACTCTTTCACAATGCAAAAAAGATACATTCTACTATATAAATAGACTATTTTTAGACATCATTCAAATCCTAATTAACATTGACATTGCAATGACCACTTACTACTAGTTAATCACTTGATAGCTAAGAGAGGCTTAAAGAGAAATCTACCTTTATTAAGGTTTATGGACACTTTTGGGCTTACTAGGCCTCATTCTACTTCAAAAATTCCATTCACATGACAAGGCATCTCATGAATAAGATGGATCTTGATAGTATGAAACACAAACATTACAATCTAATGGATTGATAGTGGATGTGAAACATCAACATTACAATCTAATGAATTGATAGTGGATGTCAATGAACATAGTTCATCGAGTGATTGAACTTGACTAAACTTCAGACCTTCAGATTCCTCAAGTTAGATCCCTTATTGATGGAATTGGTCCTTATCACTTGAGAAAGCTCAAATTTGATATCTATCAATTGAGGTAACTTGATTGATGCCTACATGCAAGAAAGCTCAATCTTGTTCTCCTTGGGAGTGGGCACCGATTGCTCCATGGTCGATGGGTGGTAAGTGAGATCTCTCTCATCTAGATTTTGGTGAAGTGACTTCTTGGGGGATTTCAAACCATACACAAAGATCTAATTGCTGATTTTCTATTGAAACCCTTGATAAATCTTTATGTACCACTCCAAGTACAAACAAGCTGAAATCCTTGATTAATTTCCATACAGAAATCCAAGTACATTGCAAAGTCCATAATTTTCCCCTAGCTCGTGGTTCTGATTCTATGAATAAGCTAATGTGTTTGTACATCCTTTAAGAAATTCAATATGTACATGTGGATGGGCTTTTGCATGCATATATCTTCAGTCTTGACTATGTGGAACAAAACATAGAAATGTGTGTGAGTGTGTGTGTGAGAAAGAGAGAGATAGATAGTGTGGTAGCTTTAAATGGTTGCAGTGGCTGGTTGCTGCTCTTCAAGATTTTCATGGGGAATAATTCCATACTCTTTTACTCCATTGCCTTCCGCATCTCTGTCATGCTTACCTGAGGTGGGTCTTCTGTGGGATCCTGCACTTCCGTTCCCACCTGCAAGAACCACTTCTCAAATCCCCCTGGAGCGCTGGTCACCACCATTACTGAAGTCTTGTCGAACCTATTTGTGAATGTGTGAGGAACAAAACGAGGCAGATGAATGAAAGATCCTGGCTTGGCGTGGAATTTCTTGCCGCCCACAAGCCAGATAAGCTCTCCTTCAAGCATGTACCACGACTCATCCTCAAGTGTGTGGATATGAGGCGGAGGGCCTGATCCAGGAGGGACAAGAACCTCAAACAAGGAATACGATCCCCCAGTTTCATTGCCAAGTACCTTCAGCGTCACTAGCACTCCTAGAACCCATACACTGAGCCCTGCACCTGTGAATGCAGAAAAAGTAAATTGCTTAAAAGTTTTAGCAAGGAAAGTCAGAAATAAGCAAAATAAAGATTTGTCCCAGAAAATCAGAGACAAGCTGAACAAACGGCTACACAGAAACGTAGAAAGTGCAAACCCGCTTCAATCATGTATACGTTCGGTGCAGCAATGGCATGGAATTGATCCGCGCTGAAAGATAGTTGATCCATATTTACCCCCTACATGGACATTCAGGGACCGGTTACAGACTACCCTTCAGCAATCAAATTAATCTCTATGCTCTAAATAGAAAAGTTGTACTTATACAGCATTGTTCATTGTCGCTTATCATCACATAAAATCTTAAGTTTATAGTGTGATCGGGTTTTTAAAAATAAATTGACTCCCTTTATGAGGATACAAAAGCAAGCATTAAGTTGACAGTATAAGGAAAACCTTGAAGCAGAAAGAAAACCTCCCCTAACTTGCTATTCTGCAAAAAATAGTTGCAACAACAAGGAGGAGTATCTTGGAAGAAGCTAGGCCTTAAGGGAACATCAAAGAGATGGCTGGACTGACAAAACCGTATAGATATGTAAAAGACTAGGGAAATCAGCAACTAGAAAGAAGCCGAGAGGAGCTGGATCAAGACTTTGAGAAGTGGGCAGTAGTAAATTCATCACAAATGCAGCTAAAATCAACACTGCCCATGCATCAATCTGCTAACAATCCAATTCTAATGCCAAATCATAACCAATAACATACAAATTTGATTCAAAGAATTGCAATCGCAGCACAGAATCAGCAGCACCACCCCGCTTCCTCAAGATCTTGCTGACAAATGTTTCAGTGCTGTATGATGTGCGCGCTCTCTCTCTCGGTTTCTCGCTATCGCCACTTATGTATATACACCATTCTATATGAGTTAGTTTTAAGTAATCAGCTTAATATTCTAATTTTTACTTAGCTTTTGGATAGTTTAATTCATTTTTTGCCGTTCTTCGTTATTATTTTAAATACTTTAATCTTCTTGTTTGATCATGAGTTTTTCATCATTTTTAATAAAAGTAGGGATATTATTACTTCTATCTGAGTGGCGCTATAGTACGGAAGGCGAGCTACCGTTGTGGATGCTCTCATGAACGTTTAGATTTTGACACGTTTTCATCTTAGATACCACGTGGGCAGATCCAGATGGTGGGGATAACAAGGCATAAATTTGGACTTAATATAGATTAGCCTCGTGTTAAAATTGCTAAGAATAATGTGGCTTAATCTGAGGGTGATTCTCTATGGAAGTGGGAATAGCCCCCTACGAAGCTAGGGAGTGAAACCTTAACTTGGACAATGCGAAGATCTAGGATTCTGATGACATGATATATATACATGCCGAGAGTTTAAGAGTGCCACTCATTGAACACCTTTGAGATTCACTTTCGCATATATTCATCTTGTTGAGTCCTAATTCTCTCCATGGCCTTGGTGAAGGTGTGGTTGTGGTTGAATCGGAAGGTGTTGATGTAAACTCTTCAACTTTTCATTTTCATTTATAGTTTCCTTCAAGTTGATCGGATGAGTTGTTGGAGTCATATTTGAAACTTTCATTTGCCTCTAGTGTAGTGTAGTGTTGACACAAACCTCACCAATGGTTACGTATCCACTTATGTGTTTTATGTGGCTCTAAATGTGATGTGGCAGTCCAACCATAAGCCACAAAACAACATCCATGTTGGGGTAATAGCGAGGTAACATTGACTTTTTAACTTCTTGACCCTTTCTATGTAGTCTCTAATAGATTTGTGACTCTTGATACACACTCGTTCGAGCTATATGATGGGATCCTCCATTAGTTGGGTGGGGTCTTGAAGATCAAGATAAACGTCATCCACAAAGCATTCCAATCTTGTTTCTCGTGTGGCTCTAGGTTGAACTACCATTCAATGGTTATATCAATGAGGCAAAGTTTAAAGCACTTTTTAGATTGATCCTCAACAATATCAAAATTGTCGCAATAGCTCTCTATTTTGGTCAAGATTGTGCTAGTTCGGACATATGCTATTTTTATGGCTTTTGATTGTTTCTTCTTCTAGAGCTTTTGATATTTCAAAAGCAACAATTAACATGCACTGGAATTTCACCAATGTATCTATGTTGACTACAAATCCATCCAAAAATACTATCCAAGGCACTTCAACCTCACATATTCATCCAAACTGATATCAGTGTAGATTTATGCTACTTTTATTGATTTTCCAATGTTTGATTGTTTTGTACTTCTTTAAAATTTATTTTCTTTTTATGGGTTTAATTGGTCAAAAAAAAAAATTTGTTTTGATCATAGGCCGAACGCAACCCATAACTTATTTATGATCTTGAGGGGTTTGGGGCATTCAAATGTATATAAGTCATGACCTTTATGAGACAATTTTGAATTCATATATAGGGTTTTGTGCATAGAATAAATGAGAACTTTTGGCTTTTATCTTTTCCCGATTGGAAAAAGATGTTGTCTTAAAATATACTAGCTTTTTTGCGTGCCTACACATTCCATGTTTGATCGTTCTACAAACTATCTAGATCATTTCTTAGCCAAAACGCTATACTAATACCCCAAGGAATTTCATGTTTGATTGTAGTAATTTTTTGAGGTTTACCTTCAAAAGAATTGGAGAAAATGTGCTAGTTTCAATAAGTGCATTACTTTAGAGCTTCCAGAATATATACACATTGTGTAAATGATTGAGTCAATTCATTAACTGACCTTCAAAAGAATGCCAACAATTGCAACTAACTCTGCATTATACTCCAGGCCATTTTAAATTTGAAAAGCATATGTAAATCTTCTCAGTGTCCCTACACTAGAGGTGCGATTAGCTCTTGCTAGTATTTCTACCTTAGAGGCACAAAAATTTGGCCAAGTAGAAGGTTCTATCTATGCTTGGATGATGTAAATGATCATTAGAATATTATTAAGTTTATTTGTTTTCTCACATGTTCTCCATGTTGTGTTGAATGCATTTTGCTTTGTGAACATAGTGAATTTAGGAGCAATTGCCAATCTTGTAATCTTGGAGAGATTGTAATCAAAACATGAGGCTCGTCCTTGATGATTTTATTATTGTGCAGACTCAAATGCATGAATAATCTTAGTAATTGATTAATGAGTCAAGATCCATAATATTTCGCTTATATTTCACTATAGCATAACATTATTGATAAGGTGGAGCTAGTTTTAAACACCTCCCTCGTCTTCTAGTTTAGTGACTAGTTTTCTGTCTTTAGCTCACCTTTTCTTTGCACCTTTTCATAGGTTCAATTTTGTACTACACTTTACTCACCATTAGATTGTCGCTATTTCCCTCTTTAGCTTCGAAATGTCAAGCTCCATAGCCTCTTTCAAGGATGAGAAAAGGGATAACATAAAATTTTGGCATCATTGTTGGGAAAGTTGTTGATTATGACTCATCAATTTTTAAGATTTTTTTGTTGTTGTTTTTGCCACTAATTTTGGCTTTTATTCTTTTTTGCAATGTTTATATCGTGTGTTCTACTTGACTTTCTTTTTTTTCTTGATCAAAGTTGTGTTTAGATTATGCTGCGACTATTTTCGAACATCCGCATCACCCATTCCAAATATTTGCATTTGCAATTAACTTCTAATTTTGAAAGAATCTTTCAATTAAGAGTGGAGTGTGAAGATTATTAAAATATTATCTTCCTATCTCAAGTTTGGGGCCATGTCCATGGTTATTCTCACTATATTTCATGTTGTACATAAAAGGTATGTGAATTGAGCACATAACCTTCTAGTATAGCTCGGATTTGAGTTAGGTAGATTCAATTTTGATGACATGCAGAAGTTTAGATAGCATGCAATGTCATATTGTATGCATGCAATGTCATACTGTATGCATGCAAGCCACATGCAATCAGTGCATGCAACATGCAAAGTGGTTTCTGTGATCTACACATGTCTAGGCAATTTTATGAGTTGACATGCAGTCTATGCAACATCCATGCATGCAGTTACACATGTGGATCTCTGGTAGGTGAATTAGTTCAGTTAAGCGGACTTTCCATGCAACTCCACTATAGGAATTCGAGTCTCTCTCATGTAGGGTAAGCTTGGCACGTTTTGCCATATTGTGAATAATGAGATTTTGGTAATTTGGACTCATTCTCTCTCTACTCGAGTTCTCTTTCATTGATTTTCTCTCTCTACTCGAGAGCAGGCTGTTTTTCCTATATTGAGCATTAGAATTATTTCTGACATTCAATTCTCATAGTGAGAAGTTAGATTTTTTCATTAGATGTATGCCATTGTGCTCTTGTCATAGATTTTTCAAGTATAATGTTCTCTGATCAATCTTGTGCAATCACAATGTAGTGGGTTTCTTTCCTTGCCTAACATGAATCCAAGATCTAGTCAATCTAGCATCAAAGAGACGGAGTTAGTTGTCACGCGTAGGTTCGTTCCCATGAGAGCGATAGTATAGTTCATATTTCAACATGAATGGAGGATCTAACACTACATCCATTAACACTGAGCATTAACACTACATCCATTAACCCTACTTCCAATAACCCTAAATCCACAACAATAATAGAAACTTACTCTTCTCTCTCTCCCTTTCTCTCTCACAAGAAGCATAAGAAATAGCAATCCCAATAATAATCAAATCCAACAATTAGCAAAATCCAAAGAAAGCATGAGAAATGGAGGAGAAGAGAGGAAGAGCAAGGACATTCATCAATCCATTTCTAAAGAGAACCAATCTGCTTTATTGAAATGAGGAAATGAACATGAGGAACAACTTGAGTTGGTCCCTTTTTATAGTAGAGAGGAGCACCCTGGCCTCTGAATCCTATTGGTCCAGTCTTGCCTCTCTTTTTATTCAAATTTAAAAAAGTGTGGGAACCATCAAAATTGGAGGGAAACTCAACTTTATTCACTAACTTGACATTTAGGCCCCGCGACATTAAAAGTCCCGCAAAAAGGCCTAAAGTCCTTTTATTAACATTCTAATTAATCAAATAACTATGTGGTCATCGGGTTGGACTTACACACACAGGGTGCCAAATCCCTCTCACTTATTGACTAGGGTTAGGGTTGCCTTGGGATCCGCAAACCCTCCAACGGTATCCCCCACCAAAACTGGTGGCGGTCCCACGACACCTGCAATATGCAGTTATTGGGGACTTTTATTGGCTTCGCGCCGAATCTTAATTAAATGATACTGCACCTTCTCCATAAAGTCAAGGCGTGCAGTATTGAAATCCAAATTATGCATCAGGAAACAACGGTGGGCTCCGGGAATCCACTTGGAAGTTGTCCATGAGGTGAAGCGGGATTCCCAAGAGCCTCCCATCATAGCTGCACGGAAATACAATCGAGCAATCGGCAGGTGATCTTTGATTTGCTCTGAGGCCATCGACTTATTTGGATCAAATGCTAGGGTAGGAAGGCAATCGTCCCATTTGGTTGCCACTGACGCCAACAAAGTTAGGTCTTTTGCAAACAATGTCGATTGTCACACCGTTGGATCCAGAGAGTGGACATACTCTCTTTGATATGCTTGTAAAGTCCGGTGGAAGTCCACTGAAATATTCCAGTTGTAAGACTGGTGGATGATTGGCCAATTGGGCATATGGATGGTGATTTTATCCATAGCCAATCCCAAATCTTTCCATTTTTGTCTTCACGGCATTGGCACGTAATAAGGATCTACCCGCAACTGGTGAGGGCTGGCGACATAACTCCTAATTGATTCTGGAGTTTTTTCTAAAATCGTGATTCTCCATGTCGGCTGCTCTCCCAGTGCAGGTATTTTGTCCAATTCTTTGCCGGCCTCGATCTCGGAGGTCTTAAATTTGAGAACCCATCCACCACGCGAGGACTCATGTGGATGCTGCTTTAAGACGCTGATGGGCCTTCTGAATAAATGGCTTGTCCTTGATGAGGATGGACCCACTTGTACTGCCGGTATAGTTGGCGGTTGATCTGCTAGATCTGGAGCTCCCCCCTGGTCCATGCTCGAATCAATCCCTGTATCCATCTGTACAGCTTCTTGGCGCGAAGGGGAGAATTGCGGCATGACCGGGATGGGGATTTGTGGTCCGGCTTCCAACACTTGAGCGGCGGCTTTTTCATAGGCGTTGATGGTCTCTTTTGCCTTTGCCAACTCGGTTGAAGCTGCTCCTTTGAACCTATCAAAGCGGCCTTGGAATCCCTGAAGGGCCACTTTGTATGTTTTCACTTTCTTGAACAAATATGCAATCTCCGTCGGCATGACCGGATGATTGGGTATTTGTTTTTGCAGATATGCATCACGCTCAAGGGTGGTCGCATCCAATTCACCTTGAAGCTGTGTGCGATCTTGTTCGGCCATTTGTAATTGCCCCTTCAGCAGCTGCATCTGTTGCTTGGCATCTTGCACTGCCTTATCTACCTGATCCTGTGCGGTTGTCAAGGCGTTTTGCAGGGAGCTGATGTAGGTTTTCAAGCAATCAACTTGTTGCTGGTCCAATTTCTTTTCGCTTTCAGTCTTTTCTTCATGTTGCTTGGCTATCTTCACCTCTCGATCCAGCTGGACAATTTCTGGCTGATCAAAGTGTTTTCCGATCCTAAATCAGAGATCCTCTGCTCCATTTCTTTCTTTTTATCCAGCATAGACTGGATCACTTGCCCAAGGCTTGAAACTAACCCGAGAGCATCACCAAAATCGACAGTCATGGAGGTGGCAGCAGCAAGAGAACCTGATGGTACTGTCGTTGGTAGGCGTGGAATAGGTGCCAAGGTCTCTTCTTCTTCAAAAATATCCTCATCTTCAAACCTTTCAGGCACCGTGGCGTTGAACTCCTTTGGTGACTTTACAGTTGTGTCGACCTGAAGTATGGCTGGGCTACCTTGTGTGGGTGGTTGCTGACTGGCATCTTCGACACCAATAGTAGCTTCATGGATATGTCCGAATCCTCTTCCAGGGGATTGGGGTTCAAAGGGTGCTGGGCTCTGGGGCATTTCAAAGATTTCGGTGGCCCCAAGGGGGTCGGAATCATCGAACATATCCATGAAGAACTGTGTGTTGGGTGAGGTTGCTTCGGTGTGCGGGGGTGAGGCAGCTTGGGTAGCTGTGATGGGAATGGTAGGCCCAATGGTCACAGACCGTCCTTGTATGGGAGCAGAGGCGAGAGAAGCATTAGAGGCGAGGGGAATGGGAAGTTCAGTGTGAACAACAGCAGGGGGTGGAAGCGCAGCTGACGAGGTATGCCTAGTACGTCGTCGTGACGTGGAAGGCGAATCAATAATTACGATCTCACTGCATGGACGACGATGACTATGAGAACTTGAGGCCTGGTGAGGTGACTCGGCCCCGGTGCTTCTTCGTAAACCAAAAGCACAGAATCCAGTTGGAAGCCATGGATTCTGTTTTCTAAGTGAGAAGCGGCTAAGAGGGACAATAGAGAACCAGCGGTGAACTGCTGCTTTGTATTGGCCTTAATAGCTCGCTTGAGCTCACAAGAAACAGTCTTGAACTAGTTATATGGTTCAAGAGGGGCTTTGGCCAACTTTATGTGGGACTCCACTATCCTGTGAAGGATTTGAGATGTGATGCGGTCTTTTCTGAGGTTGCCAACCATCAGGAAATGATTCAACAACTGGACAGCGGCGTGGATGGAAGGCTCAGTGATGGCTTCCATAAGGTAGCCATCGTTGGTGACGTCAATGTATGGCTTGATGGCCTGTTTGGCATGCTTGTGATTGGGTGAGGCTTGTGTACCGGATGAGATTCCTATAGCTGCAAGTGCGGCCTCAGTGACTCGCACCTTGTGTGTGGCTCCTTGGAAGGTGATATAAAACTTGGATTTCTCTTCCTTCCATGTACTGAAGGCAAGAGTGATTAAATTCATTTAGATGCGTCCCGAAAAGGCTCTCTCATGAATACCCATTGCAGTAAGTAGAGGCTCCGCAAGGTCATCCACTGAGTGACCATGCTTGTGCTAGGAAGAATCATGATGTCCGTTGCAGATGGGACATCACAATGGATAGTATAGCGCAGAGACTGGGAAGTATCAGTAGACGACATGATGACCAAAAAGGAATTATAACCGCGTGAGAGTGTATCAGAAGACAATGCGGGAAATTTGGAAGGCTTTGGTTGCAAGAAAAATTCGCAAGAGCTTCGCTAGCACAAGTGAGGAATGAATCGAATTCAACCAACTTATAGGTGAATTTGGTGGGTCCATTGCACTGAATAGTAATTGGGCTGATTAGTTTAGCAAATTAATTACTGAAAATAAAAAATTAAAAACAAATAAAATGAAAAATATATTGAAATCAGGCTCGCTGAACTGGCAGAGCAGGCTGCCGAAACTTGCGTAATCGGCTGCCATTTACCGGAGTATCAAATCGTTTTCCATCCAAGTGCTCAAGAATTACTGCGCCATAGTTCAGGATTTCCTTCACTTTATACGGGCCTTCCCCAGTAAACTTCAACTTGCCCTTGATGGTTTTGTACATCAATGCAAGATCTCCTGCTTCCAGATCTTTCTTGTGCAATCGACGATCGTGTCATGCCTTGCGGCGGGCTTTCTCTGCTGCTAAGGCATGAACTGCCATCAATCGGATTTCACATAATTTGTGCAACGCTTCATGACGAAGTTGTAAAGACTGATCATCATTTAATCGTTTTGTTGCTGCTATGCGTAAAGATGGGATTAAAGATTCAATTGGCATAACAGCATCTTGACCATAAACCAGTTGAAAAGGTGTTTGATTTGTACTATTTTTATAAGCGGTTCTGAATGCCCATAATGCTGCATACAGTTTATGTTCCCAATCTAAGTGACTCGCTTCAACTGTCTTTGTAATAATGGTGCAAAGAATCTTATTGGAAGATTCAGCTTGGCCATTCCCTCTGGGATAATAGAGAGTACTAAATTTGTGTATAACAAAAAAATCTTCCAGTAAATACTTTATTGTTTGATTAACAAACTGTGTACCCCGATCATTGACAATTTCGATCGGACATCCAAACCTGATTATAATATTTTCATATAGAAACTTGGTCGTAGATTTCGCATCAGCCACTTTGACAGCTTTGGTCATATAATCAGTTGCGACGATAATGTAGCGGGCCTGAGATCCTTGAGCAGCGAGATGAATAGGATCAACATAATCCAGTCCCCATTTTTCAAACGGTGCTTGTGATAAAACCAGATGTAAGGGTTCATAATTCTAGAAAGTAGGCCGTCGTGCTCGCTGGCAGACATCGCATGTCTGAATAAAATTTTATGTGTCCTTATGAAGCGTAGGCCACCAACAACCGGATTGCAAAAGTTTGCGAACAGTAATATCTGTAGAGAAGTGTCCTCCACCCATGCCATCATGTGAAAACATGATTAGATCTAGTACTTCATGCGGTAAAACACATCTTTGTAAAATATTATCTGATCCACGATAATACAATTGTCCTGCAATTAATTAATAAGGTTGAGTCTTATGAATCAATTGTCTTTTCTGTACTTTTGTCAAAGAGTCATTCGGTTGTCCTAGCATCAGGTACTCAACAATATTTGTCGCCCACTCAGGTACTGCGTCAACATAGAACAACGCAGCATCTGGCAGTTCATCATCCACTTCAGTATTACTGGTGCGGATTCAATTTGCGAAACGTGATCGGCTAGATAATGTTGCTTTCCCTTTCTGACCACAATTTGAAAGTCAAATTCAGTCAATAATAATAACCATCTTGCAATACGTCCAGTATTACACGTCTTATTTACCAAGTAAAGTAACAATTGATGATCCGTATAAAATGCAAAGTGCGTTTCCATGAGATAGATGGAATTTCCGAACAAAAAAAATCATGGCTAGTGCTTCACGTTTTGTTGTTGAATAATTTTTCTCTGGATCTGTAAGCTGTCTGCTTGCAAATCGTATATGATAATCCTTCTTATAGTCACCTGGCTGCGTCAAAACTGATCCAATGGCGTATTTTGAGGCATCCGTATGAACATGAAACTCTAATGTCCAATCTGAGAATGCAGTATTGGTGCTGAAGTTAATGTTTTTTTTAACTTTTCAAAGGCTTCTAATGCCTCTACTGTCCAAATAGGAACAATAGTTAATTTGTATATAGTTCGCGCTAAATCCGCAAAGAAGATAATAAAAATTTGATAGTAGTTCGCATGACCCATAAACACATAAACTCCTCGAATTGTTGCTGGCGGTGGCAATTCCACAATAACTTTGATCTTAGAGTAGTCAGTGGCAATACCATGTCTTGATATCACATGTCCAAGCACCACTCCGTGAGAATTCCATATCTAGCATTTTTCTGGATTTAGAGAAATCTGATATTTGCGACATCTTTCAAAGGCTTTCTCCAATCGATCCAGGTGGTCTATATCTGTACTATGAGCTCCCAAGTCGTCCAAGTAAATTTCAAGGAATTTTTGCAAATAATCTTTAAAGGCAAATTGCATTACTCTTTGGAATGAACTTGGTGCATTACAGAGTCCAAACGGCATTACTTTGTAAGCGTAGGTGCCCCATTCTATTGCAAAAGCAGTTTTGTGGCGATCGGCGAGTGCAATCTTAACCTGGTTGTAACCACTAGAAAACTATAAGCTTCCGCTCCAGCAAGGCGATCCAAAATGCTTTCAGTAAAAGGTAACAGAAAGTGATCCTTCTGTGTCACTTTATTCAATGAGATTCACACAGATTCGCAATTTCCCATTTTTCTTAGGAACAATGACAAAATCCATTCGGTATGCTTGATCTCATAAATGAAATCGACGTCAAGCAATCTCTAAAGTTCTTTCTTTATCAGATCTGCCACATTAGGATTACAGTGATAGAACTTTGTAACCCTTGGTACTGCATCAGGTACTAAAGATATGGTATGTTCAATGACTGATGTCGGAATACCCTTCAAATCTTGATAAGTCCATGCAAAACAATCTTGATACTTACTAAGTAGCAAACGGAGTGCTTGATACTGTTCAGGAGTAAGTTGTGATCCCACTTGTACAATCTTTTCCGAGTCTCCTGGTTCTGCAAGATTCATTGGCTGCGTCCTAGCTGGGCCATCGTAAACCTCTTTAGATTCTGGCATGTGTTCTTCAGGTTCACGATGTGCTTTAGTTAACATGATAACCACATCATCCAGTGTATAACGTATAAAATGATCTGGCATATGATGTTGGACTACATTTGCTTGTTCTTTTTCGAAAGGACTTGTCTTGGCTCTTTGTTTAGTCTTCTTTGCAGGAATTGATCGTGGAGGTGATGACTTTCGGGATGATAAATCTTTCTTCACAAGTGAAGACTTCCTAGAAGATGATGTCTTGCTGGAGATCTAACTTGAAGAATCATTCTTGACTTTCCCTTTGTCTTTATCCAATAGAGGTGGCACTTCCTTAAAATCGATCTTTTGAGGGAGATTTTCCCATTTCAGGACCGTATTATAATGTTGATTTGCTTGTTTCTTCGTCATCAAACTTTTCATCCTGTCTCCCTTCGATATAACTGCCTTGGGCGATTTGATTATTGGTTCATCAGGAACATTACGCACTGCAAATCTGGTCGGATCCATATGATGTAGAATCCGTTCACCCGTAAGTTCTGCATTGCCATCATAAGTTAAGGCATGGCTCATTGGTATGAGATCATCCTCAATTGGATCTGGTATAGGTTCCGTTGATATCCAGGCTACATTCAGCACATTTAGTGGAAACGTGATTGGCGTATCCAAAGTTCTATCTAACAAGGAAGTCTCGCTCAATTCTGATTGAATATCTTGTTGACACATATATCCTGCTGTACAATCAATTGTTGCAAGAGCTTCGTTCCAATTGACAGTATCCGTTTGAGAATCGTAGTGAACTCCCAATTTTTTCTCTAGTCGATCACAAGTGTGATCTGTTGTTGATGAATCGTCATCCGCTTTTTTTGAACCACTGGCTTGATAGTCCAAGTCGTAGGATCAATTTTAACTGCACGTTCACGATTTTCAAAAGTGATTTTGCCGGTACCCCAGTTATGAATTACTTGCGCAACTTGTAACCATGGACGTCCTAAGAAAAACTCAGTAGACATTTGGTGCTTCTAGTAAGTCCATCACGACAAAAGTAATGACGAATTGTACTCCTGCAATCCTGACAGGTATATATTCCACCATTCCTCGTGGACGAACCGTCGTTTGATCAACTAGCTTAATAGCAAAAGTAGCAGGCTTAATCTTTGTAAGGCCCCATTTTGTACATAGCTTTGTAGAAATCAGGTTAACTCTTGAACCGCCGTCTATCATGGCTGCTTCTTTAGAAAATTGTATATGTTGTATCGGCAAAGTGATATTCTTTTGTTCACTTTCCCAAGCGGCCTTAACATGGAGTACATCGTTAGATTCTTCAAATCCAGCACAAAACAGAGGCTCCTAATGGTCTTTTGATTCTTCTTGAGCTAACTTTTGCACTAAGACTTCTTTTTCTTTTGGCACCAACTTTAGGAACTCTTCCAATGAAATATTGATCTTGCTAGACAAAATATTCATGAGTAATTCTATATGTGGTGCTTCCGGTTCAGTCATCTTGAAGGGTTCTTCATGATGATGTAATTGATTATTCATATCCGTACGTAAATTTCTTGGAGGCTGCATTGGTGAAGACCGAACTTCAGCTGTTACTTTAGCAGCTTCATGTTCCTCTTCCTCTTGCAGATGTTTAATCCACTGTCTCATATCCTGATATCTTCGTTTTTCTGCATTAAGATTTGGATAGACTTCCGATGTTGTTGGTGTATCGTTTAATGGTATAGAATCAGCAGGTATTGAATCCACTACTGGTTCTTTTTCCTTTTGTGCTCTGGTGACCACCATCAAGGGTGCACTTGGTTTATTATGAGCTATCGATCCTTGCTTGATTGTTATCAAATTTACAGGTGCTGTAGCTGGTGGTGGCTTTGGTCTTGCTGGACAGTCTTTATAGCAATGCCCATATCCACAGTCACGACAGAATGGTACAAATTTTTCTTAATTTGGGCATTCTGCAACTCTGTGATTTTCTCCACATGCAAAGCATCCAAGTGGTGCTCTGGCCCAATTTCTCGAGGCTTGTTGTTGAGCGGCAACATAAATGGCATACTGTTCTGAAGATCCACCTTCCTGATCATTACCATAGCTCCATTGCTCAGCACTTCCGTAAGGTTCTGGTTCCATCAAATTGGCAAGAGGAGCCGAGTGTTTTGGTGGGGCAGGCAAAGCTAGACGATCCGGATATCCAAGAGTAGATTGTTGTAGTCTTGTTGCTGGATTGCCTCCATACTATGGATCTCGATATCCCATCTGGGCATACCGTTGCTGAATTATCCAAGGGTTGAAGTTGCAAAAGACAGTCTCATGGTCAGATGAATTACACAGATAGAAAACACTGATTTCCATTCGTTTTTTCAATTGAGGACACTCGTTCACTATGTGATTTCCTGTACAAATAGAACACCAGACATTCTCCCTGGTAGGAAAGTCTTTGCAAACTTCTCAGGTTCCTTGTTCGTTTCTCCGTGGAGATTTTCCAATGCTTTGAGCTTCTCATCAAATTGCAACTGCAAATTTTCCATCTATTTCCGTTGGGTCTTCCCAAGTTTCTCGAACTCATTGAGCATCATTTCTGCATTAGCATTGGCATTCATTGATGCAATAGTGGTGGATGTCGTAGTAGTCTACCCTGCTGTATAAGGCATACTGCCATTTGGCTCATCATCTGAATCTTCATCCTCCTCCCGAATTGCATCGTCCATCGCATTTTGCAAAAGTGCGTACTCATTATGGCGTTTCAGTTCACATCTGATCCGTTTAGGTAGACCTTGTGGGGTCGAAGATCTCTCGTAGTATAGCTCTTCCGCCTGACAAAGGTTAAATCATTGGATAAGTGCCTAACTATGCATAGATGCTACTTTTAGTTAAATTCCTACTTTCTCCCTTAACTCTACTCACCACTATGCTACTCCTCTTTAGCTCTACTCCTCTACACTAACATTCATCATAGTTGGGTGAAGGGAAGTTGATAGAAAAGAAGAGGTTGAGAAGAGAAGAGAAGAGAGAGAGAGAGAGAGAGAGAGAGAGAGAGAGAGAGAGAGAGAGAGAGAGAGAGAGAGAGAGAGTGGAGGTTAGCTCAAATGCTCCTTATGCTTGCTAATGGAAAAGCATTCACTATGGCAACCAATAAACATGGAAATAGAAAGCAATGGAAAACACAATCAAGAGCATTAGCAAGTAGTGAATAGCAAATGAGGATGCCTCTCTTAAAAAAAATGGTAGAGTTTTCTCCTTCTCATTAAGCATGGAAATAGTGTACAAATGGTGCCTTTTTATAAAATGGGGAAGGCCCTTGCCCCTCAATCTTATTGGCTAATATTCACAATGATCCTATTCATTCATCTTGGACCCAGCTTGATCCAAGGGTCCACAAAAAGTAC
The DNA here is from genome assembly GCA_029204225.1 of Diphasiastrum complanatum. Lineage (NCBI taxonomy): Eukaryota > Viridiplantae > Streptophyta > Lycopodiopsida > Lycopodiales > Lycopodiaceae > Diphasiastrum > Diphasiastrum complanatum. The sequence goes on from CM055108.1 coordinate 15,116,203, forward strand.
ATTAGAAATCACAAGATTCATGTGAGTCCCAATTTGGACCCAACTCTAAAAAGTGATCTCTAAGTTTAAAAATGACATTGGGCCTCTAGTTTTATTTTAATTACAAGGCCCAAGTCAAGTTTATTTTATTTACAACTCCAATTGCGTGCTCATTGGTCCATGGGCTTATACACGCAGGATGCCATGCCCTCGCAACACATTTTATTGGAGGATTTTATTTATTTACACTTTGTTGGTAATACCCCCAACAGGACCCATGGCCTGAAATAGTGCCGGTCCCTCGGCACTCTGCCGGTTTAGTAGAGCGTTCTCTTGGACCGCCTCTGGTCGATGAGATATCTCGTAACGTCTTCCATGAAGTTGAGACGGTCCAGTTTCTTCAAGTCCTTTGGCGTGTGGAAGGACTTGTGAACTCCTATCAACCATTCCTGATCCACCCATGCTTGAAATCATTTCGTCCAGGGATCACCAAGGAATACAGCTCGGTAATATACGCGAGTGACTGGCAGCTGGTCTTCGACTTTGTCGAAAGCGAGCACCTTATTTGGATCAAAGAATATGGAAGGAAGAAAATCATCCCATTTTGTTTCAATGCCCAGTAAATATTCCAAGTCCCGGGCGTAAGTGACTGCCACGTAGACTGTGGGATCGGGGCAATTGATGAAGTGGCTGACGAATGCGGAGAGAGCCCTTTTGGCATCTACATCCGTTGTCCACCCATATTCGGATTTGATGATTGGCCAGTTGAAATTGTTCAATGTGATCTAGTCCAGAGGAGTGCCGCATTCCGCCTATTTGGATCTTCTTGGACATGGCAGGAAATGCGCGTTCACCCGTAACTGTTGCGGACTCATCACGTAAGCCCTGATGGTCGCAGGGTCTCTCTCAAATAACTGTTGTCGCCACTCCGGTTGTGGTTGGAAAGCGGGTAAGGCTTGCAGTTCTTTTCCCTTGATGGTCTGAGCTGAGAACGATAACTGCCAGCCGCCTCTTGATGACTAGTGAAAATATTTGAATAGAAATTCATTAATGTTCTCCTCCACAGATTTCGATCTTTGGAAGGCCCGGCTGGCAGATATCATTCGTGACCATCTGGATGATGTTGTTGGGCCCTGGCTGGTGGTTGCGCCTTGGCTCTGTTCGTACGTCTCAGCAGCCACATCTGTCTGCCCTTGGTCCTGGCCTTCGGACCCTTGATCTAGTTGAAATCCCCCTGCTGCCTGCTAGCTCTGGTCTTGGCTAGTACTATCTTGTGCAGCGCCAAAATTAGGTGGCGGTGAAATTACCACGGTGGAGGGCTAGGCCTTCGTTTCCATGTATTTCTGGCATGCCTTGAGAGCTTGCTTGGCCTGGGCGAGCTCTTGCGTTGCGCTTGCCCGATACTTATTGAACTCCGCCTGGTAGCTGTTCAGGGTTTGGCTATAAATCTACACCTGACGCCGTAGAAGATTCATCTATGATTGGAAAAGTGGCCTTGTGTCCGGTGCAGATTGAGCTAACCAGACAAGTTTCTCATCTTGTAAGGCTTTAACCTCCGTCCCCAGGTGCGTGTTCTCTGTTTCCAAAAGTGTAAGTTGTGCCTGGATGGGGGCAAGCCATTGGGATGCTTCAGTTTGAAGCTCCCGCACCTTTGTGGAGGCCTCCGTCAGCGCTTTGGGGAGGCTTTGAATATATTTGTTTAGGCCCTCCTCCTTCTGCTGCAACTTGGCAATCTCATGGTGCTCTACTTATTCGTGTTGTTGAGCTAGAATCAGCTCTTGCTGCAGCTTGATGAGGTCTGCTCGCAGCTGTGTATTATTTGTTGCCAACTGTAGTACCCTGCTTTCCAGAATAGCTTTGGCTGCTACCGCATCCAGGATGTATTTTCCTAGGGTTTGGTACGTCGTCGTTAGATCCGTGGGAGCAGCTCGTACACTGGCACTGGCAGGGGCTTGTGTTGTATCGGCCCCGACGACTTGTGGAATTCCGTCGTCATTGTCCTCGATCAAGTTTTCATTTATCCTGATGCCATCTAGGACGATAGGGTCAGCCCAATCTGGTGATGCGACAAAAACTATTTGTACAAATGTGTCATCAGGCAGCGGTTGGATGCCCTCGGCAACCTTTGGCGAAGCAGGTGGGGTGTGAGAAACAATTGTGGAAACAAGGGCGAGGACGGTTTGTCCGAACGAGAGGATGGGAGGAACAATGGGGAACTGAAGGGTGGTGTGGAGTATGGAAGAAGGTGAGAATGGAGCGGAAAGTGTCTAGCGTGGGGGTGAAAAATTGATAACTGGCATCCATGCCAAAGTGTCAGGGAACAGTTGCGAATCAGAAGGGTTGAATGTGAGTGGAGAAACGGTGGTGGCAGGAGTAATGGAGGATGCGATGGTGATGGATGGAGCAGCGGACACTGGAAGAGAAGTAGGAGTGGTATCAACAGAAGAAACAGGGATGGAGACAGAAACAGAAGTGGATGGAATAGGAAGAGAGGTAGCGACAATAGAAATTGGAGTGGGGGGTTGCACGGAAGACGAAGTGGCAGTGGTTGATGGAGTAGTTAGTGCGGTAGTGGAGACACGTCGTCGGGTAACAGGTGGAGATGTGGATGTAGAGGCAACGCCACGCATTCGTTTGCTGGCCATTGTGTTAATGACTGCAGGTTGGGATGAGGTAGATGTTTGAGATGGTGGGTAAAGGTTAGTATGTGGCACAAGGGTAGATAGGAGGGATGAGCATTGGAAACCGCGCACTTTTGCCTCGAGAAGTGTGCAGGCAAAGTTACACAACAGGGGGCCTGCTGCGATTCGCTCACGGTTGTTGGGTTTGATGGAGTTTGTTAGTTCTCGAATAAGGAAGCTATGCCAATCGTATGGCACAATGGAGAGGTTAGGGAATTTCAGAAAGGATTCCACTATCTGACTCAGCAGCGTAGACTGGATTCTGTCCTTGCAAAATGTTGAAATAACCAGAAAGTTATTCAACAGATGCGCAGCTGTCTGGATGACGGGTTCCGTGATAGCTTCTATTAGGTAACCATTGTTAGTCTGGATGGGGATTTCTGGTGTGGTTTGGGTGACGAATGGTTTGATCAGAGCTTTGGCAAGGCGATGGGAGATGGGTTGACAATCACTGGACATAATGCCAACGGTGATCATTGAGTCGGCGTTAATCTTGACCTTGTATGTGGTACCTTGGTACAGGAAGTGGAAACAAGCCTTGTCCTCGTCCCAGGTGGCGTAAGCGTGAAGGGCGAGGCCCATGATAATCTCAAAATGGAAGAGCGCCGAGTAAAAATCCATTGCTTCAAGGAAGGGCCCGGCTATCTGCAGCCATGGTTGAATCAAAGTGTCAGAGGGTAGAGGCCAAATCTGCATGGCCTCGGGGATGTCACGCTGGATCACCTGTTTGGCGCCAGAGTCTTCATAGGATGAGGAGGCCATGTTAGCAATGATGATTAGTGGTCAAAAAAAGTCAAAAAAGTAGAAAACGGTGGAAAATGGAAGGAAACAGTAGAAAACTGAGAATAATGAGTGTTGGATGACAATTATTGTAGTTCAGAGCGCAGATCGGTGTTTGATATGTACAGATGATAGCTGGTAGGAAGTTTGGTTGAAAACAGAGAACTTGGTATTTTTAGTGAAAATTTCGGCAGAGCTTCGCTAGCAAAGGTGACAAATGACTCGAATTCAGCCCTTATATAGCGGAATTTAGAGTGTGTATTAGGTGAGATTCACTTTTCCTTATTCAGTTCCACCCAAATTTTGGCAAGCACCTTCTTCACAAAATTCTAAGGCCTCAGGGAAGTCTGCAAGAGTTTAGAAGGTGATTTGACTGCTATGCGAAGGTTCTGCGAGGGTTCAGGCTGTCTGTGAGGGTTCAACTCTCGCAAGAAGAGATCTCTCACACAACTTGTTTCTGTGATTGGATTTTCAAGATCAAGCCATGTAGGCAGGCTAATTTCACTGTTCTGATTCCATTTAGGCACCTTGCGAGAGTTGGTAAGTTGATCTTGATGCTCTGCAAGGGTTCTGAGTATTCTGCTTCTGGGAACTCTCGCATACACTAAAAAATGATGATCCTCCATCAGGAACTCTCGCAGAGATTTTCATGGATGCACGTAGGTCAGATCTGGTGACTGTCCAATTTTCAAGAGCTATCATTAGAGGAGTTCTCAATATCAAAAAGACCCTTTAAGGAATGCCATGTAGGATATACAAAAATATCAAAATAAATGAAACAATATTGTTTATTTGCTTGCCCACACCACTCCCAAGGCCTCCCCAACTCCTTGTGATCTAACCACAGTGTCTATAGTCACAGTTAAGAACTGTTAACAGTTCGCAGTATAACTTGACTAAATTCAAAAATATTCCCTCCATTGGTTACGAAAAGGGCAATATTTTCAATGGATCTAAAATATGACCGCCATCCCCAAATTCGAATCAAGAAAAATTGTAAAATGTTTACGTATGCATTCCTTCCACGAGAATGGAAAAATGAGCGCCAACTACCTATTGGAATGAAAAAATGAGCGGCATTTTCAAATTTGAATCAAGCATACAAGCATGGATATTAGATTGATCGTACATAGTATATAATATAATCAAAGATGAGTATTTTGTTTTGCTTTATAGAATCTGGTCATAGTACTTTGATGCAACTGATTACTCTATTATTTTTTTGATGATGACATTATATCATCTACATGTGGATATCCCTGTTGATTTGGCACCTTTGCAGAGAAGAGGAGGCAAAGGAGTTCAAATATCTGCTGAAGATCGTTCTCGTTACAAGGCAGAAGGAAAGAAAAACGTGGATTTGTGGACAGATGGAACATTATATCCACAAGATCCAAGCACTTCGACACATCCCACATTCTCTTCAATAACTCATTTAGTTACATGGATATGCAATGGGCATAGTGGATTACTAGGATATTGTAAAAGATTGCAAAACCATGGAAAACAACTTTATACGAATAAAGTTCACTTTTTAGAAGGTGAGTTAATTCGGATATCCTCTTATTTTCAGAATAGAGATTGTCATTTCCAAAAGACGTTAGAAGAAAATGAATAACTTAAAAAAAATCATGAATCATTACAGAAGATAGCAATCAATATCAAATTAGAACTAGAGCAAATGCAATCAGTCTTACAGTCTATTTGTATTGAAAACTTACAATTACTGAAGGATGTGGATTTGGTAAAGAAGAAGGCTGAAAGTAAGAAGTGAAAGCGACAAAGTTGCAAGGATATTCAAACGCTCTCAAAAGGAGGTTATTGAAATAGAAGGATCCGTGCATTCAAGTAAGCATATTCTAAATTTTGTAAGTTTTTCAATGACATTTGGATTTAATTTCAGCTATGGTGATATTCTGTTAACTATCTGTTTTTTTTGCAGATCTGCATTAGTAGCTCCTCGAAATATTAAAGACAATGCTTCACTAGGAATGTCATTGGGCACAATATTGACTTGCAAATCCACTGAGCGTATCATGATGAACAATAGGATTTCAAATGTAAAGTGTAAAATAGCAGAGTCTTTGATGGTGGACATACAAAATATTTTAGATAAGACTATAGTTCAGGGTGCTTGTAATTTTGCACGTATTAGTAGGGAAGCATATGCAACAATATTTAAACTAATTAGAGAAGCTTTTAAGCAAGTTCAAATTAGAAAAGTCCCAATCCCTAGGACATACCACTTGAAGAAAGAGAGGGATACATTAAACATAGGTATGCGTAAGATCACTGAAACTCCATTTCATATTGAGGAGGTGTATGAAACTGATGAAAGATCGATATTCTATAATTCATCAAACAATTTATTTGTTGATCTAAATTACTTGCTGAGATACATCGTCACATTATATGATATAACCTATGAAAAGGTGAATGGCAAAATAATCATAGTACTTAAGTTAGATGAGTCAGAAATTGTGAAAGGGCAAAAGATGGAAAGGGTTAATATAACTCTCATGAATGGTGCTCTATCCCAAACAGAGAACCAAGAAGATTTCAAATTCAGTGTCCAGTCAGAAAATGATATATGGTAGTTGGCAGAGTTTCAGGTAACTAGCCTCATTATTACATTACATTCATTGAATAGTATTAATACATTGTAAACTAAGTATGATTAATTCTTTGGACAGGTGCTGAAAGAGGATCATGATATATTATCATGGATATTCTCAAGGACATCTTATCCTAGGATCATCAACGACCATATGGATGGAGGATTTCTCAATGTTCCAGGAGTTGGAGACTTCAATGTTGAATGGCACTTAGCAGGTGATTTGAAAACGTTGAAATGTATGTATAATGTCTCTCACGGTGCTACATCAAAACACCCTTGTTTGTACTGCATGAAAATGGCAAAAGATGTAACTAGGAGTATAGGAATCACTAGAGAATATGCAGATCCAAACTGGAAGCCTGTGTTGCCTATCCCCTTAAAAAATGTGCATGTTTGTACTCTTCATGCAGAAGTTAGATTAATAGAAAAGATCATTTATCTTCATATAGTTTTTGCTTGGAATACTAAGCCAACATCATTAGCAAAGGAAGCTATCTCTCGATTAGAAGATGTTTTATCAAAAGCAGGACTCCATAAAGGACATGTCAAAATTCAAAAAGATGAAAAGCTTTCAAGAAAGAATGGGAACATGCCAACTAAGCCAAGCATAGGAGGAGCAAAAGCACGTCGTTTTCTATCAAATCATACTGGTAAGGCTTCTAATATTCAACACTCAGTCTGGATAGATATTGTTGCTGCCACTCAGGACTTCGAGAAAGACGGCAAAACCAGAGTACTAAAAGTTGATGTATGGAAAAAGCTTGATAGTATGATTGCTATTTTAAGAAAAGAAAAATACTCTGATATTGATAAGAAAACTGTCCAAAGGACTTGTGTCGAGTTTGTTAATGCAATATCAAAAGCATGGGGAGAAGATCACATCACTCATTACATGGTTAGTATAAAATTTTCAAAATGCTTTCAAATTTTCATATATATTTAGATCTAAACATAAGACTAACATTATGATTTTGACATATGCAACACATACTAAGAGATCATACAGCATTTTTTGCAAATACATATGGAAGCTTGAGTGTATGGTCATCACAAGGGATGGAGAAGTCACATTGGCAAGCACGAGCAGCATTTCATCGAAATACACAACATGGAGGAACCGATGAAAAACGAAACTACATTTGTCAATTGTTTCAGTGGTTCTACCGCAGAGTTCAGATTCGACATATAACAAAGTCCACACAATACAACAAGTTTAGAAAAGCATGCAAGCTCATACAGGAAGAGAAAATTAGATGATTGTTGAGTAGAAGATCATCATGACATGTTCAGAATTGCTTTGCAAATTCATTGAACAAGAGAGGAGCAATATCCAATGTAAATGTATTGATTGTATTATACAAAGTGTCAACTATTCATCATTAGATCTTGTATCAGATTCTATGGTAGTATTGTCATGAAGAAATTCTCTGCTAGCGTATGCATCTAATAGATGTGCATTATCCTTATTTCCACTAAGTTCAATATAAGTGGAATACAATGAATAATGGGAGCTCCTTAAAGGAACATTCCCATCAATAAAGCCTAAAATGTTCAAAACATAAGATCTTTTGACAAAAATGATCTTATTTGTCTTAACAAATTTTCCTAAATAAAATGATAAAGCTTTAACTGCCATTATAAGACTCTCCCCGACTGGGCTCAGTTGGAATGAGCGATACAGATCTCACTCTTCAAGAAATGCCGAAGATAGTGGCCCAGTCCACTGTCCCTCTGGAACGAGAATGCGTGTTGTCTGAAACCACCTCGTCTTGCAGCAAAATCATCTATTATGAGAGCATCCTGCAATAGGAAATATGTTAGCAAAAACACATTCAGTGATTGAAAACATTCAAATGCAAGGAAGATTAAACACTTACACATTCTTCATCATCATCAGCAACCAGATCAGAATGATCAATATAATGACCACGTACTGAAGTGGAATTATCAGTGAAATGCATTAATGATGGACGAGGGAAGCCCATCTGGGATTGAAATGTCGTGAATTCTTCATCAAATGGTCTGCCTCGCCCATCCTCATCTATATTTGATAAAGTCTTAATCAAGAATTCTTCAACAGTCATAATTCCCTCCTCATTATCAAAATCAATACCAGCAACAAGATCATCTGTTTCAAAATCTACGAAGTCGGAGAATTCAAAAATTGTGTCAAATTAGAAACATAGAACCTCATCTTCACGATAGTCAAAAAATTTACATAAATCAGCAGTAGTAAAATATACACTGTCATTAATATAATATACAGACAAATTGAATAGACATTTAGAATCCTCTGTAGGGTTGGATTCATCAGCAAATGTACTTTGGCCAATAAAAAAATCCCGTAGAGAATCAGTATTTAAATTTATGAAGTCACTTTCCTTATGAGGAGTGTCGATAAGAAAGTGACTGATGTCCTTAATAGGTGACTGAACGGAGGATGATGAAAAGGGAGGGTCAACAACAGAAATTTCATCATCTTCTAAGATCTGAACTAACAGGAAATGTACGAAACCACTCTGATATTCAACCAATCGACATTTCTTGTTGCAATAAGGACACAGTGAACTGCTTTTGAAAAGATCAAACAATTTGGTGAACATTCTATCCAGTCTATGTCTGAAAGCTGGGAAGAAGTGAACCAGATCAGCAACCAGATCAGGATGATCAATATAATGACCATGTACTGAAGTGAAATCATCAGTGAAATGCATTAATGATGGACGAGGGAAGCCCATCTGGGATTGAAATGTGGTGAATTCTTCATCGGATGGTCTGCCTCGCCCATCCTCAGCTATATTTGATAAAGTCTTATTCAGGCATTCTTCACCGGTCATAAGACCCTCCTCATCATCAAAATCAATACCAGCAACAAGGTCATCTGTCTCAGAATCTACAAAGTCGGAGAATTCGGAAATTGTGCTGGATAATAAGCATAGGACCTCGTCCTCACGATAGTCAAAAAATTTACATAAATCAGCAGTAGTAAAATATACATCGTCAATAATATAATATACATAAAAATTGAAAAGACATTTCGAATCCTCCATAGATTTGCATTCATCATCAGATGTATTTTGGCCAATGAAAGAATCCCAGAGAACATCAGTATTTAAATCAATGAGGTCACTTTCTTTATTAGGAGTGTGGATAAGAAAGTGACTGATATCCTTAATGGCTGACTGAACAGAGGAGGGTGCAAAAGGAGGGTCAGCAATAGGAAACTCATCATCATCTGGGATCTGAACTAAAAGAAAAAGTACGAAACCACTCTAATATTCAACCAATCGACATTTCTTGTTGCAATACAGACACATAGAACTACTTTTGAAAAGATCAAACCATTTGGTGAACATTCTATTCAGTCTATGTCTAAAAGCTGGGAAGAAATGAACAAGATCAGTATAATGCATGTACTGGAGTTGACCTATGGAGAAAACAGACTTGCTAAGTATATCTCTGAATCTGACATAATGTTCATAAAATACGTCAGAATTTGGTTGTGCAGTCCTGAAAACATGTAGATATGGCCTGAATATGCTGTGGAAGTAGTCCAGATTTTCAGTAATCCCAAATTCACTCAGAAATGAACTCAAGCCTGATTCTCGTGAGGATGATGAGGAAGAGGCCATGGCAGTAGCGTGAATATCGCACTTGTGCGCGTGGGAGAACTGAACCAAAACTAACAATCAAAATGGCACAGAAGATGGATATGTACGGCAGACAGATACAGAATATTGCACTTGTGCACGAGTAGGTATACTTGCAAGCAAACGGACAAAAATGAGCGCACACAAAAGCGATATGTCACAAATTTCGAGAACGCAAAAGGTAAAAAATTATTCAATTTCCGTGCCATTTATACTAAATTTTTGCACGTGTGGTCAACGGACTTATGACACGTGTCTACTTTCAATTCGACAACAGGCACAGGCACGTGTGAGATGACACCTACACACGTGTGAAATGACACCTAGACACGTGTCACGTGTTCATTCGAGTGCTTATCTGACCTAGACACGTGTCACGTGCTCTCTGACATACGCAAGTATCAGAGGTCAATAGCTCTGCTGATCCCAAGAGCTCCATTCTACCGTGTTGTCCGGATCATAACAAGAAATGATTTCGAACAGCACGTTAGATTCACACCGAGTGCTCTTCAGTGCCTTCAGGAGGCTGCTAAAGATTATATTAGCCTTTTTTTTTAGGATTCTTTTTTGCTTGCCATCCATACCAAGAGGGTTACCATAATGCCCAAGGATTTTCAGCTTCTGATCAGAATGAGAGATATGTACTATAGGTTACATGTATCTCAGCCTGCTGCTCCTAGACCAACTCCTGTAGATAGGACTCATCTTCCTACGAAGCGTCCTAGAAAGCAGACAGCCCCCAAGCGTGCTCCTAAGAAAGTGAAGCCTATCCCAAAATCCATTGTAGATAATGCTACTGTTGATAATGCTATAAATATAGCTACCTCTATTTTGGATACTCCAAATATTGTTGTAGATACTACACTTCCACCTCCTCCTCCTCCTCCCAATTTCTATACATATATAGATTCGGATGATTATCTTAAATTTGAGAAAGACATATCGGATGCTATAGATACAGTTGGTACTCCTTTTTGTTTTAGATTAGAAGAACTTGATTTTAGTAAATGAGTTGCTGGTGATGAGTAACTTTCTGCTCCAGGCCTTCAAGGAGAATAATGGCACATTGTCACAGTGTCTGACAAGTGGATTCACACCAGCAACAAAGTATCTGGTCATTCCTTATCATACCAACTAAGATATATTAAGTGCTTCTTCCTGTTTTATGCATTAACATTGACATTTTCAATTTAAATAGTTCTCAGAATTGTCGCTAAAGTACTTTCAATCTTATTTTGCAGTGACCTGGAGTTTAAACCTGATCTCTATTAAGAGATATGTAAATAATATTATTAAATATTCTTGTGTCAAGATGAATTCGGCAAGAAATACGCATAAGGATGTAGATATATTCATTCCATATCTAAGTAAATGTATTCCTACAGACGTTTCCCATTCCGTAGACTGGCAGATCGTCAGCTTGGAGGTAAACTCTTCTTTCTTAATAGCATTTTGAAATCAGTATTCTAATGAAATATTTTCAATCTAATTCATTCTGTTTCATAATTAATCTCTTGTGTGCTGAATTATTTTGCAGTCACCCCAGCAGAATGATTCATTCAGTTATGGGTGGTACACATTGTACAATGCCAAGCTGTTTTTTGAGTGGTTCATCCTTCAACAAGATGTTGATATTTCTAAGGTAATATATTCTATTTATTCTTATTTTGGAATCATGATTAGTTTTCTATTCTGGTGATGTTATTGGCCATTACTAGTACATGAATGTTCTATTTTGCAGTTTACACTTCCTGAGTACACATCAAGCCAGGTGTACAGATTTAGACAAGAAATTATCCTGAGTATACTGGCTCGGGCAAGGCTTCAGCCTCCCATTATTGATGATGGTGCAAAGGATGATGTAGTTGTACTAAATCAAGATTAGAAAAAATATAGATAGCATAGAACAAAAATACATGTATAGACTTCATAGAAAAATATACATTGATATATCAAATGCTACTCCAGTTTATGAATTTGGGAGCACAAAATACATGTATAGATGCCGAACTTGGGCTTTCATTTATTGAATGAAAGGGTGTATACACAGATTTTTACTAAAATTTATTTGAAACTATTGTTCTCCCACAATGGTGATTGTTGTAGGTAGATCTTTGCAGCATTTTATCAGCTCCTGTCTTTTTCGCATCTGTGACATGGCAAATATTAGTGAATGTGCAATTGTAAATGATGACATTTTCTATTATTTTGTTCTATTTTGAAATGGCAATAAACATAAAGTACTTACAAGTCTTCCGTTGATGATAAATCTGAAATATGTTGGTAGATTGGTTTGTAATAGCATGAGCTCTGTTCTGATAAAATCAAGCTTCCAGTGCTCTTCCACCTCAACCATAGTCAAATATTCCTCATTGTAGATAATGCTTATCTCCATTCGGTTTGTGTGACCATTTAGCTCAAAGTCTTGATCCAGTGGTAGCCATGTACCTTCAATTTTCTTCTATCTCTGGTAGCTAAATGTGACACTGAGCATTTGCTTTTTGATATGATAACGAAAGATCATTGAGGACTTTTTAATCCTGCATTCTATGTCATTATTTGTTTTACTATCCCAGCCTTGATCCATGAGATCTAACAAAGTCTCATCTGATAAATCCTTGCAAACAAATAAAGTCGGTGTCCTACGAACACTAGCACTCGAGAAAAAATCAACAAATGTATGCAATGAGATAAACCAACTTAGGTGAACAATTTTGGAGCCTGTGCTTATCTTCATAGCATTTTTAATATCAATGAGTAGCTTGCATCTCAAGGATTCAGAAACAATGCTGTCAGGAGTAGCCACTCATCACTTTGAAAACTAGGCAATGGAATTGCTTCGAGCTTGCCTAAATCTCCATCTGTTTGTGGCGTATATAAAGATTCATAAAAATAGATACCACAATCTGCAAGTTCCTTTGGATTTTTCCTTTGTATTGTAGGTTTCCAACATCAGAGTGAATCACGTCTAATATTCCTGCAAGTGATTGTGCGAGCTCCCATTCACTTATGCATGATGGATATAAATCTGAAAGAAAAAAACAATGTTGAAGCATTTAAATCATAATCTGAAGAGCATCAATAAAGGAAATCACCTATGATTGTTGTAGAGTGCATATGTTTTGATATACTTACAATTACATTTTTGATGATCATGAGGATTGATATCATGTACTTTGATTTCTGAATGCATATATACATGTTGCACTAAGACTTCTGATATCGATTGACCTCCCGGGGTAGTCTTAAACTCCAAAATTTTTGCTTTCCAATTAGATTTGTAAGTCATTTTTGCTCTTTTCTTTTGTCGAAAATTGCCCTTTGATGATGGATGCAGCAATACCCATGAGTTCTTCGTATATTTTGTTGGCTTCCAGTTATCAGCTTCATCTTTCTAATTGTAAAAAATCACGAAATCGATTGTAGATCTGGGTCTCCTCGCCATTGCTATTTTCAAAGCTTGGGCGCCAAAAATCTCTCTGATATGTTACTTGATTTTAGTTTTTCGTATCACATTTAATCTAATGTGAATGCCAACGTAGTCACAGTCACGGCGTATACCATATTTTATGTAACTGTACATACTATATTTCTATAACTGTAACTAGTATAGTTAGAAAATTTCATTATACTAACCAGCATAGTAAAGTAAATTTAACTTCGAATATTGACGTCAGGCAGATTAGCACGTGTCGGGCAGGAAAAAGAAACCAATGGGATACGTCCATGCTGCCGGGACACAAATTTCAAAGTTTTCTATATTGCATTTTTATGTTTTAGTTAATTTGAACTACGTTACGTAGATTTCAAATCTGTGCATTTTGATAGGGCCTGGTGATGGTCAAAACTAAATAAAAAAAAATAAAAGTATCTTTACAAAGGGTCTTTTTGATATTGAGAACTCCTCTAATGCTCCCAGGGGATCTCAAAAAATCATGAAAAAAGTGCTCCTTCAAAGTGTTTTTTGATGAGATCTCGAGATTTTCTGATTTTTAACTTTTGTAAACTGGTAATCAGCTTCATCCAGGCTTGATCTAACTATTGGTAGTGCTCTGGAAGTTCTGATCGATTCTTGGTAGTAGACCCCTCAGTCAGTCTGATGATCTGCTTTCTTTTTTACCCTATCAGGATCTGAATCCTCCTTGGATTCTGATGGATTTCTCCGATCCTGTCAGATCTGGCTGAATCTTGATGGATTTAGCTTGATTTGGCTGGATCTCCTTAGATCTAGCAATAATGACTGAGCAGATAAGCTTTTTGTAATGTACCACCCCCAATCTAGATCTGTCTTACTGTGGTGGCCAGTACTTATGCAACCGGCTGCCATTGATGGGTGTGTCGAAGGGCGTCCCATCAAGCTGTTCTAAGTTCACGGCCCCATGATTAAGAATTTCCTTGATCCTATAAGGACCTTTGCCCGTGAATTTTAACTTCCCCTTGATCGCCTTGGTTTTATACATCAGGACTAGATCTTCCTGAATGAAGATCCTTCTTTTGTAATCTGCGATCATGCCAAGCCTTGCGTCTTTTCTTTTCCGCTGCCACTGCATGCACAACTAGTAAGTGTGTTTCACAGAGTTTATGTAGAGCTTCGTGGCGTAGCTGTAGAGATTTGGACTCATTAAGATGTTGCACGATGGCAATCCATGATGGAAATAAAAACTCTACTGGCATCACAACATCCTGACCATATACCAATTGGAAGGGTGTTTGATCGGTGCTCACTTTATATGCTATCCTGAATGCCCACAGTGCAGCATGCAACTTGTGTTCCCAATCTGATCTGCTAGCTTCAACTGTTTTTGTGAGCATGCTACATAGGATCTTATCGGATGATTCTGCTTGCCCATTACCACGAGGATAATAAGCCGTACTGGTTCTGTGGATCACAAAGAATTCCTCCAATAGGACCTTGATGGTCTCGTTGATGAAAGGGCTTCCGCGATCACTGACTAGTTCCACCGGGCACCCGAAGCGCACAATGATATTTTCATAAAGGAACTTGGCAGTGGTCCTAGCGTCTACTACTCGTATTGCCTTGGCTTCGACCCATTTCGTGAGGTAGTCTGTGGCTACGATTATGTATCGAGTCTGGGAACTCCTTGCTGTAGGGTAAATTGGACCAATATAATCCAATCCCCATTTTTCGAACGGTGCTTGGGCTTAGACTGGGTGCAGTAGATCATAATTCAATCTCGTTGGTCTTCTTGCCCTTTGTCACACATCACACCTTTTCAAGTATTCCTCTATGTCTTTATGAATCGTTGGCCACCAACATCCTGATTGCAGGATCTTGCAAACTGTAATGTCAGATGCAAAATGACCTCCACCCATGCCTTCATGTGAAAGCGAAATAATTTGGGTGGTCTCATGAGGAAGAATACACCACCGAAGAATTCCGTCTGGACCTCTTTGGTACAACTGGTCAGCAATCAGCTGATAAGGTCTAGCTTTCAAGATCAATTTCCGATGTTTCGTCTTTGGTAGTGATTTGTCTGGTTGGCCCCGCCTTAGATATTTGACAATGTCGGTAGCCCATTCTGGTATAGTATCTACGTAAAATAAGGCAGCATCTGCTAGCTCATCGTCGGGTTGGGTTGCAATCTCCTTTCCCTTGATTCGTGACACATGATTTGCCATGTAGTGTTGTTTTCCCTTGCGAACTACTATCCGAAAATCAAATTCCAACAACAACAAGAGCATCTGGTGATTCTCCCGGTGTTGCAAGTTTTATTAACGAGATATAGCAAGGGTTGATGGTCCGTATAAAAAGCAAAGTGAGTGGCCATCAAATAGTGTCGAAACTTCTTAGCCGCATAGATCATTGCCAATGCTTATCACTCTGTGGTTGAATAATTCATTTCGGTATCACTGAGCTGTCGGCTAGCAAATCGAATTGGAAAATCCTTTTTGTGTTCACCTGGCTGGGTTAAGACTACTCCAACTGCATACTTCAATGCGTCTGTATGCACGTGGAACTCAATGGACCAATTGGGTGGTCGTACGATTGGTGCTGAGACCAATGCATCCTTAATCTTCTGGAAAGCCTTTAGAGGTTCCTCATTCCAATGTGGATCCATTGTGGCCTTGTAAATTGGTCTGGCTAATTCCACAAAATCGAGAATGAAGATCCTATAATAGTTAGCATGACCCATGAAAATGTAGACCTCGCGGACCGTCCCTGGTGGTGATAGATCAACAATGATCCTGATCTTTGATAGATCTGTGGCGATCCCGTGTCTTGGTATCAAGCCATGTGTCACCCAGAATTCACATTTTTCTGGATTCAGGGAGATCTGGTATTCGCGGCATTTTTGTAGCACCTTTTCCAAATTGGATAAGTGTTCTGAATCTGGTCCATGCGCGCACAGATTGTCCAAGAAAATTTCCAAAAAATTTTGCAAATAATCTTTGAATGTCGCCTGCATGATTTGCAAGATTCATCGACTGTGTTCGCGTAGGTCCCTCGAAGACTTGTTCCATTGGTGCCTGACTTTGATCAGGTTCTCGTTGGGCTTGCGGCATCATCATTACCACGTCGTCCAATGTATAATTCTTGAAAGTATCAAGCTCATGAACTGGAGCTCGTCGAGATTCCTCTTTCAGCATATTGATCTTGGCCCGACTGGTCATTTTTTTTATTTTTTGTCACCTGTGTAGAAGATGACGCTGTATCTGAGTCCGACTTGATTGCCTTCAAGAAATCCAACACCTTCTTATTGCTCTTTTTTGTCATTTTGATGGGTTCATCCTTGT
The DNA here is from genome assembly GCA_029204225.1 of Diphasiastrum complanatum. NCBI lineage: Eukaryota > Viridiplantae > Streptophyta > Lycopodiopsida > Lycopodiales > Lycopodiaceae > Diphasiastrum > Diphasiastrum complanatum. The sequence continues at coordinate 15,132,666 of CM055108.1, forward strand.
TGTCTTTCTTTGGGACTGCTGTGACATTCGCCTCATGGTTGCAAATATCAACGTCTACTGTAGCTATTACCATCGGATCACCTGGTTGTAGTGTTGCTTGATTCTTCTTATTCGCAGGTGCCTTGGATGGTTCGATCCTTGAGACTTTTGCCATAGCAGACCTTTGTGGTGGTTGAGCTGGTACCTTCTTGCTTCCGTAACGATCTGGGTCCATGTGGTGTAGGACTTGTTCATCAGTTAGCTCAATCTCCTTATTATAAGTTAGAGCATATTGCCAAGAGACTAGATCATCGTCCACTGGGTTCTCAATCGACTTCGTTGACAGCCATGCTACGTTTATCATATTCACTCCAAATGTGATTGGTGTGTCCATAGTGTAACATATGGGTGAAGATGTACTCGATTCTGGATCTGATTCATATTGACATGCCTGGCAGTCAATAGTTGCTAATGCATCCGTCCATCTCATGACATCGGCCTCTGAATGATAGTGACCTCCCTTGGCTGGCCTTGGGCGATCAATCGTATGATCTGTCGTGGATGATCTGTCATCAGCTTTGTGTGCAATAGGTTTCACTACCCATGTGATTGGATCTACCTTTACAGCCTGTTCTCTGTTCTCGAAGGTGAGTTTCCCTGTACTCCAGTTGTGTACTACTTGCGCAGCCCTAAACCATGGTCTTCCTAGTAAAATACGGTATGCAGATGGAGATTCAGGTATATCCATGACCACAAAAGTAATCACATACTACATGCTTGCTATCCTTACGGGAATATCAACAACTACACCTTTTGGTTTCACACTGGATTGATCTGCTAGCTTGATGGTGAATCTGGCTGGCTTCAATCCTTGTAATCCCCATTTTTCGTACAAGGTAGTGGAGATCAAATTGACACCTGATCCTCCATCTACCACTGTCGCCTCGTCCTCGTATCTCTTGTGTTTGATTGGCAAAGTGATGTTGTGTTCCTCACTTTCCCATGCTGCTCCAATGTGGAGGACGTTACTTGTTTCATCATAGCCCGCACAATAGATGGGCTCAGGCGCTACTGGCTCCTCATCCGCCTTGGCCCATTCAGCTAAATGGCTTTTCGTTTGTTGTGCAATCCGCAGTAGTTCTTCGAGGGGTAAACTAACGTGGCATGACAACAAGAGTGTGAGCCTTTCAGTGCATGGTTTCTCAGGCTCAACCATGTAAAAAGGTGGTTCATGCTGGTGCAACCGATCATTCTGATCAATGCGCAGTGGTGAGCCCGGTTGTGGATCCCGTTCGACGTCGATTGGAGGTTCTGTAGGATTGTTTCGTTCTTGCTCTTTTTTCTCTTCTTGTGTTTTTTGTACCCAGTGTCTTATTTTCTGGTACTGTCTTCTCTCTTCCCTCACATTTGGATATGGCGCTGAAGTTGAGAGTCGGTCGTCAGTGACCGATGGTGGTGGTGAGGAAGCCACTTCCTTCCTCTTCTGTGCTCGTGTAACAACTACCACAGGGCGTAGTCGTGTCGTCCTTTTGACGGCATCCCTGCTGGAACTGCTGGTTGCTGTATGGCAATGAGGTTAAGAGGTGCACTGGTTCCAGGTCTAAATGGACAATTCTTGAAACAATGTCCATAACCGCAATCCCAACAAGAGGTTGTATATTGTCCTTTGTAGGGACATTCTACAATTCTGTGTCCCTCGCCACACCTGTAGCAGCCGTAATTTCTTCCACCTTGACGTTAAGTTTGAGCTGCATAGGCCGATACATATTCATTTATGGCAGGATCCATAAATGGTTCATCTGGTCCGTACCACTGCTGCTACTCAGGTTGAGGTGACATTTGCAATTCTTGTTCTGCTGCTGTCAGGTTTACATGGGCCACTTGTTGATTGGCTGGCCTTGGTGGAGCAGGTAAGGCCATGCGTTGTGGTGGATTGGGTGCACCGTACCTTGGTACCGCATTAGGTGCCCCTTGATGATAAGGATAAGAATTCTGATAGGGACTTCTCTTCTGTTGAACAACTCTGGGGTTAAATGAGCAAAATGTCGTATCGTGCTATGTCGCATTGCACAGATGGCAGAATCTATGTGTCAGTCTCAGATTTTCTTTAGGACTGGAGACTCGTTTGTTGTATGGTTTTGCGTGCATATTGAACACCATACATTTTCTCGTCGAGGATACTGCAATTGGGTTGGTTCTGGTTAATGTGGAGTTACTACTACAGTTCCTTGTAAGGCCTTCAGTTTCTGGTCAAGTTGCACCGTAAATTGCTCCATCTGCTATTTGTGTAATTTTGTCATTTGCTCCAACAGCAGTTCTGTGGATAGAGTGGATGTGTTTGATGATGATGATGCTATCGAGGGAGTAGGAGTGTGGGTGGAAGGATATTCGTCGTCAGATCCCTCATCCTCTTCCTTGATGGCATCTTCCATAGCTTCTTGCAGAGTAGCATACTGCTCCCGTCTTTTCTGTTCTCTTCTAATACTTCATGGTAACCCGGCTAGGAACCACATAATCACTGCATGATCGAGAGTCAGGGCTGCACTGAACTCGGATCGTAGATGTTTGACCCGTTCAATATAATCCCGGACCCTTTCTGGTTTTTCCATCTTGACTTTGCTTAGCAGGAGAAACGGGTCTTCCAAGAACTTTCTTGGTTTAAAGCGCGTAATGAGAGCCGCTTCAACCGCTTCCCAAGTGGATTTCTCTTCCTCTAACACGTTGAAAAACCAATCCTGAGCCACTGCAAGTAAGGACATAGGGAATAGCATCAGCTTCTCCACAGGTGTCCGTTTGCCGTAGATTTCACAAGCTTGCTTGTAGATCTGGAGGAATCGGATGAGATCTGAGGATCCGTCGTATTTTGGTATCTCCATCCGTGGTGCTCTCCGAATTGCATGCAAGGGTGCGACAGGTACAGGTTGGCCCATTGGATCCATTGGTGTTGGTTCCGGTTATGCCTCTTGTTGCACAGCTGCTAATTTGGAAAAGTGTGGTGCCTGATTTGCTATCCTTCGTGCTATTGATCGTCCCGATCTCAGATTCATCTGATGGTAGGTTTCAAAGTGATTGGATCTCGCTTATACAATAGGATGCAGTCTGGATCTTCAAGGATCTGATCAATCTGATCGACCGGAATGAATTTTAGGCCTACAAAGGTTAGATCACTGGATAGGTGCCTAACTATGCATAGATGCTACTTTTAGTTAAATTCCTACTTTCTCCCTTAACTCTACTCACCACTATGCTACTCATCTTTAACTCTACTCCTCTACACTAACATTCATCATAGTTGGGTGAAGGGAAGGGATAGAAAAGAAGAGGTTGAGAAGAGAAGAGAGAAAGAGAGAGAGAGAGAGAGAGTGAAGGTGGAGGTTAGCTCAAATGCTCCTTATGCTTGCTAATGGAAAAGCATTCACTATGGCAAACAATAAACATGGAAATAGAAAGCAATGGAAAACACAATCAAGAGCATTAGCAAGTAGTGAATAGCAAATGAGGATGCTTCTCCTCCAAAAAATTGTAGAGTTTCCTCCTTCTCATTAAGCATGGAAATAGTGTACAAATGGTGCCTTTTTATAAAATGGGAAAGGCCCTTGCCCCTCAATCTTATTGGCTAATATTCACAATGATCCTAACAATTCATCTTGGACCCAACTTGATCCAAGGGTCCACAAAAAGTACATTAGAAATCACAAGATTCATGTGAGTCCCAATTTGGACCCAACTCTAAAAAGTGATCTTTAAGTTTAAAAATGACATTGGGCCTCTAGTTTTATTTTAATTACAAGGCCCAAGTCAAGTTTATTTTATTTACAACTTCAATTGCGTGCTCATTGGGCCATGGGCTTATACACGCAAGATGCCATGCCCTCACAACACATTTTATTGGAGGATTTGCCCTGACCCTAAAATTTGTATCTGCGTCGGAATACATTTAGTAGTCTAGTACTAGCCTCTCCGAATCACCATTAAACAAATATCAAATGGAGGTCATTGAAAGTCGTGTCTCTCGACCTATTTAAGCACCATAAAGGAAATATTTTTTTCTTTTTAGATAGTTGTTCATTCAGAACATTTTTATAAGGCAGAGCATTTTGAAAAAGCAGATAGTGAGTCCATGCGAGAGGACAAATGCTTCACAAGAATAGATCAAATAGGTGCGCATTGATGAGATACTTCGGTAATGCAAGTAAAATATCATATCAATGCGACTGTCCCAAATTGGACTGTAGTATGCATGATCAAAGCTTGATTCAATAGACTCCTCATTCTATCCAAAGCTAACAAGAATCTGTCGAATCAAGCTTTGATCATTCATATTATCTTCCAATATCAATTTAGCGCACGGGAAAAGCCTCTCTGGTGTACAGAAGCAGTATATGTGCGTCAATTCGTTATTGGATGCAATAATGGCAATTGGAGTTGTTCAAAATTTTCAAGGATTGGATATCATAAAAGGCAGTTAGAATTTTTTTTTTTGAATAATGACAAAATTTATAACATTATCTTGTCAATTTCAGATATCAATTGTAGATGTGACCATACCTTTGTGAAAATAATTGATAATGTGATGTTATTTATGTATAGATTAAATGTGGTCGTCATTAGCCATATCGACTAATTATTTTGATGACCGATGGATTTGATTGATAAGCCTCTGAATATCTCAATGTAATCATCATCATAATCATAGCCTCGTAATTCCATACCACCACGTAAGCGATCATTTCGGATTTGCACTATATATATAGATGTTCAAGGCTTAAACTTTTTTCGTTAACTTCTTATCGTTCTCTACTTCCATGCGGTTTTCGATTCAGCGCGCCTGAAGCTAAATACCTACATTTTGATTTACTCGTGCGCGCCCATCCGCACTCAACTATCGATTTGTTCAAGGTCACAATGCGCCCGACCAAAATTTTGATCTTGAGTTCTCCTTGTCTCTTTCTTCTCCTCCTAGAACTCAATCTCCATATCCTCCTCATAGAACTCAACCTCCATCTTTTCTTCCTAGAACTCAATCTCCTTCTTCTCCTTCTCCTTCAAAATCTGGGTCTCCTCCTATCCTCAAAAATATTAGTTTCCCCCCCCCTCCTGTTTCAGTAACAGATTTTAGATGATTTTGTAAATGTAAAGGTCGAATCAATTTTGAATGACAATTCTTTTACTGGTTTATCAGTGTTACTTCCTTCACCCTCTACACTTGCCTTTGTAAAAATTCCTCAATATGTACAGTATGACCAATTGTTAAACACTTATCTTCAAGCTTTAGGTCCTCTCTACAGTTTTAGGATGCCAAAGACCAATGCTGGTCTTCCCCTATCTAAATTAGATACAAGTGAATTAGAAAGTAGGGATAATATGGTAGGGGACAATGTAGGAGGAGGGGGCGATTCAATACTGGATGGAGTTTTTCCAGACCCCATTGTTTATAGATGTAGCTTTGTTTCCTCTTCAATTTATGGCTGCTCTTGATTTCCCTGACTTCAAAAGTCTGCACGATGATATGCTACAATACGTCAGACTGGGGACTCCAATTCTCGATCTCCCATACATAACAAAATAAGTGTACTTCTATCATATTTATTAAGTAGAATTTTGTATATGAATATTTATTCAAATAAATTAATGGTTTTATGATTGCAGTGATCATTGGAGCTTATATGTGTTGTACTTATATGTCAATGATGAGGGTTCGTGTAATCCAGTTTGTTCAAAGATGAACTCTATTACACACGCCCACAAAATTGCCAAGAGCCATATACAAAAAATACTAGAACTCTTTCCAGTACCACATGCAATAGCATATTCGAAGTTGTATTCGAAGTTGAAAATGGTTGATGCAGAAAATTTTTCCAATATCATTTGATGCACCCTTGTAGTTATTGCTTGGTTTTTTTTCATATCATGCGCGCTGATCCGCTATTCAAACAATATTTTTTGAATATTAGTTCGACGCGTGCTTGTTTCCTTTGTAGAATTTATTATAAGCTCCTGCGAGTTTATCCGATGTTACATAATGTTCAAATCTTGTTACTAATTTTTGTTTTATTGAATACTGCAATCCTCCCAGCAGGTTAATTCAGTGAGCTGTGGTTGGTATACGGTATGCAATGCCAAATTCTTTTTCAATTGGCTTGAACTACAAGATGGACTTCCCAATTTGGAAGAGGTAATCTTCGATTAATAACATTTAATAGTGTTTTTGTTTTTTTTCTTAATTATATTCCTAATAACTAATCTTTGATTAATAACATTTAACTATGTTTTTGTTTTGTTCAGTTTAAATGCCCAAAGGTCTCCCCAATGGAGATAATGCACTTCAAGCAACAGACCATAAAGCTTGTAATCGAAAATTCATATCCAGTTGCAGTGGCAGAGTGCTCTCCACCCAAGCAACTTCCAACTGGAGAAATGGATTTAGAGATCATTGATTGGCATTCCTTGATGTGGATGAGACACATGTACCAGAAGATTTTATGCAAATATATTTACATTTTTCTATGGTTGTTATAACATGTTTGTTTTCTTGTTATTATTTCAAGTTATTATTCTTTCATCTTCTATGGTATTCCTACATGTAAGTTTTTCATAGCCTTGGTCTGTCTTGCCTTGTTGCGGAAAAGCTTAGATCAGATCATTTTATGAACATATTTAAATATGCCAAGACAAGGACAATACAGACCAAGGCAATGAAGACCAAAAATATATTCGATATATCCGAGACGTCAACAAGGGCAAGCTGATATATCTGATTGTAGTGGTCACTGGAGTTCAATTGCCGGAAGATCTCCCCAATGGAGACAATGAGACATTTCCTGTAGGAGACAATGAATCTTGTTATCGAAAACTCATATTGTCTAGTTGCAGTTACATTGTGTTCTGCACCATGGAAATGGAGATCATAGAAATGAAAGAGCCTCAAAGAAAAAGTGATTCATATATTTTCAAAATTGATGTATACAAAAAATTGTATTACATAATACAAAATTCCATTGTTCATAATCTATGGATCTTCAATTTCGATGGATGTTCCAATGTCTTTGTATTTTATATGCTCCTCCTGCCTTACTCTTACCTGCACCAGAGCAATTGTTTTAGTTAATATATATTTTGAAACTGATTCAGTTAGAAATAAAAAAAAAAAAAAAGAACATTTTCATATGGCATAACGTACCTTTACACCATTCAACCGAAATTGATAGTACTGAGGTAGATCGAATTGCAGCATGTCTAGTTTTGATCGAATGTGATTAAGACACCAATCTTCCTCAACCTCAACCATTGCAAGAATGTTCTCATTTCTTTTCTTTGAAGTTGCTCTTGAGGGTTTATTCCAAAATCTTGATCAAGTGGCTTCCAAACAGTTTTGCATCACTCATCAAACCTAAACTTGACATGTGTAGGCAACCTAACTAGCTCAAGTTTTTCATCTTTGACTTTTGGTCAAATCAACACAAAGCAAGTGTACTTGACTTTTTACCAACAAAGGCCAAATTGGCCCTATCCACTTATGACACCTAGATGCTTGACCATAAAACTTTATGACACCCCTAAGGTCAACAGTATAAACTAATTCTAACTATTTTGCACAAGTGAAAACATTCTCCACACATGTGAAATGTACTCACAAACATGAAACATAAATTGTCAAGCTAGATTTTTGCCAATTTTTCACAAAACGTCCTTCCGCATGGCACCATCTTCAGATATCTTGGTTTTGCTCTTGGAGCTTCCCTATTTAACAAAGACCGCTTCAACTGGATAATTAAGAAAATTAGCTCCAAAGTCCTGGCTTGGAATTCTTATGATCTCTCTTTCCCTACCAGGCTCGTTGTCCTCAAGCACACTGTTTCCTCCTAATTCGTGCACTTTCTCTTTATTTGGTTTTCCTTCTCTCCTACTCCCTCACCATTTCCAAGACTTTCAGAAAGTTCCTTTGGAATAACGGCCCTAGTCTCTTGAATTGAGATATTTGTACAATATTAGAAAGGCTGGGCGGACTGGGGCTTCTTGACCCTTCTATTCTCTCTCTCTCTCTCTCTCTCTCTCTCTCTCTCTCTCTCTCTCTCTCTCTCTCTCTCTCTCTCTCTCTCTCTCTCTCTCTCTCTCTCTCTCTCTCTCTCTCTCTCTCTCTCTCTCTCTCTCTCTCTCTCTCTCTCTCTCTCTCTCTCTCTCTCACATAGGTGTATACACATTAAGTTTGCTTGTCCTTGGGCTCACATGGTGACGAGAACTCTTCCCCCTCTTCCCCTCTTCCCTCATCTAATGTTGCCAATTTCCAATGATATACCCTTAAATTCACCCGCTTCTCCACTTCCCTCCCTCCTTTGTTCAAGTCCATATTTAGGGTCTTTCTTTTCGTGCGAGAGCTTACTTTCTGGACATGTGGTAACACTATCTCCCTTCTTGAGCCATTGTGGTTCTCTAAAGCTATCACCATCAATTCCAATCCTCTTGTAATGATTGAAAAAAGACTTTGCCTTGGTCTTACGCAAAAAGGATTTGTCACCTGGGACCACATCATGAACTTCATTTACTCCCTCAGACTGTCTTGTTTCATGACTGAACTTGGCCTCTCCTCCTATGAATCTAACTTCCTCACCTTTCCTTCTCTCATGGAGACCTTGGCCCTCTCTCCACCTCCCCCACTACTGACTGCGATAACAAATGGATCTTCAAGGCTCTGAATAACAAATGGATCCTATTCATCAGTCTACTTTGCAACCAAAGAGCCCAACTTCATCTTCTCTTGGTTCAATGGTAAGTGGAACCTTTCAGATCTCCCTCCTCTTAGAAAAACCAGATTTCGTCCTACCCATAAAATTAGACCTGGTAAATATAGAATCTTCTCTCTTAGCATTCTTCAGCTTTCTTTGACAATTCGTGCCAGTTACAGGAGTAATGTGTCACATGTTTGCTCTAAATGCAAAACATTAGATAAAGACGTGACACATTTGTTCTTTCATTGCTATGTCCCATTATGGAAATCAGTGACTGACCTTTTCATTGTGCGCTTTCATGTCAGATTTAGGAGGTTCAGCCACATTGATCTATTGTTGAATGATATTACTTTTGGGGATGCAGCTATCAATGTTTTCAGGCAATCTATTAGAGTTACTAAACTTTGAAACATTTGGTTAGATAGAAATAGCATGGAATTTGGGACTGGTGATTATGTCATTTTCCCCTTGTCTCTTTTTAAGGAGGCATATAAACTCTTTCTTCTATAAGTTTTCACTCTTTTAGCTTGTACTTTATAAAAAGTTTTTAATCTACGATTAGCTTTTCAAGAGAAAAAAGAAAAACACATCAATATTCTAATTACATGACACTCATACTTTCAGTGGATGGGGTTCAGTATTAGTCCAAGTAATTATGTTGGCTCCCACATATTTAAGTTTGTCAGAACAAAAAGATTATAAAATTACCAATTCAAAATGAGAACAAATAAATGAAAAAAGTAAAATAAAAAATTAGATTGCTTACTATTAAATTTCTAGTGAACATGGGGATTCAAAAATTGTGCATTCAACTCAAAATACAGACAAGCATCTTGAACTAAAATGAATTGCCCTCATGGATATGTTATAAAGTCAAGAATCTTTGCTTTCTAGTAGTAGTAGAAAGCTGATTTTGCCCTTCTGTTTTGTTGGAATACGTCTTGTGATGATGAATGCACTAGTAATATGGCCAAAAAATTCTTAATGTTTTTCGTTGATATCCATGTTCCATCTCTTCTATAAATGCTTTGTAAGTGGTTTGTAAACGTTAAACATTGACAAAGAGTTAAAAATGCAGTGTTTAATTATTTTTCTTTCAATAGTTCTTCTATCTCACTAGACTGCTAGACTAAGAGCTAGTACCTAATAAAAGCTCTAATTAATATTTAGCTTGTAATTATTACTTTGCTTAACAGTGTTGCCTATAATGCTTTTGTGGAGAGTTTCTCCTACATTTTCCTTTTTGTGATTATGTTAATCCAAGGGAATTACCGATTTTGATCTCTCTCTCTCTCTCTCTCTCTCTCTCTCTCTCTCTCTCTCTCTCTCTCTCTCTCTCTCTCTCTCTCTCTCTCTCTCTCTCTCTCTCTCTCTCTCTCTCTCTCTCTCTCTCTCTCTCTCTCTCTCTCTCTCTCTCTCTCTCTCTCTCTCTCTCTCTCTCTCTCTCTCTCTCTCTCTCTCTCTCTCTCTCTCTCTCTCTCTCTCTCTCTCTCTCTCCCCCCCCCTTCCCAAGGACCACTTCTTTTTTATGGCACGTATAATGATTCATGAAACAATAGAATCAAGATATAATACCATTGATTATTATTGAATCTCATAGAGTTGTACATACTATCATGGGTCACATGAGACCTAGCATAAAGAATCCCCTTGCCTCACATTATCAAAAGAACAGTGGAGAATTAATTCTCAGATACATTATATGATATCAATAAAGTATTTATGGACAACATTTACAACCTAACTAATCTTGAAAGCCACTAACTACTCATTAGCTTATGAAGCACTAAATTGAAATCTACATTTAATTACAAAGGCCTTTGTGCCATATGAAGCTTCAAAAGGCCTTTTTTAATCTCTTTAAATTCTAATCAAATAACAAGATATATGCTGAATGGGATAGATCTTGATGGTATGAGGTACCAAGATTACAATCTAGTGGATTGATCATGAATGCCAATGTGGACTTCGTGACTTGGGAGCGAGCATGGAACTCTCATGTTGAGTCAAATGTAAATGGCATTGTACTTTTATTGATTTATGTAAATGACATCATCCTTAGTGGTGATAACATTGATGTCATTGAGAAAACCAAGAAAAATCTATCACTAGAATCTAAGATGATAGATCTTGGTCAACTTCACTTTATATTGGGCATAGAAGTACTTAGAGGTTCAGATTTCATCTTCATTAGTCAAACTACGTATGCTCAAAGTTTGCTCAATAGATTCAAGATACAAGATTGCAAGCATGCAGAAACACCAATGGAGCAAGATGTAAAAGTGCTCAGTAAAAGTGATGAAGCATCCTTTATGGACATCACTCTTTATAGGCAGCTTATAGGCTCCTTAATGTGGATCACCATAACTAGGCCTGATCTATGCTTTAGTGTGTGTATGCTGAGTCAATATATGCAAGATCCATTAGTGATACATTGGAAAAATGCTACAAGGATCTTGAGATACATCCGTATCAAGACAAAAGTCATACTGATCAGCATAAGGGTCAAAAGAATGTATTAAAATAGTTTTACACGTAAGAAGCTAATTCAAAAATGAAACGAAGTTTGACACTAAGTATCAGTGCTAGCACTAAAGCAGATCTCCCACGAAGGTAATTAGGAGTCCAAGCACTTTGCAGCTCGGGCAAGTCCATGCCATACAAGCCCACTTAGCATTTCCACATGCTGCCCTATGAAACAACAATATATTTAGAAACTTTTTATTTTATTTATATCTGGAAAATTTGAGTCAAGATTCCTTTCATCCACATCACCCATATTAAGATGTGTCGCGAAGAGTTGGTTCAAAACTACATTGAGCGTTTTAGACATCTCAAATAGAATGTGTTGGCGACAATATCATCGAACGTATAGCTATCAAATTGTTCTTGGTTGGACTGCCTAAAAACATCCACTACGAACTGAAACCAGTTGACCTTTATGATCAGCTTAAAGATGTAATGACCGATGCCATTTGTGAAGAAGACGAGGAATCTGATGACAACTTTGATAATCGTAAAAAGAAATCTAAGAATCTCGAACGTCTTAACCACCCAAAGTATGAAAACACTGCCCAATCTTTCGAACTTCTACATCAAATGGAAACCTAGAAGAAAGCTCAACAAACTCATATGGATAAACTCACTACTGATTTTCAAACTGCCATGGAAAATATCGCTGATAAATCTTTTCCAGAAAGAGAGAATGTCTGGTGTCCGATCTATTCATAGAATCACACTGCTAATGAATAATTAATTTCAAGAAAACCAACAGATCCTCTGGAGTAGGGGATCTGTCAACAAGATTCAACATCGTTGCTACTTGAACCCCAATGCATTCTACATCATCCAGAACAGCAATATTGTCCACACTCAGATCCCTGCAAACAAACTCCAAATCATTAAACACATCTGAGTTCCTACAAACTGAACAGACCCACATCGTTGACTACATCATTATCCAAATCCACGAGCTGTTAGACTCACCAATCACTTGTAAGCAAACACACTAACAGACCTGGATTTCCTTCCATCCAAGCTCCCGCTCCTCCAAATTTATCACGCTTCAAATCTCAACCGGAGCCCAGCCTAAAGCTCAACCGAAGGACCAGCTTACATCTCAACCGGAGTGCTTGTTCGGATCTCAACTGACGCACTGCATCAAATCTCAACCAAAGCCAATCGTTCAGATCTCAACCGACACACTGCATCAGATCTCAACGAAAGCCAATCGGACAGATCTCAACTGACGCACTACCTCAGATTTCAACTGGATCCCTCTGTGAAATCTCAACTGAAGCCATCTGTTAAATCTCAACCGGATCTCTCTGTGAAATCTCAACCGGAGCCCTCTGTTAAATCTCAACCAGAGCTCTCTATGAAATCTCAACTGAAGCCCTCTGTTAAATCTCAACCGGAGCACAACGTTCACATCTGAACTGTAGAGACTGTATCAAATCTCAACGGACGGGATTCTATCCATCCTGGACAGAACGAATTTCTCACCATCGACACGGACCACCTCCACCTCCACCTCCGTCCACATTCACCCATCGAGACCGCATTCCGTAGTTGCAAACATTCGCATTCCTCCGCACATAACCCACCTTCGACCTGCCCGCCTTCCATCGCAACAGTACCACACCGCATTAGGTCGCATTCCACCGCTATTTGACTTGGAACGATCACCTCACATTCCACTGCACTCGCCTGTAGCAATCGCATACAGACTGCACTCATTCGCCCTACGACTATCCTTGACAACCTTCACCACAACACACGGACTCCACACTCCACCGCATTCGCCCTGGAATGGACACAGCATTACCACCGCAGCTGACCGCATTCCACAGCAACATCGCATACACTCACAAATAGACTACCCATTACCACCGCACTCCATCGCCAACCTGCATTCAATAGTCGTGACCACCTTAGGCTGTTTCGAACCCATCCCATTTAGCCGTCATCACGTATTCCTCCACGACAAACATTCACACACCTCATGTCCTCTCACACTTCCACCTCCACCGGAGCCAGAGCCATTCTATCAAATCTCAACCGACGGCCTCAGTCAGATCTCAACCGATGCCCTCAGTCAGATCTCAACCGACGCCCTCAGTCAGATCTCAACCAACACCCTCAGTCAGATCTCAACCGACGCCCTCAGTCAGATCTCAACTGATGCCCTCAGCTAGATCTCAACCGACAGCCTCAGTCCAATATCAATCGATGCCCTCGTTCAGATCTCAAATGATGCCCTCAATCAGATTTCAACCGACACCCTCATTCAGATCTCAACCGACGGCCCTGTGTCAGATCTCAACTGACGGCCACTGTTAAATCTCGACCGATGACCCTCAGTAAAATCTCAACCAGAGGCCTCACTGAAATCTCAATCAGTGGCCAAGCTGAAATCTCAACCAGAGGCCTAGGTCAAATCTTGACCGGAGCAATTCACAACTAATCTCAGCCGGACCAACTCCACGTCAGATTCCAAACACACCTCACCCATCTATCATCATCACCACATCCACCGTACACCCACCACACATAACTCACCTCAGTACCTCCACATACACCGCAGACAATCGCACCCCATCTGCATTCCTCCTTGAATCGCATTCCAAACACACACCACCTTCCTCCACCATTCAACCGTGACCAATGCATTTCCCCGTATACAACTACCACAACCATCACCACCTCACATTCACCCCCCACACCACCATTACACCACATCTACCCTTAACCAAATCGTATCCACTTCTCAACCCATCACACTCGCACCCAACAAGCAAACAAGCACCTGCATTAACCATTCACTCACACCAACCCGCAATCAAACCGTAAACCTCCACCTAAACTACACTGACCTGACTAACTAACTTGAACCGTTACCACTGCATTCTTCCGTTCTCCACCACAAACTACCACTTGCAATCCCCATTGCAAGGTCACCTCACCGTTCCCCCGCAAGCCCACCGCACACAACACATTTGGACCACCATTGCCCCACATTATGACAACACTTCCCCAGCATCAACCAAAAACCAGACCATCACCAACAGACCACGTACATCAGTCAAAAATTGCATTCACCTGGCTCCACCACAATCACTGCCCCAGACCGCAACGGACCGTCAACCGCAACTGACCGCAACTGACTTCATATCACCACTGACCGCAATCACCCGCAAATAACTGCAACCAACCGTCACCGTAAACCACACCAGATCGTAAACAGTAGGGACCGAAAAAAAAACTTTTTAAAAAACACCAAAAACTCGGACAATAAAAAAAACAATAAAAAAACTCATATCCAACACAAAAAAGACACAACAGGACTCAATGCACCACCAAAAAGACCCTGAAGTCCCAGACGATTATCCATACGAGATCAGGTTCTCTGTAGCTGAACAAATCAGTCGCCATAGGTTCTACCCAATGAGGACCGAACTCCAAGAGCCATCCACAAACCTGTTCAACGAACAAGAACCTGATAGAGCCGAGTCTTTACGAGCACGAGCCCATTTTTATGGTGCTGAACCCTCCCAGGTCAGAACTAGCCTTAATGGTGCTTCTGCCACTCACGGAGCTCATCTTGAGAGACGTACACCCAAATTAGATCTACCTAAGTTTGACAGTACTTCGGACCCTCAAAGATTTTTGCAAGTCTTTCAGAATGCATGTGATGTGTATGGCGAAACATCTCCCGATGCTATGGTCCAACTGTTCGATGACCATAATTGCTAAAGCACGTGATTGGTTTTCCAACCTTGATCGTGACGAAAAGACAGACTGGTCAATTTTGAAAGAGTCCTTTATCAAGCGTTTTAAGCCCTTTTGCTTGGTCGAGAGTCCTTTTGTCAAATTGAGTAACATCAAAATGACAAAAGATGAACGCGTACATGACTATATCGAGCGTTTCAAACGCCTCAGAAGTCAAGTACAAGAACAGCCCTCTGAACAGATGTTCATCATTGGTTCTTAGTCAGCCTTCCAAGATGGATTAGATGCGAGCTTAAATCAAATGACAAATATACGAGCCTAAAGCTAGCTATGTCTGATGCCATCAAGGAAGAAGATGAAGGATCAGATGTTGACGAATCCAGGGAAAGGCGGGCACCACGTGCTCTTGCCCATGAGTCGAAGCCGATCGAGGACACCCAAGATCAGCTTTGGAAATCCCAATTGGAGTTGCTTAATAAGCAACATCAACTGCAAATGGAGAAACTCACCAATGAGTTTCAAGCTACCCTGAAGTCTATCCAAAGCAGTATGTCTGGTCAGTCAAACCTTGCACAGGTACCTTATAGACGAAAAACAATATGGTGCCCACATTGTCGGGCTACGCATCCTGCTAATGCTTGTCCTTCATATCGACCTATCCAAGCACATACAGTCCAACAATATGAAGAACAACCGTCACCATCTGGACATTCCTTGACTTATCATGAATACCCACTAGAAAGTCCAGAACCATTAGCCATACAAGATGGCTATGCCGTTATACAAGGGCCATTGCACACCAGATGTTTCATCTGTGGTGAAACTGGCCACTTCATGGTTGATTGTCCAGTCAAGACCAAGTACCATGCTGAGTGTCCTGACTATATCAGAAAACACAGTTTCAAAGACTGTCCAAAACAACCAACTACGATCCTACCTGCCCATCACGTTAGTTATGAATCCCGATAGGATCCTCACGACAACCACATGAGCACCATAGCACCCAACCGCTCAACCTGCTGCTCACTCAAGAAGTTTCTAGAAAACTTCTACAATACTGCACAATACACCAGCTCCATAATGAAAAAAGACAATATAAAATGAGTCCTTGTCGAAAGAAAGTGAAACCGATATTCCGTCATCTGCTACAATGTCCAACCAAGAGCAACCTCCACAGGGAATTGACAGTTTTTCTCCCCTTCTACAACCTCAAATCTATTTGTCTTTCCACATGCTGATAAGATTTCCAATGTGCCAATACACAATATGTTCCGGATTCGAAAATCTAGATAGAGATTCGGTTCTGAATCTCTTGTTCACAGAGGTCCTCATGACATAGTACCTCAATAATACCTGCATCTCAAGCTATATCTTACAACATCTGCTATCAATGATGGTAGATTTTAGTGTAACCAACTCTGCCTTGTTTTGACAAGGGCATGTCAGAGTAAGTCACATTACTCTACAAAACAACTGAGATATTGCAACTATCAAGGTACATTATCAATGTTGATGAATGCAAGTTTTGTTCGACAAGTGCTATACAATTTTCACTCTCTGTAACGTTTGTTTATTTCCTTGTTTTTCTTCACCTATTTTGTGTGATTGATTTTTGCTCGAGGAATAGCTATTGCACGAGAGTCTTTTGTAGAGAATCTCCAGAGCACATTTTCATTCATCTATCCATCTTCAGATTCCCTTGTACAGCAGTTTAGGATTTTTGAGACATATGAGAAATCCATGTCAAATTAGAGTTGATTACTGTATCTCATTGCCATATTATTTTTTGAGTCACCTACAGCAAGATCAAAACAAATTTAGTTAAAATTTGTTCAATCTTTAGTCCAGTCACATGTTCAACGAGTTTCAACTACGTGTTCCACACATCGATCCAATCCTGAACATGAACAGTTACCAGCAACAACATCCCCACCAACAGATTTTTTTGGGTGGGGAGAGAGAGTAGATCTGCTTGGATCCACTGGAGTAGTTATGCTGCCAACAACAACATCAACAAGATCAACAGCCAAGGTCACAAGTCAAATATGAAAAGACAAGGCTAAAGAAGGCAGATGGGTAATCCGAAAAGACTCAATCAGAAGAAGTATTTCAGTCATGACGAAGATCCTTTAGAAAAGGGAAGCACAAGCATTGGAAAATCAGTCTCCTTATTCAACCAACCTCTTGCCATACTTCTGCGCCCATTCTCATGTCTATCGTCCACACCATCTACCATTGTCACCACCACCCTTCCTTCCATCTATCTGTTTATCATCAGTTTACTTTTCTTCTAAGAAATTTCCAATTTTTTATAGTCTTACTGAAGCAGCTGATAGATCATTGCAAGTGTCTTGCGGAGACCAACTACCACCTATATTGGTTGTTCAGCCCAAAAAGACCTACAAAAGCAGGCAAAGCAGCTAGAAGAAATAAAGAGAAAGATCCAGGAAGCTGAGGAGGAAAGGACAAAAACTTAAGCAACAGATGAGTCTGATCAATCTTGATCAAAAGAGACTCTCTGGAGCAATGATAGTTGGATCCCCTCCTATGAAGCCCAAAGAGATATGGATCAAAAGGAAGAGCTGCAGAAAAAGAAAGATGAAGACAACCGTGAACCTGCAAATAAAGCAAGCTCCTCACCCAGCAAGTGGTGGTCAAAGCTCGGCATTGAAAGGGTCCAAGGCTACAACTGTAGAACTATCAGTTCCTTCACCCTACCACCAAGCCTTCATCATGTTTCCTTACTGTTACCAAATCGTCCATCCAAAACTGTTTCTACCACCAATTCTTGATGAATCCATCCCCTTGAGATTGATAATCAAAGTTTGTGCAACCTGCAAATCAAAGGTTTTCCTTGAGACTGGAACTTCAACTGAGAGAATAACCACGGAAACACCCAGAGGCAAATGGAGGATACAGACCTCCCAGAAGATAGAATCTGCCAAGAAACCAAAGATGAAACCGTCAATGGCAGATACAAGTGACAAAACAAAGAGACACATGGAAAGCACTTGAGCATGCAAGTTGTGAAGCTGCTGAGAGCTCTCCAATTTTGAGAATGTCAACCAATTGCAGCAATAAGACATTCTGGTTAAACTGCGGCAATTCGTGAAAAACAGTTTTTGTGATAAAGACTGGCGGCAATAAGCACTTGGTTTTATGTAAGCGAACGAGGATCTATGTTTTTCCAAGTGACGATCGAAGATGCCAATGCAAAGCGGAACGACATCGTCCAATATGAGTTGCAGTGGATCCTACAACACATTAGGGGTGGGATGATGTTGGCTGATTCTGACGAATCCCCAAGATACTTGGACAGAGCAACTCAAGAGCACCTCTCATCTTAGACCGAGGAGGTCTCTGAGAAGACGAGACTAACGAAGAATAGTATGAGAGCCGAGAAATACTAGCTAGGAAAGACATGCAAGAACTGTGTAAGCCTCATGGTGAATCCTGGAACATGGAATGACCATGTAGGGACTAGTATCTCTAAGAAAATGTAATAAATACAAGTAGACCTCTCTTATAGAAAGTAGAGTGAGCCACCTTTTGATGGTGACCTCTAGTGGAGAGCATTATTTCACTTGTAATTTGTGAAATGTGGAAATTCCACTAGGATGCCACCTAAGGAGCTCTCTTGCTTATTTAAGAGACTCCCTCTTTGAGTAGAGGAGCTTTTTGTGAATCGTATCAACTCCATGCTGAAATGAGAAGAGACTTCACGAGTTTGGTGCATCCATTGAGCTCCTTGATCATGCTTGTTTCTTGAGTGATGCATTTATGATCTTGCCCTTCCCTCTTTTTGTGTGTGGTTGTGGACTGTAGAGTGGATTAGATTTGTTGCTTTCGTAGAGTGGATTAGTTTCTTTTCTTGTTTGTGGATTGATGTAGGAACCAGCATTCAGGTAAACTAAATAGGCTGGATCTGTGGTGTAGTTCTTGCATTTCTCTTTACAGTTCAGTTCTTGATGTTCTTGGGATGTCCAAGAATCAAAAGACTGGTTGGTTTCTTGATTCTTGGACTTCTAACATGCTATAGATTAGTTCTTGTTTCTTGTTTTGTCAATTTATGCAAGTGTAGCTCAGTGTTAGTATATTGTAGGATCTGATTCAGTTCATTTTTAGAGTAGGTAGCTGTAGAATCTATGGAGTGTTCATTTGGGCTGCACTCTGATCTGTGAATGAGCGTGGCTTGCATCTATGTATGAATGTAAGTGCGTTCAAGAGAGTTCGCCCTAAGTTGTCCTCTGACAGGCAGGACAAAAATATACTACAACGACAATCTTTTCCCTTCTACCTAATCTGGGTCTTTAAACAAGAAAGATAATCTCAAGAAGAACCCACCGTCTCTGCTGATAGGCAAAAGTAAGAAAGAATCAATTTTAAGACAACCAACAGATCCTCTGGAGTAGGGGATCTGTCAACAAGATTCGACACCCATTTTCTATCCTCACCCATCCGAAGAAATTAGGGTGCATCCGACCAGATTCGCACTAAAGTGTGGGGGGGTTTATTACAAGCTAACGTGACTCTCCATTTCCACGTTCTCTGGAAACATGTGAGAAAGTTAAAACAACAAATCCAATCCACCAACACCGCCACCTCTAATGAGCTGTCCGAAATGCCATTACACCTTACAAATTCGCTAAGTGAAAGGGGCAATATCAAGATTCCATCTACTCATCGCCAATCTCGTGAAGTCCTAGCTATATTAGATGGTGGCTCAGGTGTCAACATCATTTCCACATCCCTCATGTTAGAATGAAATCTGAGAGACAAACTTACCTAACCCACTTGTCAGCTTAGGATGGCTGATCAAAGTGTGGTCCGACCTACCGGTTTCCTCCCACAAGTTCTTATCATACCAGGAGACCTGAAATTATATAGACCTAGTCGTACTCAATATCCCTATTAATGCCTATTCCTACGAGTTACTACTTGGTCACCCATGGCTCACCAATGCAAGAGTCATTCATGACTGGAGCAAAGGACGAGTCACCTTTGGAAATAGAGACAGCTCTATTATTATTGATTTATCTGGCAAATTTAAACCCGCACGTTTTCACGACAAGGGATTCTCTACCACTAATTCGGTGTTTGAGCCATACTAGTCCACTCAAGAAAAAGATCGTTATGTTGAATCTACTAATATCATAAATTGGAATCATAGTTTGGCTACCATTGATTGTGTGAATGTCGATTATTGTGCTCAACATCAGGATGATTGTACCTATAATCCTCTGGTTGATAATGAACAAATTCCTGATCTAGGCACCCCTATCATTAATATCTATTTTATTGATACTCTTCCACACAATGATGAGTTGTTAATGTTGCATGGCTACCTACTGGTGAATCAAAAGATTTATTCGTAGATGATGAAAATGTCTTACGAATTCATATTTGCCAGAAGATTTGGACATTTCTGATATTCAGATCCTCAACTACATGGAGGCACTTCCACTCAAAGCCTTCCCGTAATATTCATCCAAAGTGAAACCAGTTGCAAAGGTTACGGTCAAAAAACTTGATACAAAGCTATATCGTGTCAAATGACAGGAAACAATTTTTGAAATCCACGATGAGATCCTCCATGACGTGCCACCACTTCCTCATCCGCACACCTCACGTCCTTCGAAGCCACAACCTCGTGGCCATACCATGAAAGAAAAGATGGAGAAACCTCGTAGACCTTACCACTGCTAGGGAAGTGCCTGATATCACATCCGCTCAAACGTCAATTCCCAAACCTCCCAAATCACCATCCAGACAGTTGAAAGGCAAGGCCCCCCTCGAATCCCCAGCACATGATGTGTCTGCATATTTTAAAAAATATATGATCGAGAATGTGACCATCCAATTACTCCAAGCTCAATGCGAGCCAAATGGTAATTCACCCTAGGAAGGCCCTGCCTGAACCATCACTCTCTCCTTGAGTGAGCTCAATGAAAGTAACGAATACATTGTCCACGTTGGGGCTCATCTCAATCGGGAACAATGCAAAAGGCTTGAGAAGCTTTTGTGCAAATATTGCTTGGTCCTATAAAGACATGAAAGGAGTCTCACCCCAGTACCTGTGCATGTTGGCCATAACATTGTACTTGATAGTTTAAGTATTGCTTGAATGTCTTTGCTTTCACATTTTGTGCACAGCTTGTGAAAAACCATTTTTCCAAATCATTTAAACCTTTTTAAAGCCAACACATTAAGCTTACTTTTGACAAAGTTTCAAGTGAAATGATCATACCCAAACTCTGCAACAACTCTATGACCTCTTAAATCTTTACATCCTACTAGCTTTTTTGTGTGCGTACACATTTCATGTTTGATCGTTCTACAAACTATCTAGATCATTTCTTAGCCAAAACACTATACGAACACCCCAAGGAATTTCATGTTTGATTGTAGTAATTTTTTGAGGTTGACCTTCAAAAGAATTGGAGAACATGTGCTAGTTTCAATAAGTGCACTACTTTAGAACTTCCAAAATATATACACACTGTGTAAATCATTAAGTCAATTCATTAATTGACCTTCAATAGATTGCCAACAGTTGCATGTGACTCTGCATTATACTCCAAGCCATTTCAAATTTGAAAAGCATATGTAAATCTTGTTAGTGTCCTGCACACTAGAGGTGTGATTAGCTCTTGCTAGTATTTCTACCTTAGAGTCACAAAAATTTGGCCAAGTGGAAGGTTCTAACTATGCTTGATTATGATGATGTAAATGATCATTTCAATGTTATTAAGTTTATTTGTTGTCTCACATGTTCTCCATGTTGTGTTGAATGCATTTTGCTTTGTGAACATAGTGAATTTAGGAGCAATTGCCATCTTGTAATCTTGGAGAGATTGTAATAAAAAAATGAGTCTAGTCCTCAATGATTTTATTATTGTGCAAACTCAAATGCTTGAATAATCTTAGTAATTGATTAATGAGTCAAGATCCATAATATATCAATTATATTTCACTATAACGTAACATTATTGATAAGGTGGAGATAGTTTTAAACACTTTCCTCATCTTCTAGTTTAGTGACTAGTTTTGTGTCTTTAGCTCACCTTTTCTTTGCACTTTTTCATAGGTTCAATTTAGTACTAAACTTTACTCACCATTAGATTGGCGGTATTGCCCTCTTTATCTTGGAAATGTCAAGCTTCCATAGCCTCTTTCAAGGATGGGAAAAGGGATAACATAAAATTTTGGCATCATTGTTGGGAAAGTTGTTGATTATGACTCATCAATTTTGAAGAACTTTTTTTGTTGTAATTTTGGCTTTTATTCTTTTTTTGCAATGTTCATATCATGTGTTCTACTTGACTTTCTTTTTTTCTTGATCAAAGTTGTGTTTAGATTATGCTGCGACTATTTTCAAACACCCACGTCACCCATTCCAAATATTTGCATTTGCAATTAACTTCTAATTTTGAAAGAATCTTTCAATAATGAGAGGATCTTAGAAACCACCAAGTTTTTCAGCAATTGTATGTGAGAGAGGAGTGTTTGTTTTTAGTGTGAGTATTTTGAAACACTTAACCAATCTAAGAAATATGTTATTTCAAATTCTCTCTCTCTCTCTCTCTCTCTCTCTCTCTCTCTCTCTCTCTCTCTCTCTCTCTCTCTCTCTCTCTCTCTCTCTCTCTCTCTCTCTCTCTCTCTCTCTCTCTCTCTCTCTCTCTCTCTCTCACACACACACACACACACACACACATTTCTATGTTTCGTTCCGAAAATACATGCATGCAAAAGCCCATCCACATGTACATATTGAGTTTCTTAAAGGATGTAGGAACACATTAGCTTATTCATAGAATCAGAACCACGAGCTAGGAGAAAATTATGGACTTTGCTATGTACTTGGATTTCTGTATGGAAATTAACCAAGGATTTCAGCTTGTTTTGTACTTGGAGTGGTACATAAAGATCTATCAAGGGTTTCAATAGAAAATCAGCAATTAGATCTTTGTGTATGGTTTGAAATCGCCCAAGAAGTCACTTCACAAAAACCCAAATTAGAGAGATCTCATATACCACCCATCAACCATGGAGCAATCAGTGCCCACTCCCAAGCCTGAGAACAAGATTGAGCTTTCTTGCATGTAGGCATCAATCAAGTTACCTCAATTGATAGATATCAAATTTGAGCTTTCTCAAGTGATAAAGACCAATTCCATCAATAAGGAATCTAACTTGAGGAGTCCTAAGGTCTGAACTTTTAGTCAAGTTCAATCTCTCGATGAACTATGTTCATTGACATCCACTATCAATCCATTAGAGTGTAACGTTGGTGTTTCATACTATCAAGATCTATCTTATTCATGAGATGCCTTGTCATGTGAATGGAATTTTTGAAATAGAATGTGGCCTAGTAAACCTTCGTGTGGGGCCCAAAAGTATCCATAAACCTTAATAAAGGTGGATTTCTCTTTAAGCCAGCTATCAAGAGATTAACTAGTAATAAGTGGCCATTGCAAGGTCAATGTTAATTAGGATTTTAATGTTGTCTAAACATAGTCTATTGAAATAGTAGAATTGGCTCATTTGCATTGTGAAAGAGTTGAATAATCCTCCACTCCTCATTTGTGAATGTGAGCAATTGAGATTGTTTATGTTGTGCTTTAACCATGGTGCTTTGTACTTGAATCTCTTGAGAATTAATAATATCAATGGCTAATATATTCTATTTTGATTCTATCGCGTTATCAATATAAATGTTGTTGTATTTTCCTATTTTTGGTATCTCTTTTATGTTTTGCTAATAATTTTAAGATAGGCACATGATAATTGTGGCCTAGTATGAAGGCATTTATTTAAATTGAATGTACAACACAATGACATTTGTTTTGGGACTTTGACCTAAAAAAGAATAATTTTTTTTGGTGTTTTCTAGTGGTCCTAGTTTTAGGCCAAAATCATGGATTTCTTTAATAATCTTTAAATTTTATTTTGAAAAAGAACCAAAAAATGCATATTTTTAATAAAGAACTACAAGTTTTTGTGTCGCAAAACTTCATAAAATCATCATAATTACAAATGAAATAATAATTCAGGAGAACAAATGATTTTTGAAACTCGAAATCCCAAAATACAAAAAGACTTATATTATATTCACACATTCTCCTTCTTAAAGTACATTTTTTAAGGAATTTTCACTGATGCCCAGAACTTGACATATTCTCAACACTCATTTTCAGCTGATGAAGTGGAAGACTTGTCTTCTTCATCAAAGTCAACTGGCATATCTTCCTCAGAATCCGTGTCTAATGTTGGCAAAAAGCCTTGTAAATCAGCTTGTCTCTGTTGATGACGAGTAGAGGATGATGGTTTTTAATCCAAGCCGTTCTTTTAATATATATATAGTTGACTTTCGTAGATGATTGGTCATTGTTAACTCAAAATTAAATGCCAAAACATCTATATCCTCTAAATTCAAATCGTCGACTCTTGGTTGATTTTTTGGCAATCTCTTTCTCTTGCCCTTTGGATCTACTTGCAACATTTCGAGTTCGTACCTTCTCAAAAAAGCATCAATTTATGAGGCCAATGAAATTCTTCAATTGTTGATGCATGTTCGAGATTAAGCAAACTGATTTTTTGTTCCTCGAAAAAGTCCATCCACTAATGCTAAACTCATCGAAAAAATGATAAGCTTGATTCCAAAAACTTTAATGAGGCAAATGGATCAATCTCACGATGTTCTCTTTGCGCTTTTGTTCTTCTAGCATGGACTTCAAGGGAGACAACACGGCAAGCTTGATTTGAGTCGATGGAATGTTAAGCAAAAATTGAACTCCTTCAAGAGGCTGCCATGAAACTGAATTTGAAATTAGTTTTTCCCATAATAATATAATGTCTGATTTGTTACATTTGATTTTAAACTGGTGCTGAAAGCTAATATCATTAATATTAGCTATGCATCGCTCTGTTTCATTGGACGCCTTAACATAATCACGAAAATCATATGTGTGTCTGATTAATGACATTTTTGGCTTTGGCACATACGATTCCTCGACAATGATTTGAAGCATTGGTAAAGAAAATGTCTTCTTGTGTCTCAACTTCTTAGAAAAGCAACTAAACATTTAATCAATTTGATCATGGGTATGCCCTATGAACAAAAATCCTATTTTTACTTTTTTGAAAAAAAAAATTTCTACTAGCATAGACAAATAGGCCAAAACAATTTGGTTTTTATTTTCCCTAGCAATGTTGTCAAGTTGCAAATAAAGTATTTTCGAAAGATTTTCACCAAATTTGCAAATTATCTTATGTACAATGGTGATCGTCAAATTTGGATCGTTTTGAACGTTGGGATAATTAAAAAAGTCCTTGGACTCCAAAGTGCCATTAAACACAAGTGCTGCAACGAGATGAACCTGAATAAAATCTGTCTGACAAAATGAGACAACATTGTTTTTTTCTGATCCAGCCATCAATAACAAGGCCCAGATATTTTTGTAGACATTCCAAACATTGAACCGGTAACTGATGGTCAACATTTTCTGAATTTCTGGCCTTGCCCGACGTTTAACTGGTATGGTTAACTTCAGACAATAGTTAGTTAAGCATGAGATGTAATATCTTCTCTTCGTGCTCGTTCCAAAATTCGGGACTAGAGCTTTAAGACTGAAAATCTTGGCGTGCTCAATGCAAAAACTGAAGCGGGAGTAGCAGAACTTTTGAAATCATTGTATGCTTATAGTGAAATATGAGACGGGACGATTTTTCAACGCAACATAAACATTACAAAAATAAGGTATGCTAGATTTATTCATGTTGATTTACTGTAGTTTGAAGCATTTATGGATTGTAGCTTTTAACAATGGCAATGTTCCATTTACATGTTGTTCTTCCTATGAAATGCACTCCAATTATTAAGAAAAAACTGAAAGTTGTAGAGAATGTTGCTACAATAGTTAGAGAATTGAGAATGAATAATCATATGAATATAGATTTGTGGGTGAATGGATCAATTTATCCTAATGATTCAGCTACCAATTTGTGTCCAGATTTTAAGTCCGTAACTCATCTTCTCAGATTTGTATGTGAAAGAAATAGCGAATTACTTGGATATTGTCAAAGGTTGCGTGATATTGGAATGCATATCATATCTTGTCTTAATCAGCAATTACAGTTTGTTAATCAACAATTGCAACGTGCAAATCAGCAATTGCTTCATTATGTGCAACACACTAGTGCTAAAAATTGATGACTTATCTACACATAGCGGCAATTAAAAAAAAGACGTTGAACATTCAAGTATATTTCATATATTTAGTTTATTTGATTTGTATATGTTATTTAAGTTTGATTTGCACTTGATAACATGGATTATTTATTTATTAAACATAATTTGAGTTTCATATGTTTGTTGCAGATCATGTTTGGTGTACAAATCATGGATGACACAATTCAAGAAATAAATATTTAGTTCAACTTTTTCAGTGGTTTTACAGAAGAGCACAATTTAGATATCAAGCTAAAAACTCGCCAAATGTTACAATTTTTCGAAAGGCATTCAAATTCATAACAAAAGAGAGATCCTTGTAATATATCAAAAATCTATTACAGAAAATTGTTTAATTATCATCATCATTCTCTTCAAGATTCAGACGGATGGTATTGTCATGAATGAATAATCTTCTTTCATATGGATCCAAAAATTCTAAATTTTTCCTTTCGCTCATATCAATATAACTCGAATAAAGGGCCACTGGAGATGATCTTTTTGTATTTTTATTGAGAGTATAACCCAATATTTTAATTCCAAATCCCTTTTCACAAAAAATATTTTATATGTTCCTCTTGCATACTTATGGTCTCCTAAACAAACTGATAATAATTTGATGGCCATAATAAAAGTGGTTGCATATGGATTAAAAGATGAATGATATATACAAATCTCATTATTTTGAAAGTTTTTTAAATAATGAGATAGAGACACATCCTTTCTCCCGACTGATACACCTTGGACACCTCCATGTCTCATACCAAAGGCATCTATTTCAATAGCATCCTGTAAACGAGTAAAGAAAATAAATTTAGAATGATACATAACACTGCAAACTCATACTTTAACACGGTATCTGAAATAAGAAAACTAAACAATATCAATACCAATATAATATCTACGTATCAGATCATAATCATCGTATTCAACGACATTGCTCTGCTAATGTCATATCCCCCAATGGCCTCTACTTTTTGTGAAAAATAGCCTATTTTGGCAAATCTAGCCATATAGAGCTTTGTAAATATTGTGTATAATTGGGTTCCACACATGGAAGGCCAAGATGCCACATGGCAACCCACTCCTAATGTAGGTTAGATCAAGTCAAGAGAGTTGGTCATGTCTATTTGGTGGTCATCCCTAGTTTATAGGACCTACACCTAAGTTTAGTGAAAATTTGACCAACTAGCTACCTACCAAACATATCTCTAGGATCTAGGCCAGGGTTTTATTTTAGGACAAGAATAAGTTAACTTCCTTTATTACATGCTGGATTTTCACCTAACTTTGCAAAGGAAGTGAATTTACTATGTAGCTTCATCTCTCCATAGTGAGAAGATAGGGTTTTTTTTAAGCTCATTGGCAATCTCAAACTAGTTCACTATGTACATTGAGTTTTTGTGATCCAAATGCAACCAAATCAATTTCTACTTGTTTCTCAAGTTGAAGGCCGTACTACATCCTGTAGTACACACGTGTAGGTATTAGCATCATTATTTACACTCTTTACAATATACATTCACATTTATAGACCAATACAATTACGAGGCAAGTGGGCTCCTAGATGTTTTTATTCCAAATGCAATTTGGGATTCAAATATGGGTTTCCATTGCCATAGGTCCAATCTAACTCAACTCTGGTGCAGGACGAACTTTCATTTTTTAATGTTTCATTTCAATCATTTGGCCTACAAGGTAAGTAGACATATTATACCCTTGTTACTTTGTAGCCCTCACAAAAACAAAGTAACTACATTGTTATTACAAGCTTTTATGGGGAGTCCCTTCCTTCAGGCCAAAGCATGTCTGATGTATTGCAAGTTGCAATTTTTGAAGGGCCTGTCAAGTTGACCCATTTCATATACCGTTAGATCTAATCATCAAGGTTTACTTTGAGATCTACTAATCCTCATGCACCTAACTTAAAGATAGTCTCAAGTTGTAAAAAATTCCATTTTTTTTATCATGAATATAATATGATAAGTCTATTAATAAAAACGTCATCAAAAGTCTTGCTTAATTTCCTTTAGTTCTATTTTAAATGCATATTGCCAACCATATATGGCATTTAATGTGTAAGCACATACATCATGAATTGACATTGACTCCCATGTAAGTCAAACACTTACCAACAAAATACATAGATTGAAATTACAAACACATTGTTGATATTTCAAAGATGCTACAAATGAGGTAGACGTAAAGTGCTATCACCTCTAGTTGTGCAACAGCATAAGAAAAAAAATATCATTATCTTTATTCAAAGAAAATGGTTTATATTATGAACCATTATTTTCCTTAATTCATGTTAATTTCTATCTGTAAACATCGAGTTGGTGATTATATCATGTGATATTATTAAGAGGAACAAAATTCATTTACATATCTAGATTCTTTTCCTTAGCAAGCGTAACAAGTGATCGTTTGGCATGACTGGTACCTTAGGCTTCAACCTTTGCTTTAAACATTAACGTACTCAAAAGAAACCATACACATGCTCTTCAAATTCATCAAATGCGACCATTGGATTATATCTTGAAGCCTGACAACAGAGGTAGGATGTGTCTTGTAACGTAGCCGACTTTCCTGCCTTTATTCTTAGCCAGAAGAGGGTCATTATCAGTGGCCTTGCTCAAGATTCTCATAACCTTTCATTTAACTCGCTAAAAATATCTGTTTAATGGACTACCTGACTGAAACAAAGACCCAGCACGACAAACGCAGAAAATTCTACCATATATGAAGGCAGATATTAAAAAATAAGATTCTGAATTGAAGGGAGCAAGAATAGTGTTTGATAATAGTAGGCAAATCAATATCGAACTTTTCTAGCTCGAGTAGAAGCAATTGAGAGTAGGAACTTGAAAGCTTGACAATGAGTGTGCAAGGGACACAATAAACTCAAATGAAGCTTTTGAGAAAAGCAAGTACTTGAATTTTGGGCAATAGTCCAGATCATAAAAGGATAAAATAATTTTTTTTAATTTTTTTCTGGCCACATTCCGGAACGGAACATGTTTCATTCCGGAACAGGCAACTATGATTAGAACTATCGTGTTCTAGTTAAGAACCAAAAACCTATGTTACTTGAACTTTTTTGGGATGCAAGACCATAAACCATGGAGTTGAGACAAATATCTGAGAAAAGAGCTTATGGAACTTAATTTGTTATACCAGATAGCACAAGATATTATATAGCATATGCCAAATAATGGCACTCAACCTTGTTACATTGATGACATCTAATCAGAAGTAAAACCATTGAGAGCAGCCGAATCCTTTGCAATATTGGACCCATGTTGACCGAATGTGCCATGACATGACCTTTGACTTTTAACATGTCATGCCCAGAATGTTTTGTTATCTCAACCTTCATGAAGCCCTTCAAGTTTCCCGTTCAAGCCAGCCCTTGTCATAATCCATTAGACATTGTTACTGAAGAATTTCTCCTTATTAGCCTTTGCAATGATGAGTATGAACAGGTTAACCCATCCGGAAAAAAACTCACATGGAAGGTCTGTATTCTGAATGTTTTGAATTCATATCCATGATGTGAAGAGAGCTTCAGAATCCAAGAGATATCGAGGTTTGCAACTTGCAAAGGTGGAGCAAACTGTAGCATCATGGGTTCTTTTTTTTTCTTTGATAAGAAATGATTCATAAGTACTGATATGATTGACAAACCATAAGACAAGTCAATATCTCATCCAAATAGAGAGTTGACATGCAAAACACATGAATGATGATAATAGTAGAAACAACAATATCAGACAGCCCAAGTGGTTCTAAAGCCGATAAATATTCTCAATTTAGTTCAATACCGAGAAGACCAAACCTGATATGGGATGTACAGCTACACACTTGCAATACGGCCTCTTTCTGATCTATTTCCTAAAAAGGATTCCTTGGAAAACAACTCTCCAATCTATCTAGCCAACTACAAATTTATGGTTATATTACATGCTTATAAAAGTAATCAATAAAGCTTCCTGCTAGTCGCAATTTAATGAGCAATTGCAATTGTAATTGCAGGATGTCTCAAATAGAAATCGAGAGAATTTTGTTTGAATATCTTCTATTTTGTGATACACTATTGCAATATACCCAAGAATCACTGAGAGAGGAAGGTGACAAGGGTGCAAAGTGATATAAACCCAGAGACAAGACACCAAATGCATCATTAATTTACTCTACAAGGACGCTACTTGCGTTCAGGAGTCCGAATCCAAATCTGCACAAACGTGGCTACAAGAATGACTGCTCTGCACAATTCAAATCTAAGATCCAGAAAGCGCTACAGCATTTCCAACTGGTTGGGACAAATGGTGGAAATAGACAGATTACCTGAAAATCAGAAACTTTGAGGTAATATGTGGGGCAGAGCACTTTCTACCCCATCAGCATCAGCTTTTTCAGTCTGCAAAATCACTCCATAATGTTGAAAGCAAAAAAGTGAGCAACTAATGTATCATATCTTACACTTGTCCCAAAATTTTGACAAGACGCTTATTAGTGGCATAAAGAGATTATTGCTTTTCAATAAGCACAAAATACCACAGTTACAATTAAGTGTCTCAGCTCCCTTTGGCCTGTATGAACACGAACGACTAACAACTCCTCGCCCCCCCAGCATGCAGACCAACAAGTTTTCATCTTTCACTCCGACTCGAACACCTTGCAATTCAGATCCACCAACATTACGTACCTCAGGAGGGGTGAGGGTATACAGATATCCTCTCCCAAATCCTAGCCTCCATATGACACGTAGATTCTCCTTTCAAGATAACCCCTCTCCGTGCATGGCTACAGTACCCAATCCAGGCAAACATCCACAACCACTCTCATATGGGGCAGTACCTTAATCAGAAAGGGACATACAGCCTACTTAGAGTTAAGGGCTACCCTACAATATAGGACAGGCCTAATACCAGCTATACACTTTAAGGACATAACACTAACCATACATGTGGTATCCTGCTCTAAGGTTGTTCTAAAGAATGGACAACTATCCAAGAAATAAAACGAGGCCTCAAGGGCTGATCAGACACACGCGGGTGCCTTCAGATTGATCCTAGCCTAATGTGTTGAAGAATGGTTCACAAGCAAAACAAGTACACAGGGAAAGACATCAAATATAGGATTGTGTACTGCAGGAGAGTCGCCTCTTTCAATCCTTGCAAGAAACAATAATTTTAAGAGATCATTAAGATTATTCTAAAAAAACTAAGAAATCCACAACTTTATGGATTATAGATCAAGAACTCAAAGCACCAATATAATGTTTGTGCACAAAAGAGAGACTTTGAAATGTCGTACAATATCGTATACACAAAACAGGCTATTTGATCATCGCTAGTTCAGCTGGGGTGCACAAAGATCATATTTTTTCTGGTGTTAATGTATATTCTATTTTTATTCGATATTGCTAATGTGCAAGATAAGCTATTTGACAATGGCAAGTTGAGTTTGGGTGCACAAGTCCACAACATTGTCTGCATGATATCGCTTATGTGCACGATAGGCTATTTGAGACTTATGTGCACAATAGGCTTTTTGGCAATGGCCATTGTCATGGGTGCACAAGTTCGATATCACTTATATCATTTTGGCGTGTGGCAAATGATTTGCCCTTTGAAAGCTCCAATCCAGTGCTAAGACTACTTATTGTGATGTTGCCTTCAACTAACTTTGACAAGACACAAAACCCTCAAAAAAATTGGAGCCATTACTACGAACCAAAAGCCCCAGAAGTGCATGCCCTTGGGAGACCGTTGTGATAAAAAAATCACTAATAACGAATTACTGAAAGAAAGTTGGAGAATAGCTCAAAGTAAAAGACCACACAACATCTGATCCTTGCTGAATATGGATTGCAGATTACATTGGAAATGGGTGCTTGAGAGATACAGCACTCATAGTGTTAAGCAAAAATCCAGCAGACAACCCAAGAAAGTGCTTTGATGCCAAATTTTGAATAAGATTCACAAATGTGGCATCACATTAGCTCAAAAGACAATAGAAGTTGAGTTGAAAGTAAGGTTAAATTAAGATTATTGAATGAAAATCAATAACACGACACAAAATGGCAGACACCTACAAGATTACAATAGAGTCAGCTACAATGAACTCTAGAACTGAATCACATAAACTGGTGTCTCATTAGGGGCTACCCTATTTATATTGTCCTGAGGCATTCTAAAAATACCTTCCGGGAAAATGCAGGTCCAAATCAAAAATGGCCTGCCTACCTGCAACCTACCTCCAGAGCCAGAGGCACTAACTATTGTACTTAGGAATGAGGGTAGGCCTTAAGAGCCCAATAGCTAATAAGTGTCCAAAGGACATGT
The DNA here is from genome assembly GCA_029204225.1 of Diphasiastrum complanatum. Taxonomy (NCBI): domain Eukaryota; kingdom Viridiplantae; phylum Streptophyta; class Lycopodiopsida; order Lycopodiales; family Lycopodiaceae; genus Diphasiastrum; species Diphasiastrum complanatum. The sequence continues at coordinate 15,165,182 of CM055108.1, forward strand.
AGACTTGTACATAACTCCACAAAGATATGAAGAAAGAACAAGAACCGAGAACTCAGAAGCAGATGGAAGAATGGTGGAATCGATCATAGCAAGACCAATGATAACATGCTATAAACATGGCTGTCTATGATGTAAGAAATTGTTGAAAAAAATCTAACCTTCTACATGCATGAGTTTGCACTCGCTAAAATCACACATCTCTGCAAAGCTCTTAAGGCTCATGTATCAGCTGAGTACTCTCACGAGTACTCTTCATCCTTCTGATAGCTCCTCAAAAGACGAAACACTAGCGGAAGCTCGAGTAGAGGGGTCCAGCAAAGAACATGATTCTAAATACAACAGCAAATCGGTCCAAATATGTCCTGAACATGGAGAAAATGTTCAAAAGAAAAACGATAGCCCAGAGTGTGTGTTCAATGAAGATTAATCATGAGCTTGTAGACAGTGTTAAGGACAAGTGTAAGCAATGCCAAGAACAGAAAATAGATACGCAGAACTTCCATAATACTGACATCAAAGCACAAATACAAATCAATAGTCCTGTACCCGCTACCTCACCGATTCCGTGTTACTTGCAACTTGTCATACCCTTTCCAAGTTTGAGTGTAGACATAGTCTGTTCACTGTGTAAGACAACTAAAAGCTAATTCAATGACAGCATGTAGAAAACCTCAGAAAATATAGTCATTGATTGCTTTCATTAAAATAATATGCTGGAACAAAGTGGTTAAGATGCAGTAGAAAAGTCTCACCTTGTCTTTTGAACCTGAATAAAGTCCGTCAGGATCTGGAAAGAGAGAGTAGTAGTAAGCAGGGTCATAAATAGATCCTCCAAGAACTTCTTCATCTATATCCGCAGGAAGAGCAGAAAGGCTCGAGCTGTGGATAAAAAGATTTCCAATCCTTCCATCAAAGTCAACAGGCTGGTACATAGCAGGGTAATCAGTTCTAAGACCTATGCGGTACATCATGAGCCATATAAATGAAGATACGAAATGTAGTCCAAAGCTGATTGATTGCATCCAGAGCACAATCCTTAATGGCAGTTCCCAAAACTTTCCGAACTCAGTATATCTGTTGCTCTGCCTGCAATTAGATAGCAAGGTGTTAGACTGCCATAGATTGCCATTTCGTTCCACAGTTCACAGCAGGAATAGTTTGAGAACTGAGAACTTAGGGAAGCACATATCAAACATATTTTGCAATGCATTGTCTCATTATAACACATCCAGGCTCTGGTAACAAAATCATAAGTGGAAAATCTCACCACCAAAAAGTGTAAAAGCATGTCTAAAGCTTTGGGATGAAGCACATCCCAACTTGAACAGTGATTTGTGAAAGCAGACAGCTCAGTATCAATGAGGAGATGCGTCTCTAAATAGACATGAATACAATTTGATTTATTTAAGTATTGCCCTGCCAAGTAAAATGGAGCAAGTTTTCAGGAGCAGAAATGAGGTTGTTTGACATGGTAGCTATACCTTATTTCATTTGTGAACAGTATGAACCAGGTTATATCAAGCAGCAGGGCAAGCGCTAATATCACGGCATATATGCGACCAAGTCTCTCACTGCCACTTTCGATAGCTACAAGAGCAAATAGAGCCAGTACCAGATTTGCCAGTAGAATTCCATTGTACAGCACACCAAGAGAGCCAATCAAAGAACATAGCACCTGCTAGTGAGCATAATAAGGTTTTTGTTTACCATAAGCGCATAGGTGAGCTTGCAACCTACGTTGCTCGTAACAAAGGTAGTCTCAACAAATAAGGATACAAGCATCCTCAACCTGCATGAAGCAAATATTGAACTCTTGTAACCAACATTGCTACGATTTATAGAAACTTCTAAAGAGGTTAAGCTTCCATATTAACCTACCCCTGAGCGTAACCGTGGTAATATCAAGTAGCACTTAGAGTTTATAGGAATCTTCCTTAAGTTATTGAATTATCTATCTACATGAATCTAAAGCCGATGGCTCAACTGAATTTAATGTTAGAAGACACTTACTATTGCAAGGAGCTCAAATTCCCATGGCAATTAATCATCAGTAATGAGAGGATGAATTTTTCTTTTTGTAACAATGCATAACATAAACCAAGTATCCAAAGTTTACATTATGATACAATGCAGCATACAAAGATCTTTAGGAAAAAAGATTGAATATTGGGAGTTGAATTAATGATCAAATTTGAATTGGCATCTTCAAATTTTTGAAAAATGTAGCATACGTTTGAGTTCCACTAAATAGTCAATTCTATGAGACAGACTTTCAGCCATAGAGTTATATGAAAAGGTGGTTTAGTTAGCATTCCATTTGACCTATTACACCCTTGCTCCTTTGTAAGCGCAAAGATGTAGGTATCTATTGTAAAAATGGCTTGTTCACTGGCCTATGGTGACATTGACTATTCAAAACCACGAGTTTGAAGTGAAGTGCTTGTGATTACTGGATGGGTACTAGATCTCAAAAAAGACTCTCCTGGACTGACCTTTTAGAAAGCATAGAAGGCTTCAACATATTACAAATTTATGGTGGAAATGATTGACGACAAAAGAGTGTTGCTGCATTAGGGTTTAGGTGCCACCTAAAATGTGACCATGCAATTATAGTTACCTAGGTCCTGATTTCCCAACTCCATGTTCATGATTCCTGATGTAACAATGTGGGTGTTGGAATTTGATGCAAAAGCAAAAAGCAAAAAGCAAAAAAAGCTAAAAGCAAAAAGCAAAAAAACCAAAAGCTGATTACTATAGTTGCTCTATATTTTGGGTAAAGACCCTTATTAAATTTCTAAGTGAAAAATCATGTTCTATTCTAGAACTCGTGCACCCTCCTACATGCAAGACTCATTAACTTGACTTTAGGACTTTGACTTTGATATACTAAAAATAGAAATGGCCCCTAAAATAGCTCGCAGGCATGGCCAAACCAACATTAGGGGTGCAAATAAACATTAATTTCTGACACTCCCCCTTAATGTTTACTTTGTTATCTATTAGTCGTTGAGCGTGATAACGCTGGCTACAGAAAACTCGAATAATCAGAAGAAGTTTGCTGATAAAGATTCTAGGATTGATATCCTACAAAATATCTACAACAACCTTTTGTTGCAGTTATTACAACCGCCTCATTACAGTTAATGAATGTACAAAGTGGGCGGACTGTCAACGTGAAGTCATTGGGTCGGATTTTAGACCGACAATATCGAAATTTAATAGTATCGAAATATACAATGATTTGAAAAAAATAGAATTTTTTGAGTCAATCCAATATCGAAAAATTCTAGAAAATTCGATCCTGAATTTTTCGATCCCCGTAAGGCTAGATGGTCGGAACTCATTCAGGAGTTTGTGTTCAACATTAGGTATCGTAAAGGTACGTCGAGCAACATTGTCGATGCCTTGAGTCGGATTGGAGAGATTAATCAATTATGCTTTGCTGAGATCCAATCTGATTTGTATCTTGTTGTAAAGAAAATCAACCCGGTCGCTTATCAGCTAGATCTTCCGATTGGGGTTGGGGTTCATCCTGTTTTCCATGTAAGTCGTTTAAAAGAACGACTTAGTAGGAAGGATTCCCTAATTCCGGAAGGTGAACTGGTTGAGTTAGAGGATCTGTCTATCTTTGTTCCTAACGTGCCTGAAAAAGTGGTTGACGTTCATCGTCACCAATTGAGAAACCGTTTGGTTTCTGAATTTCTTGTACGTTGGAAAGGCAACACTTGGGAGAGAGAAGACTATTTAAGACTAAACTTCCTTGGTTTGCTCCCATTAGGAGGAGACTCTTAAAGGGGGAGAGACTGTTACGTACCCATAAGGGCACGCAACAGGAAACTTGAGGTGACAGTCTCATTTATGGGACAGAACGCTGATCTGGAGCTATAGGTCTTTTGGGTGTCACGTGTCAATGTCTTATTAGCGCGCGGTGACTCTTTGTTATGGACCCGCGTCAGTGTGCACAACTGTCGCATGTCGATGGTCATGCGTGACTCCTATGGTCGGAGATGACCCCACCTGGACTATGTATATAGAGGTGGATCTCCATGAGCTTGTCATTCATTCTCTCCTGGAGAACAAAGAGCTCTTCCACTGGTGGTCAGGTCAGGACGATACCTAGGCCTCATGATGTGAGTAGGGTCGAGGGTAAGGTATGGTGGTATGGGACACCATGGCTTATAGGAGATCCGATTGCTTGATGGTGGTCTTTAGCTCCAATGCATGGGGGTGAGGTGGCAATACCTCTACGGTTGGGTGGTAATGTAGCATTCGTCACCTACTTGTTCTTTAGCAATGACCGGATCGACGATAGGGATTCTAACAGTTGCTCATAAACTGGCTGACCAATTCAACTACATAGGCAATGTTTGGCCTGACATCAGTATAATATATCAGGCTGCCACAAGCTATCCTTGGGAAGCTTGCAACTGGTATAAACGGGAGTGGAGATGCATTTGTCTTAAACTTGTTAGAAATATAAGCTTTCACGTTTGCAATAAATTTCCCATTGTTACATGTGGTGCCAAGGTCATCTAAATAGAGAACAATAATAGCAATATTCACTTTCTTATTTCCTTCTTGATATTGTTCATTTTTTGGTGTTTGGACATTTACTTGAAACCATCGGTTAGGCGTCATAATTCTTGGATTTCTATTTTCTCTATTTTGGAGAGAAAACTGGAAATCTTGTGTTTTGCTCTAGTTTTCTCTATAAAGGTTAGCTACCATGTTGTTGGAGGCTTTAGGATATGTGAAACGGGCACAAAGACTTCACTACTTATTAGTTTCTGAGAGGGATTGTCACTATCTTTGGAGATAATGGTATCGCTGATCTTTCTGCGTTAGGGTGCTCCCATCCATTCCACCACTTTATTGATCTGATGCTCTTGAGCTCTTTGTATGAGAATCATACAACGATTTCTTTGTACAAAGGCTGCGCAAAAACATATTGTTGATTGTACAATGACCTTGGAAGATCTTATATGATCATCTTTCGTTAATGTGATGCTCAATGCTTGATCTTGTTCATAACTTCGAGATTGTTACATAGAAACATGGGCAAGTCTTTCTGGTGTAGTCTAGACAACATTGCAAGGCATAGTCGACTTAGTTTGTCCTTTACATCAAAAAGCCCATGGGCTTCTTAGATAAAAGGAACTTACATCCATGGAGCCCACATTGGCATTTGAAAAAAAACAGGTCAAATAGGAAAATAATGATTCTTGTGATTCTATATGGTGTCAGTCCTACCCAAGCATATCATGGACCTTGCCCTCAAGACATAATTATCAAAATATGCCATAATATATCAAATATGAGGTTGCAATGCTTGTGCAGGGTAGTGGGGCCAAAAACACATATTTCAAATAAGTTTCACATAGCTAGCATATGTATGATAGTCATATTTATGGTAGTATGCTAGTTTCTAGGGTTAAAATAACACTTGCTCCTTGTCATGATTTTGAATGGTAGTCTTTTAAGTTTATGCAAGATTTATACATCAATGTTTTATCTAGGATAATGGCCACATAACGACATGCAATTTTTAAGTTTATGCAATATTAATACACAATTCAACTAAGTTTGCAATGCATTATACCAATGGGAACAGTGAACTTTGTGATAAAAAATTCTCACTAATTTATGTATATTCAGAGAGTTGAAAATTTTGATAGCATGCATGATGACACGGCATATTCATCCATTTGACAAATCAAAATTGTCAAAAATGTTTTGAATTATTTTCTAGTACCTATGCGTCAAATACAAGATAATCAAAACCATAATGTTATATGCCCTAATTTGCTCTTCCCATTTTCACTTCGGAAAGGGTATGGACTTTCCAGCCAATGGAAAGCTCTTCAATACTCAGTGAAAATAAAACTCTTGCAGTCTTTACACCTCCTGCTCCGACAAACTATTTTCGGTTTAGGACATCTGCCCGAGTGTGGAAGGGTCCTCAAACCCCAGGAAATTTCTCTGAGTCACATGAACAATAACCTGTATACTAGAATGCTGGATGAGGGGACAGGCATGGAGCATGTTGCTAAGACTATTTGGAGATTATACCTTTCATTGAAAAGTCACCGAAAAGTCTAGCTTTGAAAGAGGCATCTTCTGGACATGGTGGCCCCTTAATCAACCTTCAGAAATGTGGTGCAGAGTGTGCAGCCGGAATTGGATCTTTAGGGGCACTCTGCAAGAGATTAAACAGATGGAATAATTTCAAATAGCAATGATGCTAAAGCTGAAAAAACGATCTTTGTTATCAGCCACAATCTTGTACCATTGCGGCAAGGATCTGCAATTTTTCATAGTAAAGTGGAATGACTGAGAAAGTGGCCCCATTAACCCCATTGAACCTAAATACTTAATTGCCAAAATTACCAGTTTGCAGCAAGAAAATCATTTTTTAAGAGAATTTTGAAGGATCTTACTACCGCAATGTAGCACAAAAATCTGTGCTGGAAAAGTTGTGGTAGTATAAAGGCTAAAATCCAAATCTACTGGAAGCCTGAAAATCAAAGTGAACCTCCTATATCTAAATACAACGTTACAAAAAACGACACTGCGCAAATTTAAATGAAAATTATAACGGATATCATGGATCCAGTACATCAGCCACTAAACGCGTAAAGCTGCCCGAATTCTTTGGATCAAACTGATGCAACCGATTTTTGTAAGGACCAAAACCAAAAGATATACCAAAAAGAGAATAGATCTGTTGTGGTCATTAAAAGACGCTTCGAATGCTTAACTCATGGAGACGTTCAAGCAAAAGAGGTGAGGGAAGGGAAGGGATAGTGGGGCTGACCTGCAGATAAAGCAGAAAAATGGCTACGGATTGCAAGTGATCGTAGCGGAGAAACCATCCCCTAGTACTTGCCCATAGCGCTGCAAAACGCATGGTGTTGAATCCAATTGTGTTCGTTGCTCCTGCCCTATTCTGGCTATGGATGTCGGACGACGATCAAAGCTTGTTTCTGAACAGAAGAAGATGATCTACAGAATTCGGCCACATCATAAAACCAGAAAATGTGAAGGATCGGGCTAAGCATTCACATTTTTTTCTATGTGATCGCAAAAGCAAGACTAGAAAGAGGGTCCTGAAAAGACAAATTCCCCTATTTAACATTAAAGTATCATGTACCCAAAGGTGCTTGCAAAAAATTCTCCTCCTCCTCCCCCCACCACCTAAGTTGGCAAGCCCAAGGCACCACAATGTCCATAAGCTGAGATTCCATCTCACGTCACCCAATCTCCACAGTGTCCATAAGCGACACCTTTTCTTTTCATTTGGATACTCGTGATTAGAACGCACCCTTTCGTCATTGTTAGCTCTGAGTATGGATATGTCAACTTTTGTGGCTTTTTGATGATTCTTTTGACCAAGTCACCATAGTGTCCATAAGTGATTTCTTCCTTTTTGATACTGATGATTAGAACAACCCTTCTGTCATTTTTACCTCTTAGTTTGCAAATGTCAACTGTTCTAGCTTTTTGATTGCCTTGAGGATTCTTTTGACGTGAGGTGTATCCTAAGTGAATTGCTTTTAGCTGAGTTTGAATTGAAAAATGTGTTGTTTTATAGGTTGTCTTTGAAATTGCACAAAAGTTCTTTATTTTTTCATTTGAGATCGTGCATGACAAAGGTGTGCACAATCTTTTAGATCAACTTGTTTATACTGGAGGGAATGATCTTTTTAGTGACCTTTGCACCTAGTAAAACAGCCATAAAATTATTGTGAGATCATTAGGTCGAGAAAAAATTGAACATTGTTGAATTGGGTGGAAAGGTCACTAAAAAGCTCTTTCCCAAGCTTAAAGGATGGCAAGGAAGAACCTTTTTTATGGCTGAAATTTGTTTACAAGTTTCACTTATGCATCTCCTTCCCTACCAAGTGGTTACAAGCAGGAATTACAATCAAGATCACTCAAATCATTAAATCTAACACTTAAACCACCAAAAATTGCAAATTTAACCCTACTATGCAAAAACCAAGAAGCCTAAATGCAAGCTAACATTCATCCAAGCATCACAAACATGCTAACAAACTGAAAATAATGGCAATTGCTCTCCGGCAATGACGCCAAAATTGTAGGGGCTATTCCTCACCCATCTTCAACACCTATTTCCAGGAAAATGCAAAGCAGACAAGAGATGAAGAGAATTTTTCTTTCATGTTGCACGGTAGTTTGATCCCATAAGAGCAAAGCTTAAATCCAAAATATTATGCATGCTATGATGACAATCTAACCCTAACATCCATTAACCCTAATTATCCAGTATCATACTTTTCTTTCTCTCTTTTTTCTCTTACAAAGATAAGAATAACATTCAAATCCAAGAACTAGCAAATCCAAATATAACAATAAGCATGAGATAGATGGAGGAAGAGAAGAAACAAGGACATCCAATTGTCAAATGGTAGAGGCTCCACCTTCTTTGATTGAACATAAAAAAATGAAGTACATGGCTCCACTATTTATAGTGGAGAATAGGCACTTTGCCTCAATGGCTATTGGCCAATTTCTGCCTCCCTTATTATTTGAATCTGAAAAATGGTGGGAACACCTCTTTATATTGCTAACTTGAATTTTAGGTCTCTATAACATTTCGTTCTTGCAAATGGCCTAAAAGTCACATTTATTGCTACTTATCAATGAAATAACAATGTGATCACTGGGTTGGACTTACACACACAGGGTGCTAATTCTCTCACACTACCAAGTGGATTGAAATAAGAGTAGTGTGGGTAGCAGATGCAAGATCAACCGTAAAGTTCTTGTATGAAAATATCATAGTCGAATTTGGATGTCGTAAAATAAGATTGATGGCAATTCATGCGTTAACAACAGATAAGTCCCAACAGAAAGCTTGGCATGATAAGAGATTGCATAAGAAGGATCTAAGTTAAAACAAAGATGATCAAAGAGAAGTTGAAGTTCACGAGAGAATGATCATTTAGTGTCAAAGAAACTTTGTCCTACGGAGCAATAATTCTGAAACACCTGGAGGGAACATGATTTGATATTTTAATCAATGGCAGGCAATTACAAAAGTTTTGACAACCAATGATGGGACTGAGATGATGAATGTATGTGATTCAGACAAGAATTGTTTCGCTCTGATACCGCTGTTAGAAGAGTTTTCATCCGAATGAAAGCAGCCTCGACACTGCCTGCTATATCAGACCTACAATCCTCTAGAGTGTAGACAGACACTATTGACCTACCTTTTAAATTATTTCAGCATTCAACAAGATTGAACCAAGGTGCGAAATAAATAAGAACAACTGAATTGGATACACAAAACAACAAGTAGACAATAAAACATACGAGATCAAACAACTGAGAACGACTTGTGCTTAACAGCTACAACATCATCTGTGATCCTCTTTCTTCAATGCACTGCATGACAGACCCACACAGCGCGTCGACATGAGAAAAAACTCTATCTCTCATGAACTATGTATCGCTTACTAGCGAACTTTCTTGATCTCTTTGGATCTCTTAGATACTTACTTGTTTATTCTTCTTATGACTGTATTGCATATATTCAGACTCAACATCTAGATTGATAGATTAAGCAATCTAAAACTAATTACAAATTACAAGAACGGCTGATTAGGCTCATCTTAATGTTCCTTTGGATGACGTCAATAGAATAAAATCAGGAGATAGTACTTTATGGTACTTCTTTGATCTCCCTGTACTCAGAGCATGAAGAACTGAAAGTATTCGATCTCTGAATGTCCCAAACATCGTTCGTCATTCGATCTTCAGGTTTGGTCCCGACTGTTTTACCTTCGTCCAATCGGCCGACCTTCATCCTTTCGGTTAAGCTCCTCCTGTCTACGAACATTTCTCCTTCATCTTCGAGGTCTTCAGCTGAAACCATTAAGTTGGCATAGACTCTTCGGGTTTCGGCAGTCAGAAAGTCAAGAGCTAGCAAAGCTTTGGAGACAGAAGCATTTTGTTTCTTCAGTTCTCTCTCAAAGCATGGTAACTTTATGACTCCAAGACTTCTCCTCTGCTTCTCGAACTTTATCTAAGGGCTTTGTGAAGATGTCAGCGACCATCTCTTTCATCCCAATGAAAGCAGTTTTCAGTTTCTTCTTTTCGACCAGGTCCCTTATCAAGTAGTACTTGATTGCAATGTGTTTCGTCCTTGAGTGAAACACGGGATCCTTTGTCATGTGTATAGCGGATGTATTATCCATTTGTAAAATCAGAGACTCATTAGTCGTTTCACCCAGTTCATCAAGGAACTATTTGAGCCAGGTGATTTCATTGGCCATCTTCGCAGTTGCAACGTATTCTGCTTCATAGGATGACTGAGCTGTAATGGTCTACTTTTTGCTTACCCAGAGAATTGCTATGCTTGCTGCAATGGTGCACCCTCCTTAGACACTTTTGCAGTCATCCTTGAGAGATGCCCAGCTAACACCACCGTAGGAGTGCACCTGCCCCTGCATCACGAAAATAATACAATCCAAAATCCATCGTCTGCTGAAGGTACTGTAAGATTCGCTTCGCGATCTTTCAGTGAGTTGAGCCTGGGTTCGTGAGTCTAGGTTCATGCTGAATTGGCTCATCTTGAACATGACATAAGCAATGTCAGGGTACGTGTTATCTACAAGATACATTAGTGATCCGATCAGCTTCTTGTATGGTGTGTGCTGCATAATCTCTTTCTCTTCTTTAGTCTTCAAACAATCTTCATTCGTCAAGATTGTTCTTGCAAGCATTGGGGTATTTGTTCCTCTACAATCTATCATCCCGAAATCCTCTAGGATTTTCTAGGTGTAACTGGACTGATGAAGGTACAACTTTCCTTTGTCGTAGTCTCTGTCAATCTACAAGCCAAGATAACGTCTAGCTTCTACTAGGTCTGTAATCTCGAAATGTTTCGAGATGTCATACTTCACCTCGGCAATTAGCTTTTTGCTCCTACATAGTATCAGGGTGTCGTCCACATATACAGCAATAATGATGATCTTCATATAAATATTTGAGTCAGCCATTAGATGCTCGAATCCTACAGATCTCAAGGCATGACCTTTCTTCTTGTACCATTGTCATGCTGATTGCTTCAGACCGTAGATACTTTTGTGCATTCGGCATGCATAATTGGGAAGTGGCTCATAGACATAACTTGGAGGCTGATCCAGTTAGAAATCAGTTTTAATCTGATTCATTAGTATAGGCTCTAAATGTGATGATGTAATTATTGTACAGTTTATTTGGTATATTGTATATGGTTGTGATCGGGACGTAACCCGTTAGGATATATTGATCGGGCACTGATCCCGTAGCCGGCTACTTGGGTTAGCCGAGTAGCCACATATAGGAAGAATTAGCCTGTACAGAGTTATTTACAGTACTTGCTATACTTGGGGGCATGTCCCAAGTTTGTTAGTCGAATTTGGCCATTTTGGGCCCGACCTTAGTTTGACAGGTGGTAGGCCAATTTTAGGACACCTACCTTTTCATGCAGTTTGTGAATACTCTATATGTACAGTGTTTCTTTGTAATCTAATAACTTTTGTTGTGCCATCTTTGAGAGCTTGTGAGGAGTGGCTTTGGTGATTGTGTGATGTGATCTGCATACTGCACTAGATTCTATCGGAATTTCAACTTGGTATCAAAGCGGCAGGGTGATGCAGGTATGCACGATCAGATGGAGCTATGGGATAGCATCTTTCACCAAGAGAAATAGCACTCAAAGCGTCTCAAGAGAGAGGACTCCATACGGGGTATCGGCAGGCGACATCAAAGTTCCTTCGATCGGAGCTTCGGGGAAGATCAGAACGATCGTCGTAGGTGGATTCCGAGGAGAATTCACGAAGAAATTGCTCAAAACAGTGGGTTGTTTCAGAAAACGGTTGTGACGGAAAATTGGTTAGAACTTCTTCGGTAATCCATCAACTATTGAGTGAAGCGGATCGAAAGGTGGAGCAAGGTAGTAGCATCTCAGGGGTGAGAGGATTTTGAAATCCATTTACAGTGGGAGGAGAAAAGAGCAGTTCTGTGAATTGCCAAAAAGTGTCCTAGTTGACGAAAAACGGAAGGTCATGGATCTTTCTCTGTACTTGACAGAATTGGGCCCTGTAAATTACTACCCAACATCTTACTATAGGTGCCAAGCTACTGGTGAAGTCTCAGGGACAGCCATGTAGCATTGAAAGAGCAATTATCCTCCTTCTCAGAAGCTATGGAAATGAGTAGCTAGGGTTTGCAGGCGCAAAAGACAGGATCTCTCTTAGTAGAAGATCATTTTCGATGAAGCAGGGTGCCTAGCACTGCCAATGAGCTAACAAAGGCTATGAAGCAGGGCGCCTAGCACTGCCAATAAGCTAATAAACGGTCGTGTACAGCCATGGAACAACCAAAGCACTGGATCAGTTGTGTGGAAAGCCAAAATCCGTGGACAGCCAGGGTCTAAATCCATAAAAGTCTGGATTTCTCACATTCTACAACTCTTTTCAATGCTGTAAGCTCATACAGCAAGGCGCCCTAGGGAAAAGAATTGGCTGCCAGGAGGCCGTGGAGGGCCGTGGTTCAAACAATGACCTGGGTTGAATTTTATCAAGCTGATAATACCCTTTCTCCATAGCTATGAAAGCTTGAAGAAGGAAAGAGACAGAGAGGCGGTTGTGGGTCGCGCGCACCCATCCAAACAAGCACGTAGTGCTTTGAAGTCCTCTGCGGCCGTATGAATTTAGTTTGGGGCACAAAAGTATTATGGGCCATGAGATCTCACCCTATCAAGATCAGTGGATAGGATCTATTCAGTTGGATATGAGGTGAACTGTTGGATCAAAGAGGACCATTGGATGGAGGGAGAAAGGGCCCTGAAGTGCCTTGCAAGTAAAGAAAATGGCATTTTTTCATTAAAAATTTTCATGTTGAAGTGCATGAAGGGACCCAAAGTTTAAATTGGGTATTTCTTCATAAAAAATCTTCAAAATGAAGAATCAGTTCAAAATGCAAGCTAATTCTTTGGTAAGGGCTATCTTTGGCTAGAAGGCACCTATTTTGGCCATTCTTGGGCTAAAATGACCCCTAAAATTGGCTGCTCAGAGGTAGCGGATAGAGCAACGTCATAGAGCAGGGAAAAACGCATTTTGGGTTGTTTTCATCACCATTCTATCGAGCGGAGTGTGGGTGACCTAGTGATGGACTACATTCGCTATTTGGATATCGTAGGGCCAAATTTGGGGCAATTTTTGGCTGGTGAAACCTGATACAGGGAGGTACAATGAGGCATTATCGCTTTGGAATCATTATTACTTACTCCTGACAGGGTAATAGGGTGTTTGAAAGTGGTAAATTTGGTATGGGGGCGAATGGTAGCGGAATTGTGTGGAGAAAGCTAGTATTGGCGACAGAAGTGCAGTTTGGTGGCGTGACTACTCATCATTGGTGACAATTTTGAGAGGGAAAGCAATCACAGGTGAGAGGTAGGCATGGTATGCCAGTTATAGGTGAAAAATTCTTGTGATCAGGTTCAACTCTTGGGGGTTTGAACCAACCAACGTCAAGTGGTGTTTTGGGGGAACGCTCTCACAGGCATGATCTACAGTGGCATTGTCGAGTCAGGTGATAGCTGCATTGACACACGCATCTATAGCTTGGAAATTTCTCATTCAGAGAGACATATGGGCTAGTTTGGAGGTACACACATTTTGGTGGTCACGGGTGATGAAAGTGCAAGGTGGTGCCAGTTGGAAGCCATTGGGCAAGATAGCGGACTTGCATTGGACGAGCTGTGTGTGGCACACGCAGAGGATGAAGAATGGGTCAATAATTACACTTTGGATGCTCTTGGCGAGTGGTGAGTGTGATGATTTTGCGGTTTTGCAGTCAGTAAGTCAATTTTAATCAAGCCATTGTAGTTGTGGAGTAGTGTATTAGGTTTGTCATCGAGAGATACACTTCAACAACCTATTCTGGGTAAGTCGAGTCAATTTGCCATATTTAGTATTGCATCAGGGATGCAGATTTCAGTGATGACAGGGTGAAGATCATTTGGTTTGGGCCATGGAAGATCTCACAGGGTCAGTTGGAGGGATATTGGCATGCACAGTCATGTGAGGGACTTGATGGTGGCTTTGGAGTTCACATCTTAGTGTATTCTCAGGGAGTGGTTTGGAACCATTCACAGAAGCAGCTTGGAGCTAGCTTGGGGGAATACAGGTGGGCACTACAGGGTAGATGCTCAGATCTTTGTGATCAGGGATGGCATTAGGATACCTGGTAGGGATAGCACTGTAAAATGACATGGGATGATCATCAGGGGCAGCTATTTCATATTGGACTTGAGTCATTGGCATGGACAAGACTTACAGGTGGGATTCATGAGGGAATCAGCAAGTTGCAAATGCAAATGGGCAAAGCATAAAGCTTTGAGAGCCAGCTCTAGATTGGAGAGCTGATGGAGATCGCACGAGGTGTGATCAAAGGGCAAACACTGTGGTGAGTGTGTTGCTAGCGATCTACTATAGGGGATACTGATGGCGAGGACTTCATGGTGTGCTCATTTGGGAGCCAGTCATTGGCATTGGCATCAATGGGGAGACATCTACCATCACGGGCGTGGATAGGCTACCTATAGCTTTCATGCATTTGGCTGTATTTGCAGGAGTCTAGGCTTGGCACAGGAGTTGGAATTTCCATGGTGCAGATTCTCAGGTGGTGAGATCAGGGATAAGCCTAGAGGAAGTCACTCGGAGCCATATACCTCAGTATGGTCAGGGAGACAGTAGTCTCGAAATCCCATGAGCGGCGACTCAGGGACATGCTTGCGTTGGCATGGTGTCGGGTGGCACATAGCCAGGGAGAGCCAGTAGATGCTAGGAGCCAGGTGGAGCAGGTGATGCTTTGGAGTTCGGCATGTCTAGCAGGATGGTGACCAGGATCAGAGACATCAGGTGAGCATAGTATGTGGATGACGATCCCATTGGGGTGGCACTCATGGAGATGCTACAGTTGCTCAAGTATGATATGTCATTTGATGTATGGACGATGTTCTTCAGCTGGTGCATCATGTGGTGACCTAGGGACGGGTCATGCCTACTTGGAGGTAGGTGGCATGGAGTGTAACTGGAGGTGGTACATATCTTGAGAGCATGGAGTGCATTACAGGGTGATGTGGATCCAGCATGCCCATGGTTGTGAGCCAGCAGGGATGGAGATGGTTGCTCAAGGACTGACAACTGATACTTTGGCGAGTGATCAGGTGAGCTGCATGGTTATATGCACAGTTATCTCCAGGTTGGCATCACATGTTGTTGTTATCCATCATTATTTGGTAAGCAGGATGCAGCTTTTGGTTAGATCCAGTTGGAGTCTAGTTGCACTACAAGTGGACAGATTCTTGAGGAGCTATCAGCGGGCAATGGATACTTGGTGATCAAATGGTACAGGGTACAGGGTTCTGGAGCTATCCTACCTGATATGCTATGGATCGTGGGTGAGTTATTCATCATGATAGTGGATCTAGTTTGCATTTGCTTTGGCTTGGACGCTATGATGGATGTTTTGGGGAGATAGGCTCCTTGGTGAGAGGCCTATGTACTGGTCAAATCAGAGTTGGCAACGTCAAGCATGGGAGGTTGAGCCTACATGAGATGCAGGACAAGCATCATCATCAGTATCTCTGGGAGATAGACGAGCTACTCGGGTATAGCTATTGTGAGGTTTTGCGTACATTCATTCGTTGAGTCCTTGGTAGACTCTTGTGCTTGGAGCATGGGAAATGGATGGGGATCAGCTTTCAGGGCTTATTGGATAGGATGTTAGGGCAAAGCGGCTTGGAGCATAGCTTTGTTTGGGAGATACATCAGGGATGAGGCTTGGAGCGCTCATTGGTTCGAGACGGTTGATCTTGGATGATGTATGAGGACATCTATGTGATATGCTTAGACATGAGGGCATCTTGGTTACAGGTGCAGGCCATGGTTGAGGTCCTGATTTGGTGACCAGTGGTGTAGCAGCGAATCTACATGGCACAGGTGTTGGTACGACAGGATACCACTTATGAGCAGGCCTTGGTCATGTATTTGATGCTTTATCATTTGTGTTGGTTTGCATGAGTGTGTGTTGGCTTGCATGTTGCCTTGTCACGGGAGTCTAGATCTGAGTCGAAGTTGTATGTGGTTGTGCATTTGCTACAGTGAAACAAAGTAGTTATTTTATGCTCATTGACTTGTCATTGTCTACTAGTTGTCTATCTAGTGAGGGTACAATCTTATGGTGGCAGTAAGATTTCCTCAGGTTGAGCCTCAGTCACTCATGTATGTCAGCTTTACAGGTCTATGCTTGTAAGTGTCTGATAGGATGTCAGCCTAGCTAGATGGAGGATGTAAGTCTCATGGTGGCAGTGGGATTTCTTCAGTTTGAGCCATGTTGCTCATGTGGTCCACTCGTGTTTCAAGTCGGATTGGGGACGAGTCAGTTGGTCGAGAGTACAGTAGACTCTCTATATGAGCATTGTGTTTGCATGATACTTTGTGAGTCAAACCTGGTGGTTTGTTGGTGTGCTTGAGTGTGAGTCAAGTACATGGTAGCTGTGATATGCATAACATCTTTTGGACACTCCAAACACCGCTGCAATATACTGTTTTTCACTCTTATCACATTTGAGCTTAAGGGAGAGAGTTAGAAATCAGTTTTGATCTGATTCATTAGTATAAGCTCTAAATGTGATGATGTAATTACTGTACAGTTTATTTGGTATACTGTATATGGTTGTGATCGGGACGTGACCCATTAGGATATATTGATCGGGCACTGATCCCGTAGCCGGCTACTTGGGTTAGCCGAGTAGCCACACATAGGAAGAATTAGCCTGCACAAAGTTATTTATAGTACTTGCTATACTTGGGGTCATGTCCCAAGTTTGTTGGTCGAATTTGGCCATATTGGGCCCGACCTTAGTTTGACAGGTGGTAGGCCAATTTTAGGACACCTACCTTTTCATGCAAATTGTGAATACTCTATATATACTGTGTTTCTTTGTAATCTAATAACTTTTGTTGTGCCATCTTTGAGAGCTTGTGAGGAGTGGCTATGGTGATTATGTGATGTGATCTGCATATTGCACTAGATTCTATCAGAATTTCAACTGATCCATATAGACTTCTTTGTCTAATTTGCCATGTAGGAGCGATGTCTTTTTGTCCACAATGTGAATCCTGAGATCATAAGCAGCTGCATATGCAAACAGTAGGCCTAGAAACAAATGTTTCATGACTGGAGAGAAGGTCTCAGTGTAATCAATACCATACTTCTGAGAAAAACCCTTTGCTACAAGTCTTGCTTTATACCTCAAAACATCTCCATTCGGTCCATACTTGAGCTTGTATACCCATTTGCATTGTACAGTCTTTCGCTTATCTGATAGTGGTTGGAATGTCCATACCTCGTTCTTCTCCATGGATTCCATCTCTTCGTTCATGGCTTGGATCCATTTGTCCTTGTATGGACTCTCAATTGCTTCCTCGAATGTTTGTGGTTCGCTACTGAATCCACAAAACTCTTCGTACATTGAAGCTTAGATGTCTGGCACGAATCTGGTTGGCGCTCTTCAAAATCTTGTAGATCTCCTGGGAGACTCTTCTGGTACTGCAATGCCTTTTCCTTTATCTGTTCTGCTAGGTCCCCGCAACCATCTTGGTTTACAGGGCTTCTAACAACTGGCATGTTTGCGGTCCTTTTCTCTTCTGATTCGTCGCTCAACTGAGGTGCGACTCGAACATCTTCATCTGAATGTTCGTCTTTTGCTCCCTCTGTCGTAGTTGGCAAGTCATAGTATTGCCTTCCTAGGACTTCATAATTGGCAGAATCATTGTCGACCATTGTTCTGGTCTTGTCAATGACGTCTCTGACAATCTTCACTAGATTCGTTTCTGGCACGTAGATCCTATAGTATGACAAATAATTGTCATACCCGACGAGATATCCTAACTCGACTTTCTCATCAAGCCTCTTTCAAAGCTTATCAAGGATATGTGCATAAGCTGCACAACCAAAAATCAGAACATGTGTCAGATTGGGCTTTCTACCCTACCATAGTTCGTGTGGTGTCGCATGAGGAACATCTGATTTGCCTATCTTGTTCTAGATATAGGTAGCTATAGCTACTGCTTCAGCCCATAGCACTCTTGGTGCCTTCGAGTAGGCCATCATGCACCTTGTGACTTCCATGAGTGTCAAGTCCTTTCTCTTAGCCACACCGTTGTGTTGTGGTGTATAGGATGCAGTCCTTCTGTGAAGTATTTCATGTTCATTGTAGAAATCAGCGAAGCAATTTGAGGTGTATTCTCCACCACGATCTGTTCTGATCTGATTCACTTTGCTTCATGTGCATCTTTCTGTCTAGTTTACGTACTCTATGAGCCTGTCAAGTGCTTTTGACTTGTTGTGAATGAAGTAGACTCTAGCGAACTTACTGTAGTTGTCAATGAAGTTGATATAGTACTTCGAACCTCCTACTGAGATTACATCGAAAGGTCCGTAGATGTCCAAATGTACCAGCTCCAGAATCTTTGTTGTTTTGTAGGAGTATCTGGCGAAAGGAGTACGTGACATCTTACCTTTCATGCATGCATCACAGGTGGCATAATCTTCTATGTCATGGAACATCTGCCGAATCATGAGCTTGATGTGCTTGGTCTGCAGGTAGGCGTACTTTCAAATGATAGAGATTGTCTTTTCTTCTACCTTGAGTAATCAGCGTACTGGTGCTGACATCAACGACATTGCATGTTTCGTTCGAGAATGTCACATGCATCCCAACATCTGCTATTCTTGCTACTAAAAGCAAGTCTTCCTGTAGTGTGGGGACGAACAAAACATCTTCTAGTCGTCTGTCTCTGCTGTTTGTGTTGAGCCACAACAAATCAATACCGTTCACATGATGTTTTGATCCGTCTCCAAGAACTATAAATCTTCATGGATCTACACTCCGAAAGTCAGACATTATCCGTCTTGATGTAACGAAGTGAGAGGTTGCTCCAGAATCAAGGATCCTTGTGTGTCAGACGTCGAGGCTGCACAGACGTCCGTACAGAGATAGGCGGTCGAATTACCATAATTTGATTTTTCTTCACCCATTTTCGAGCTTTCTGGCTCTTCGATGTAGGATGAACTATTATTGTTCTCTCGTTTGCCTTGAGGCTGCTTGTTCCTCGAGTTCTGGTAGTAGTCCATGGTTGCATGACCCTTCTTGTGGCAATGGATACACTCTATCTTTGGATTTAGCCAACACGAATTGACAGCATGTCCTTCACGTTTGCATCTCACGCACACTTTCTTGTCGCCATTCTACTATCTTGGCTTTCCTTTGTTCTTCCATCTGCCTTTGCTGGCTCTTTCTATTTGATGGTCTTGATCCTGCTTTCGATCTGACTCCCTCTTAGGCTTGAACTGCTTCTTTGGCTTCTCTTTATTACTGTAGAGGGCCTGATCTGAGCTTTCCTTGTGATCAAGATATTCTCGGGCTTCGACTCCCTCTCGAATCTCGATTATGGCCTTTTTGAGTGTCATTTGTGGATCCTTTGCTAGCAACGTCCGGGTCGTCTGGAAAGACCTTGGCAATGCTCTTAGCAGATAGGTGAGCTACTTCTCGGCTAATACAACATTCTCTGTTTCAGAATCATGTCATGAAAGGAACATGTCCTTCATCTTTCTAACAAAAGATGTGAGATCCTTGCCATCCCATCATAGGTTTGTCAGTTGATCTTTAAGAAGCATGATTTGACTATGTGATTTCTGTTGGAAATTAAGCCCATAGTTGTCTCCTTGGTGAATGACTAATTTCTATTTCACGATTCCTCCTGCACGTTTATTGATCTTTGATCTAGGGTCAGGTGAAACCTATTTTTGGGTTCAAAGTCTGCTCATCTGATACCTGCAGGAATCACAAACTTAGACAGCCAATTCATTTGAAGAACGTCCACAACGGGCTTCCGGTTGATCTCCAGCAAAGAGTAACCAATCCTATTATAATTTCAAGTTCAGATGTTAAGTTTAATAACTTCATTGAAGACTTGGCCATCTTCAAGGACTTCCACAAACTTACATGTGGAACAAGTCTGCAAAAATACATTACTTTTTGAACAGTCTGCAGAAATACAATGAGTGTCGCACAGTTCGCATTTTTCGCACTTTCCCAAAAAATGCAACACTTACCTTTGGCTTCTTCCGTTCAATTATTTCGAAGAAGTCCACTTGTGCACAGTTCAAAAGTTCAACTGTTTTTAACACCTTCGACCTTTTTACAAAATGCGAAGAGAGAGAACATTCCCGAAGGTCATCTACTTTTCAGAGTTGAACTGTTTTAGGGCACCTTCGACTTTTTCGCAAAAACCCAAAGAGAGAGAAAAAGCGAAAGTCGTCTATTTTGAACGAAGAATGTTCCCAACCACTTCCCAAATTTGCAAAGTGAGAGAAATCCACTTCCCTTATAAAGCAAAGTGAGAGACTTTGCGACGTCCTCGTCCGCGTCAACGATCCTGATTTGTTGACAGTATACACTATGTACAGTCATCACAGAAGCCATATACTTCCAAGTACAACGAATTTTCCAATTAGGTGACAAACATTCAATGTAATTAATACACGGATGAAATCTATAAATAGATCATCCAAGCACAGATTAGTGGTTGCTCCGTCCATGAGACGCATTATTTGAACCTCCCAATTACGCCGTCAATCTTGGCTGTAATTGCTATTTGTATTGTGCTTCAGTGTAATATAGCAGCAACTTGTTTTTATCTGTGTACTACGTAGATGAATGCATGTTGTGATTGAATGCACTTTAATTGATGTTTGATCGCGCTTGTATACTCACCCTGATCAGAATACGGACGTCTCGACTCCTCAGTTTCTGATCAGACGATGGCTGTCTTTGACGTCTGAGAAAGTTGCGATTTCATATTGCTCTTCCATTTATTTCAGAACTATACTTCACGTTGAATCTGATTTCAATAGTATCACACACAAACCATCTCCAATCTCTTCGGTGGACTGTACTCTTGTTTTAGAGTATGAATTAATTTTTAAGATCATGTTGAGCAATCAGAATGCATAAAGTTGTGATTATCTTTAGCATAAGCTGTCTATTAGACTGTTTTTGCACCTAGCAGCTGATTAGAATGGGAGAGCTGTTCCGCAATATTCATGCTCTCTTCTCCGTTCTCGTTCTTCCTATCTCCCTTGCCCCATCAATTTCGTCGAAACCTTGTGAGTAAAGTATCCCACATCTCTCTTGCATTGGAGAGTGTAGCCAGGTCAAGTGTGAGGCTATCTTCGATGGATGACGATAACATGGCTACTGCCTTGTCATTATTTTCTCTCCATTCGCGTAGCTCCTTGCCTGTAGTTGTTGGCGTTTCTTCTGTGCTATCTACCCAGGGCCATAGCCCTTCTCCCTTTAGGATGAGAGAGGTTTCTAACCTTCCATGCTAGGAAGTTAGACCCGGCTGAATCGAGGATTGTGCAGATCTTCCATTGTATACTGCTTATTGAAGCCATTGTTGTGAACTGTGTTCCTAGATGTTACTGGTTCCTCGTCTAAATGCTTTGTCTCTTGGATCTGATAGCTCTTAAGCTATATCAGCTCTTGGATATGAGCCCATGGCTCTGATACCACTGATGGGACTGAGATGATGAATGTATGTGATTCAGACACGAATTGTTTCGCTCTGATACCGCTGTTAGAAGGAGAAAAATTGATTTTTTCTTTTTCATTGGGCCACATGTGCCCTAATAATATGACAACTTGTAGCTAGTGGTTTTTGGAGGTCAAAACCTGCTTGACCGGTTGACGTTCTGGAAAGTTTCAGAATGTTGGAGAGAGCACTTTATGGAGAGAGAGAGTGAGCAGACAAAGATTGTGGAAATAAAGTTCACCGTCACGGGGAGAGAGAGAGAGAGAGAGAGAGAGAGAGAGAGAGAGAGAGAGATATGCTCGATCTTTGAATTAGGATTTTGTTTGGGGGTCTTAAAATAGCGATATAAAGAGTTGTTGGGGAGAGAGAGAGAGAGAGATTACATCTAAATGCTTTCAACAAAACCCTAAACAATAGAATATGAGATATTTAAGCGTGAAGAAAAAAAATGCACCATGTTAATTTTTTCAGCAACTATTAATATACATGCGCTCTACAGGGCAGGCCCAATAAACTTGGCCCAAATGCATATACTTTTCAAAAGGAAGAGGATAAAATCCGGCCGTTGGTTCACATCGATCGGACGGTACAAATTAGGCAATACAACGCAGAAAGCCCTTCTTTTTGTGCATACAAATGCGATCCTCCTGCTCTATTTTTTTCCTTCATTCTTTCGTGCATTCTTCTCTCGTCAGCCGCTTAAGCAGAGCTTGTTCCATTCAAGCGGCCGCACCATGACAGCGGAGACCATTGCGGAGCTTGCTGCAGAGCTGGAGCAGCAGAAGATCCATGTAATGCCTTTCCAATCTATCTGCTTTTTCCCTTAATATTTGAACGATCAACGGCGTAAGAGGGCACTTGTGATTTTCTGATTTTTCTGCTCTGTGCTTGAACAGTCAACGGCGTAGAGTGACGCCTGTGCTAAGATTTTTTTCTTATTTTCTGGCTTTTCCACTCCGTATGTGAACGATTAATGGCGTAAAGTGACGCCTATGCTTAGGGTTCTCTCCTGTTTCACTTAACGCTGTTGATGTGCGCAATTCTGAAGGCCAGAATGATGTTCTTTATCAAGCTATTCACTCCAGAATGTACGTTTTATGTAGCTGGCTCGTTCTGATTGCCGATAAGTAGGGTTTGTGAGAACGGTGTCGTGCAGCTCTTGGTATTGGATTAAGAATGTTTTATATGGCTGATACCCCATTTTTGTAATCTCATCAAAGCTTAAGAGATACTGGTCACGGAAGATGATCCTTATTGGTGCATAAGACCAATTTATATAGATCCAAAGCTCCCCACGGCACCTGTGCCGTGGGGCCTCGGTGCCGTACCACGGCACACGTGCCGTGGTAGGGCACCTCCTTTTAAATTTTTTTTTCTGGTTTTTCAGTAAAAAGATGACTAAAAACAATTTTAAAGAAAAAAAAACGGGTGCCGTGGGTGCCGTGGAAGTTCCACGGCACCTGTACGGCACCCACGGCACAGGTGCTGTACCAGGTGCCGTACAACGGCACCTGGAACTTTGAATAGATCTCAAGTATGATGTTGTCTAAGGGAGCATAAATATGTTACTTGGTCGACTTTCATAAACAAAGCCAGCACTATTATCTCTACAACACAGGTTTTTTATGCTTGGTTCTGAGAATTTGCATGGGAGCAGTTTAGAACATAGAAGTTGAAACTAAAGGACGATCTCAAATATCTATCAGAAGCTTAAGCATAAAAATTTGATGCAATATGAATAAATATATGTGCTGCGCGGGTCTCACGCTGGAGTATTATGTACATTAGTAAGGCTTTGCTGAAAAGTGTCAATATAGATGTAACATGTATAGATGCAGACAAGGATGAAGCCAAGGGCTGATGTCATCCTGGTACATAACCATCTAGGTAGTCATCTAGTTTGAATCCTCCAAGGCTGGATCCCTCTATGTCTAGGTGGCTGTCCCGTATATGTGCACTGTTGTTGATCATGGTTATTGTCATGAGATGTGATATTGGTCTCGTCTCTCTGAATTTGTATGAACCCGTGTTTAGAGATAAAAACAAAAATCTGAGGCTGAGAATCCTGGTGTCAAAATTGGTCTCTTTGACAAATATCATTACTAGAAACATCTCTTCAATTATCAGTGCACCACAATGTGGGTCCTCGTATGAAATAAGTGATCATAAAGTAATTGGAGGATCTCAAAAAAGACAATGGTATCGGCCTTTAATCTTGTAGTATATGGGACACCGGAATATGAAAGTGCTTTTCTGCCTCTATCTTATCAAGAGTACACACGCACATGTAATACCTTATAATTGTGAGTGCCCTTTGGTAGCTTTGAAATATAAATGCCAAGCGTGTCCAACAAGCGGGAGGCCTTGGAGTACCATGATAGTCTGATGACCTTGTGAGTGAAGCTGTAGGGAGGAAGTCAAGAGTAGTGCAATATATGATTTGCGAGGTTGAGACCCTTTGTGTCTATATGATGAATTTGAAGATGTGCAAGCATGGTAATTAATCTATATGCGAGGGCCACTCAGTAGATGAGAGCCTAGTACACCAAGCCTTTGTTGCACGTTTGTTCCAGAACGCGGTTCGGGAAATCCAATTAAGGTTTCCCGGAATGCAAATTTTTTTTGGGGTGCCAATATGGGTATCAGGTTAAAGGTGTTTTTAAGAGCAATTCACTATCTAGTTTGCTCGGAGTTCCAAGAGGAGTATGGTCCAATTTTGGGCCATTAAGCGATTCTTTTTCTACAATTCTTGTCTTTGTAGTAGTAGAGACATTTGTGAACCAATAAGTTATCTATTTGTCCTATTATATGATGAAAATTAGTCAAGAACATGGTTTGAAATGTTCTTAGTCATTAGTGATTGTACCTTTGGTTTGGTATATGCTCATAATGATGAATCATTTAACGTTAACAAAGGGAGAAACTAGATTTGTCTATGGTGTTTCATAAATTTTCTCTCTTCATAGTTGGGTTAGAACATTTTTCTGAACCATGTTGGTTGTGTTGTATGCTAAATTCTGAACAACCCTTTTCCACCACTTTCGTCATGTGTTTTCAAAAGTGAATGCCTACTTTATTCTGCTTGTGTACATGGGATCTTGACTACATTTCTTTTATCTTGCGACATATTATTGTTAAGTCTAGTTAATTATTGTAGAATCTTGATTCCTTTTTCATGTTTGCCTTTTCTAGATATTGCTAACTTTTTTATTTACATGATCCCATGTAAGCATTTTTTTTTTCCGAATAACTATTTATGTCTTGTAGGCTGTGACTACTAGTTAATAATTATCTATGTTTTGTATGATTTAATGGTGGGACAAATTTGTATGAGGAACTCATGTAGTGATGTTTTTGTGTGTGCATACAACTATTATAGGATGATGATCCCTTAATAGAGGATGACAAAGACGACGACGACGACGACGACGACGACGATGCCCCTGAGCTTGAAGAAGATCATGGAGAAGGTAGACCTCAATAAAACTACTAAATTTGAAGAAGGAAAAACTAGCTAGTGTTGTGACTTTGGTAGATTCATCTATGTGTGTATGGACAACTTTTTAACCAAGTTGTTTTTATACTTAAGCATGCATTGCGTATTCTAGTAAATCTGACTTGCAAGTATTTTTAGTTAGAAATAGTCAGGCGTATATGGCATGGCTAATCAGAAGCCAACAATGACTTATGTATTTTTACATTATTCTTAAGCTTTAACTAAAAGCTTTGTAGGTTTTGCCTAATTGCTCATGCTTTAAGATTGTTATGAACACAACAAATCAACTCAAACATTTTAGAAAACCCTAACAAGCATGCAATCGAAGAACACAACGTGAAGTGCCAGACAACAATACAATGACTACTACACAAGCATAGAGGGGAAGAGCCACACCATAGGGATAGCATGTAGGCTTCAACCTATATACTTCGTGTAAAGTTCCGTATAATAGCACCTCAAATCAGTCACCAAATTTTGAACTTTAGTCCTTTACGATACGTGACTTTAGTTGGTGCTCTTGGGCCGCGATGCAACATTCAAGGGACAACATCGACTTAATAAATATACAATAGACATAACAAAATAATGATCGTTTCAACTTTGCCCTTTGTGATCGTTGTGGTGGACTCAAAGGTCTATATGAAACACGAAGACAACATTTAGAAAATTTGTGATTGTTGATGAAAGTCCTATGGCATATATGTCTCCCTACATGTTCATCA
Source organism: Diphasiastrum complanatum (assembly GCA_029204225.1). Taxonomy (NCBI): domain Eukaryota; kingdom Viridiplantae; phylum Streptophyta; class Lycopodiopsida; order Lycopodiales; family Lycopodiaceae; genus Diphasiastrum; species Diphasiastrum complanatum. Next base: position 15,191,083 of record CM055108.1, read on the forward strand.
AGTTGAAGCAAATTTAGTAGCCTATGTTGCGCATGCTAGCGTATTCTATTTCTTTGGCCTCCATGGTTTTCATCAAAGCTTAGACAAATTTGTCCCTATAGGTGCAAGCATTTTCCTCAATGATTTAGGCCTCAATGCAAACTTTGAAACCCCTCACATGCTCTTGTGGAGGTCATGCTGAAGTATATTGGTGTCACCAAATCAAAACATGTGTAGTCTTTTTTTAGAGTTTCCTTGTTCATTCCATTCGATTGTTTAGATGTGTGGTGGCCAAGCTTCAAGTGTTTAAAGCACAATTTCTCTCCCTTGTCAAGTTTGTGGTAAGTCTCAGTCTTTTGTACATTAGTAGGTACTATGACACAATATTGATGTAGAGTGTATTCTTTGATAGTGTCATGAACTTCCAAAAAGTGTTTCTTACTTTTTTGATTGTGTCCTCTCATCTATTCATAATTTAGCTTTCTTGTACAACATCTTTTGACATTCATTCATTCATTTGTCACCCTTCATTTGAATACTTGTTAGGATCATTTGTCATTTGGACCCTGCTTCAATAGAGTTTTATTCATTGAGTGAGTGTATTATAACTCAAGAATGAAGAAACTAGTGCAATATTGTTACATTCTTTTGAATGATTTTAGTCCTTTCTATGCTTGCAGATCATGCCTCGCAAATCGAGAGGTTGTGATACTTCAATATAACTTATATCTTTTTTTAACACAATTCAGGAAACTTTCATCTCCTTCTAGTGTATTTTTAGAAGAGATTTTGTAATAATTCCTTGGTATAGGCTAAGAACCTTGTCATGACAATTACATGGACTACTGCAAATTGCTTCCCATCTAATTCGAACTCATTCAAACGGGTCTTAAAGCTTTTTGAAACACGTCCATCTTAGATTTGTTTTGAAGCATGTTAGTATTTGATTGTTTCTAGTATTTTGAATTTGTCTCGGTAACTCATCTCCATATTATGGTCCTTGGTTTTATTTATTTATTTTTAAATTTATTTTTAATTTTTTTATTTCATTTGTTTTTGAATTATTATCATTATTATTATTTCTTCTTTCTTCTTACTCATTATCTTTTGCTTCTTAGTCAACACTGGGTCTACCCAAGAGAATCCGGATTCTTTCCAAACCCAGTTAGCAACTTATGCTTAGGTACTGATGAGACATAAGCAATGTTGTTTGGCTAAGATTTTCTGTTTATTGAATTCTATATTATTGTTTTGATTTAGATCCTTGAGTTTTTGGTTGGTCGCCCCTATAGCTAATCTGATATTTTGCTAATCAAAAGATTTAAAACTAACATCTCTTACTCGATGTCCTGTAGGTAAGGTTCTTGTTGTTTAATGATAATTTTATGGCTCCCTTTTTTTTGGCGTGAACTTTGTTTGAGGTCGTAGTCTATTGCTTATTAGGTTAATCACTTGCTCTAGTTCACCTAGATATTCTTCTTTCCTCTACCTAGCTCTTGTTTGAAAAAGTTTTTAGAATCGCTGAAAAAAAAAAACCAAATTTTATTCAAGGTAGTGTGGCTTCATGAACTTTTTGGGATGAGAACTCTTCACTCCTTTTTTCCTTGGTTTAATCTTGAGAGTACGTCCAAGTTACGAAAGAGTAAAAACTTTGCCAAAAAAACTTCCCATGTTTTGGAGAACCCACTCTAAACCTAAAAACATTACACCTTTCATTTGCAATGGTCTGAAAGTTTGGAAACCTATATCACATCATAATTGCTACATTCCGCAAGCTGTGATCACATTTCCTCCCCTTCGTTCTCCTTGTCCTTCTTTTAAAACTCCTAACTTTTTGCCCCCTAGTAATGTTAACATGTCTCTAGAACGTTTGCTTATAAAGATTACATAAGGAGCTTATTTTATTTGGAACGTGTTATGTCTTTGGGTAAGTTCTCCCTTGATAAACTCTTTTAAGTCGCTTTATAACTTCCAAAGTTAATGTTAAAACTAAACTTGTTACCTCTAGTAAAGATCTACTCATCACAATTTCGACTTCGCCTGATCTTGACAATACAAGGAAACATGGAAGTAATTTCGACGTGTAAAATGGATTTATATGCCTAAATATAATCTAATCGCCCGATGTCATTCCCTGTTTTTCACTATTTTTAGAAAAATTACAATTTTCTTATAAAAAAGTAAAATTTGAATTTCTTTAGGTCATGTTCTGAAACACTTGTTTGGAATGCCTTGCTATTCTGAAATGTGTTCCATTTTGGAATGGGCAGTTATGGTTTGAACTGAAAACACAAATGAGACCTCAATGATATAGTGATAATAAGCTCAGAAACCCATTCCGAGGTTGGAATATACTGCCCTAAAATGTTTTAAAAAAAGGATAAAAGAAAAGCTTCCTTTCTTTTTATTTTCTTCCTTCCCTCTTTTGATTGCCTCTCTTTGATTGTTGCTTCGCTACTTCTGCAGCCTGCTGCTAGGAATTGTCCTGTTGCATTGAAAATGCAAAATGACTCATCATTACCACGGTTCTAAAATTAGTCAACAAACTGGTGTCTAGAATGCTAGTTCATGCTCTCACGTCCTAGAATCATCCTAGACATGTTGCAGATTCACCTGTTAGGAATCCTTTCTTACTAGAATGTTCAGAACAAAAGAGCTCGACAATGGCATTGCGTCGATCGTTGTGCCTCTTTGATCATTATGAGAGCTTATTCATGCAGCCATCATCATTTTCGTGCAGCCATTTTGGTTATGAGTCTACATCATTTTCGTGCAGCCATTTTTGGTATGAGTCTATTCATGCAGCCATGGCCGTTTTTGTTCTATTCATGCAGCCATGGCCATTTTTGTTTTATTCATGCAGCCATCGCCATCGCCATTGCCATTTTTGTCATTTTTTTCGTTTGTTGATTGGTTCTCAATATGCACAAAAACATAACAAGAAAAATGTGGTACGTGCTTAAAAAAGAAACATTTCAGGGTTCACACAACGACGCTTCAAACTATGTTGCTATAGGACTTGAGCATAAGATTGGTTGCGAAACAATCCACATACAACATCATGATGATCCTCCAAAACCAATTTCACGCCATTATGAGACAATCAGATCTCAGGATCAATGTTGAGCAACTTCCTAAACTAAGTATTCCTTAACAGCTTGAAAGCAAGACACAATCAGATCTATGAATCAATGGTGAGTGACTGTGTATATGTTTAGTAGAAATAACCAACCCCACACCTACACTGGAGATTCCTCAACAGCTTGAAAGGTAATGCTTTCTTTTTCAGGCTGAAAGTAAGAAATAGCAAATTAATGATGCTGAGTGCACACAGATCTTGGACACAAATGCATTTGACAGGAATTAGATTGTTGCCATTTGAATCAGGATCCGTTAGGGTTTGCATCTTCCTATTTGATTAATTAATAAATCGGGACCCTAGTTTATTGAAGCTACTACTTTCTGCCCTAGAAAGTGCAAGAAGTAGAAATATAGCATCAAACCTTCCAAGTATTAGCTATGCTGAACCATAGTTGCAGCGAAATGCATTTCAAACCGCGAAACATGCAAAAATTATTTTTTTTTTTGTTTTTTGGAAAAATAGCTTATGACTGAAATTTTTTCAGGGGAGCAATGGTCGTTTTGCCTCCCAGAAGTGCATTAGATAGGGCACAAACAGATAAAAGTCAGTAGCTATTTGGTTGTTATTTGCTCTGATTCTCAGTAATTGTTAATGCTACAGTTTGGGCCATCAACTCTATGGATGATGATCACTTTTGCAATCATTTCACTGGAGATGTGAGTGCAATGAGCATACAGTTGGGGGCATAAATATTGGGCCCTTATCGGCGCGCAATTGGACCCCATTTTTATTTACGGGGGGGTGCAGGGGGGGGGAGCGGCCCCCCTGCTACTGTCGCCGGGGGGGTCCAGGGGGGTACAATTGCTCTACAGTTCTCTATTTCTGTCCCACTGGAACCGGTTATCTGTGATCGTAACGAACAGGCTAGAGGTTAGTTTTGAAATTTTATTCTCGACAGAACTTGACCGACTTGTATCAGAAATGCTCGGCAACATACATAAAAATAATGCTCTTAATTAGAGCTTTCATCTGATACCCATATTGCCCCCAAAAAAAAAACACGATTCTGGACCGCGTTTCGGACCGCGATTCTGGACCGTGTTTCGGAATCAGAGTGCAACTATGTGCTGAACCATTTATAATCCATTCCAATCTGGAAATCCGATTTCTACAAAAATGAATAACGTCAGAAGAAGTCTCTGCAACTAAGAGTATATATATGCTTTGAAGAAAGGAGCCTATAGTGATGTAGAGATGAGGTTCACTAAGAGTCTATTTGTTCCCCCCCCCCTTTTGAGCAATTCAAGCAGCAATCCCTTCTGGATTGCTAGCAGCAGTGACCCTCAGAATTCACTGTGCCGAATGTGATGCAACTATGTTTTTCAGCTAGTGTATTCCATTGTCTAACAGGTTTAAGTTGTGTTAATCAGGAAAATTAAATTTGACATTTTTCTTTCTAAGAGGAAATTTCAAGATTGTTTAGCTGACTTTCACATCCTAGTCCAGACAACATGATGTGCTCAGTTCAGTAATCTGTTTGTGTTATTTCTAGATTCCTAATAATCGCTGGCATCTGTCATTGATGGATTCACATATCCACGCCCACCCCACCCACCCACATAGCAAACTTATGTTTTTTATGCAGGTGAGGATGGCACTGCCAATGGAAAGTCAAAACAAAGTCGCAGTGAAAAGAAGAGCAGAAAAGCAATGCAGAAGCTTGGAATGAAACCTGTTCTTGGTGTAACCAGGGTTACCATAAAGAAAAGTAAAAATGTAAGCTTGCTGTAATTTTTCTTGGAAGTCAAACATCAATCTCGGTGTTTTCTTTGTTTTTCATAGGGGTGTGATGGTAGGGGATCGGTGAAGTTTGACTTTTGTCTTACTTCATTCAAAGAGCACACCATGTTCTTTTGAACAATGGAAGTATGTAGCTGACAAGTTTTAGTGTGCTGCAGATTTTGTTTGTCATTTCGAAGCCGGATGTTTTCAAAAGCCCAGCCTCTGACACGCATATCATATTTGGAGAGGCAAAGATTGAAGATATGAGTTCACAGCTCCAAACGGCGGCGGCAGAGCAATTTAAGGCTCCGGATTTGAGTCACGTTGAATCAAAGCACGTGCATTCTGGTGCTTTGGATGCAGAAGATGATGAGGATGTAGATGACACGGGAGTTGAACCAAAAGACATTGAACTTGTGATGACCCAAGCAGGTGTCTCACGAGGCAAGGCTGTGAGAGCATTAAAAGCCACTGATGGTGATATTGTCAGTGCAATCATGGAGCTTACTGGATAAAATGGCTACATATAGTTGTTGCTGATGAATCTTCCTCCAGTTAGCGAGTGCTATTTTGGATCTTTTTTTGAACTTCCGTCAAACCTTACTATCTTAGAAAAGCCAATGTGGGTTATTTGCTGTATTTTCTTTTTAGTCTTTCATCAATGGAAAGTTTTGTGTGTTTAAGATGCAAAGATTGTTCATGTCTTTGCTTGTGAAATTGAGGTCAAGCAAAAGTTAGTATGTGAAAGGAGTTTTAAAATGATGGGGTTTTATTGCTCGTTTCAATTTGTATTCACTTGGTGTTGTCACAAACTGGTCAATTGCACTTCTCACGAAGTGCCCAATTGGACGCTGCTCCGATCAGCTTCAAACTTATCTTTCAGCCACTTAACCAGACCAGTGCAAAGAATATTTTTTGTTGCAAATGCACTCATGTGTTACTTCTTCCTACCTCAAGTGAATTAAGCGTAGGACTGTGAAGAACAGGCTATATAAGGTCAGTTATCACCGTCAATTCCGTCCAACAAAATGTCTCATGCACCATCATCTCTTAAAATAAATAGCACTTGATGATTTTTACATTGTCTACAGACATTGTGATCAACCATCTATTTTTTGATTAAAGGCCAGGTGCAAATGGAAACATGTTGAAAAAACTTGAAAGAAAGTGCTCAAATTGATCAGTTTGTTTCAAGGATTAAAAACTAAACATCTGGACTCTCCCTTTCAAGAGAGGCTTTGGGATGCCTAATTGACCATCCAACTTACGTGTCATGCAATCCATCCAATTAATCAATATTTTCCTTTGTTCTAAACAAATTTATGCAAGTTTTTGTCCTAAACATCCGTGTCTTCGTTTCCATGTGTGAATGCCACCATTTCTTTGTCATTTTGTCAGAATAGTCGATCTTTTCACGGACATTCCTGTAATGAGATATTACGTTATAATCAAGACCAAGTAACAAATTTTATCACTCTAGTATACTAATGATATTATTCCTTGGAGCAAAGTAGCTGTATTTCGTTGCAATAAGTTCTCTGGACTCAAAAATGTAGAAACAAGCTTATAGTTTTGTAAAGCTCAAAGCCTGTAATTGGAAAGTTATATTGAAGTGTTGTCAAGCTTTGCCTCAACATTATATCAAGTTTTGTAATCAATGGATTGAGCCTTTGAACATGTAATGGTTGAACGCACAAGAGAAACTCGTATTGAAAGACACATTTCTTTGATAGAAATCATAAGTAGGATAAATGCTAGATATAGAGATCCTAAATAAAATACACATCTATCCAAGCCACGAATGACAAATGTTTGATCACAACGAGAGATTATGGCAGAGCACAAGAGCTCAAACTAGATCACAAGAAGAAATTCTCATAATAGTTGTAGGGCACCTAATGCCTAGTTGGCTCCATTGTATATTATTTTCTATTCGGTGCTATTGATTGGTAGTTTTAAAACTTGGATTTGTTTAAGCCAACACAACCCAGTTGAGTAGGTTAGCACCTATCAATTTAAGGCATTAGGACTTTGCAATTATATCTCTTTGTGATGTACTTTTTTATTATTCAGTTAATCAATATATTGTTGAGTATTGTGTGCTCTTTGGTGAAGATCCAATAGTCGTCTTCTTGAGTGCCGTTTGGTGAATATCCGATAGTTGTCTTGTTGCTATGAATTTGTGGTTGCGTGTGTTGAGTAATGATTAGCAACTTTTATTATCGTCTCAGAGTTGTGTTGAGCACAATACGAGCTACTTATTGAGGTGATGGCTTGAAATGGTGGTGAAGGCCATTTAGGAGTTAAAAAACACAAAATTCAGTGGAGGAAAGCTCTATAGAGAGCTAGGGCTTGGCATTTTGTGAGTTTCTTTTTTGCCATGAGTCATTAAAAAGATAGCACATGGTGTATGCCACTACTTGAATGTTTATTAATAAGAATTGTGGTTTGGCACATAGTTAATTCCAAAATAAAATTCCAAAATAATTTTTTTTTGAAGTTAAAAAACATTTTTAGCCTCGTGCTAAAAAATGAATTTTTTTTTTTGACTGAATCACTTGGCACGTTGACAAGCTAGGTGATTTAGAAAAAAAAAAATTTCTAATTTTTCTAAATCACCTAGCTCGCCGGCATGCCAAGTGATTTTGTCAAATTTTTTATTTTACACTTAGCATGTTGGTTTGCTATCTTTGAAGACTTTAAATTTTTATTGGGTATCTATTTTTGACTTTGATGCTATCTCAATAAGCTATCATGACAACTCTCTGAAAGGTAATGTCATTTAACAGTCAGTTTGAGTAAGGTACTATCATTTACTTTTGAATTTAGATTGTTTTTACTTTTTCAAAGTTCATGGCAAAGCTCATCTTAATGATCACCTTTCATTTATTTTCTTGTAAATCTATAATAGTTGAGCATTCATGAATCTAACATTCGTGATCAAGAGAAAGGTTGCCAACCTTTGACAAGCTCATAGGAATCTTGATGTAGGAAGAGCAACGGCGAGAAATGGTGAAAGCTAGATGTCAAAATACTGACTATCGGGCACTTGCGACACGCCAAAAACAAGGCAAGGGCAAGGGCAAGAAGAAGTCTAAGTAGTAATTTGCCAAGTCTCAGGAGGATGAGGGATCTTCCAGTAAGACCTGCTTCCATTGTGGTAAAAAGGGCCATTGGAAAAGTGAATGTCGCAAATTCTTGGCAGAAGAAGGCAAGGAGAAACCAAAGCAAGCAGGTAACCTTGTCGATGAGGGTGAGATTGAAGACTCTAGCATCTTCATATCTGCATTGTCATCTAATCAAGATGATCAAGCGTGGTATGTTGACTCGGGAGCCACAAAACACATGACAAGTAACAAGAATTGGTTTAGTAGCATGAAAGTGTTGCATAATGGAACATCCATTTCACAAGCAAATGGCGAGGTGTGCAAGATCAAGGGGATAGGCACTGTTTCAATCCAACTACCTAATGGAAAAAACACGATGATCAGGGAGGTACTTTACATACCAAGTTTGAAGAAAAATCTACTTTCTATTGGAGTCATTACTGATCAAAAGTTGAAGGTAGAATTCGCCCATGATCATTGCTTTGTGAAGGCTGTGAACCAAAAGTTCAAAGTTATTGCATATGGAGTAAGGGAGCCCAATACAAAATTGTACAGGTTGAATGCTACAATCAAGGGGCAACATGGACTCGTATCATCCATTCCATCGCAAACTGAGTTGTGACATAAGAGGCTTGGTCACTTGAACTTGGGAAGTCTCAATTTGATGAGGAAATTGGAGATGGTAATAGGATTGCCTACCATTGAAGACCACTTGAAATCGAAATTACACTATATGTATAGTGTAATTTCGTTTTGAGAAATACAGTTGCTATGTGAGCTTGCTGTGGAGAGTGTTTTCTGTCTGTGTTACTGTGTAGCATGATCTGTGTTCCTGTGCAAAGCAAATTCTAAGTGAGATGCCCCATCCTCTTATGCCAAACCTCTTGAATAGGTATAAATGCTCACTTGCCACACATCCAACTTGGTTAGCAATAACAAAAACATCTAGTTTGAATAACTTCTCTTGTCTTTTACCTTTTGCAATCAAGACATCCTTCCTTTTGATCATACAAGAATCTCCATCAATATTAAGACCATTGCTTAGCATTTGACTCACACTAAGTAGTTCTTAGTAATAGCTGGAACGAACAAAACATCCTTCAAATGAACATTCCTATTTGTGGAGAGAGAAATAGAAATTGTGCCAATTGCACACTCACCATCATTGGCCATGTATATCACCCTCTTGTTATCTCCATATTCCAACAAGGGAACAACCTCTCCTTCCTTAATGCTCTCATCAATGCAAGCTAACTCATCACTTAAAGCCTTCACTCTCAAATAAAAGTATTAGAACTCTCTTCTTTCTATTGAATGCTTTGAAAAAATTTTCTTCTTAGAGTCAATACTCTAGAAGTAGACTTGGCTTCATAAAGCTTCTTCAAAGCTTCCCAAGCCTCTCGAGATGAGTTGGACTTACAAATCTCCTTAAGTAGCTCATTGGTAACATTCATCTTGATCATGTGTAGAGCTTTCTTAGCTCTCTTGTCATATCTCAATTGCTCTTGTTGATCCAAGGGTCTCTCCTCCAACCCTACAACAACATCCATCAACTCATGCATTTTAAGAAGTGATTCCATCCTCACCTTCCATGTAGAGTAGTTGGATGAGGTAAGCTTGTCATTGCCTTCCAACATGAATCCACATATTGTAGCCATGTTGCAATGACCTGATGTTTCTCTTTCAACATGTTCCAATGCACAAAGCACTATTTTGAAACACAACAAATGTTTCCAAAAAGAAGTCACAAAGATATGGAACCTCTCAATGCTCTTCTTGCACTTATTTCTAGCAAATGAACACATAGAATGTAGAAATCCTGATCAACCTTTGATCTACCAACAATCTAATGAAGCTTGCCACTTCCTAAGATTGAAAAACACTCTATTGAATTCCAGAAACCTCACAAAATAGAGAAAATAATGTTTCGACAACATCATAAAAAATTGAATAACTTATATTCTACATGCAATTGTCTAAAACTTGATATATAATCTTGTAGCCTCCAATGAAGCCTTATAAATGCATAGAAATAGGCCAATTCCAGTAAGCCAAGTGTGAAATCAGAATTCCTCAATTTCATAAACCTAAATTGAGTTTTGATCTACAAGATATTAATTCTACACATGCAAATTTCTTGATTTTTGAGTAGAAGCTATTCTAGCATGCTCTAGAGATAGAAACTCCTCCAAATAAGAACTTGATCAAACATCAAACATAAGTTGAAATGAAATTTTTGTCTATACAAAAACAGTAAGCTACTGTATTTCACATGTGTGGATCCGAGTATAACACAAAATGAGCATTCTACACACAAGATTGCAAGATATTACCAATATAGTGCATGAATGGATAGATGAACCCAAGAGAACTCATGTATAAGCATGAAATGAGATGAGAGAGAGAGAGAAAGCTTCTCTTCCCACATGTGTACAACCATGTATAGTAGATCCATGTCTCATTAATATGTCCGATTGATTGCACACTGACTGCAAACACTGAATAGCCTACTTCGGAATTTCAAAATTCCGGTTGCTGAGGTTTTGATTCAGCCGACAACCCTTGTCTCTGAATCCTCACATAGTCTCAAGCTTACCAAGCTTCTGTGTGTTAAACTCTCTACACCAGTGTTTCTCCTTACGTCTTCAACCCGCCGTAAACCCCGAACTCTCAGAAGACAGTTCTCCCGAAGCTCTCTTCAACGATGATGATGTACTGTGTACACTCCCTGTACAGCTCTGATACCAACTTAGAATTTGCTTTGCACAGGAACACAGATCATGCTACACAGTAACACAGACAGAAAACACTCTCCACAACAAGCTCACATAGCAACTGTATTTCTCAAAATGAAATTATACTATACATATAGTTGTTCACTCAGGCAACCCATGCATGACCCAGGTTGCCATTGGCGGGACGCGTGTCCCATCGACTTGCCTCGTGACGAGGCCAACTGATCCTTATCCACTGATAGGACCCACAGTACAATAGCACAGTGATTCTACTTTAATTCTAACTATCTCAACTACAAGTCATTGGAGGTAATGGCTAGGAAGAAGATTGTGATAGGTCTTCCAAGTTTCTTAAGTGGTATCAAACATGTTTGTGAGACTTGTGCTTTGTCTAAGTCACATAAACTACCTTATACTAGATCTATATCTAGATCTACAAAGACTTTTCAACTTGTACATTCGGATATTCATGGATTTACCCATATTGTCCATGTATCCGAGGCTCAGACATCGAAAGAAGTCTGGGACATCTTGAGTACACTATACGAAGTGCGAGATATAGCTTCCAAGCTACACCTCAGGAAGAAATTTTACTCCCTCAAGATGGCGAATGGTGATTTCCTACATAATCACATCAATCATTTCAAGGACCTGCTAAGGCAAATGGCCACTGTCGGATCCATCATAGAAGATCAAGACGTAGTGATGCAACTACTTACAAGTTTGCCAAGCTCATACAACAGCTGGGTGATGATCATCACGACACATCCAGAACTGACTCTTTCGAGAGTCATTACTATGTTGTTGCAGGAAGACACGCGGAGGAACGAAGCCTCAAGTTTCTCAGTTGATTTTCATGCCTTACGTAAAAGCACTGTACTTTAGGACCATAAATGGATCTACAAAAGATCCACAAGAGTGATTGGATGCTTGCTTAACAATCTATCAAAAAACTAGACACACAAAAGTGGATCTATATTGGCAATTTGACAAACAACAAGCATTAACAATCAAAAGCATCGATCAACATTGAAATCCAAGCCCACACATGTGTACTACAGGCTGTAGTACGACCTTCAACCTGAGAAACAAGTAGAAATCGATTAGGCTTCATTTGGATCACAAAAACTCAATGTACATAGTGAACTAGCTTGAGATTGCCAATGAGCTCCAAAATTTTTCTATCTTCTCACTATGGGAGCTTGGAATACATAGCAAATTTGGCTTCCTTCTTGAAGTTAGGTGGATTTCCAGCATGTAATAAGGAAGTTAACTCAGCCTTTTTGCCCTAAAATGAAACCCTAGTCTATTTCCTAGAGTCATGCTTGGTAGATAGCTAGTTGGTCAAATTTTCACCTTAAATCTAGGATTTAGGTCCTATAAACTACGAATCACTACCAAAATGATGACCACCCTATGGACTTGACCTAACCTACATTAGGAGTGGATTGACACATGGCATCTTGGCCTCACATGTGTGGAATCCACTTATGTACAAAATTTACATTATACTACATGGTTTTTTATCAAGCTAGATTTGCCAATTTTTGGCAATTCTTCACACTCCTCAAATTTAGCTTGATCTATTTACAACTCTCTTTCTAGATGAATGAATGCTTTTAGAAGTGTCTAAAAAATCCAGCTACAAACAAGGAACTTTTGAGACTTCAATAGAGAATGATGTCCATGAAGGATCTTTCACCACCTCTTAAAGGATCTCTTACAAGATGTTCCACAAATGTGTCTGTATACATGTAGCACACTTCAAAAACTATACATCATGCCAAGCCATGGATTCCAAGGCATTTTGTGCACTTGAAGATACATCAATAAAGCTATTAAGTGCATACATAATGTTGCCAAAGACAACTTGCCTTGCTTGATCCATATGATTGAGCCTAGATGGCTCCATCTTGATACTCATGGTTCTTCTTGGAGTCCTCGGGTCTTGAGCTTGCTCCTCCACTTGACTTGACTCCAAACCATCAATGAATTGAATAAGGTGTTGATCCAAAGGTGCTTCTTCAAGTTTACAAATCTTCCACTCTTGAAAGATCACATTTTCACCATTGACAGACTCTTTGGTTGAAACCAAGTAGATTCTACAATCTCTACTTGAAGAGCAAAACACTACCATTATTCCTATCATTGAAATAGGATAATCTTTGGTCCTTACATTGGAATGGTCATGCACAAAGCATGTGGACACAAAGATTTCCAAAGCGAATGATGTTTCATCTTTTATGACTCTATTCAAGCTATTACAAAAATAGTTATCAAATGAAATTGCTTATCAACAACAAATGTAGATTTCAAAGCATCCCATTTCATTGTCTTGTCATACAAAGTAATAAACACCATGGATCTTAAAGGTAAGAAACAAGTCACCTCATGTCTACTACAACTTTCCAAAAAGTATTCAAAGATAGTAGACTCTCCAATGCTCACCACCCACACTTTGCCAAGCTCATTCTTTCAAAAGCAACACTAGATTCCAACTTAAACAATCTTCCATGTTTAAATCCCTTTGCAATGCAAACATCATTCTTCAAGATGAAGCAAACACCATGCTTAAAGTGGACATCCAAACAACTTTCTAAGAGTAGACCAACACTAAGCATATTCTTGGTGATTGATGGTACATAAAGGACATTTTCTAGATCCATGTATTTTGAGGATTCTAGACACAAAGAGATGGTGCCAACACCATCTATCCTACACTCTTCATCATTTGCAGTAAAGACAAACTTTTTAGCAACATTGAAAGAGTGTAAGGTTGAGAAAAAGTCCTTTTCACAAGACATGTGGGAGCTAGCCCCACTATCGATCCACCAATTGTCTCTTGAATTGCTATTGCTTGTTGGTGAGGATGTAGATGCCATCAAAAATACATCTACTTCATCCTCCTCCTCCTCTTTTGCAAGGTTTCCTTGTTTGTCCTCCTCCACTTGTGCTCTTAGCCTCTTGTAGCATTCAGATGCATAGTGCCCCTTCTTTCCACAAAAGAAGCATTTTTGCTTTGACTTGTCCTTTGAACTTGATGCATCATCCTCTTCTTTGGCCTCTTTGGATGCTTCTTCTTTCCATTGGTCTTCTTTTTGCCCTTGAATGAGAAATTGGCTTTCTCATCACCATCCTGCAAAGACAAGGAACTCATTGCATGGAGAATCCTACACTCTTTAGCCACTAATACATTGTGAAGTTTTTCTATAGTTGGCAAAGTGTCTTGGATGGCAAAACTTTGGACCAAATTTGCAAAGTACAAGCTCTCCATCATGAATCTTCTCTCCAATGGAAGCCAACTCCCTTTAATCTTGTGCACTCTCCTCACTTCTTTTCATGCTTTGCAAAATTTGATTTCTAAACATGAGAACCCTCGAAGTGTTACTAGATTCATAGATTGATTTAAAGACTCCCAAGCCTCTTTAGCACTAGTACATGCTGATACTTCTCTCAACAAATCATTGCTCACATTCATCTTTACACAATGAAGTGCAAGCCTAGATCTCTTCTTGTATCTAGCTAACTCCTATGCACCTAGAGGTTCATCTTCATCTTCAATCAAGAAATCATAAAGGTCTTGGAGCACCAAAAGTGACTCCATCCTAACCTTCCAAATAGCATAATTTGTAGAATTCAATCTCTCACTAGTTTCTAGAAGGTATGCTCCAGTAGATCCCATCTTACTAGTGACTTCTACAAACAAGAAATAGATTTGATTGACTTGAAACTCAAAAAGGTCTCACACTTGCAATGTTCCACTCAAATTTGATTTCTAATCCAACAAATGGACTTATAATCATAGTTCTATCATTACCTCACAAAGTTGGAATGAAGATAAGATGAAGTGAAGACTACTTTCAAACAAATATTGCCAAGAGATGGATTTGATTGTCTCTAGAATCTCACTAAGGTCTCTCTCTTGTAGTGTTTCACTCAAATTAGATTTCTAATCCAACAAATGGACTTATAATCTCAGTTCTAGCACTCCCTCACAAAGTTAAAATGAAGATAAGATGATGTGAAATCTACTTACAGTCAAATCTTGTCAATTTTGGCTATTTTTGGACAATAACATGACTAAATCTCCCTCACACTTTTTGATGTACTTTCAAGACCTGTAAAACAAGTTTAGAGGACCTGATTTCAGCCTAGATTGATTAGATCTCATGACCCTATTCAAATCTAATCAATGGCACTCAATCTTGGTAGCTTATCCTAAGATTTCCACCAGAAATTAGCTCACAAATTGAATTTCTTTGGATCAAATGAATACCATGCATTAAATGCAGGTCTAGAGGTGCCCACACATGTGGATAGTATAGATTTGGACCCTCACCAAGTTTGGGATCAAATCTCCTCACCAAAATCAAGATTCTAGCTTGCCCTCTCAATACTAGTTTTTAGCACCAAAACTTGCTAAAAATGGATTTGCATTAGATCAATGGCTTACGCTCTTGTACTTGGCTCTGATACCATGTGAGACTACTGTAATTTAGGACCATAAATGGATCTACAAAAGATCCACAAGAGTGATTGGATGCTTGCTTTACAATCTATCAAAAAACTAGACACACAAAAGTTGATCTAGATTGGCAATTTGACAAACAACAAACATCAACAATCAAAAGCACTGATCAACATTGAAATCCAAGCTCACACGTGTGTACTACAGACTGTAGTACGGCCTTCAACCTGAAAAACAAGTAGAAATCGATTTGGTTTCATTTGGATCACAAAAACTCAATGTACATAGTGAACTAGCTTGAGATTGCCAATGAGCTCAGCAACCTCACTATCTAAGGATCCAATCAAAATTAGGGTTTTGAAAAAATCACAAAAAATTGACTATTCCAAATCTACATGCAAATGCTGAAAATTTGATATGCAATCTATAAGCCACCACTTAGGCTGAACCAATGATTCAAAAATCGGCCAGATCCAGCATGTGAATTCAAAAAATGGAATTGAACAAGTATATTGACCTATTTAGTGTTTTGATCTACAAAAGATCCAATCTACAAAAGCAAAAAATCTGATTTTGGTGTAGAATCCTCTCTAGCATGCTCTAGACTTGATATCTTCACCAAATCATTGATAGATCTGATTTCGTCCTTCATAACCTGAAACACAAGCTCTGATACCATGTGAAAGATTTCAGATCCTTAAGATCCAATCTACTTGAATGATCTTCGGTTAGAAAGAGAAATACACTACCAATTTCACCAATGTAGAAAAATCAGCATCTACACACAATTTGAGATGCAAACACTAATAGAACTTGATCAAACTTGAATGAAATGATTATGTACTGTTGCTGTTCGTACAAAACCAGCAAGCTAATGTATTTCACACATGTGGATCCAAAAATAGCAAATATAGATCATTCTACACATAGAATTGCAAGCAATCACCAAGATAGTGCACCAATGGATAGTAGAACCCAAGAGAACCATGTATAAGCATGAAATGAGATAGAGAAGAGAGAATTTGACTCTCTCCACGAGTTACATCCTTTTATAGCAGGTCCAAACCCTATTTGGCCACTTGGCTTTCCCACCAAATGCTAACCCTACCAATTTTGGGTCTAGATTCAATGTACCCAACTTATTCAAATTGAATCTACTCAAACTCGCATTCTATCTTTCCCACACTTTCAAAAAGTGTTTATTCAAATGAAATTTAGACTGATGAACTTTGAAAAGTCAACCTCTAAGTCTAAAACGAGTTTTGGCCTCAATATGCCAAATATGGAAGTATTGCAAAATGTGATGAAACTAGTTGAATCTTTCACACAACCTGAAGGATACGTTCTGGAAGATATGATGTCTGTAAACTCCACAAAGCACTTTACGGCTCAAAACAGTTTGTCAGAGCTTGGTTTCAGAGGATCAACACATTTCGCATCAAACAAGAATTCAAACCAAGCACTGCTGATTGCAACGTCAATTCCAAGTCAATGCAACAATCCTTCATTATCATCACCTTATACATGGATGATACATTGCTCTTCAGCAACAATACCAATTTGGTCAAGGATTTTTAGCAGATGCTGTTTTCAGAATTCGACATGACTGATCTGGGTGAAGCTCGCTTCTATCTGGGCATTCAGATCCACAGAGACAGAGCGAGACGACTGATTTACATCACTCAACAAAGGTATCTTCACAATGTTCTTAACAGATACAATCTAATGAATTATAAATTAGCACTCACCGATGGATCCAGGCCTGCATTTGTCAAAGGACCAATGTCCCCAGACCAAGTAGGAAGAGGAGCAGATGAGAGAGTATTCTTATCGATCGATACTTGGATCTCTCATGTATGCAATGGTCTGTACAAGACTAGATATCTCTTTTGCAGTAAGCTCACTTAGCGAATATATGGCTAATCCTAGCATAACCCATTGGAAGGCTCTCATAAGAGTCATGAGGTATATTCGAGCTACCATGGATCAGTGCATCTACTATGGAGATGTCAGCAACAACAATCTTCATCAGCTCAGTGGATATTCTGATGCAAGCTGGGGAGGAGATGTAGACAATCGTAAGTCCACATCTGGATTTACATTCTTCTTCAACGGCGGTCCTATCTCATGGAACAGTCGTACACAAACCTCTATCGCACTTTCTTCTACAGAAGCAAAATACATTGTTGCTTCTCAATCTATTAAGAAAGCATTTTGGTTGAGAAATTTACTGTCAAACATTAATTTGTATCAGTACAACCCTACAATTTTATTCTATGATAGTCAGAGTGCTATTGCCTTATCGGCCAATCCCAGATTTCACTCTAGGAGTAAGCACATTGAAATCAGATATCACTACATCAAGGGCAAGGTTCTCAACAAGGAGGTGACCTTAACGTACTGCAAAATGCAGGACATGGTTGCAGATATATTCACGAAGGCATTAAGTGTTAATGCACACAACAAATTTTGTGCATTGCTCAGTCTGAAGATCAAGGCATTCACGGATCCAGATTAAGAGGGGATGTTGGATTTATCTCCTCTACTCTCCCAGATTCTATTTTAATCTGCCTCCATTCATGCTACATTTTTACTCATGTTGTCACACAGTCTACATATTTACATGTAAAATAAGACATGTGAAAAACTCGACTGTCTGCATAAATATAAGTAAATTTTCACAGGCAAAAAAGGCGAAAAATGCGACACTGTATTTTTACACGTGATTTGTAACAGGCGAAAAAGATGACATTGCCCTACAAAATGCTGAAGGTGCCCTAGGAAAAGCGAATGCACCCTACAAATTAAATCCTAAGGCATTTTGTTTTTCGCAATTAGCAACAGCTTGGCTGGTAATTTGGCTTGACCATGAGAACCTCTGAGCTGATCCAGATCCTGGGCCAGTGCATTGATACTCTCCATAGAAGAGAGTTTTGAGAGCAAAGTCTCCAGCCCACTCAAGCCAGCCGGCAGGATTGATCACACTCCCTTCATAGGATTTGAGAAAGACTGTGCGTGAGTATTCCTTCCATGGCCTGCCCAGATATGTTGGGAAGTTTTGAATCACCTTTCTCAGATTAGAATCTCCATCCACAACGGAACCTTGAAAGACTAGACCTGTGTTCTGGTTTGGATCGGTTCTCCCTTGTGCAGTGTACGTGTTCTTCTGCTGAGCAAGAGGCACTCGAGCTAAGAGTGTGGAATCTTGGAAAAGAGCTGCAGCATTTCCAAATATGTAGTCTACTGTGCCGTAGATCATGCACTGTCTGTAAAATTGACGCTGTGAGTGCGTGTACAGAGTATCTTGATAGCCTTCAAAAGAGCATTTGTAGAAAGCTGCTTGATCTGCACCAACTCTTAGAGCTACTGCTTGATGTTTTGCTGCACCTGCGGTGTTGCGGAATGTAATATCCCGAGCAAGAAACCCGTTGCCCGTCACAGCTACAAGAACGGTAGAAGACTCAGCTTTTATGAAAAGCTTAACTATAGAAGGAAATCTGCTAGATCCAATATGGTAACAAAAAACAGAACCTTGCATGAGCATAGAAAGAACAAACATAATCGGCAGCCAAGTCTAAAGGTTAAGAAAATCCAATGCCCTGGAAGATTACGAAAATCGATATATCTGAGCAGTTTAGAGACTAGGAAGATCTTAGAGTGTATGTTAAGTGAGTCGGTTCAATGGCAATGGAAACGGGCTGGTACATGCTTTTGCAGCACCTTCTGCAGGTCTGTTGATGCTCGGAGAGCTGGTTATTTAAAACGAATCAACAAGTGTCTTACCTACAGTTGCAGAAGTGAATGTGGTTGCTCCATCGACCACGTTCTTGTTACCAGATATGATTGTCTGGCCAATCCCATCTCCAACAAACATCAGATTGGTTTTGGATTTGGAAACATCGACGTTTTCGAGGTAGACTCCGCCTTTAATGTAGATTGTGTATCTTTTCTTGCTCTTTATTGGGGCTGCATCGACCGCATCTTGAATCTTCGAGTAATGTCCACTCCCATCCTTTGAAACGATGACGTCTCCCATAAAAAGAGCAGGATCTTCTAGATGTCTCGCGACATCTGATTTAAGCCATGTCGGAGGAGTGGTATATTTCAAGCTTATTTCTTCTGGTGATGAGTAGAGTGAGACCACAAATGTCAGCGCGATGCTAAGAAGCTTTTCCGCTGGAATTCCCAGCAAATGCGTCAAGCCCATCGATGCATGTAGTATGATAGGTCATCGAAGCGCTCACCCAGGTATGGATGTCCCAAAGAGCTGCATAAGATAGCATCTGATTGAAATCTGATAGGGCTTCCAGAGCGCTATGGATAAGATCCGATGCGTCTCCAAGAACTTCAACACAGTCACGCAAGGCTGCAACCTCTCTTGTCTCCACCTTCGCACTATTTGCACGATTCTGAGATCCTGCATGCAGAAGTCCTGAAAGATAATGCAGCTCTTTCACACCCTTTAGAGCAGCTCTCATGGATTTGCCTACCAAACCCACATGACTATTCTTCTTCACCACGCTCTGGATGTCTGAAGCAAAGCTTGAGAGAGACGAGATGCAAAATTCAGGGTACCGTGACAGCTTACACAGTTCCACATACGATGGAGGTGATCCTACATGAACTCCACCCTGATGCAGAACATCGTAGCTGGGATAGATGACTGTAACGCACATCACAAATGCTAGAAGAACTATAACAGAAGTGGAGGCTATGATGCAGCCTTTTTTGCTTCTGGGCGGTTCATCACTCGATCCAACAAGAAAATAATGTCTGTTAGAACTCATTGCTTCTTCCTGGTTTGGTCACTACCATAGAATGCAAATTACCACTGAGCAGAAAGCACACGAGATATAGAATTGCTGCCTTCCAAACATTGTTGGCAGTCGCTCCACTTTATAGCTTCCAATAGGACACATTCTTCTCGTGATCGAAACTCGAAATATACATACGATGTGGTCCAATGTGACTGCAGCTGAGGAAGAAGAAGGAAGACTAGCAGATCATCTAGATCTGACACATGCTGCCACCCCCTGCCAAACTATTAACGTGTAGGATTTATCTGCTTTCGTTCCTCTAAATCAATATAAGGAAAATTCATTCAATATATCGAGAATCATGACTACTAAGAGAGAAGAGGGGTGCTATTAAAATATGTTTTTTCACCCACATATGCTTTCTTTTTTGCAAGGATAAGGATTAAGTTTTATGCATACATCATCAATTACGAAGTCAATCTCAAAAAGAGATGCAGACTTGTCACTTACTAGACTCCTAAAGCAACACGGAAATGATAAATCGCAAGGATTTTTTAGTAATGAATTTTATATAAACAACGAGTAGCTGTTAATGGCAGCCTGCTTAACATCAGTGATCAGATTATCAGCCTTATCCTTCAGTCGTAGAAATTTAGCTTGGAAAACTTTGAAAGCTCCCCAGCCTGTATGTGTGTGTGATGCCAGGCTCTAACTAGATGCTGTAAACACAAAATTATGATTGGTTTTTGTTGTATGTGACGCTGAGTAGGAAAAAATTAAAGTAAAACTTTGTGTTATTTCTCTTCTGCTTGTTTAGCAGTGAATGAAGCATGTCTAGATCAAATTGCTGAGTACAGATCTCAGCTCAAGTCTGGACACCGCTACCAAATCTCCCCAGGGGCCAGGAATCTTCCGAATCAGGATTATGCTGATGTCTAGGTCCTGGACAGGCTTTATGTACTAATGCCCATATGGCGTGACACTCTGTTATTAGTTAGCGTCTATTGTTTGATGCACCTGACATGGAAAGTGTCATAAAAAAGCTCATCCAAGGGTACACATTATGTGTGTGTGTGAGAGAGAGGGAGAGAGAGCGCACTGGCATTTATGCAAAAAAATGCTCATCCAAGGGTACACATTAGGAGAGAGAGAGAATGTGTGTTCTTAAATGCCAAAAAATGCTCATCCAAGGGTACACATTAGGAGAGAGAGAGAGAGAGAGAATGTGTGTTCTTGTGTGTTTGATGGTATTAGTAGCATTGCTTCCCTAAAACTTATAATCCCTTAATCCCTGAAAAAAAGCCTACAAGATTTTTAATTCACCTATTAATTTTCTTTTTTTAAGTTTTCATAACTTAGATGTTTAAGCACTTATAGGTTATGAGCTTATCAAATAGTATTCTATAGGTTTCAATTTTCATATAAATTGGTAATCAATTTTTTTTTGGTTTCAAATTTTAGGAGTAATCAGTTTGGCTCCCACTTTAATACATTTTTTTAGTGGCCCATAATAAAGTTTTAACAAAGTGCATGCCATTTTACTTGTTGTTAAACACAAAGAACATACAATTATTGCTTAATCATTCTAATATGTATGAATATGCACAAATTTAACATTGTGATATTAATTATTGCATTATCATTTCTGAGTTTATAATTGTTCTCTGTTTTTTTTTAAATCTTGCCTTCCAAATCATGCATCTCAATTTGGCAAAATAATACAAATTTACATTAATAAATCATTTTGTTGACTTAATAAAGCCTTCCAAATCATGCATCTCAATTTGCTTGATGGCAAAGTAATACAAATTTACATTAATAAATCGTTTTGTTGACTTAATAAAACTATCTATATAAACGTAAAGCTTTATATGAATCTACCTACTTTACGACACATAAATTTTTTGGATTTCAGAAAAGCTGTCAATTTTTTTAAAGTCAGTTTATTGTAAGTTTTTTATGAAGTTAGTTTTAAGAGAAAGATGCTAGTTCCATTCCTATACTTTGCCAGCTTTCTCGAACATTGACCTAAAGTTTGAATCTATTGAAATCCTAATGAAAAAGGATAAATGCCTTGTAAAACTGTATAAAAATTTGAGATGTCTTGAATTTGTCTTTTTTAGCCTTCTCCTTACGATTTTGTAGGCTTTTGGCCCATGAGTTGCTAAAAAGCCTACAGAAAATTCTTTTATTAGGTTTTATGTTAGGTTGAAAAAAACGATTTCCGCAGGCACTCATGGCAATGCTACTCTCTCACATAATCTGCACCTTTGGATGGACATCTTCTTGTACTTGGCATTAAAGTGTGTTCTTACAGGAGGATTATACAAGGAGTATTTTTATTATTATTAGTCTACCAAGCATGACTCTAGGAAATAGACTAGGGTTTCATTTTAGGCCAAAAAGGCTGAGTTAACTTCCTTATTACATGCTGGAAATCCACCTAACTTCAAGAAGGAAGTCAAATTTGCTATGTATTCCAAGCTCCCATAGTGAGAAGATAAAATTTTTGGAGCTCATTGGCAATCTCAAGCTAGTTCACAATGTACATTGAGTTTTTGTGATCCAAATGAAACCAAATCAATTTCTACTTGTTTCTCAAGTTGAAGGCCATACTACAGCCTGTAGTACACACATGTGGACTTGGATTTCAATGTTGATCAATGCTTTTGATTGTTAATGCTTGTTGTTTGTCAAATTGCCAATCTAGATCAACTTTTTTGATAGATTGTTAAGCAAGTACATAATCACTCTTGTGGATATTTGAATCCATTTATGGTCCAAAAGTTACTGTACTTTTATAATTATGGAATAGAAAACAAGTAAAAATTACAATACAATGCTACCACATAGACATAGCTTGATTGTACCAATCCATATTCATATCAATGAAAATCCCACAGATGGATTGTATACAAGTAATATTTTATCCATATTTTGATGATAATATGTACATGTTTATGTATATTTGAATTGTAATAAAAATAAAATTTCTATTCAGTATTTTTTTCTATATTTTCTTCTATAGCAAGAGAAGCATAAGATAAAATTGCTTGCTCTTGCACTATTTCCGGATTAGGAGTTTGATAGAGCACAATCTCCTGTCCTGATAGTTGCACTTCCTCTTCACTGGGAAGGACGTGTATGGATCCATTGATTATAAATTATTTGCTTTCTGAACAATCTGAAAGGTTATCAAAGCACGGACATTTTATTTTATTGACAATTTTAATCATGCAATAAAAAGTAAGTAATAAACTACTATTAACATATTGAAATTAGTATATATTTTATAACAATGTTAATTAAAATAAAATCACTAATCGCATAACCACCAAAATAAGAAAAAATAGTATTTATTTTTGTATTTTAGTGTATTCGAATGGAGAATCATCGTTTAATGATTCTTCATCTGGAATTCATATGAGATGTCTACAATACATAGTGTGTAGGGTCTTTTCTTTAAAAATTTGTTGATTTCTTTGCAATCGTCTTTTTCAATAGTATAGAAACATGGCAGATCATGACGTTCTTGGGGAGGTAGGTCTCTGTTTGATCTTTCTTCACAACAGTCTCACCTCGTGCAATCCGCTCCTTGTTTTTCTTTTCTACCTTAGCCTTCAAAACGTGTCTCTTAAATTGCTCTAGAAAGACTTTTTTTTTTTCTTTAGGGCTCTGAAAAAAGAATAAGCTATGCTTAGCATGGAATAACCAAAATTAAAAACATAACTTAATTATAAAATACCTATACTAAGCATGGATAAAGTGAATACCATGTCTCTAAATAAAATAAAAAGGGAGTTAATGCTTCATTCTTACTACTCAGAGGATAAAGCCTCTAGCACTCCTCAAAATCTTGACAATTCAATCCTGTCAGAAGTGCTTCTTAAACTTTCATAAATAATTTGTGCCTACAAAATATAAAGTGCATATGTTAGAATCTTCTTTTAGATTAAAACTTGGATGAATAAGAGAGGTCAAGGAAAAAAATATATTTCCTAAAATAAAAATTACCTCTGAAATTCTTTTCCCATTTATGCAAGGGAGAGCTGTCCATCAGCAATTCTTGAAAGAACACTTATGATTAATTTTGTTGAATTAATTTCTTACATATTCTTCCACTCGGATATTCCCATTTCAGTAGGAATGGGTTTCAATGTCTGAGTGAAAGTTAATTTTTTTGGGGTTTTGCGGCCCCTTGCGCTGGTTGGCCTTTTATTTGAAATTTTTTCAATTATCAAAAATTTTGTCAACAAGGGCCCAAATCTATAAAAATTATGCAAAGTATTAGAATAAATAAATAAATAAATAATTTTATGCTAAACATAGGACCTTTGACGATTTAAAAAAGAATTTAGCTTAGGCTGACAAGCATAACAAAAAAAATATCTATGATGAGCATAGCAAATAAAATTTATCTGACCACTATGAAATGCTAGCTGATAAAAGTTGTCGTATTTTGTGAGGCTTTGAGCTGGATTCTTTGCATCAAATGGTAGGCCAATCTCTTGCGCACAGAGCGTTTTGAGCTCTAACTGATTAACATCTCCGACTTTGGAGACTCTGATATATTCTTCATGAAAAAATCAAATTCTTTGGATTACAGTCATTTTCATTCTGTAATCCTGATAAATATTATGATCCATACAAGGAGTTTAGCTTCCTCCATCGCGAATCCAGCAAAGGATATGGCACTGATACTTCGGAAGGAAGCTATGTGAGGATATTTCTGGGATAACTACTTGTGGGCTTGTAAGCTATGAATGCCTCCGAGAACAAGAATATGATAAGAATCAAGATTAGAAAAACAAAATCCGCAACATTGTTGCATTCACAAGTGTTAACTATAACTACAAAAGAGGTAACAATGGCTTGCATATGGTCTTTAAATTCTATTTTGAGATTGTGTACATGGGTTTTGTTGGGTTCTCTAACTTCCATAGGCCTATCTCTAGTATTAGGGTTAGCTGGTGGTTTGTCACATTGATCAATGTCCAAAATTAATGTGGTTTCTCTTATTTTTTTTTTGTTTTATGGATTTTTTCTCTGACTCTTGCAACATCAAAAGTATCTTGGAGGGGTCTAATAGAAGCATCGGGCAAAATTAATGAAGTTTCAGATTTTGTTTTTTTTGTACTTTCTTTGGAACAAATTGTTTTGGGGAGTTTAGCTATAGACTTGTTTCGAGATTTGGGCAGTGCCACAGGTCATGAATTCGACTCTATCAACCATAATGGCTTTTGGCATTTATATTCCCCAAATTATAACCAAAATTTCAACATCGTCCATTGAGAAGTTAGGCTTGCCCACGGAAATCTTAGAGACAACGATGAACGCTTAAAAGAAAAGCCCGCTAGTACTAGACTTCTTTACTATTTTCCATGCTCTAGTTAGGCATGGCACTTCCAACAAGCCTGACAACGGTTTCTTCAGCAACATAAAAAGCCTGACTAAAGTTGCTAAGCACCATGTTCAAATATTACCGAAAAGAGTTGCTAAAAATATATAATTCCAATTATAACAAACAAATAATAATAAATAACTAACAAACAAATATTAACATATACGAATAGCTTGTATATAACAATCAATTACATAATATGTATATTAATATTGTCTTTATAATATTATATGATATGTTTCTTATATATATATATATATATATATATATATACTATGTCAAATCAAATGTTGGAATGACAAAGTGGAGCCACAACCCACGCTCAAAGAAATCCCATAAGTAGAAGTGGACTTTGTTCAAAGTGGATATAAGTGGTAAGTGTCTAAGTGTTTAATGTCCCCTGGTACCAGCCCCTTTGCGGGTAAGGGGGAGCACTGTGAAAGATTTCAGATCCTTAAGATCCAATCTACTTGAATGATCTTTGGTTAGAAAGAGAAATACACTACCAATTTCACCAATGTAGAAAAATCAGCATCTACACACAATTTGAGATGCAAACACTAATAGAACTTGATCAAACTTGAATGAAATGATTATGTACTGTTGCTGTTCGTACAAAACCAGCAAGCTACTGTATATCACACGTGTGGATCCAAAAATAGCAAATATAGATCATTCTACACATAGAATTGCAAGCAATCACCAAGATAGTGCACCAATGGATAGTAGAACCCAAGAGAACCATGTATAAGCATGAAATGAGATAGAGAAGAGAGAAGATGGCTCTCTCCACGAGTTACATCCTTTTATAGCAGGTCCAAACCCTATTTGGCCACTTGGCTTTCACACCAAAATGCTAACCCTACCAATTTTGGGTCTAGATTCAATGTACCCAACTTATTCAAATTGAATCTACTCAAACTCGCATTCTATCTTTTCCACACTTTCAAAAAGTGTTTATTCAAATGAATTTTAGACTAATTAACTTTGAAAAGTCAACCTCTAAGTCTAAAACAAGTTTTGGCCTCAATATGCCAAATATGGAAATATTGCAAAATGTGATGAAACTAGTTGAATCTTTCACACTCCCTCTTCAACTAGTTTTAGCATAGACTTTGATAATACTCCAAGTGAAGTCCTATGCTTCATGAACAAGTCGTTTTCCAATGTTTTGGTGAAGATATCAGCTACACATTCCCTTGAAGACACATGTTGAAGCTCCACCTCCTTTGCAATGACTCGCTCCCTCACAAAATGATATTGTATCTCAATATGCTTGCTCCTAGCATGAAAGATAGGATTGGATGCCATTCTTTGGGCTGATTGATTGTCACAAAAGATGATTGGGCTCTCTAAAAAATCCAGCAAGTGAAGATCCTTGATCATCCTTTTGATCCATACCATCTCCTTTGTGCAATGTGTAAGAGCTTTGTACTCGGCCTCACTAGATGACAATGAGATAGTGGCTTGTTTCTTTGACATCCATGATATAGCTCCATCACCTATGAAAATACAATAAGAACTAATGGATTTCCTATCCATTACATCTCCAGCATAGTCCGAATCTGAAAATCCAAAAAGATTAGGTGATGATCCCTCATACAATATGCCAAAATCTCGAGTTCCAATGATGTACCTCAAAACTCGCTTTCCTAGCTTCCAATGCACCTCACTAGGATCTTGCATGAATTGACTCAATCTTCCAACACAATAGCTTAGATCAGGTCTAGTAATGGCTAGATAGATGAGTGAACCAACTAGTTTTCTATAGAGAGTAATGTCCTTGAAGGATCTTTCATTACCTCTTATAATAAGCTTTACATGAGACTCCATAGGTGTATCAATAGCTTTTGCATCTACCATATGAAATCTTTCTAGAATATAATTAGCATACTTCTCTTGACAAATGAAAGTAGATTGAGAAGATCTAATGACTTCTATTCCTAAAATGTAATGCAAATTACCAAGATCATGCACCTCAAACTCCTTCTTAAGAGCATTCTTGATATCCTCCACATCTTGATTGTCTCCACCACTCAAGATGATATCATCCACATAGATTAGCAAGATGGTAACATCATTTCTAGCAAACCTATAATAAAGTGAATGATCATACTCACTCATAACAAAGCCTTGAGAGAGTAAAAAAGTGTTAAGCTTAGCATACCAACTCCTTGGTGCTTGCTTAAGGCCATACAAACTCTTTTGTAGAAGACACACATGATTTGGCTTTGTTGATGAAATGTAGCTCTCGGGTTGCTCCATGTATACTTCCTCCTCAAGATCACCATTCAAGAATGCATTTGAGATGTCCATTTGTCATAGATCCCAGCCATGAAGTGTAGCAAGTGAAATGATGACTTGAATGCTTACCATCTTTGCCATGGGTGCAAAGGTCTCATCATAGTCAATTCCTTGTTGTTGAGCATATCCTTTTGCCACTAACCTTGCCTTGTACTTGTTGATAGATCCATCTTGGTTTGTCTTCACCTTGAAGATCCATTTGCATCCAATAGCTTTCTTGTCCTTAGGCAACTCCACCAATCTCCATGTTCCATTCTTCATAAGAGCTTGATACTCAAGATCCATTGCTTGGATCCACTCCTCTTCTTTCCTTGCTTGACCTACACTTGTAGGCTCATCCAAAGAGGTTAGGAAAGCAACATAATTTCCAGAAACTACTTGTTTACCCTTTTGATCATATGTGAGCCTTGAAGGTACTTGTCTTTCTCTTGATGTTCTCCTTGGCTTTTGACTTGATGAAGGTCCATCATCACCACCATTCAAAGTACGATCCTTCTCATCAACATCAAGAATGTTAGATTCATCTACTTTACCATCAATCATGCTTGAAGACACCTTTGGAATGTTTCCCTCATCAAAAATGACATCTCTACCAACAATCACTTTGTTAGTAGAAGGAATGTAAACCTTGTAGGCTTTACTCACCTCACTATATCCAACAAAAATACCTCTTCTTGAAGATGGATCCTCCTTGGTCCTATCATCAAGAGTAATGTTGACATAGCATGTGCATCCAAAGGTTCTTAGAAAGTTGACACTCGGCCTCCTCTTGAATAGCATCTCAAAAGGTGTCCTTCCATCCAAAATAGCACTCGGCCACCTATTGCACAAGAAATTGGCACACAACAAAGCTTGATCCCAAAATGGTTTGTCAAGATTAGCACTTAACCTCATAGCTTTAGCACTTTCACATAAAGTTCTATTCTTCCTTTCAGCCACTCCATTTTGTTGTGGGGTCCTTGATGTTGTATACTCCCTCTTGATCCCATGCTCATCACAAAAGGCCTTGAACTTGTTAAATATGTACTCACCACCATTGTCACCTCTCAAGCACTTGATCTTTGTGGAAAATTGGTTCCCCCTTGCATTCTTGAACTTGACAAAGACATCATACACTTCATCCTTGCTCTTTAGTAGATAGATCCAACAAAATCTACTAAAATCATCAATGAATGTTACATACATCTTAGCTCCACTATTGCTAATTGTAGTAAATCCATGAATATCCGAATGTACAAGTTGAAAAGGCTTTGTAGATCTAGAAATAGATCTAGTATAAGGTAGTCTATGTGACTTAGACAAAGCACAAGACTCACAAACATGCTTGTCATTACTTAAGGAACTTGGAAGACCAATCACAACCTTCTTCCTTGCCATCACCTCCAATGACTTGAAATTGAGGTGTCTCATCCTTTTGTGCCAAACCTCTTGATTAGAAAATTGCTCCCTTGCAACACATCCAACTTGGTTAGCAATAACACAAGCATCAAGTTTGAACAACTTCCCTTGCCTTTTACCTTTTCCAATCAAGACATCCTTCCTTTTGATCAAACAAGCATCTCCATCAAACTCCACCTTGAGGCCCTTACTTAGCATTTGACTCACACTACGCAAATTCTTGGTAATAGATGGAATAAACAAGACATCCTCCAAATGAACATTCCTATTTGTAAAGAGAGAAATAGGAATTGTGCCAATCCCTTTGATTGCACACTCACCATCATTGGCCGTGTAGATCACCCTCTTGTCATCTCCATATGCCAACAAAGAAGTGAAGTACTCTTTGTGAGAGATCATGTGTGAACTTGCTCCACTATCAATCCACCAAGGATCTAGATCTCCATCATTAGCAAGCATACATGAAGACATCACAAAAGCATCATCATTTGCATCTTGCACATCCAAACCATCCTCATCAAGAGTAAGATTACCTTGCTTGTCTCCTTGATCTCTCTTCTTCTTGTAGCACTCACTTGCAAAGTGTCATTTGATGCCACAATAGAAGCACTTGAGCTTTGATCTATCCTTATTTTTGCCACTTGAAGAAGCATCCACTTGATCTTGCCCTTTAGACCACTTGCTTTTGGTTTTGCCCTTGAATTTGCCCTTTGTGAACATAGCATCCTCTTGAAGTGTCGATGTAGATCCACCTCTTGCTTGAAGCCTATATTCCTCATTGATCAAGATCTCTTGAAGATCCATCAAACTTGGCAAAGTCTTTTGAATAGCAATACTTTTAACAATGTTAGCATGAGCATCCAACAAGCCATTAAGAATCACTTGAATAAGCTCTCCTTCCTTAATGCTTTCATCTATGCAAGCTAACTCATCATTCAATGCTTTCATTCTCAAAACAAAAGTACTTGGACTTTCTTCATTCTTTTGCAAACAAAAAAAGATTTGCCTTCTTAGAGTCAACACTCTAGAAGTAGACTTGGATTCATAAAGCTTCTTCAATCAATTCCAAGCTTCCAAAGATGATATGCACTTACCAACTTCCTTGAGAAGTTCATTGGTAACATTCATCTTTATCATGTGTAGAGCCTTCTTGGCCCTCTTGTCATACCTCAATTGATCTTGTTGTGTTGATGGTCTCTCCTCCAAACCTACAACAATATCCAAAACATCATTCATCTCAAGAAGTGACTCCATCCTCACTTTCCATAATGAATAGTTACTTGAGGTAAGCCTATCATTGGCTTCCAACATGACTCCAATTGAGGTTGCCATGTAGCAATGACCTGATCTTCTCTTTCAACCTGCTTCAATGCACAAAGCACTCCTTTGAACAACAACAAATGCTTTCAAAAGAAATCACCAAAATTTGAAACTATCTCACAAATTCTCTTCTAGCACTTATCCAAGCAAATCAACACATAGAATCATGAAATCTTGATCAACCTATGATCTATCCTCAATCTAATGACTTTTGCCACTTCCTAAGATTGAAACACACTCAAATGAAGTCCAACAACCTCACTATCTAGAGATCCAATCAAAATTAGGGTTTTGACAAAATCACAAAAAATTGACTATTCCAAATCTACATGCAAATGCTGAAAATTTGATATGCAATCTATAAGCCACCACTTAGGCTGAACCAATGATCCAAAAATCGGCCAAATCCAGCATGTGAATTCAAAAAACGGAATTGAACAAGTATATTGACTATTTAGTGTTTTGATCTACAAAAGATCCAATCTACAAAAGCAAAAAATCCGATTTTGGTGTAGAATCCTCTCTAGCATGCTCTAGACTTGATATCTTCACCAAATCATTGATAGATCTGATTTACTCCTTCATAACCTGAAACACAAGCTCTGATACCATGTGAAAGATTTCAGATCCTTAAGATCCAATCTACTTGAATGATCTTTGGGGGTTGAGAGTCCTCCCCTAACCCCTGATCTTCAAATGCACAATTCTCCTTCTATACATGCGGATGACCTAAATACAGTGCTGGACGTGATTGGTTCTGATGTTGATGCAATTGATAAAGAGTTGCACATCAGACTTCCCAATGATCCTAAAGACACATTCTTTGATTCTGAGAGGTAAATTGATTTTGACATGTATATAGCCAAGAAAATAGATGATATCGGAGGAGAGTTAATGTTTTGTATAGATGATATTAATTTTGCAACTTCTTTAAGAGCTTAAAACTCTTGCTAGGCTCATCAGAATGATTTGAAACTAATTGTAATGGAAAGTAGATCTCACTAGCTTTCCAACAAGCTATAATGTCACTATCTTTGGATCTAACATCAAGGAGATAAAGTGGATTGAAGTACACTGATTTTCACACATGTGAACTGTCAGAATTCCATACAATAAGTATTCAGATATGGAAACCTCAATTCTAATCTCTTTGATCCAAAAAACTATTCAAGAATCGATAGTAGAAAATGGAAAACAGCTTCCTAGCTTGAATTGGCACAAATTTTTTTATACATCAAATGATAATAGCATTCATAACTTTGTTTAGCTCTTATACCATGTGAAAAATCCATAATGTTCACAATTGTGGGGAATCACCAAAAATGTGTGAAGGATCTTTACAAAGTTTTGTTAGATCACATGGAGAGTGAAAGTCACAATCTACCTCAAGAATCTAAGGCTAGATCACAATCTAGAATGTTATTGATCAAAGCAAGATTATTTCCACACGTGTGGGGAAAGTACAAAAGCAATTGATGTATGAAAAATACTTCAAACTCGGATTAGAAAGAGAATAGCAATACAAGCAAATTAGTTCAAGATCGAAATTGACATCATGATAGCACAAATGCTTGATTCTTCATTAACAATAGAGAGAATTCTCACATACATATATAGAGATGGTACTAGCTCGAGGTAGATAAACCTCTTTTTTACACTTCTAATAGTGGTTTCTACTTCTAACTTGACACCTATCAAGTTGCATGTAAACATATGCAACTACTTCTACCAACTTTCTACACTTGTCAATTTCTTGAATACAAACTTACAAGTGTTCATGCATGTGCCAACATACATCAAGTTTTCTTTTGCATGTCACTTTTATTCAACTAGACTTATTGCATGTGATGTGGCTCGAGTTCCTACAAGCCCATTTTTGGCATTTCTACAATCAACAACTACATGCATGTGGAAAAAACTTATTAATCCCAAAAGTCAAGATAGATGATTTTTTCATTTTTCAACAACGTTCACATCGTTACCTTAGTGCGCCTTCCATACAACAATGTATGTAGCAAAACCAAAATGTCATCTACTTTGCTGATTTTAGCGAGTTTGTATACAACTTCAACAACAACAATTCGCAAATCTCAGTTGTCGTTTGTGATCATACGCCTACATGCCATGATGCAGGACCGATGGAGTTTGCATGTGTCCATTGCTTGGCTCTACAATGGAAAGCCGAGACAAATAGTTCTTTCTGTTGCATGAAAGGGAAAGTTAGGTAGCCATTGATGCCTCCTGTTTTGGTACATTTGTATACAACATGAGAAAAAGTTGGCATCCATTTCGTAAGTCCATTAGAAGTTATAACAATAGTCTCACCATTGCATCCTTAGGAGGAGTAAAGATCGATAAATGAATGGCCAACGCGAGAGGTGGTGCTTATGGTTTTAGAGTTTCTGGTAGGATGTTCCATCAAATAGGTGCCTTATTTGATGCGAGCATCCTTCGTTCTCATAGATGCGAGCGTCCTTCGTTCTCATAGATATGCATGATGGATGGAGATGATGCACAACTTAGTCAATGGTTGTCCCTCAATCAGCATCATTGCGTTGACGTGTTGAGTCTTCTTCAGAGTGTGATGTTGGAGATTAATCCATTTGCACAAAGTTTTAAGAGTGCCCGCCAAATTATGTGAGTGAACAATACGATAGACATTCATCTTCGAATCATATATGGGTGTGGTAGAAACTCAGAAAATAGATAGTTCAATGCCCCAACAGCAAACGAGATTGTAGTTTTGCTGCCATTGGATGACAACCCTACATATGGGTTACGTGATATTGTTGTTCATTCTTTGCATGATGGCTTGCAGCAAATCAGTCAGCTCCACTCCTCATATGACCCGTTACATTTCTTGCTCATGTTTCCTAACAAGACTGATGGTTGGCATCCTAGAATACCCCACATAATTAGTGGGTGTAGTGCAATTCGAGATGTGGGGATGAATGTAGAGGATGAAGGTGTTGACGGTCTGAATGAGGGAAATGAGAGGAGGCATAGAACAATCATGATTCAAGAATTCTATAGCTATCACTTATAGGTTAGAGATTGACATATGTCACCCATACATTTGGGCAGAAGTTTATTGCAAGAGTATATGTGTGATGAACTTGCAAAATTGGTGCAAAACCATTTGGTTTACATTCTCATGAATCAGCAAAAATTTCATAGGGAGATTCGTAACGGGTTGCTTGATGCTGTTGGTGAACGTGTTGCGAATTAAGTGGGTCAGCGTGTGGTGTTGCCTTCTTCATATATTGGATCTCCATGCCACATGAGCCAACTATACCAAGATGCGATGGCTGTTGTGAGAGTGATGGGTAGTCTTTATCTGTTCATCACAATGACTACCAATCCGAATTGGCAAGAAGTGAAAAGGGAGTTAACGTTTCAACAAACACCCACTGGTAGGTTCGATTTAGTTTCTCGAGTGCTTCATATGAAGTTGCAACGTATGATCGATCTTTTGAAAGATGATGAAATATTTGAATCCATAGTAGGAAAATTTCATGTTGTGGAGTTCCAAAAGAGGGGATTGCCACATGCACATATTTTGATAATACTCGAACATGCTAGTAAACCCATAACTATGAGTTTTTGACAGTATTGTTTGCGCTGAAATTCCCGGTAGGGAAACTGATCCTCAGTTGTACGAGACAGTGAAAACTTGCATGATGCATGGACCCTATGGATCATGTTATCCAGATGCCCCATGTATGAGGGATGGATGTTGTTCCAGAAACTATCCTAGACAGTTTGTTTAGGAGACTGCCATTGTCAATATTGGTTATGCTTTGTATAGAGGAAGAAATAATGACGTTGCTGGTAGAAGCAATGGTGTAGATTTGGACAACCGATGGTTGGTGCCGTACAATAGATGTTTGAGTCTTGATTTTCAGTGTCACATCAATGTAGAGGTGTGTGTGCATGTACTTAGCATGAAATATTTGTACTTATGAAGGGTCAGGCATGATAACGATGAGAGTCGTAGGGGAGAACGACGAAGCACCTTCTGGCATGAATGAGATAGATAAATCCTTGAACGCGAGGTACTTTTCTGCAAGCGAAGCGAGATGGAGACTATTTGGATACTCCATGGGTGCGTTTAGCAGTTCATCTTTCGGGACATAACGTAATGTACTTTAATGATGAAGATGATTTGCAATGTTAACTAAGTATTTCGACTTAAATGCAAGTGAAGATCTCGAGGCATTGAGTTGTCTATATCAAGACTTGCCTAGGGGATTCGTATATAGCAAAGGTTTGCGTAGGTGGATTTGTCGCACTGACGACTAAAGGATCCCAACGATTGGCCATATGTACTTTGTCCATCCTCCTGAAGGGGAGCGTTTCTATTTACAAGTGCTTTTATCGAATGTTCACAATGTGAGAATCTTCAAAGATTTGTGTAATGTGGATGGAGAGGTTATGTCGTCTTTTAGAGAGGCTTGTAGAAAGAGGTTGTTTATCAATGACAATGGTGAGTGGCTCGATTGTCTTGAGGAGGCTATTGTGTGGAGTACCCCAGCGCCGGTTGAGATTGATGTTTGCAACTTTGTTGTTGACATGTGCCCCCTCTGATCCCGTATAGTTATGGAAGGCCGTTGAGCGTCACTTGGTTGAGGATTACGTTCACCAATTCAAGGTTTTGGGGTGTAGTGGAAGCGGTGACAATGTTAGTCAAGTTGCCATAGACAAAGCTCTATGTGACGTGGAGGACATAATGCAAGTTGTAGGAAAATCTTTATCAAACTTTGGATTCATTGTTCCTCAGAGGGCGGTTAGAGTATCTTGGATTTTTTGCGAAGAAATGTTCCTAGAAGAGAGTTTGGAACATGTGGAGGTTGATATAGAGCGGCTTAACGTTGACCAAAGAGCTCTTTTTTATCGTGTCGTTAATGGTCATGTACTTGAGGGACATGGTGGTGTGTTTTTTAGACGGTCCAGGAAGCATGGAAAAGACATTTTTGTACAATGTCATATTGGCATATCTTTGTGCAAAAGCTTTTATTGCATTGGTTGCGGCATCTTTTGGTATTGTAGCATTGTTGATAAAAGGTGGTAGGATTGCTCATTCGAGGTTTAACATAGATCCAACGGAGTTGCACGAAAATTCTACATGCAACATCTCAAAACAATTAGATCTAGGTAGATTGTTGATGTCATGTTGCCTTATCGTGTGGGACGAAGCTTCGATGATTCACAGAAATGCATTGGAGTGTGTGGAGAGGTCTTTACGTGACATTAGGTCCAGCAATTTTCCGTTCGGTGGGATACTAGTTGCTTTAGGAGGCGACTTTAGACAGATATTTCTAAACGAGGAGACTATGCTCAAGTTGTAGGTGCATTGTTAAAGTACTCTTCCATTTGGACTTCTGTCGAGGTCCACCATTTGAAAATAAACATGAGGGTGTTGGATTTCGAGGGTGGTGATGTGTGAACCAAAGGGAGGTTGCCAAGTATTTGCTTCGGGTTGGTGACGGAAGAGAGCATTCCTTTATGCATGATGGTGTGGCAAAAATATCTCTACCACGCATTATGTGCCTTGAGTACCAAAGAGCACAGAAACAATAACGGAGCTGAAGATGGCGTTAACCACTTGTTCGACCTTGGAGATGGAGATGGTAGACTCCCATATTTATAAAAGGCCACAGTCCATGTATTTTTTGAATTTTTTAATGTCCCAACTATTGGGAGGGCATATTTTGACTTCTCAGAAATCACATTTAACTGTGGCTAAGCACCAGTGACGTTTGTTGTGGCACTCATTAGGTACATGGCATGCACATGTAAAGACATGCGGACATATGCATAAAGAAGCTGGAAAATGATATTTTGATTATTTAGTGTTTATTTTCTCTCTCCTACATGATTCTCTAAGTTTTCCAATACATCCAAGTTAAGCATCCTTGGTTTTCATATAGCTAATTTTGATGACATAATACCACCCTAATCCCTTAGTAGCCATTTATTTGTCATGGTGCATGATCCCTTCATTAATGCAATGAGGACTTTCTCTATTCCCTAGAGCCTACAAAGTTGCAATGTCTCAATAGATTTTGTTGTTTATAGCTTCCAAAACTGTGGGAGAGCGAATGACTGATTACTATCCTGATGTCTGATTTGCCATTCTATTTGTCAAAAGTACGTGTTCATTTTAGTAATATTGTTGATAAGAACTTTTTCTATCCCTAAGAGCCTATAGAGCTGCATGTTTCAGTGTGTTGTTTGTATTTTATGCCTTTCAAGATGCATCTTAAATATAAAGAAATTTGGAAGACACCATAAAATAGACATATTTTACACATTATTAAACGATTGAAGTATCTAGATGGAAGTACTAAAGAGGATCAAGTTGATGAAATGCCTTGCAATTTAGGAATGGATGCTTCTACAAGGCCTACACGTAAGAGAGGTCGAGCTACAAATAGTGGTGATTTGACGACAACATGGGCCTTGGAAAAGAGAAACTAATTTCACATTGCTTGCAATAAAATTTATGCTAATGCAATTCCTTTCAATGTAATCAAAAGCAAGATATGTTCAGAGCTGCAAGAGAGGTGGGTGGTTCAGTGAAAGCCCCTTCTTATAAGAAATGGATGAAAGAATTAAGAAATGGAAAAAAAATTGATTATGAAGGAGTTGCAAATGTTTTAGAATTTAGCTTGATCAATCATTAGCATGAGCAAATTCAAGATTCTAAAATGGACATGCTAAAGCATAACGCTTTGTATAGAAAGAGAAGTAGATTTTCACGTTTTAAAATTATTTTATGCCTACTAAATTTTTATGCAATATCAGGTCTCTGGTATAGACCATTGCATACATGAGAGCATGTAGAATAGATTGGTATGGGTAATCTCTCATTTGCTCTTTCTCTTTCTTTCTCTGACGACATTGGTCCTTTGACAATTTTAAGCCTGGATCCATGGTGAGTGAGCCAATTTGCAATTCATCAGATTGTATCTATTGAGTGTTTCATACCTTTGCAATCAGCTTTTTATAGTTTTAATAACTTTAAAATAATTTGTTTTCAGCTTGTATGACTTGAAAACTTTTCTAATAAATTCCGATGGCCAAAAATGCAAAAATCCATCTACCCATGCATTATACAGGATTTTGTAGGTTCAGTGCTCAAAGGTTTCCCAAACACTGATGTTGATCTTGTAACCAACAAAGGCTTAGATAATCAGAAAATCCACATAGTAACATACTGATTAAAATTTATACTTGCTAAAATATTGTCCTCGAATCACATTTCAGTGCAACGTGTTCTGTACATTTATTTCGTGGTATTATTGGATAAGGTCCGAGCATTACGCATTTAGTTCTAGCAATTAGTGCATATGCTTTGAAAGCATCCTTTGAAATTCACTGCAGTCTGTAGCTATTAACCGCCCAAAAATGCAGAAAACACTGTTTAGATGGGAAAAACTTTATCTACTACATACATATCTTAAGGATGATGAGATTCACAAAAACTTTGGCCATCCCTATTGGGCTTGCTCTACATATCCAGTACAAAAAAATTGTTTTTAGATTGCACATATGATCGTTCAATGCCGCACATTACACATGATTTATACCAAAGTATATAAAAGAAACAATTTCATGTATACATGTCGTCTTTGTTGTCATTATTAAGCTATACCTTTCAACATATAATTCTTCAAAGCTATGAGACCTTCAGCACCCTCAAGGGTATGAATCTTTCATTGCTACAGAACCATTTGAAGCGTTATCTATTTGTTTAGAAATAAAAGTTCACGCGAAGCAATGGCAGCCATCTGTTTATGGCCAAGCATCCTTGCTATAGTATGTACATGAAAGTGAAGATACAATCAGAATCTCATAGTAAAAGAGCATTTTGTGCTCTTACTTTCAATAAGATAAACATGAGCTCTTCTTCCCCATTAGCTTAAGGCTTATTGAGTCTGCTTTGATAGATTGGCATTGGTTTAGCTGGGCATGGTGGCTGTTTGGTGGTGGATCAATCCATAATTTTCTAGCGGTTCTGGGGCAGCGAAAATAGTGTATGAGTACACTTCGTTGGCGCTTTGCTGGGCCGCCCTGCTAGTAAATGCAACAGATCAACAAACACCCTCCTCTCAAAATGCATGGCCGGCTCACAGAAAGAATGAGATGGGTCCCCATCAAAAGTCGAAAGCCCTAATTGAAAAAAAATTTGTTTCATTTTTCTCTACATATGACACATTCTGTTCTGTACGTGCGACAGGCATCTTTGGTAGACACCTTTTCAGTCTTCTAGCTCTTGCCACAGTTCAAAGATTCAAGCTACATATAAATAATCTTGTACAATTCAAAATTATCATATCAAACCTGGCTCCATATGTTCATAGGAGTCAACCAATGCACCTACACAGAGAAGCCAACCAAATATGCACATATACTACTAAATTGTAAGCTGATAAAAAAGAATCAGAACAAAGGCCGGTAGAAATGTCTCCTAGGAAAATACATCCTTTGAGGACATCACTTTGTATATAGAAGACTTAATAGGCTCCTTAATATATTTGACTATAACTAGACCTGATCTTAGTTATAGTGTTGGAAAGTTAAGCCAATTCATCAAGCTCTTGAAACAATGCTAGGGAAAAACACCATCAAGCTGTGAATATACTTCACACTGCAAGGATAAAAGCGTATTCTTCTTATCTTATGCTTTGTGGAACTATCAAAGGCAAATCTAAGCCTGCAAAAACTGGAACCTCGCCAAAGATATGTACATAAAGCCCACAACAGTAGGGAGCGGCTGGCCATCAGGCTATCTAGCAACAATGTTAGGGAAAAATACCATCAAGCTGTCGGTATTCTTCACACTGGTGATAAAAGCCTATTCTTCCTATCTTACCTTGCGAGATATCACAGGACGTTTTGTGGAAGTATCAAAGGCAACTCTAAGCCTGCAAAAACTAGAACCTCACTGAAGATATTTAGATCAGGCTTGATGCCTCAAAAATCCACCCCACAGTCTTTGAACCTTAAGCTATGGAAGTACCCTTCTACTACGAGCGTTATTGAAGTAAAGATTGCGAAAGCAACTAATTTAGCTACAGATAACTGTGAACGGCATATTAGCATGTTCTTTCTCACAATGAGCACCTCTTCTAGTGATGGTCAACTTGCGGGTGGCCCTGTTGCTGAGGAATTAGTTGCAGGTAGCTGCTGCCACATCTGCTGAGGCATGTATTGCATAAGGGGTGCACCTTGTTGCTGTGCATAGAGGGTTGCATCGGTTGGCATGGCAGACCTTCCCACTACCATTCCTGCCTGCTGCGGCAACTGCATAGGGGCACCTGTTACAGCGGCCTGAGCCTGCGGAGCCACATAGTAAAGATTTCCGTAAGGTATAGCCTCTCCTGAAGCTCCCACTGGAAGAGTAGAACGAGATAACCCCAGCCCCTCCTCTTTCAGATCATCCCTGGGAACAATGTCCACCAAAAAGTCGAAGATGTCCGTCCTAGTGATAGCCGCTGCAATATCATTTTTCTGCAAGGTTCTTCGCTTGTTTTCTTCCGTGTGGATCCACGACCGTAGGGTTAATTCCAGAATAAACATCTCGCATGCTTTAGCAAACAACACAGGAGCTTCCGCTGAAATCATCCGCACGTCTTCATCTGCCTTCATTATCTTCTTGATGCGAGCCAAAGGCAATTGGTGATTCTTAAAATCCACCACCTGTTCAGCCTCTTGCATTTGCCCCATCCAGAAACCCTCAAGTTGCTGTTGATGCTGTTGCTGCATATGCTGATAACTAATTTGCGTTGTAGGAAAAGGCGCAGGGGGCTGGCCGGGGACATGTGGGGCAGCAACAGAGATAGGCTGGGCACTTAATGGTGTCATATGAGATGGCAAATAGGGCAATTGCATCCCAGCAAGATTGTGAGCCACGGCGCCATATTGCGTTGGTACATGTCCGCTTACAGCCACTGCAGGCTGCTGCGAGGGAACACGCTGCTGTTGTTCCATACTCAGCTCTAATCCTTCAACCTTTTTTCCTTCACCTCTCGCAATCTACACCCTCCCCCCTCCCCTCGCCTCTGCCTCTGCCTTTGCCTTTGCCTTTGCCTTTGCCTCAATATTTTTACGATCCAGTTTTTCGTTACCTTTTTTCTCCGGAAGATCCAGAGCCAAAGGATGCTGGTCTTTAGGTCGCGTCTCCTCGCGCCGACATAACCCACTTTCTCCCACTTGGATGCCGGCCACGCGTCGATCATGACACGTGCAGTAATCGCAAACGCTTATTTTACCAAAACGTGGCAGAATCTAAATGCTTCTGGAGATATCCAATGGTGTAGAATTAAAATCGACCAGTGCTAGTCCCCGATGCTCATTGCCTTTCTTGCATAGAGAAGACAAGAGGTACATATAGTGTACCCTACCACTTTGGACAAAATCCTGTCCACTTGCCCCTTTTCTTGGTCCCTTTATGAGCAAAATGCTATTTTTTTTTGGTTTGCAAAAAAAATTCAAGTGTCATAATACATGGCAGAATTGTAAGCAATGCAATTATAGGTAGGCATGTGATCATAATCATATGTAACCCCTTTCGCAGCGAAAACCAATAGACACATGATTTTTTGCCCTATCCGGCCTCTTAAAAAGCCCCTTACAAAACGAAAACCAATTTTCCTATGTTCGGCCTCTTAAAAAGTGCCTCGCATTTTTTTTTGGAAGTCCTCAATAGGTCGATGATGGCTTTTTAAATTTAGGTCAGTTTTAAATCAACAAGTTCATTATGTGGCCACTTTGCTTTATCTCCTCTTTTTGTGCCTTGGCAATTGAGATGTTGGGCAAAACATTATCCCTTTTCTATATTTGGCTTATAAGTGTGGATGGATGGTTGCAACCTGATTGGCCCATTTGAATGGTCTGTTTTGAGCATTGTCCAAAGTACAAAGAACCAACTTCAGGTCGATGCCATTTCATGTTCCACATATCAAGCTCAATCTGAAAGGAGGGGAGGGGAGGAGAGGAGCATTAGAGGAATTCTGAATACAAAAAAAACCTTTTAAGAAATGCCACGTAGATTGACAAAGTATATTAATGTAAATTACCAAAATAAATTCATTTTTTGCCCAAATTCTACTCGCACTATTTTCGGTGCTTAGCCATTTTATGTATATTACAATTTATAATTCATTGAAAATAGCAAAACATTTTAACTATAGCTCCGATTGAGATGAAAATTATCTCGTTGGAAAGTGCTTTCCAACGAGATAATTTTCATCTCAATCGGAGCTATAGTTAAAATGTTTTGCTATTTTCAATGATAATTGATTGCATATTATACTATGAATAACATGTCATGCTTGCGGGCATGCTTGTGGGCTGCCCCCGACACCGAATTATAGCATTATTAAGAAAACTTTTTTTTTTTTCAATTCTAATGAGCTACGTTACGTAGATTTCAAATTTGAGTGTTTTGATTGGTCCATGTGTAAGCAAAATTTGAAAAAATATATAAAAAGTATCTTTACAAAGAGTCTTTTTTGGATTTAGAGAGGTGGGAGGAACCTCCTTTTTCACCTATGGATCGATGGCAAGCCTCCATTTTGAATAAGAGTCTTGTCGGCCACCCTAGTCACACTATATCACCCTTAGCATTTAGGCTTCATTCAAAACAAATTTTTGTAGGCCTAAACTATCTTGATTGGCCATTGGAGTGACTTATTAGCCTAATCACATGAGAGTTCTCATTGTTAACTACATACACACTTATCATAAAAAAATAGCTACTTTTCTTGTATTGGCCACATGACAATACAACAATCATCATGGTATATTGAGGCAGTCAATAATTGGAGAATCGAGGTTGTTGATAAAATTCGAGCAAGCTCACACGTGTGGGGAATGATCCTCAAGAGTGAATGATCTTGTTAAGCTTTGTGTTTAGCACATAAACTGATTCTAGATTGAATATCAAGATCTAGTACAAAATTTGATGGCCAAAGCACAATCTGGCATGCTAAGAATCAAAGAATGATTGCTTTGAAAAACAAAAGAGAAGAAGTACAAGAATTCAATGCATTAGCATAAGCCTCTACTCGATTTAAAGAGAGAAAATGAGAGCAAAATTCAAGCAAACAATAGTATAGATCCAAATTGACATGGAATAGCTTCAAAGCTCGGTTCTTCATCAAAAGTTATGAGAGAGCCTTCACATATTTATGGAGATTTGAGTAGCTTGAGGTAGAACCATCTCCTTCCTACTTTCTTCCACATCTAAAAGTGAGAACTAGAAAACTAGTGACAGTTGTCACTTTACATGCATGCATTTCTACCTACTTTTACCAAGTGTCAAATTCTAAACTAGAATTGTACAAATCACCATGCATGTGTCCAATTCACTTTGTGTATGCCTTGCATGTCACTATGGAACACTTACAATCATTTCATGTGATGTGCCACGAGTTTCTTCGCCAAATTTGGCATTTACAATATTAAACATAACATACACATAGAAAAAACTTTGCCAAAAGCCTAAAGTCAAGATAGATGATTTTTCATTTTTCAACACTCCTCCTAAAAATTAATCTATGTTGACTTGAACATGGATCTTGGAATTATTCCAAGATTGGCTCTATGCTTGATGAAGGAATTTTTGCTCAAAGGTTTGGTGAGCAAATTTGCAATACAAGATGATGTGTCGATGTGCTCCAAATAGATTTCTCCTCCAATGAGCTTCTCTCTCACGAAGTGATGTGCAACTTCGATGTGTTTGCTCCTTGCATGAAATATTGGATTGTTGGCAAGGGCTTGTGTTGAAATATTGTCACACATGATCAATGGTAGATCATCTTCCTTGATAGTCTTTAGCTCTAAAAGCAACCTCTTGATCCAAAGCACTTCTTTTGTTGTAGTAGTAAGTGCCTTATATTCAGCTTCACAAGATGAAAGTGATATGGTATCTTGCTTTTTGGAAAGCCAAGATATATGACATATGCACTTGTAGATTTCCGATCTACTTTATCACTAGCAAAATCCAAGTCAGAATAGCCAACAATAGAAAGATCTTCACTTTTGTATAACAAACCATAATCATAGGTTGAAGATATATACCTAAGTACCCTTTTGGCCATTTTCCAATGATGAATTGTAGGATTTTGCATTGCTTGGCTCAACTTATGGACACTAAAACCTACATCAGGCCTAGTTATGGTGAGCCAAATTAAGGAGCCTATAAGACTCCTAAAAAGAGTGACGTCCACGAAGGATCTTTCATCACCTTTGTTAGGGTCTTGTACAATTTGCTCCATAGGAGTATCAATACTCTTACAATCTAGCATATTGAACTTTTTTAACATTGAAAGAGCATACTTGGATCGAACAACAAAAGCTTTCTCATTATGGAAGTCAATCTCTAATCCTAAGATGTAATGAATTTTTCCAAGATCTTGCATCTTGAATTCTCTTCCAAGTGCAATTCTGGTTTCTTCAACTAAATTGATACAACTTCCTGCTAGGATAATATCATCAACATAAGTTAGAAGAATGACAATATCACTATCATAGAACTTGACATACAAGGAATGATCATAGTTACTAAGATTGAATCCTAGTGAGATAAGGAAAGTGTTAAGTCGAGAATACCATGATTTTGGTGCTTCCTTTAGTCCATAGAGACATTTGAAGAGCAAGCAA
Source organism: Diphasiastrum complanatum (assembly GCA_029204225.1). NCBI lineage: Eukaryota > Viridiplantae > Streptophyta > Lycopodiopsida > Lycopodiales > Lycopodiaceae > Diphasiastrum > Diphasiastrum complanatum. Next base: position 15,235,087 of record CM055108.1, read on the forward strand.
ACTTTGGTCTTGTCTTGGATGAATCCAAAGGGTTGTTCCATATAAATTTCTTCTTTAAGATATCCATTTAAAAATGCATTTGAGACATCTAGTTGAAAAACTTGCCATTTGAAAAAACAAGCAATAGAAATGATGATTCTAATTGATACCATCTTTGCAACTGGAACAAAAGTCTCCTCATAATCAAGTCCATAAACTTTAGCAAAACCCTTTGCACAAAGTCTTGCCTTGTACTTGTTGATTGTGTCATCTTGATTATATTTGACTCGAAAAACCCATTTGCAACCAATAGTGTGCTTGTTGGATGGAAGATCCACAAGCTCGCATGTCTTGTTTGGCAATCAATATATCATATTCCTCCTCCATGGCTAGAAGCCATTCTTTTGAGTTGAATGCATCATATACATCCTTTGGCTCTTCATGTTAAAAAAATATGCATAATTAGTGGAGTTGAGTTCCACTTGTTTGCCTTTATCTCCATATGTAAGCCTCTTAGACTCGGATCTTTCTCTTTGTGATCTCCTTGGTGAAAAAATTTGAGTGACTCCTCCTCAATTCTCGGCCCCATCTCTCCATGATAATCTTCAAGGGTGATGATAGGGGAATCCTTTTGAGAATCTTTGATCTCGGCCTCATCAAAGATGTATTTTTTATTCTCATGAAAAATAACATCTCTACTCTCAATAGAGGGAACATAAATTATGTATGCCTCCTTGAGTATCCAACCATGATCCCTTTGACTGAATTTGGATCATTTCTTTTCCTTGTTTATAAGGGTACATGAACAAAGCAAGCACATCCAAAAACTCTAAGGTGATCACCTTAGGTTTCTTCTTAAACAAGACTTCATATGGTGATCTTCCTGCAAGTGTATTTTGAGGTGATCTATTGCACAAATAATTTGCACAATTGATTGCTTCTCCCCAATTGCATACACACCAGAATACAATGGTGTGGCAGAAAGAAAAAACAGAATGCTAGTCGAAGGAGCCAGATGCATGATGACACAGGCTCAATTGCCAGGCCAATTCTGGGCCGAAGCAATAGCTGCAGCAGTACATCTGTAGAACAGATCAACGACAGCGTTGGAGAACAAAACACCGTACGAGATGTGGACAGGCAAAAATCCTGATATGTCATACGCACGAGTGTTTGGATGTGCAGCATACAAGCACATTCCAAAAGAAAAGAAAATCAAGCCCGACGACAAATCCAAACAAACAATCATAGTCGGCTACTCGAACGGAACACATGTGTACAGACTCTACGATCCAACCACGAGGAAGGTTGTTTCGAGTAGAGATATGAAGTTCAACGAGTCCACATTCCCTGGACTGAAAGACAAAGAGGCCATGAGATCTTCACACTGCTGCCTATTCAAGAGGGAGATCGAGGACAGTCATTAAATCATAATGCAGGACCCCAGACTCTAGAGCAGCAGGAAGCAGAGGATCGACCCCACGAACAAGAAATGTTTGAGCAGCGACGAAACGAACCTCGAAGGTCAACAAAACAAAGAAGATCTCTAGACCGCTATTCTGACAATCTTCAATGGAGCGAAGACACACAATTCGAGTACTGCAGTTTTACAGAAGATCCAGGTACATACCAAGAAGCTATCCAGAGTCCAGAGAGAGAATTCTAAAAACAAGCAATGTCAGAAGAGATCGAGTCGATGAGGCGAAATGAGGCATGGACATTAGAGCCACTGCCATAAAACAGAAAAGTAGTCGACTGCAAATGGGTGTACAAGAAGAAGCTGAAATCAGATGGCACCATTGGCCGCTACAAAGCAAGGCTTGTCGCGAAGGATTACACACAGAGATATGGTGTCGACTATTTCGACACACATTCACCCATGGTCAAGATGACAAGCATAAGACTGCTCCTTGCATATGCCACACAGTACAATATGGAAACTCACCATATTGACGTGAAAGCAGCCTTTCTCCATGAAAATCTAGAGGAAGAAATTTTCATGAAGCAACCTGAAGGCTATAAAGACCCCGACAACAGACAATATGTTTGTCGATTGCAGAGATGCATCTACAGTCCAAAACAGGCATCACGAGCCTGGTACAAAAAGCTTGATGGTCTTCTGAAGTCCCTAGACTTCAATCCTACTCAACCAAACTGTAATGTCTACATCAAAAGAGTAATAAAGGATTTTTGTAATATTGACCATTTTTGTAGATGATTCACTGATGATAGGAAATTCCTTGATGTTAATCAAGGACACGAAGAGTCAGATTTCCGAAAACTATCACAGATTTTGGAGAAGCAACAAAATGCCTAGGGCTGGAGATCAGAAGAGATCAAACAAATGGCGAAATGCACTTAAGTCAGTCAGAGTATGCCTAAAAAGTGCTGAAGCAGTACCACATGATGGACTGTGAAAAGAAAGCCACACCAATGATAGCTGGAGCCAAGCTCACAAAATAGGATTGCCCAAAAACAGAAGATGGCAGGTATACCCTACCAAAATTTAATCGAAAGTCTGATGTATTTAACGAATTGTACCAGACCCGATCTCGCCTTCTCTGTTTACGCATTGAGCCAATTCTATTCCAATCCTGGTCTAGCACATCAAAAAATGGCCAAACAAATCCTATAGTATCTGAAGGGTACCCAAAATGTTGGATTAACCTACAGAGCTAGAAACGAAACGAAAGGATTCGAGCTGCATCACTACAGTGATGCGAGTTGGGCGAGCTACAAAGATGACAACAAGTCCATAACTAGAGGCTGTACGATAGCGTGCGGAGTTGCAATCAGTTGGATATGCAAAAAACAAACCTTGGTAGCTCAATTCTCTTGCGAAGCTGAGTATGTTGCAGCCTCGAAAGTGGCGAATGAGGTAGTGTGGCTACATATGATATTGGAGGCAGTCAGGATACCACAAGAGGGGCCAAACACAATGATGATGGACTCTCAGAGTGCCATCTATCTGTCCCAGGATCCTATCTTCCATTCAAAGACAAAGCACATTCCTCTGAAGTACCATCATATTCGAGATTTGATCTCAAAAGGAGAGCTCCAGATCCAGTTCATAAAATCAAAAAATATGATTGCAGATCTTCTCACAAAACCGCTCGACAAGCCACTCTTTACCAAGCAAAGAGAGACAATTGGATTAAATGAACAGAGCTGCAAGATTCAAGAGGGAGTGTCAGAAATGGTGAACTCCTGCAACTTTGTGGCAGCACGAACAAGACACGAAGGTCGAACAATTCGTGACAGTCAACGTGACTTTGACTCAAAGAACGAACGAGAAAAATTTGCGACAATCAACGTGTCTTTGACTCGAAGCACGAACGATTCATGAATCAATTGTGAATCGCAAACACCCCTCCAGGACCGCAAAGCCGAAAAAGGGATGCGAAACGAAAAGTACGAAAAGAACGAAAGCAAACGGGAGATTACGAAACAGACGAAGGAAATCTTTCGCGCTACCAGCTGGCAGCTCAACGGGCTTCACGCCCAGCTGAAACGAGTAGCAATGGTCACTTACAAAAAGGCACTATCGGACAAATAGACCACATAGGCTTAACTTGGTACCATGGGACAAACCCCCAATGGACCATAAACAACTGAACTAGCTTAAGTTGAACTTATTCAGACTAGTTTAAGTTCCAATCTTCTAGACTTAGGCTTAGAACTAGACAACTCTAAGTCGTTACAACATGGCGCAAAGGCCTAAACTTGACTGATCCAGTTCTAGGCTTAAGTCTGTATCTTTTTCAAGATGGCTCAAATATTCCTTAGAATATCAGCCTACATTATCCCCTCCGTCAAAAGATTGGCAGTCCCATGCCAATTGTCGCTGCCTGTTGTCTTGTCTGGTCTTCTCGCAGCTCTACATTGATGGCGACCCGCATTTTATGAACTTCTCTTCCAATCTGTTCCATTCTCTCGAATCAAATTTTGCCCAAAAATGGTTGCGGCTGATAATAATCAAGCATGTTCTGTAGAAATCTGTACACATACCAAGATTCAACCATGTCAATGTGAAGTTCGTTGGTGATCGTCGTCTGATAGTAAAGCCTTGCCACATTGATGTGATCCATGAGTATGCTTAGGGGCTTATTTAGATCCAAAACTATTGGCGGCAGATCTCTATCCCAGAAACAATTTAAGGTAGAAAGAAATGATATTAGGCCGCAATGATCTGCAAAGTACCTAACATGGCGGTGCAGATTTGTATGATGTCTCCAGTAGAAATAGTTGCAATTGGCTACAAAATCGGCCGCTGGATCATCGGTCTCAACTTCTTTAGGTAGAATTGGCCAATATATTTTATTAGGAACCCTTCCTGGTGTGAATACTTCTCTGCACCTTATGGGATAATATGTTAAATTGACATGCATGTAAGTTGGAGCCGTGATATATCTCTCGAAAGCATGTGCATTTTCCAACATCATAGCACATCGCCACTGAGGTTGCGGCTCAAATGCTAACACTTTCCGCTTGTGAATCGAGAAGGGTGTACCCACCTTGGTCCTCCCAGTTTGGATATGCTTTATTAAACTCCTCTGACATTAACATCTGTTGGCTAGGATTCTTCGGTGTGATATGTGTCGTACCTCTGTAGTTGTGGTAAGTGTGGATGGTAGAGGGTTACATATGGTTGTGAAAATCTCACAAGGGAGGGTTGGGTATCTGCGGAGTAGATAAGTAGTGGATGGTGAATAAGGTTGAGTGTCGAGGTGGTGAGGTGATTGTTCATGTGATGAGGAGAGGGGTGTGTCATCGAGTGAGGGTGATGATAGGTGGTGTCAGGTTGAGTGGTAGTGGGGTTAGGCTCTTCAGCTGAGATATCTCGTTCGTGGTTCGTGGTTCGTGGTAGTACCCCCTTGTGTGCTTTGAGGTTCCACCATTGCCGAGTGATACCCTGGATTATCCCGTTGTTGTCTTGTGTAGCGCGAAGGTCCAGGATCATCAGTTCTTGCATCTTGTTGTCTATGGTGCTTGGCGTGTGTTTCTTCATGCTTTGTGTGTAATGTTGGTAGCTATTGGCGTAATGTTTTTAGCTGTCCTTCTAACTCCTCAATCCGTGTGTTGAGCGTAGTTTGATTTGCTAGAGTGGCCTACTGCAATTGTTGTTTTTGCGCCTGGTTCACCATCAGTACCTGAGTTAAATTTTGATAGGAAGTGAGAGGTATTATAGTGCCCTCCGGGATTGGTGGTGGTTGGAACTGGTTAAAATCAATCCGTTGAATATTGCCCATCATAGAGGTCCGTAAGTTCCTGTGGTTTCATCGTTCATTTCTAACTGTGTTTCTAGGGTCTTGATGAGATCATCTCTATGTTGTAAGCATGCTTGAACGTCCTTGTTATTTCGGTGCAGCTCTTTGAGGTCAACCATGAGTTTTCTTTCTTTGTTTTTTAATTGAGCGACTTCTTGTTCTAATTCCGTGGAATAAATCTGCCATTCTTGTACCTTATTTGTCAGTTGCAGGTTTTCCCCTTGCGAGAAGTTGCACCAAGTCTGATACTCATTGATTGAAGAGTAGAGGTAATGCATGGCATCACTTTGAGCGTTGATGGCCCATCACACATTTTTCGGAAGGTCCTGCCACTCCCCAATAGGAGGATACTGCTGAGAGGTAGGTGGGTAGGATGGTGGGAATTTTGTTGTACGTTTTGATACAATGTGGTGTACTGTTCATGATGGACAAGTTGAGCAGACGGAGGGTGTGATGTTTGAGTGAGGGTGATAGGGATTGGAGATGTGTCGGCATTTGTGATTGGAGAAGTGGAAAGTATTGTGGAAGTGGTGGCGGTAGTGATAGTGGTGGGTGTAGGAAATGGTGTGGTGGTAGTAGGTGGCGTGTTTAACAGTGAAAGTGAGAATTCTTCAATGTTGAAAGATGCGTCAAAGACATTTGGAAAATGCATTGGAGATTGCATAGAGGTGGTTGTGATTGGTGCGTTGGAGAGTGGGAGTGTGTTTGTGGAGACAATAGGGAGTGTAGTGGTGAGGGTGAGTGTGATGGGTAGTGTGACAATGATGGTTGATGTGATGGTAGTTGATGAGATGGTGGTTGGTGGGTCACTTACTACGAACGACACAGGTGGGACACCAGGTTCAGCCTCTGGCTCCTTTGCCTCACAATGTCTCATCGAAGGATTTAATGTTGCAGTCAATTGTTCTTCAATTGCTTCCATGGTTTTCACTATTGAGGTGTCTTTAGGCATTGGATAAGGTGATTGTGCTGTGTCTCCCATTTCGTTGATATTTCCATGCCCTTGGCTGGTGGATTTGCACAAGTGTTGTTTGCTGCTACTAGATGAGTCTTTAGCTTGTGTGTGGTCCTCTGAATGTTCTTTTGTGTGTTGGCTATGGGCACGCTCTTTTAACTACTGTGACTCTAACTCTGCTTCCGTGCCTCGTGTGAGTGACATTGGTGTGTTTTTGCTAGTGATGTGGCGTCGTTTGGGTGCTGGCTTGCTTGTTGCCTTTGCCTCTCCCCCTTTTATCCTCTTGGGGTGCTGAGCTCGTGTTGAGGTGGTATGTGGCACGTTTGGATATTTCTCTTGCACTCAAACAAGAATGCTAGGGAAGTCACCCAAGTAATGTTTGCTTACGAGCATATGCAGGAGATATCACACTTTGTGAGAGGTTTTCTTGCTTTGAGCGTTGCACATAATTTGATACTTATCTTTTTTGCCCACATGAAGTGGCGTGTAACAGGTTCCTTCAAGCCAAATGATAGGGCGAATAAAGTGCTGCTCAAAATCCTGTCAAATCTTGACGATTGTACCTCAGTGAGTAATGCAAGAAGGTCCGTCGTTGCCCTAAGTCCTATATCCGAGATGAGTTTGACAGCGTAACCGTCATTGTTATAGATGGAGGTGTCACTGTCTTCCGTACAAAGATGTGTCAAGTAATTTCTATCAGAAGATTGCCCTCTGCCGTGCATAGGCTCTCCTTCATTCGGGAACCCCAAGTGGCTTAGAATATGTGGTGATATAGGAATTGGATCCTTGTCGTTGCATCTAGGAATCCTAAATGTCTGGAGCTCGTCATCAAATGTAGAATAAGCCGCACACACTAATTCATGTTGCACACCGGAGATAAGTCGTGTGTCGAAGTTTAGCCGCTCCAAGAACCACTGCTAGCTTTTGGAAAAAATCAGTAAATGAGACCAAGTGAATTTCTTGAGTGTACCTGCTAGGTTTCATGTCTAATCAAGCACTTTGCTTAGTTCTGGGACTCCACAATATAGATAATATGCTGCCTGATAGCTTACGCGAGTGGTCTCTCTTTTTTATTTATTTTTATTTTTTAGAGAGAAAGATAAATTCCTTGCAATCGATTGCAAGAATAAGTGATGCTGGCTCCAACCCGAAAGATAATTACTGTTTTGGGACATGATTGTCACTGGTCATGCATGTTGTTAGCTGAAACCTACACAATAGTGATAGAAGTGAGGTAGATTTGCGAGAATTTGGACCTAAACTATCCTAAGTATGGATTGTTATACATGCAGACAATTCAATGGAAAAGGATGTAAAAAATGAATTAAAAAAAATGAACATTATCACAAAACGACAGAAATTACAGACATGCATGCACACACACATAACACATAATCAATCAGTACATGTCTAAGGAATAGCAAGGCTCATGATATCGTCGTAATCTACTCCCGTTTACTACCGTGTCCAGCGGGATGCCTTCGAGGGTTTTAAGTTTAGCGTAGCCCAAAGATCTGATCAATGATATAGGGACCTTGGCCAGTAAACTTAAGTTTGCCCTTATGTACTTTCTTTTGATAGAGAAGGACTCTATCTCCTTCTTTAAATTCCTTCAACTTAATATGGCAGTCATGCCAATCTTGTTGACATATTTTGTACACTTGTTGTGCGTGCACACTAACGACTCTTGACGCAAAGCTTATGGAGGTGGAATAGCATATGGGCAAGGATCTGACTTTTGTCTGGGTTCAAATCGTAGGCTACCCGTAAAGATGGGACATAGAATTCTACAGGCATCATGGCCTCTTGTCCATACATGAGTTGGAATGGTGTCGTGCCCTTTTTGGGTGTTGTTCGATACACCCATAAAGCGACATGTAACTTGAACTCCCAATCCGATCGACTGGCTTCCACTGTCTTTGTGAGGATTTCACATAAGACCTTATTCGTGGACTCAGCCTGCCCATTACATCTTGGGTAATATGGGGCACGTTTGCGATGAACAACTAGGAAGGTCAACAACAACTGTTCAATTATTGTGCTCAAAAAGTGTGTACCCCTATCGCTGACGACTTCAAGTGGGCAACCAAATCGTACAATGATCTGCTCATAAAGGAACCGAACAGTGGTTTTGGCATTGGCGTTCTTTACCACCCGAGCCTCTGCCCACTTTGTGCAATAATCTCTCGCCACGATAATATATATTGCATGTGTGAATCGCGTGGCGGGACTAATTGGTCCTACATAATCGATACCCCATTTGAAAAATGCTTGTTCAGATAAGATGGGGGTTAAAGGCATATAATCTGAAAATCGTGGCCTTTTGGCTCTTTGGCACACATCACAAGCCTTTACCAAGTTATGAGTGTCCTTAAATAGCGGTGGCCACCAATACCCAACTAGTAAGATCTTCCTAGCTGTGTTTTCTGAGGCAAAGTGTCCACCACCAACTCCTTCGTGTAGCAAAGATATGATGGGAATAATCTCGCCCTCAGTCAAACATCGTCTAATCACACCATCCACACCCTTTCTATAAAGTTGCCCCACTATAAGTGTATAGGGTTCCACCTTGTAGATAAGTGCGTGTTGGGTAGGTTTCGACAACGTCGGATCTAGCATTCCCGTCGTTAAAAACTCTGTGATGTCTTTGGCCCACATGGGGGTACAGTCAACTTGGAAGAGTATTGCATCACGTAGGTCATCATTGATGTCCTCCATTGGTTTCTCATTACTCGGTATTCTGATAGATGATTAGCGACAAAATGTTGCGATCCATCGTAAGATCGCGAGGAGGCTCCACCTCTGTAATCTTTTTCATTTTCTTGCGGATAGCTTCCTTCCTAGTTCGTTTCACATGCACCTTGTGAACGGTGTTTTTGTGTGGCTTGGACGCTTGAGGGACTTCGGTTAAGATTGCGTCATCTATCGCGTAGATAGATTCAGTATCATGTATCTCCCATTCGTATACCGGTCGTTAGACACGATATAGTTTACTTTGGTCCAGTTTGGCTGCAGCAATGCTAGCCTTAGGCTGAATCTCTCGGACCTTCTCAGGGAGTAGCCGTGGGGGAGTGGCGTCCATGAAGCGCAGAATAGCTACATCTGTAATATCGGCCATGTCGGAGTCAGTATCAAACTCTTGAGAGCATAAAACACTCTCATCGTCGATATACAAGGTTATTGATTCATCATAAGGTAGCCAGGCGACGTGAAGCAAGTCCTCGTTGTGGGGCTGAATGTTAACATAACTGACGTTGAAGATAGGAGTATCCAAATCAGTTGGTTCAAAAGTAGATTCATCGCTATCAATGTGATGTGTATTGAGTTCGCAATGTTCTGCATTGACACAATTGATTGTTGCCAAGCTGTGGCTCCAGTTGATGATATCCGTAGCCTTGGTATAGTGGCCCTTCTCTTCAATGTCATGATAATTTTCAAGAATAGACTCTGTGGTAGAGGATCCATATTCGATGATTGGTGCAGTTTGATCTTACCAACAGAGTCAATGTGACCGATGTTTCTCGATTGCCAAATGTAATGCGCTCTCTATTCCAATCATGCACTACACGTGCATTAGAGAGCCATGGCCTACCTAGGAGTAATTCATAGGAATAGGCGTTGTTAGGGATATCGAGCACTACCAAATCTAGTGTCAATTTCAAACCTCCTAGTTTCAGCTTTATGTCGGGTATTAGGCCTAATGGTTTTACCACACTTTGATCTGCCATTCGAAGTTGACAGTTCAGTCGTTTCATGGAAGCTTGAAGACACCCATCCTTCATCAGGGATGTTGATATTATGTTGACTGCCGATCCACCATCTAATACTGCCAAGACAATGCGGGAATGTTCGTAAGTTGTAGGAATGTGTATATTTCCCTTGTCGCTTGCAGGGTTAGTTAGATGTAGGGGCACCTCAAGGAGGTCTGGTGATGGGATGTTATCTTCAATGGAGCACAACTCTTTCTGCCATTTTTTGGTGTACTTCTAGAGTACTCCAAATGGGAGAGTAACATCTTGAAGCAAATCTCCCCATATCTCGGCTCCTTCTACGGTTGGGTTATCTAGGGTTTGATCTCTAGGTGTGATTATAGCCTCCTCCTTATTATCAACTTCATGGATGAGCTTTTGATATTTGTCTCTCGAATGGATCTCCTCGTTGGGGTTAGGATAGATGATTGGTGTGGTTCTATCACTGGACGGAGTGGGCGGGAGCTTATTGGTTCATTTGTTGCAACTTCGCTAGCTTGCCGGTGTTGGGCTCGAGTCATGACTCTGATTGGGATTGTCTCTACTTGGATAGAGTTAACAGGAGCTGTAGGACTGGGTCCTTTGGATAGTCTTTGATATGGTGCTCTATCCCACAATTTCGCAAAGAGGTGGATATTGTAAGTCTCTGCACCATCGTTGTTTCCACCATAGCCTGGAAAGATTGGTCCATGTAAGGATATTGGTAACGATGACATTCTAATTGACATGAATTTATCTGTTCATTGTCACTGTCACTACTATAAACACCATCACTTGGGTTATGTTGACTGATCTGGTAAATTTGTCGATCATCATAATTTTCAAAATGTGTTTCATTATGTTCCAGATAGTCTCTATATGACAGTTGTTTGCACTGATTGGATTCGCTGCAATGATTGAATTCGTCATCATTGTACTCATAATACTAATCTTCAAAATCATAGTTAGATTGATCTTCGTATTCAGAGTCACCGTCATCATTATACTCAAAATTGGAATCCACGTCCATCTTGACAATTGAAGGGTTGGTAAGTTACGATATAGTAAGCTAAAGTTTATGTGCAATGGACTTTGATAAATAGCTGAAATGCTCTTTTTTCCACCCACTTAAAACTCAGAGTTCTACGATGAGTGAAAGTGAAAGGCAAAAACATACAGGTCGTAAAAAACTGATCACTTTTGCTTTTTACAGTATTCAATTCCGAGCTCAGACGGAAAAGTTATGAGGATTCAAAAGTAATGAATGAAAACACAAAACTTTGACTTAAGAAAAGGGGCCTTGAAGACAATAAAATTGAAACATAATAATTACAAGATTTTGATAACTTATCAATGTCAGACTCGTCGTTCTGATCACTTTTAGTTTCTGCTTCGCTGAAATCCGAACTCAAACAAAGAAGTTATGTACAATCACAGAATGAGAATAAACTAAAATAAACAACTTAGAAAAAGGGGTTGAAAGAAAATGAAAATTGGATTCAATAAATCTTTTTGGAGAAGAATAGAAAGAACCATAAAAAATCCGAAAACTATCAGCAAATGTTTTTTTTTGGAGCACTGGGCAGAGGAAACAGAGGAATATTCTGTTGAATTGGAAAAATAATCCATCTTGACTTTAGGCTTGCTACAAACATTGTACCATGCAAGTATGTTGTTCCATAAATGCAAATGCCAAGTTTGGCCTAGATAGAACTCGAGCTATATGGATTTGACATATCTAGTTTGATGATTACAACTTGCATATAGATTGTAGACTTAGAAATAGCAATATTATGCTTGTAGAAACTCGTGGCATTTCACATGCATTAATTGTAAGTGATCCATAGTGACATGCAAGGCATGCACAAAGTGAAATGGACACATGCATGATGATTTGTACATTTCTAGTTAGAACTAGGACACTTGGTAAAAGTAGGTAGAGATTCATGCATAAGATGTGACAAATGTCACATAGACTCTAGTTTTTACTTTAGATGTCATTGAAAGGTGGATGGATGTGGTTCTACCTCAAGCTATCTCAAACTCCATAAATATGTGTAGCTCTTCTCATAATTTTTGATGAAGAACCGAATCTTTGTAGCTATCTCTTGCAATTTTGGATCCACACAATTTTTGCTTGATATCTCTCTCTCTTTGCCTTGCTTCTTCAGAGATGAGAATTCCTTGAAGAGTCTCCAAATTGGAAAACTCCTCCTTTATGGCAAAGGATTGAAGAAGATTATCATAGTCTTCTTTTAAGCCACTAAGAATGACTTGTACTAGCTAATCTTGATTGATTGTGACACCAACACAAGCAAGCTCCCTATGAAGATCTTTTATTCTTAATACATAATTTGATGCACTCTCCTCACTTCTTTGAAAACTTTGAAAAATCTGATTTCTAAGAGTGAGTATTCTAGAAGTGTTCTTAGCTTCATAGATAGACTTACGTGCATCCCAAGCTTCTTTAGCAATGGTGCAAGATCCTATTTCTCTTAGAATCTCATTAGAGACATTCATTTTAATGAAGTGTAGAGCCATTCTAGCTCTCTTCCTATACTTTGGTATTTCAAGTTGTGTTTGAGGCTCCTCCTCAATACCAAGTACTATGTCCATAACATCCTGGAGTATAAGAACAGACTCCATCCTAACCTTCCATCTTGAATAATTGGAGGTACTTAGTCTTTCACTTGGTTCTAAGAAATATCCTCCTACAGGTGCCATATTGTGAAGACTTCTTGTTATTGAACAATTATATGTTTGAGCTTGTTCCAAATAGACTAGATGTTGCTACTCTCTTTCACTATAGGAATCTTCAAGGGTGTGCTACCAATCCTATGTGAAAATCTTGCAACTATATTTGAGATAGATCTCAAATATATTTTCATTAGATTTGATAAGTTTATTACATTTGTAGCTTTCTTTTTGATAATTTCTAGCTTTAAAATTTTCAGGTTTGTTCAGACAAACTTTTAGCATTCAATTTCATTTTTCATTTCTAATTTGATTCTATAGTTTTGTAAGCTTTGTCTTAGCTTTCATTTCTCACCAATTTCCAAGGCATTTGAATAAGAGATGCAAAAGTTATTGCACTTTTTCCAAAAGCTGTCAAAATAGGTGACTAGAATTTTCACTTCACTTGTTTTGAATTTTTGAAATTTGATTTGAGTTTTTTTCTCAAGTTTATCTACATAGGATTTTAGAGCATTGCTCTAGTTTTGATCTAATCCATATGGTAGGTTATTTGGATTGGTATCCAAAGAATTATGACAATTCTTGATTCCTAGCTCTAGTTTTGCTAGGTTTTTTTTAAAAAAAAAATCAGTCCTATTCTGTGGTTAATTTGACCTATCAAATCACACTCAATCATTGATCTGATCATATAGGCTGATAGAGCTTGTTGTTAGCTCTTTAGAGGTTCTGAGTTTGTTGGATCAATATTGAGGAAGTTATGATCAAGTTAGTGGAGATGGGTCAGAATTGCCAGAATTTTGAAAAAAATTTGTTGTATTTTTCCAAGTGAGAGATAAGCACTTAAAATTGCAGCGAGCACCTTGAATCAAGTTAATAATCCACAAAAATCTCGAATCAAGTACAAAAACAGCCACAGACGAGCTATACGCACGCCCTACCTCTGAAACTGCTACAGCTTAGTGACATCCTCCCTCTTGGTGACATCCCCTCTTTCCTCGTGAAGCATTCTTTTCGGCTCGTTCAAGATCCCTTCTCTCCTCTCTTGGCTCGATCGACATCTCATGTCTCCCGTCTCCCGTCTTGGTTAAGAGCTCATCCACTCACGTCTCCCGGCTTGGCCGAGAGCTCATCCACTCATGTCTTCGACTCGGTCGACATCTCATTCCCACGTTTCATGAAAGTCAACGTCCCTTGACTCGAAGGACGAATGATTCGCGAATCGTAAACATGCCTCTTGGACTGCAAAAACTGCAAAGCAACGCAAAATGAAAAGACACGAAAGAAACGAAAGGAAACGAAAGAAATGAAGGAGAGTCTTTCACGCTGCCAGCTAGCAACTCAATGGGCTTGGAGTCTTAGACTTCATGCCCAATTGAAATGAGTAGCAATGATGGAGAGTAACTGATTAGTTGATTAGCGTTAACTACTCTTGTAATTCTCTGTTTAGCTATCTTGTAAACTCCACACAGTGGAGATAAAACTAGATTTCTGGATCAAAACACACATAGAGAATGTGTGCGAGTAGAGCAGAAAAGAAAAAGACTAGAAACAAAAAGAGCTGTGCATGAAAGTCTGCCAACGAGCAGAACACAGCGAAAGAGTAGAGCGTCAGGTCGCCAACGAGCGAGACACTGACGATCTCGCTCTAAAAATCAAACTGATAATTGATTGCTATATTTTTGTGCATTTCCTTGTCTTACGCTGTCTTGATTGCTAGAATGGAATCTGTTCTGTGATGTGTAGTCACGTGTCTAGGTTCCTATGAAGCTTCCACACAAAAGAAAATTTAAAAGAAACAAAATCGTTTGCGACAACGAAACGAAACCATTTCATGACATGGAATAGTCCTAATATGGTAGACCGGCACTCCAGTACTCAAGATTATTGGTCATGCCGAGATTTAATTCCATGTTGAGGCCTGTTTGTGACTAATTACCTTGAGAAGACCCAGACACTCTAATTGAGACATTTGGAGCATTGCATGTCTGTGTGAGAAATATAGGCAAGAGGACTGCATGAAGAGATGAGGCCTATTTATAGTTGACTTGCATGGGGGCTGCATGGTTTCATGCACAGGACTCTACTCTCTATATAATGAGGTCGGAATTCTCCCATCGACATATTGAGTTTAGGTTACCAGTTTCTCTCTTCTCCTCTTGCTTCACATGGCATGGCTTGGGGGCTAGCAGATCCAGGTTTGATCTAGGATTGGTTGGGCGGTTTGGCTCCATAGTCTCTCCTATTGTGTTCTCCTATCCTCATCTTAGAGGCAGTCCTTTAGGGTCTTTATAGGTGGCATCTAGAAAGCAATTACATGCTAATCCATCAGCACCCAACTAGAAGAAAGGAAAGAGAAGAGTGAGTGGGAATAAATCCAAGTATTTTGACGAATTGGATCAAGCTACGTCTGAGTTTAGACAAAAGAAAGATTTGTCCCGAAAAAAGACTAGAAAAACTAATGTGTTTTTTCATTGTAGTAAGCCTGGACATGTTATGAAATTCTGCCCAAGATGAAAAAAAGGCGCAGCTCAAGTTATGAGATGCCAGGTAAATAAAATCTTAAGCTGGAAATTAATAAGGTAAATTGTGAGTCTGATTGTTCTTTTAGTACTGCTTCATTTTTGCCAAATGAATTATTTCATTTGAAAGGCACTATTAAAGGACATGAAGTTAGTATTTTAGTGGACAATGGATCTACTCATATTTTCATTAACTCTAGCCTTGTGCAGAAACTCGGCCTAGAAATTGAAGCCAATAACCATAGATATCGAGTATATCTAGCTTCAAGTGCGGAGTTGGAGACATGGGATCTTAAAACTTCAAGGCTCCTAGTTTGGATCCAAGATTATAGAGAGTTAAGAGATTTTCATGTTTTAGATTTAGCACGTATGGATATAATTCTAGGATACAAGTGGTTATTTAATAAGCATCCTGATATAGATTTTGAGAAGCATGTTCTCTATTTTCAGGAGGGTAATGAAATAGTTACATTGTTTGGAGACAAATACGTACATCCATCTGGGATGAATTCATTTGCTAATGTAATGGAAATTTTTGATTCGCAGTATGAAGCTTATTCTTTATTTGCTAAGCCAATTTTGGATTTATCTGAAATGCATCTAAGTAGTTGTGAACTGTCAAAGATTCTTAACTCAGTAGACTTAGATCAGGAGCAAATTGACAAGAATAAGATACTGTCTGAATTTAAAGATGTATTTAAAAAAGAATTACCTCATGGAATACCGCAGATCGGTAGACCATAAGATTGAGTTAATTCCAGGTAGTCACCATATCTCTCGACAACCATATCGGTTTTCTCAGAAAGAAGAGATAGAGATTACTAGGCAAATTGAAAATTAGTCGAAGATGGGTCATATTCAGCCAAGTAAGTCACCATGGGGTGCTCCTGTTCTTCTAAAAGCAAAGAAAGATGGAGGCTTCCGGATGTGTGTTGAATAAGGTAACTATGAAAAATAAATATCCATTGCCTCGTATGGATGATTTGGTAGATTGATTAGTTGGAACTAAATACTTCACAAAGATAGATCTTAGAACCGGATATCATCTATTGGTTACTGGGTTGATATTCATCATAACATTTCAAACAAATCATCATCATAGCAGGTCTCTTAGGTACTTTCAGGGTCGAAATGGAGCTTGGAATTAGGATTCATCCGAGTGATGTGCAAAAGACAGGTTTTCAGATGAGATTCAGTCATTATGAATTTCTCGTGCTTCCTTTTGGGTTGACGAATGCACATTGGATTTCTCTCTCTCTCTCTCTCTCTCTCTCTCTCTCTCTCTCTCTCTCTCTCTCTCTCTCTCTCTCTCTCTCTCTCTCTCTCTCTCTCTCTCTCTCTCTCTCTCTCTTAATCTCGACCCATTCAATTGCCGTAGGTCATCGAACTATCGGATGAACACTATTGGTCTGCCATGGGCCACTTATGACTTCTTGCGAAGCCTTTCTACGAAGTCTTATGAGTACTTACGACTATCGTCCAGGTATGACTATGATGTTTGCTGGCCCAGGATAAACCCCCAACCACTTGATGTTTAGACATGTACTCCAACATAAGGACCTATTACATTGTCAACTACTTCTCGACCTGACAAGGCACTTCAAGCAAGTGCATTTAACTCTGGACAATCTACCATGCGTCGTCATACAACAACTGATTCAATGCCTTGTAAATTGATTCCTAGCAACTCATGTATATATATCTCATATGCAACAACCATCAAGCTAATTGTCAATTTCCATTATTTATCAATAAGAGATTGATTCAGAGTGACTTCCTTCCGCCTTCGATTGTTCAAGATAGAGAGTGAGTAAAAGAGACATCTTCGAGCACACGGTTACTATTGCAAATGCATTGTGCTCATCATTCAGCTCATTATGTACATGCTACATTCAGAACTCAATCTAATCATCTTATCGTGTCCAGTCATTGTGTCAGTATGAATGTTATGCTTCTTTGATTTACTACTAAATTAAGAACCTTTCATCTTTTAGCTCTCGTAGAGTTTTGTCTGAACATCTCAATGCTTCCGCAATACACGTTTATGCAACTAACGTTAATGAATTTGTGTTTGTCTACGTAATCAATTGAATTAGTTCTAATGATTTCTAAGTGAGGGTCAAGTAAAATAAGTAGCAACTCTTAATGGATCCAACTACCACTTGTGGAAATTTAAGATGAAAACAATGCTAATGGTGGGATGTTCTCAAGTATTGAGATCAAGCTCAAAGCAGACGATGCATTTACAGTTCAACTAATCAACATGATCCACTTGTAGAATAATTTTTGCTTGTCCTTTCAAACTGTACTTTGAATGCATGTGCTAGTTATTAAGGTAATAGATCACATTGAAGTTTAGAGCTAGAGATATTATGGCTATCCTAGGCGCCTCAATTATCTCTGATCATTCAGATCATCGTTTACATATAGCTTCATATCAACACTAAAAAATTTGCAAAAATTATATAACGTATTGTTTACATAAGTTCCTACTTGTCTATAATAGCAGATCAAAATTTATTGTTCACTTTAAACTGCTTGATTGAAACTTTTTCAACACAGGTGTGAAATTACTTTCCTTACCACTTTCTTCTTAAATTATTAGAGAAAGTTTGAGCTTGAAAGAGGCCTTGTACAAATTGACACGAAGGATGGCAAATTCTGGTAATGTAGAATATAAAGATATATTTTCCTACACGTAGTTCGGCCCACACCATATTCGATAGTTAAACATTCTCCATACAATATGGTCTATGGTTGTTTAGAAAATTGTCTGACTTTTTAACTATAGCTTTTATTTGAAAACAATTATGGTGCCATTAGAAAGCCCTCAACGATAGCTTTCCACTGACATTCTAAATGGCCTAGTTTTGAGCTACAGTTAGTAAGTTATGGGATGTCAAACCGGTTAACTGTGTCTGAAAGTGATATTAGAGCCAACAATTTTTTTTGATGGCCCATAACTTTCGATATCAATTTTAATATAGATGATTATGTGAGAAAACCCTCGACAAGAGCTTTCCAATGACACTCTAGATGGTCTAGTTCTGAGCTACAATTAAAATGTTATAGGTAGTAAAAAAATTTGTCAACTCTTATATCACTTTCAGGCTTGGTTGATAGGTTTGAGCTGGTCAAACTAATCAACCGAGGTCGAACTAGTCAACCGCACTCTAAAGCAATATTAGTGTCGACAAATTTTTTTGAATGCTCATAACTTTATTTGATGATACCATTATTGACAACTAAGCCATGTAGGTTGTCATTAAAAAGCTCTTGTCCAGGACTTTCTAATGGCATTATAATCATCTCAATCGGAGCTATGATTTACAAGTTATATTATTTTTTACTTAAAAAAATAGCTTATTTTGTATGTTGATCATAATGCAAAAATTACATAATTTTCTAAAAGAAAGAAAATTAATTTGAAGGAGCTATGCTATACATATTTCAAATTTGAGTGTATATATGGGGCCATGAGTAAGAAAATTTTGAGAAAAAAATAAACATCATCTTTCTAAAAGGCCCTTTTTGGGCTCAATATTCTTTAGTGCTTATTGTTTTTGAAATATTCACTTGCATAATAACCATACATACAACTTACCGTAGTAGCACTAAATCTTTGATTTGTCTCTCTTGCCACAAAAAAATGCGGTGCCTACCTCTTGGATTTAAATCTCTAATTTCCACCACCTCTTGACTTGCTTTTGACTATGCCTTTTATAAAAAATGCCTCATCATGTTGGTTGATGTTGATGGAGATACTTTCTCTTTATCTTTATATGCTTGATGTTGGTGGAGATGCTTTCTCTTTATCTTTATATTGGCAATTCTGCAAGCTTTTTAAGGAGGGAAACACTACAATAATTGCCAGATGCCAAATGTCATCATCCACACACATAAGCCTATGAGCAGAAAAGT
This sequence comes from Diphasiastrum complanatum, assembly GCA_029204225.1. Lineage (NCBI taxonomy): Eukaryota > Viridiplantae > Streptophyta > Lycopodiopsida > Lycopodiales > Lycopodiaceae > Diphasiastrum > Diphasiastrum complanatum. Next base: position 15,254,150 of record CM055108.1, read on the forward strand.
CAACACATGAAAAAATAGGTACTTATATTTGAAATTCTTTAATTCCTTTTAATAGTTCATAGCTTATTGCCATTAATTTCGCCATAGATGAGTTATACCAAAATAGAACATGTTTGATGACTACAAACAAGTAAACTTGATCATTGACCAAGAGATACAGATAAACATCCCCTTAACTACTTCAAGACCCAATTGGCGCTGATCTAAAAGATGGAAGAGCTTGCAAGCCACGTTAAACATTTCAATACTTTGAAAACAAATGTTTGATTGGCTGGAGATTCTTTTTGCCCTTCCATGCTTACAGATTGCTATCAAAGGGAAAGGAGGTTGATGGCAGCCAAGCATCTCCAGAGACAAACTTCCCAGCAGTGAACTGATTAGCAACAGCTTGGCTGGTAATTTGGCTTGACCATGAGACCCTCTGAGCTGATCCAGATCCTGGGCCAGTGCATTGATACTCTCCATAGAAGAGAGTTTTGAGAGCAAAGTCTCCAGCCCACTCAAGCCAGCCGGCAGGATTGATCACACTCCCTTCATAGGATTTGAGAAAGACTGTGCGTGAGTATTCCTTCCATGGCCTGCCCAGATATGTTGGGAAGTTTTGAATCACCTTTCTCAGATTAGAATCTCCATCCACAACGCAACCTTGAAAGACTAGACCTGTGTTCTGGTTTGGATCGGTTCTCCCTTGTGCAGTGTACGTGTTCTCCTGTTGAGCAAGAGGCACTCGAGCTAAGAGTGTGGAATCTTGGAAAAGAGCTGCAGCATTTCCGAATATGTAGTCTACTGTGCCGTAGATCATGCACTCTCTGTAGAATTGACGCTGTGAGTGCGTGTACAGAGTATCTTGATAGCCTTCAAAAGAGCATTTGTAGAAAGCTGCTTGATCTGCACCAACTCTTAGAGCTACTGCTTGATGTTTTGCTGCACCTGCGGTGTTGCGGAATGTAATATCCCGAGCAAGAAACCCGTTGCCCGTCACAGCTACAAGAACGGTAGAAGACTCAGCTTTTATGAAAAGCTTAACTATAGAACAAAATTTGCTAGATCCAATATGGTAACAAAAAACAGAACTTGCATGAGCATAGAAAGAACAAACATAATCGGCAGACAAGTTTAAAGGTTTAAGAAAATCCAATGGCCTGGAAGATTACGAAAATCGATATATCTGGGCAGTTTAGAGACTAGGAAGATCTTAGAGTGTATGTTTAGTGAGTCGGTTCAATGGCAATGGAAACGGGCTGGTACATCCTTTTGCAGCACCTTCTGCAGGTCTGTTGATGCTCGGAGAGCTGGCTATTTAAAACGAATCAACAAGCGCCTTACCTACAGTCGCAGAAGTGAATGTGGTTGCTCCATCGTCCACGTTCTTGTTACCAGATATGATTGTCTGGCCAATCCCATCTCCAACAAACATCAGATTGGTTTTGGATTTGGAAACATCGACGTTTTCGAGGTAGACTCCGCCTCTAATGTAGATTGTGTATCTTTTCTTGCTCTTTATTGGGGCTGCATCGACCGCATCTTGAATCTTCGAGTAATGTCCACTCCCGTCCTTTGAAACGATGACGTCTCCAATAAAAAGAGCAGGATCTTCTAGATGCCTCGCGACATCTGATTTAAGCCATGTCGGAGGAGTGGTATATTTCAAGTTTATTTCTTCTGGTGATGAGTAGAGTGAGACCACAAATGTCAACGCGATGCTAAGAAGCTTTTCCACATTTTCTCCCTCTAGCTTCAATCTGTCGCTGGAATTCCCAGCAAATGCGTCAAGCCCATCGATGCATGTAGTATGATAGGTCATCGAAGCGCTCACCCAGGTATGGATGTCCCAAAGAGCTGCATAAGATAGCATCTGATTGAAATCTGATAGGGCTTCCAGAGCGCTATGGATAAGATCCGATGCGTCTCCAAGAACTTCAACACAGTCACGCAAGGCTGCAACCTCTCTTGTCTCCACCTTCGCACTATTTGCACGATTCTGAGATCCTGCATGCAGAAGTCCTGAAAGATAATGCAGCTCTTTCACACCCTTTAGAGCAGCTCTCATGGATTTGCCTACCAAACCCACATGGCTATCCTTCTTCACCACGCTCTGGATGTCTGAAACAAAGCTTGAGAGAGACGAGATGCAAAATTCAGGGTACCGTGACAACTTACACAGTTCCACATACGATGGAGGTGATACTACATGAACTCCACCCTGATGGAGAACATCGTAGCTGGGATAGATGACTGTAAAACACATCACACATGCTAGAAGAACTATAACAGAAGTGGAGGCTATGATGCAGCCTTTTTTGCTTCTGGGCGGTTCATCACTCGATCCAACAAGAAAATAATGTCTGTTAGAACTCATTGCTTCTTCCTGGTTTGATCACTACCATAGAATGCAAGTTACGACTGAGCAGAAAACACACGAGAAGACATAGAATTGCTGCCTTCCAAACTTGTTGGCAGTCGCGCCGCTTTATAGCTTCCAATAGGACACATTCTTCTCGTGATCGAAACTCGAAATATACATACGATGTGATTCATAATTTGGTGGTCCAATGTGACTGCAGCTGAGGAAGAAGAAGGAAGACTAGCAGATCTAGATCTGACACATGCTGCCACCCCCTGACAAACTATTAACGTTGTAGGATTTATCTGCTTTCGTTCCTCTAAATCAATATAAGGAAAATTCATTCAATATATCGTGAATCATGACTACTAAGAGAGAAGAGGGGTGATATTAAAATATGTTTTTTCAACCACGTATGCTTTCTTTTTTGCAAGGATAAGGATTAAGTTTTAAGCATACCTATTATATACAATCCAGGTGTAAAGATGAGGAAAAGTTAAGAAGGCCCACGTGAAGGCCACACATCAAGCCCCAAACAACCCAACTGAGAACTGCAATGGAGCAATAATTTGAAACTAAACAAGAAGTCCAAAATGACAAATGAGATTCTCTCCATGGTTTGAGTTGGATACTTGCACGAACTTAGCCCAATCATGGTGCAACCCTTGAATTCCAAGTGATGCATTGGTGGATGTTTGGAGTCTCCAATTGTATGCTTTGGCTTTGCCTTACTTTGTGATGTAGATTGTAACATGAAAAACAAGGTTGGTGGGATCTAGAATGTGAACATAGGCAAGTGTAGTATGTCGAAAGATATAGTGAAAATGTGTATCAAGGTCTATGATTTTAGAAATCATCCGAGTCATGATTATCAAGGTCTATGATTCTGGAAATCATAAGGAAATTAGGCCCTTAAGGTTATACAAGTTTAGTCAAGTCAAGGTCATTTATTTTAAGGTAGATAGTCTAATCTATAATTATTGTTATCAATTGAATGTCTTTGCAATGTGCAATTCAAGGCTCTAACTAGTATTAGAGCTGTAATAAGGTCATTTTTTCTGTTTTTTCTATTAGAGCTTGTGTTTTTTTTGCTTCCAAAAAGCCGCTTTTCACTTTCTCTTGGTATAACTCAAAATGGAATGTTTCTGACCTTCCTCACCTTTGGAAGGCTAGATTTCGCCGAAACCTCAAAGTCAGAACTGGCAAGCTTAGAATCTTCTCTTCTAGACTCCTTCAGCTCTCTCTACCTGTCAGGATCAATTATAGAGGGGATGTGTCACATGTCTGCTCTAAATGCAAAATGAGACATTTGTTTTTATTGCACGCTTTCATGCAAGGTTTAAGAGATTTAGCCCTACAGATCTTTTGTTAAATGATATCACTTTCGTTGATGTTAAAGTTAATATCTACTGGCTAGATAGGAATAGTAGAGAACTTGGGAATGATGGTTTCATTTAAGAGATTTAGCCCTACAAAATGATATCACTTTCGTTGATGTATCAAGATCAATACTCTTTGGAATATTTGGCTAGATAGGAATAGTAGAGAACTTGGGAATGATGATTTCATCATCTCCCCTCTACTCCTCTTTAAAGAGGCTAATAAGCTTATGTATCTTTAAGTTTTGCTATTTCCATGTACTTTGTATAAAGTCTTTAATCTATGGTTAGCTTTCGAGAAGAAAAAAAAAAGGCCATCTTTTATTATTCATGAGAGCCTCCTAGGAGGCCTAGTGACACTATTAGTAGGGATAAATGACTTCATCTCGAGTAGGATCAAGTAGAAGTTAAGATTGATTTCCATGTTAGAGTTAATGGTCGATTTTGACTCTATCAATGAAGGTTTTGCATGATAGCATAGTCAAATTTAGTTAGGTTTTTAGTTTTTCTACAACTAGCCATTTATTTTGTTAACTTTCTTAGGAAAGGCACATGAAATACTATCATCAATGCTATGTATAAATATGCTTTTGAAGCATGTATTTTGTCCTTCCATTGATTTAGGAAGAATATATTTGGCTCTTGAGAAATAAATTTCTTGTAAACATTTGCCACTATCAAAACCAAAATTTCAATTTGTGTCTGTCATAGGGTTCAAATAGTTACATCAGCTAACTAAATGGATGCAAATTCTAACATCAAAAATTGGTATTTTTGGCTAATTTATCATCTATATTTGCCAAAAATGTCACAATAATAGAAAAAAACTTGTTGGTGTTTAAAATGGAATCATTATTCAAATTTTGCTAAATAATTTTGGACAGCATAACTATGTGCTATTTTGTGATTGAATTTTGGCAATTGTGGATCTCAAAAATGCTTTTTTTGCTAAAATTATGTGAAATGTTGTTAAAATGTGTGCTATGATAGAAACATAGTGATAGATGTTTGAATGTGTTACAATGTCCATTGAAATAAGAATCTGGTTGAGACATGTTTGAATGTGCTAGAATGATGCAAACTTACTAATATGTGTGTTATAACAATAGAATTTGTTAGAAACTCTTAAATTTCAAAAAACGTTGTTACATAGATAGGGTTAGGGCAAATTCTATAAGAGTTAAGTTTAGGGTTTTTTAGGGTTTTGGGATTGTTCTATAAGGATATAGTGAGGTGTTGGGGGGGAGAGAGAGAGAGAGAGAGAGAGAGAGAGAGAGAGAGAGAGAGAGAGAGAGAGATTGTACAATTTTAAACTTTTGCATTTTATGTTCACAATAGTAGGTACTGCAATCATTGATAATAAAGGACAAAAGCAAGATAATCATTAAAGATTATACCCAAAATATATGTGTTATTCAAACCTGCTTGACTGATTTCGAAAAAATTAATATTGATTACTGTCATTGATTATTGTGAATCGTGCTGTTGATTTATCCATAATACAGTACGGACCAGAAGAAAGTAACCAGCAGGTTCCAAAAGTGTTAGTCTATTGATCCAAGGTAAATACTAAAACGTGCTTCAACAACAAGAGAAACAAAAACTTGCATGACTTTAAAGTTTAGATAAGAGCCCACGAGTTTAAATCTTTAAAAGATCTAAAACGGTTCAAATGTCATACTGTATAGTCATCACTTACGAAGTCAAACTCAAAAAGAGGTGCAGACTTGTCACTTACTAGACTCCTAAAGCAACACGGAAATGATAAATCCCAAGGACTTTTTATTAATGAATTTTATATGAACAACGAGTAGCTGTTAATGGCAGCCTGCCCACTGGGCTTATTATCAATTTATCACTGATCAGATCAATGAAAGCCTTATCCTTCAGTCGTAGAAATTTAACTTTGAAAGTTCCCCAGCCTGCTTCTACCTACCTGTATGTGTGTGTGATGCCAGGCTCTAACTAGATGTTCTAAACACAAAATTATGATTGATTACGTGACGCAGACTTTGACAAGGGAACGTAGTGCCGAAAAAGTTAAGCTTGATATACGAGGAAAAAATTAAAATTAAACTAAGCTTTGTGTTATTTCTCTTCTGCTTGTTTAGCAACGAATGAAACATCTCTAGATCGAATTGCTGAGTACAGATCTCAACTCAAGTCTGGGACACCGCTACCAAATCTCCCCAGGGGCCAGGAATCTTCCGAATCAGGATTATACTGATGTCTAGGTCCTGGAGAGGCTTTTATGTACCAATGCCCATATGGCGTGACACTCTGTTATTAGTTAACGTCTATTGTTTGATGCACCTGATATGGAAAGTGTGTTTGATTTGCAGCCGGCATGCAAAGTGTGTTTTATGTGTAGCTGGCATGGAAAGCGTGGCCTACAGAAGGCTGAGGAAGAATATTGCATAGACATTTAATGCCAAGTGCAACAAAATGCCCATCCAATGGTGCACACTACATACTAAGTAAGAGAGCTCCTGCATATTAAGTGAGAGAGTGAATAATATTGCATAGGCATATAGTGCAAAAAAAAAGCTCATCCTCCAAGGGTACACATTAGGTGAGAGAGTGACACTATTGAGAGAGAGATTGGAGTGGCATTTATGAAAAAAAATGCTTATCCAAGGGTACACATTAGGGGAGAGAGAGAGAGAGAGAGAGAGAGAGAGAGAGAGAGAGAGAGAGAGGATTGCTTGCAAATAACCTATAGTCCCTTGGAAAAAGACTACCAGATTTTTAATTCACCTATTAATGTTTTTTGTAGGTTTTCATAAACTACATGTTTAAGCACTTATAGGTTATGAGCTTATCAAATATTATTCTATAGGTTTTAATTTTCATATAGATTAGTAATAAAAAAATTTCTGGTTTAAGATTTTAGAAATAATCGGTTTAGCTCTAGACTTTGATACATTTTTTCAGTGGCCCATAAGAAAGTTTTAACAAAGTGTATGCCATTTTACTTCTTGTTAATTACAAGGATCATACAAGTATTTCTTAATCACTATTAATTCCTGCTATATATGAAAATGTACAAATTTAACATTATGATATTGATTATTGCATTATCATAATTTTGTGTGTTTTCTTATTGTTGTCGATTTTATAAAATCTTACCTTCCAAATCATGCATCTCAATTTTCTTGCTGGCAAAATAATACATATTTACGTTTATAAATCATTTTGTTGACTTAATAAAACTATGTAAACGTAAAGTTTTATATGAATCTACCTACTTTACTACACACAATTTTCTGCATTTCAAAAAAGTTGTCAATTTTTAAAAGCTAGTTTACTGTAAGTTTTTTCCGAAGTTGGTTTTGGAGAAAGATGCCAATTCCATTCATATACTTTGCCGCCTTTTTGGAACAGTGACCCAATATTTGAATGTATTGAAATCCTAATGGAAAAGGATAAATGCCTTATAAAGCTTTGTATAAAAATTTGAGATGTGTTGAATTTGTATTTTTTTAGCCTTCTCCTTACGATTCTATAGGCTTTTGGCCCATGAGTTGCTAAAAAGCTTATAGTTTGCAAAAAGTTTTCCGCAAGCACTCATGGCAATGCTACTCTCTCACATAATGTGCACCTTTGGATGGACATCTTCTTGTACAGGAGGATTATATAAGGAGATTATCATGAAGTTCCTTGAATCATGAAAGGATAAGACTTGGGTAATATGTGGCACATGGAGTCATGGGTGGTTGAATGTGTGTGTGTGTGTGTGTTTGCGTGAGAGAGAGAGAGAGAGAGAGAGAGAGAGAGAGAGAGAGAGAGAGAGAGAGAGAGGGGGGGAGAGAGAGAGGAGAATTGAGGTATTTACCTCACCTCCTCACATAAGGGGGGCAAAGGTTGGAAGTTTAGGCATGTAGTTGATCTCTAACTCCCAGCTCAAGCTGGCACCATGAAAATCATCCCTTAGTTCATTACCTTACTTGGTTGTAAATCTACATTAATATAGTTTTATAATGTCCAAGTTCTAAAAATTATTCAAATATCATTTCCCCCTTGTACCTTGTCCCCTTTATGAATAAGTATGTGAAAAAAGTTCGACATGAAACTTTTCTATTCCCATCGTCAATTTTAGAGAGTGGAGCGGCTGGGGTTTAAGGATGTTCATTGGTTCTTCACTACGAGCTTGTTGTTTTCCTCCTTCATCTTGCTTGGGAATCACACTATTTTTTGAGATTCCCCTTTTGTTTTGGGGAATGGTGCTTCTTATAACTGATGTGCATTGTTCGTTTTACCACGCTTTAGGGAAGGAAAGGCCTTTGAGCCAAAGCCAGGTGTGGACACCCAGATTCGAGAAGGAAAATAGGCTCTGTTGAAAGAGAGTGTTGAAAAACACGATCTCTAGAAGAGCAGGGAAGAGCCAAAATGGAGAGTGATTTGAAACTAAGACCCCCAAGAACTAAGAACCTGCAAGAGCAAAAAAATGGCCAAAAGCAGCCCACCCATTAGAGAAAATTTGAACACAAAAGGGGCCTTTCAAAAGGATACTTTTTATTTTTTTTTTCTCAAAAGTTTCTACCACATGGTCCAATCAAAACACTCAAATTTGAAATCTACGTAATGTAGCTCCTTCAAATTGATTTTCTTTTCTTTTTAAAAGAACTGTAATTTTGCGTCGGGGGCAGCCCATAAATAAGCCATTTTATCTGTAGTATAGTATGCAACTCAGCAAAAAAAAATAAAATAGCATAACTTTTGAACGACAAATCAGATTAAGACAATTATGGTGCCATTAGAAAGCCCTTGACGAGAGCTTTTCAACGACAGCCATTATGATCCAATTCCAAGCCACGGTGAAGAAGTTATGGCTAGTCAAAATTTTGGTCGATCAACACTTGGTCAACCTGATATCTCTTTCAAGTGCAATTGACCAGTTTGACTGTGTCATGTTGGGTGTCGTTGAGAAGCTCTCGTCGAGGGCTTTCTAATGGCGCTGTAATCGTCTCAATCCGAGTTGTCATTCAAAAGTTATGATTTTTTTTTTCAGCCACAGACTATACTATGCACATAATAGCTGACCATCGAAGACTGTGTGGGCAGAACCGCGGGCATAAAAAGATTATATTTTAGTATTTTACATTGCCAAAAAGTTCTCATCCTACGTGGCAATCCTTATAGGGCCCTTTCCAAGGCCAAATTTTCTCTAATGCAATGGGAACAATCACAATAGAACAAATGTGTTTAGAAACACATCCCATGATAGAACAAGGATGAGGTTACAAAATATAACAAGAAAGAGTTAAAAAACACAGACTTTGAGGAACAAATAGAAAGCAAAGGCCAGCAAACTGATGCCCAAGGATAGAGCATCAAGCATAGAGTCCATGCGCTGTTGATTATTCAGGGCGCCATACCTCGGTTCCGCATTTGGTGCCCCTTGATGATATGGATAAGAAGTCCGATAAGGACTCCTCTTCTATTGGTGGACAATCCAAGGGTTAAATGGAAAAAAGCCCATCTCGTGCGATGTTGCATTGTATAGTTGGCAAAATCTCTATGTCAGCCTCAAATTTTGCCACTCATTCGCTGTATGATTTTGTGTGCATACTGAGCACCATACATTTTTGCGGCGGGGATACTGTAGCTAGTTCTGTTCCGGTGGATTGGACGTTGTTGCTATAGCTCCTTGTAAGACTTTCAGTTTCTGATCGAACTGTACCGTAAGTTGTTCCATCTGCTATTTGTGTAGTTTTGTCATTTGTTCCAACAACAATTCTGTGGACAAAGTGGAAGCATTTGATGATGATAATGCTATCGAGGGAGTAGGAGTATGGGTGGTTGGATATTCGTCGTCTGGTCCCTCATCCTCTTCCCTGATGGCATCTTCCATAGCTTCTTGCTGATGCGAAAAAAATGCACTCGGAAAATACAAATTCTAGCCAAAAAGCTCTAATGACAAACTGATAAAACTAAATCACGAACGATTCGCAAAACTTTTTGCGACACTCGAATTATTTCTGTTCGAGTTGGATCAATCAGGCTTTGTATACAACGAAACGAAACGGGACAAAATTTGGAAGAAAACGAAATGAAGCGAAGCGAAACTTAAATGAGCTCTGACATTGATTCATGCTGGAAGCAAAGAGATCGCAAAACGACATGAAACGAAATGAAGCGAAAGAGTTCGCGACAAGATCAATCAGGCTCTACAATGAGACGAGACGAAACAAAACGAAACATAGATGAGCTCTATAATTGATTTATCCTTATGGCCAAGTGATTGCGAAGTGAAGCGAGGCGAAACATGAAGCGAAAGGAGTCACGGACAAGATCAGTTCGTCAGGAATTCAGATGTGATGGTCACTGCCAGCTATATCACTCCTACAATCCTTCAGAGAGTAGTCAGACACTGCTGATCTATGTTAACAAATTAATGTAGCATTCAACAAGATCAAACCAAAGTGCAATCAGCTTCTCACTCTTGCAGAGTATCAGAGTGTCATCCACATACACAGCCACAATGATGATCTCCCCATTTGTGATTCTCACATACACATTGGAATCAGCCATAAGTGGCTTGAATCCTAAGGATTTCAGGGCTTGATCTTTCTTTTTGTACCATTGTCGAGCTGACTACTTCAGACCATAGATACTCCTATGCATTCTGCATGCATAATCAAGAAGTGAATTTGAGACATAACCTAGGGGTGATCCATGTAGACCTCTTCATGTAACTCACCATGCAAGAAGGCTATCTTGTTGTCCACAATGTGGATCCTGAGGTCATAAGCAGCTACATATGCAAATAGTAAACGTAGGGATGAATGTTTCACGATAGGAAAAAAGGTTTCAGAATAATCAATACCATATCTCTGAGAGAATCCCTTCGCTACCAGTCTTGCCTTATATTTTAAAATATTATCATCTGGTCCATACTTTAACTTGTAAACCCATTTGCATTTTACAGACTTTCGCTTATCTGGTAATGGCTGCAATGTCCATACTTGGTTCTTCCTCATGGTTTCCATCTCCTCGTTCATGGCTTGGATCCACTTATCCTCTCTCTGGACATTCAATTGCCTCCTCGAATGTCAATGGTTCGTCACTGAATCCACAGAATTCTTCTGATGTGGAAGCAGAGCTGTCTGGCACATATCTTGCTGGCGCTCTTCATTGTCTTGTTGACCTTCTAGGAGATCATCCTGGGACAACAATGCCTTCTGCTCTGCTAGGTCCAGAACCATCTTGGTTTACGAGTACTATAGTAGAAGGCTGCCTCTCAAATTTTTCATCTTCTGATTCATCACTCGAATGCGAAGCAACTCGAAAATCTTCGTTTTCGTGTTCGTCTTCTGCTCCCTCTGTCCCTGGTCATAGTACTGTCTTTCCAGAACTTCATAGCTGACAGGATCATCGTTGGCCATCGTTATGCTCTCATCGAATCTAGCATCTCTACTATATTCACAGTGTTCGTGTCTGGCATGTAGACTCTGTAGTATGACGAATTGTTGTCGTATCCTACCAGATATCCCTGTTCAGCCTTCTCATCAAGCTTCTTTGAAGCTTATCAGGGATTTGTGCATAAGCTGCACAACCAAAGATTCTGATGTGAGACAGGTTCGGCTTTCTACCCCACCATAATTGGTGTGGTGTCGTGTGAGGAACACCAGACTTCCATGTTCTATTCTAAATGTATGCAGCTGTAGCTACTGCTTCAACTTGTAGTGCTCTTGGAGCTTTTGAGTAGCCTTCACGCATCTGGCAGCTTCCATTAAAGTTCTATTCTTTCGTTCTGCAACACCATTGTGCTGCAATGTATAAGTTGCAGTCCTTCTATGAATGATGCCACGATCATTGCAGAAGTCAATGACACAAAATTTTGAAGAAAACGAAACGAAACAAAACTTAAATGAGCTCTGACATTGATTCATGCTAGAAGCAAAGAGATCACGAAACAACACGAAACAAAATGAAGTGAAAGACTTCGCGACAAGATCAATCAGGCTCTACAACGAGACAAGATGAAATAAAACAAAACGAAACAAAACTTAGATGAGCTCTATAATTGATTTATCCTTATGGCCAAGTGATCGCAAAGTGAAGCGAGGCGAAACACGAAGCAAAAGAATTTGCGAACAAGATCAGTTCGTCATGAATTCAGATGTGATCGCTGGTCACTGCCAGCTATATCACTCCTACAATCCTTTAGAGAGTAGTCAGACACTGCTGAACTATGTTAACAAATTAATGTAGCATTCAACAAGATCAAACCAAAGTGTGGAATTAAATGATCAAACCAATGGAATTAAATCAGACACACAAATAGTAGCAGACAAATTTACATTTAAGATTATACAATCATACAAATTAATAATGTGCACAACAGCTACAATATCATCTATTGATTTTCTGATTCTTCAAACACAGTGCATTGGCGTGAGAGAAATACAGTTCTCTCACGAATTCGTGTCTTGCTTACTAGGGGACTTCTGGATCTATAGATGCTATGCAGAATTGTCTTGCACGCAGGCAAACTTGTATTTTGTATATTTCGTCTTCTGACTTCTTGTCTCGCTTACTAGCATTCGACTTACATTATGCATCAAAAATAGAAACTATATAGTTCGCAAACAATTTCTGTCTTGTCGTTTAACTTAGAAATTAGAAAATCTACAACTAATCGCGAATTACAAGAGTGGTAGATTAGCCACGATCTAGAATACTTCTACTGATGTCATAATATCTGATCAAATGTTTACTCCTAATCCTGATTGTCCTGATATTTTGACAGTAGCTGGATTTGATGCAGGTCTTCCTACTGATCTAGTCTACAAGGGTTCTCTAGTGCGAGGGTTGGCTATGTGAGGGTTCTTTACCTGTTTTAAAGTTAAAAAAACCTTGATATCTCTTTGCTTACTGGGATCTAACTCTCACAAGGGTTACAGGAGCTGTATCTAAAGTAGATCTAATTTTGAAAATCTCTACAAGGGTTAACTCTCGTATTAAGTGAAAAATTCATTGTTTGCAAGGGTTTAGGACCACTATTTTGGCTTGATCTTCACAATAATCAGTACTAACTCTAGCAGACTTCACCACTGATGGAAATTGACATTTTGGATCGATTGGAGTGGTCTGCGAGAGTTATCTCTAGAAAGATTTGTTGGATCTTCGTCTCTACTTTTCCACTAACACTACTCACTACACTAACATTCATCATGATTGAGGGTGAATGAGAAGAGAAGATGAGAAGATGAGAAGAGGAAGAGAGGGAAAGAGGGTAAGAGAGGGTGAGAGAGATGAGATGAAGGTTAGCTCAAATGCTCAATTTCATTGCTTATGGAGAAACCTTAACTAGCATAAACAAAAAGCATGAAAAATGGAAATAACAAGCAAACCACAACAATGGCATAAGCAAGAGTGATTAGCAAATGGAGATGCTTGAGCTCCCAAAATGATAGAGTCTCCTCCTCTCCATTAAGCATGAAAATAGAGTATAAATGGTGCCTTTTTATGAATGGGGAAGGCCCTTGTCCCAAAATCCTATTGGCTAATATTCACATTGATCCTATCCATTCATCTTGGACCCAACTTGATCCAAGGATCCACAAAAAGTACAGTAGAAACCACAAGATTCATGCGAGTCCAAAATTGGATCCAACTCAAAAAAAGTAAACTCTAAGTTAAAAAATGATTTTGGGTCTCAAGTTTTATTTTAATTACAAAGGGCCCAAGTCTATTATTTCTATTTACATTTAGCTTGTGTGCTCATTGGGCCATGGACTTATATGCGCATGAAGCCATGCCCTCGCAACACATTATTATTGGATTTATTTATTTTCTCATGTTGTGTTGAGAATACCCCCAACAGAGCAGTGTATTACTCTCTTTCATGTATTCGTGGTGAGTCTTAGTACTCGTGCTTTGTCTGGCTTGCATGATTGCTTGTAATATAAGGAGACGATGGCTCAAGAAGGAACCTTTCTTTTGAAGGCTGATACCATCAAACAAAGAGGACTACATAATCTATGGGACGGATTCATAGTTCAAGTACTCGCATGTGAATGGTAGTGAAACGACTTGATGTTTGCAAAGGATGGACGACTAGCCTATTACTTGGATTAGTTTCATTTGCGACAATGCCCTCCAGACGCAAGCAGGAAGTCAAAAGTTGGAAATGGCAATTTCAGGGGAGATCTTCTATAGAGCAGTTGGTCTTCATTTGGTATGGCTACCTTCGGAACTGAAACTCACTAAACATGGGTGATATCCACTATCAGTTGGGTTTTTCCTCAAAGGGGAAAGACTAGGATCCTCTTCAGAGATTGGTAACAAGTTGCATCAAGCCATAATCTTAGCAGATGGGAAGCAAAGTGTTGGAAAGGCTTTTTGTCTGAAAACTCTACTCTAAGTCCGATTAGCTGAATTTATAAGTGGAGGGGAACTATCACACACACCTTTCTCTTGGGACAGATTTTGAATGATAGTTGATAAAAAATGGGGGCAAATTCAAGGGGACCTAGCCATACTCACACGAGGAGACTGCTGAACTTTGGACCTAATAAGTTGACAAGTTTTTGTTGTGGAAAGGAAAGCTTGTTATAGGCTTTATCTGGACCAACAATGATGAGGAGACATAATGAGTATGCTCACTTGTGTTACATGTAATGCAGCTGATCAACAAAGGGACTGTAAAAGTTGAGTCTGCACGAGAGACTTGGTACTTCGAATGGGCGCTAAGGGACAGTTCGTATTGAAATCAGACTAGTGCAAACTCTGGGTGCATGTGTCTGATTCAAAGAGAGCTACTTGAAGCCAAGCTAGATGTACACTTCTTGCTTTGACTATGAGGCAACTGACCAATGATGGAATTGTGAAAGTCAAGTTTTGCTCGACGGACATGGTGTTTCAAACTAACACGAAGAGATAGTTTGTATGCAAATCAAACTGGTGCAACCCCTTGGAACTCCACGAGGTCAATGGTTACATTTGGGCTGATTCAAAGACAACTACTTCAAGCTAAGTGAGAGGTGCATTGTGTGAAAGATTCAACTAGTTTCATCACATTTTGCAATATTTCCATATTTGGCATATTGAGGCCAAAACTTGTTTTAGACTTAGAGGTTGACTTTTCAAAGTTCATTAGTCTAAATTTCATTTGAATAAACACTTTTTGAAAGTGTGGGAAAGATAGAATGCGAGTTTGAGTAGATTCAATTTGAATAAGTTGGGTACATTGAATCTAGACCCAAAATTGGTAGGGTTAGCATTTTGGTGGGAAAGCCAAGTGGCCAAATAGGGTTTGGACCTGCTATAAAAGGATGTAACTCATGAAGAGAGTCATCTTCTCTCTTCTCGATCTCATTTCATGCTTATACATGGTTCTCTTGGGTTCTACTATCCATTGGTGCACTATCTTGGTGATTGCTTGCAATTCTATGTGTAGAATGATCTATATTTGCTATTTTTGGATCCACATGTGTGAAATACAGTAGCTTGCTGGTTTTGTATGGACAACAACAGTACATAATCATTTCATTCAAGTTTGATCAAGTTATATTAGTGTTTGCATCTCAAATTGTGTGTAGATGCTGATTTTTCTACATTGGTGAAATTGGTAGTGTATTTCTCTTTCTAACCAAAGATCATCCAAGTAGATTGGATCTTAAGGATCTGAAATCTTTCACATGGTATCAGAGCTTGTGTTTCAGGTTATGAAAGAGGAAATCAGATCTATCAATGATTTGGTGAAGATATCAAGTCTAGAGCATGCTAGAGAGGATTCTACACCAAAATCAAATTTTTTGCTTTTGTAGATTGGATCTTTTGTAGATCAAAACACTAAATAGGTCAATATACTTATTCAATTCCGTTTTTTGAATTCACATGCTGGATTTGGCCGATTTTTGGATCATTGGTTCAGCCTAAGTGGTGGCTTATAGATTGCATTTCAAATTTTCAACATTTGCATGTAGATTTGGAATAGTCAATTTTTTGTGATTTTGTCAAAACCCTAATTTTGATTGGATCTCTAGATAGTGAGGTTGCTGGACTTCATTTGAGTGTATTTCAATCTTAGGAAGTGGCAAAAGTCATTAGATTGAGGATAGATCATAGGTTGATCAAGATTCCATGATTCTATGTGTTGATTTGCTTGGATAAGTGCTAGAAGAGAATTTGTGAGATAGTTTCAAATCTTGGTGATTTCTTTTGAAAGCATTTGTTGTTGTTCAAAGGAGTGCTTTGTGCATTGAAGCAGGTTGAAAGAGAAGATCAGGTCATTGCTACATGGCAACCTCAATTGGAGTCATGTTGGAAGCCAATGATAGGCTTACCTCAAGTAACTATTCATTATGGAAAGTGAGGATGGAGTCACTTCTTGAGATGAATGATGTTTTGGATATTGTTGTAGGTTTGGAGGAGAGACCAGCAACACAACAAGATCAATTGAGGTATGACAAGAGGGCCAAGAAGGCTCTACACATGATAAAGATGAATGTTACCAATGAACTTCTCAAGGAAGTTGGTAAGTGCACATCATCTTTGGAAGCTTGGAATTCATTGAAGAAGCTTTATGAATCCAAGTCTACTTCTAGAGTGTTAACTCTAAGAAGGCAAATATTTTCTTGTTTGCAAAAGAATGAAGAAAGTCCAAGTACTTTTGTTTTGAGAATGAAAGCATTGAATGATGAGTTAGCTTGCATAGATGAAAGCATTAAGGAAGGAGAGCTTATTCAAGTGATTCTTAATGGCTTGTTGGATGCTCATGCTAACATTGCTCAAAGTATTGCTATTCAAGAGACTTTGCCAAGTTTGATGGATCTTCAAGAGATCTTGATCAATGAGGAATATAGGCTTCAAGCAAGAGGTGGATCTACATCGACACTTCAAGAGGATGCTATGTTCACAAAGGGCAAATTCAAGGGCAAAACCAAAAGCAAGTGGTCGGGCAAGATCAAGTGCATGCTTCTTCAAGTGGCAAAAAGAAGGATAGATCAAAGCTCAAGTGCTTCTATTGTGGCATCAAAGGACACTTTGCAAGTGAGTGCTACAAGAAGAAGAGAGATCAAGGAGACAAGCAAGGTAATCTTACTCTTGATGAGGATGGTTTGGATGTGCAAGATGCAAATGATGATGCTTTTGTGATGTCTTCATGTATGCTTGCTAATGATGGAGATCTAGATCCTTGGTGGATTGATAGTGGAGCAAGTTCACACATGACCTTTCACAAAGAGTACTTCACTTCTTTGTTGGCATATGGAGATGACAAGAGGGTGATCTACACGGCCAATGATGGTGAGTGTGCAATCAAAGGGATTGGCACAATTCCTATTTCTCTCTCTACAAATAGAAATGTTCATTTGGAAGATGTCTTGTTTATTCCATCTATTACCAAGAATTTGCTTAGTGTGAGTCAAATGCTAAGTAAGGGCCTCAAGGTGGAGTTTGATGGAGATGCTTGTTTGATCAAAAGGAAGGATGTCTTGATTGGAAAAGGTAAAAGGCAAGGGAAGTTGTTCAAACTTGATGCTTGTGTTACTGCTAACCAAGTTGGATGTGTTGCAAGGGAGCAAATTTCTAATCAAGAGGTTTGGCACAAAAGGATGGGACACCTCAACTTCAAGTCATTGGAGGTAATGGCAAGGAAGAAGGTTGTGATTGGTCTTCCAAGTTCCTTAAGTAATGACAAGCATGTTTGTGAGTCTTGTGCTTTGTCTAAGTCACATAGACTACCTTATACTAGATCTATTTCTAGATCTACAAAGCCTTTTCAACTTGTACATTCGGATATTCATGGATTTACTACAATTAGCAATAGTGGAGCTAAGATGTATGTAACATTCATTGATGATTTTAGTAGATTTTGTTGGATCTATCTACTAAAGAGCAAGGATGAAGTGTATGATGTCTTTGTCAAGTTCAAGAATGCAAGGGAGAACCAATTCTCCACAAAGATCAAGTGCTTGAGAGGTGACAATGGTGGTGAGTACATATCTAACAAGTTCAAGGCCTTTTGTGATGAGCATGGGATCAAGAGGGAGTATACAACATCAAGGACTCCACAACAAAATGGAGTGGCTGAAAGGAAGCATAGGACTTTATGTGAAAGTGCTAAAGCTATGAGGTTAAGTGCTAATCTTGACAAACCATTTTGGGATCAAGCTTTGTTGTGTGCCAATTTCTTGTGCAATAGGTGGCCGAGTGCTATTTTGGATGGAAGGACACCTTTTGAGATGCTATTCAAGAGGAGGCCGAGTGTCAACTTTCTAAGAACCTTTGGATGCACATGCTATGTCAACATTACTCTTGATGATAGGACCAAGGAGGATCCATCTTTAAGAAGAGGTATTTTTGTTGGATATAGTGAGGTGAGTAAAGCCTACAAGGTTTACATTCCTTCTACTAACAAAGTGATTGTTGGTAGAGATGTCATTTTTGATGAGGGAAACATTCCAAAGGTGTCTTCAAGCATGATTGATGGTAAAGTAGATGGATCTAACACTCTTGATGTTGATGAGAAGGATCCTACTTTGGATGGTGGTGATGATGGACCTTCATCAAGTCAAAAGCCAAGGAGAACATCAAGAGAAAGACAAGTACCTTCAAGGCTCACATATGATCAAAAGGGTAAGCAAGTAGTTTTTGGAAATTATGTTGTTTTCTAACCTCTTTGGATGAGCCTACAAGTGTAGATCAAGCAAGGAAAGAGGAGGAGTGGATCCAACCAATGGATCTTGAGTATCGATCTCTTATGAAGAGTGGAACATCTTTTGGAGGATCTTCTTGTGTACATGGAGCTATGCAAGTGGATGGATGTTATCTTGCTGTAAAATCAAGTAATGGATCTGGAAAACAAATTTTGTTCAATGACTTTGATGGTCAAGAGGTTGATCTCAAAGCGCTTCAACTAGTCAAAAGGGAAGTTGGCAATTTGGAACTAGTCAAGAGCATCAAAGGAGAGGTAATTGGCAAGGGTGTTATGGATCTGTTTTTGCAGCATATTGAAGACTCAAGTAAGGTCAAAGGAGCAGCAAGAAAGTGTTGTTCAAGTTTACTTTACTTGTTCTATCTCATGTTTGAGCAATTTCATGTGGATGTGTTCAAATTGTCAAGATATGGTAAAACTAGCTACATTGGTGAGCATTGTTTTGATGTTGGATTTGTACTAGCATTCTTGGCTGATTTTGCTGATAGAAATGAAGCTATTGGAGGTTCATTATGTCACTCATCCATGGCTAAGTTCTCAAGTGTTGAGCTACTTGGTGCCAATACTTGGAGATTGTCAATTTTTGGTGAATTCATGGTCATTTTCTTGTGTCAAGTAGATCTTGAAGATGGACTAGTGCAAACTACTTGGTTTATGGAGTCATGTGGTGCTGGATTTGCATCATTAATGTACTCACTTACTCATGGATTTCCAAGGTTTTATGGTTTTTTGTGGCAAGATGGAGATGGAGGCTCATTCATGGAGTATCATGGTGGATACATGGCAACAAAGGACAAAGAAGGAGGAGACATGCAAGCAAAAGTTGATCACTCACATTTATTGTTTGGTTGCTGTATTTTTTCAGAGAGTTCAGAGTTGGAAGCATGGTGGAATCATTTCATTTACATTCTATTTGATTCTTCATGTTCTAGTCACGCTTTTACATGTAAAATTGATGTAAGAAATAGTGAAGCATCCCAAGTGGACACTATTCTCTATATCAATTATGGTTGTTTCTATTTTGAGCATTACATGATCATTGAAAGGAGATCTATTCTTAGGAGGAAGATCATTCTTATGATGGATCAAAGTTCTATTGGAAAAAACTATGCTAGGAGCATTGGAAGCTAGGAAAGCGAGTTTTGAGGTACATCATTGGAACTCGAGATTTTGGCATATTGTATGAGGGATCATCACCTAATCTTTTTGGATTTTCAGATTTGGACTATGCTGGAGATGTAATGGATAGGAAATCCATTAGTTCTTATTGTATTTTCATAGGTGATGGAGCTATATCATGGATGTCAAAGAAACAAGCCACTATCTCGTTGTCATCTAGAGAGGCCGAGTACAAAGCTCTTACACATTGCACAAAGGAGATGGTATGGATCAAGAGGATGATCAAGGATCTTCACTTGCTGGATTTTTCAGAGAGCCCAATCATCTTTTGTGACAATCAATCAGCCCAAAGAATGGCATCCAATCCTATCTTTCATGCTAGTAGCAAGCATATTGAGATACAATATCATTTTGTGAGGGAGCGAGTCATTGCAAAGGAGGTGGAGTTTCAACATGTGTCTTCAAGGGAATGTGTAGCTAATATCTTCACCATAGCATTGGGAAAAGACTTGTTCATGAAGCATAGGACTTCACTTGGAGTATTATCAAAGTCTATGCTAAAACTAGTTGAAGAGGGAGTGTGAAAGATTCAACTAGTTTCATCACATTTTGCAATATTTCCATATTTGGCATATTGAGGCCAAAACTTGTTTTAGACTTAGAGGTTGACTTTTCAAAGTTCATTAGTCTAAATTTCATTTGAATAAACACTTTTTGAAAGTGTGGGAAAGATAGAATGCGAGTTTGAGTAGATTCAATTTGAATAAGTTGGGTACATTGAATCTAGACCCAAAATTGGTAGGGTTAGCATTTTGGTGGGAAAGCCAAGTGGCCAAATAGGGTTTGGACCTGCTATAAAAGGATGTAACTCGTGGAGAGAGTCATCTTCTCTCTTCTCGATCTCATTTCATGCTTATACATGGTCCTCTTGGGTTCTACTATCCATTGGTGCACTATCTTGGTGATTGCTTGCAATTCTATGTGTAGAATGATCTATATTTGCTATTTTTGGATCCACACGTGTGAAATACAATAGCTTGCTGGTTTTGTACGGACAACAACAGTACATAATCATTTCATTCAAGTTTGATCAAGTTATATTAGTGTTTGCATCTCAAATTGTGTGTAGATGCTGATTTTTCTACATTGGTGAAATTGGTAGTGTATTTCTCTTTCTAACCAAAGATCATTCAAGTAGATTGGATCTTAAGGATCTGAAATCTTTCACACATTGCAGAGTACTCAATATTTGCCTATCTTAAAGAGCCAAAAAGGAAAAGTATCAAGATTACGCTGGGACAAGGAGAGAAATCAAGGTGCAAAAGCAACAAGGCACGGAGTGAACCATAAAGTGGACAATCAAACGATAAATCCTTTGGCTCAGGGAGCCCTGATATCTGTGCGGAACTGATCAAATCTGGAGCTCAGGGAGCTCAACACAAAGTGAAAATCAAGAGCTCAAAGGAATTCCAAAGTCAAAAGTCAGAAGCGACAGAGGCGAACATTTCACAGAAAGACCTCTGTCACCAGTTAATAAGGTTCTTGGATTTTACGTAAGCGATATAAAATCTACGCTTGTTCCAAACAAAGTGATATTTTCAAGTTATGTAATTTTTCAATACAAAGAACTAAGCCTTTGACTTGTGGTCTGCCAGTTACCATGTTAATAAAAAGTAGCCAGTAAATTGAGTATTGTGCCAAGTAGCTTAAACGTATAGTTAATTTTTATTGGGAGACACCTTCACTTTAATCTGACATCTGATGAGGACATCATATTTTATAAAGGTGGGGTGGATGTTGTAAATTTACCTTTACAAGCTTTACTTCTGGCGCCAGCATTGTCCTTGGCGCTAGCAACACCCCTGCTGCTCCTGGCGCCACCAACGTCGGGGCCACTCCCGGCAGCACTGTGACCAGAATCCAGCCGGCGCCAAGTTCCTATGGCTGAAAATCTTTGATCGGTTCTAGTGAAATCCAGAGAGCTCGGATTGATGTTCAATCACCTCACACGATCTAGGCATGATTAAAGGAAGCATGGGGATCAATAAATTCTAGAGAGAGAAAATGACTTTCTAGAGAGAGAAAAATGTGCTTTACCAGCCTGGGTAGAGCACTTGGTATGAGGGGAGGTGGCGAATCCCACCAATACTATAGGGGAGTGCAGGTTGCGACTCAGGACGAGCTCCAACCAAGTCTCAGCCTCCCTTGTTGGAATGTTGTCCTGGCGCCCGCCTTGGCATGCAAGTGCCCCGGAGACTAGGGTCGGTCACACACTTGAAATGTAACCAGATTTCTTTTCAGTGATAAACTCATAAGCAACTATAAACACTCGATCTTTTATGAATAGTTTCAATCCAAAATTTCTAATACAATCTCTGTACTAATTGTAGCAAAACAATTCAACTTATGGAAGAACATTGAGAATCACTATCAGCAAATACATGCCAATCATCATGTCTTTTTATCAATATAGAAAATTGCATTCCAGTATTACACTATGGACACAACCTGATTGTAAGAATCTATATTGATATCAATAAAAAAAAATCCATGAATGGGTTGTTTACATGTAAAATGATTGTATCTTTTTTTTTTGTTGATGTATATCTATTTACAAATAGATTCTATTAAGTCAATATCAGTATTAGGAACTGATAAGGGAATAGCTCCTTCTATAATCTCGCTGTCCTCTATTTCGAGAAGGGCCTCAATGCCTTTTAAGACAAGAGGACTCTTTGCTATAATATCGCCTTCCTCTGTATTAGGAAGGATTTCTATTCCTTTTTTATCATATATAATAAGATCTGCATCATGAGCAACCTGAAAGGCTGTTAAGGCAGGAGCAGCTTGCTTTTGTGGGCCCTCAATTTCAGGCGCAACGCTTACACCGTTATGGGCATAGGTTCAGATCAATTCTTGCCAAAATCTATATACATCGTCAGGAGTATATAGCTCAAGAGTGAACTGTCATCACAAAACACGAGAATCAGCAAATTACAAAAAATGATAGTAAAAAAATATGAATCAGAATGAAAAGAACTACAAATGAACAAAATATTACCTTTTCAATATCTACATCCACTTGTAAATTATACCACTAAAAAAATACCATTGTTGCATATGCTTCCCTACTGATGCTAGAAAAGTCACATGCCCCTTGAAGTAATGTAGTGTCTAATATTTTTCAAACTTCATCCATAATGCTATCAATAACTGAAGCCTTAATCTTTTTCATTTTGTTATTGTTTAACATTGATTTCATAGATTTAAAAGTCAAGATAGAGCCGATTAAAATCTCATCGGCCACATGGTCTTCAACAACCAATGCTGATCTGCATTGCACACATAATGTTCATGAAAATGTCAGTAGATGTTGGAAGTAAATATGGTTTGTCACTGTTTGGCTAGATCTACTCACGATGTGGTGTAGTATAGAGAGGATCATCTGCTTCCTAAGTTTCTACCAAAAAAGAAAAGTACGGAATGCAAAAATAGAAAAAAATAATGATGAGCATAAGGCTTACCCAACTAGTGTTCGAATTAGAAATGAAACTAATCTAAAATGACAAAATGTAAAACCTTACTAAGGCTTACCCAACTAGCAAGGTGCTTAAACTAAATCCTAAATTAACACCCAAAGGGTTTGAAAAGATAAATTGCGGCTAACTAAATAAATAATAGATAAAGCATGCCACAATAATCCAATGAAAGGAGGGCATGAGTATGAGCTTGCGTAAATTGTCTTTTAATCCCACATTGATCACAAAGATCATTGAAGTCATTAGACTTGTACTCACCTCCACTATCTGATCTTAGGACTTTGATCTTCCTACCTGTCTAATTTTGGACCAATGCTGTGAAGCTCTTGAAATTGTCAAATGCATCCGATTTCTTCTTCAAGAGTAGATCCACATCTTACGTGACATATCATCAATAAAGGTCATGAAATAGAAGGCTTTACCTAAGGACATGGTTCTCATAGGCCCGCACAAATCTGTGTGGATTAAATCCAGGATGTTCTTTGCTCTTGCAACGCCACCTTTATTGAACTTCTCTCGATGCTGCTTCCCATATACACATGATTCACACATCGATTTCAAGTGGTCTTCTATAGTAGGCAATCCCGTTACCATCTCCAATTTCCTCATCAAACTGGGGCTTCCTAAGTTCAGGTGACCAAGTCTCTTATGCCACAACTCAGTTTGCGATGGAATGGACAATACCCTTGCCCTTGCCTTGTTTTTAGCATGTCGCAAGTGCCTGATCGTCAGTATTTTGACGTCTAGCTTTGACCATTTCTCATCGTTTCTCTTCCTGCAAAGGTTGGCAATCTTTCTCTTGATGCTATTCTGCTCACAAACATTTGATAGGGTTTTGCAATGCCGCACAATGCATTGTGCACCAGCTCCACATCATGTATGCGCTCACCAATAGAATCCAGTTCATCCCTCATTGTCTTGATTCTGGTCATGTACGTCTGAATTGTTAAAAATTCACAATTCTAGCTTGACTAGTTTTGGTCATATGACTTGTAAATAGTTAGATGGTCATGATGTGGCTTGTCACACGTGCCAAATAGCATAGGATTCCATTCATAAGGATGTTCTCAAGTAGACCTAAGTGTTAGAACCTTTGGAATGAGTCCAAATTATGCTTAGATACAAGGGAGAAAAAATAGGAGCTATTTTTGGTAATTTTTGCATTGTTGAGGGATCTCCAAGATTCCAACCCTAACTTAGTAGGGATGAAAGATCCACCAAAATTAGCATTAGGGATAGGTTTAGGGCTACTCATACCTGCCCCAAACCGTGATGGATCATGTATATATAGGTGATGATATCTCACCAAAATCAATTAAGCAATTTCATGTTTTTTCTCTCATAATGGTGCAATTGCTCTCTATGTTCATAATTGTTTGAGTACTTGTGATTACTAATGATTATAGGATTGAATGTAGGTCTGGTGTACAGTACTCAGACTGTGGGAGGCCGTACTTTCACACGTGTGAAGCCTTCTTCAAGGATTTGGGCCATTTAGTGAGGTTCAAGCATAGATTTTTGATGGATTTTGATGGTTCAACTTGTGCTAATCTTATGAAATCATAATCTATTGTTTCCCTCATCATTTCAAGTGTTTTAGGATCCTTATTTGCTGTAATTTTTACATGGTATCAGAGCCTAAAGGCTGAAATGAGCTAAATCCTTGGTTTTCATTCAATTTGATCACAATTTTTGATCTAAATCTTGTGTAGATTGGATCTTAGCATCTAGTATTGATTCTAGAACTCAAAGTGAGTTAAATACATTGGAGATTGGTGTTGTGTGACTTCATTTGCAGGTGTTTAGGTGTCTAAAACCAGAGGCAAAGTTGAATTCAATTCACATTACCAAGATAACAAGTTTTGCTTGCTCCGAGCATTGATTTCTAAGCGAGTTTTGGAGGTGATTTCATAGAGGAGGCTTTCTAGCATTCAAGGAGAGGGAAGATCAGAGTTTTGGGGACTCTTCAAGGCTGTTCTAAGGTGTAGTAGACACCTCCTAAAGTGATTTAGGTTCAGTCCAACCATTGCTTGACTTATGCACCAAATTAGATCAATTTTTCATCAATTTTGATCATTTTTTGCTTGTGATTGGATAGTAGATTGTGTTGCATCCTCATTAAGTTCCATTTAGATCTTTTACAAGTGATTTTGGAAGTATATTAGGTTGCTGAAATTCACTCTTGATCAGATCATTTGGAAGCTTTAATGTTCTTTATAGAAAGAGGGGCAATTCTACTAGTATTGTCTACTTCAATCAAGCAAGTGCATTGTTTCTAGTATTCTATGATTTGATTTTGTTAGAGATCATTCTTAGATCTTTATAGGAAGTCTATTACTGATCTTTTCAGGTCCCTAAGAAGTGGGATAAGGTAGACCTTCAATCAAATCAATAGAAGTAACCTTCATTTGTGTCAAGTCCTTGATTAGGAGACTAGATGGCATCTATAAATGCATATCTTTTGGATATTAATGAAAGGCTCAACAAAACTAAATATTCCATATGGAAAGTTAGAATGGAATCTATCATGATCATGCAAGATCTGATGGAAATTGTAAATGGCAAGGAGGGTGAACCTATTCATCCTCAAGAAAAAGCCAAATACATCAAGAGGTGCAATGTTGCACTACATTGCATAAAAATGAATGTTGCAAATGAACTCTTAAGAGAGGTAGGAGATTGCACTTCAGCTCAAGATGCTTGGGAGACTTTGCAAAAGGTCTATGAATCCAAGAACCAAACTAGAATGTTAGCTTTGAAGAATCAAATCTATAGAAGCTATCAAAAGAAAGGAGAGAGTGCACATACCTTTGTCCTAAGAGTAAAGGAATTGAACAAAGAGCTAGCCTTTATAGGTGACCCTATCAAGGATGAAGAGCTTGTTCAACTCATATTGAATGGACTAAGCTTTGAATTTGACAATTTGGTTCAGGGATATGCAATTATGGGTAAGCTACCCATACTTGAAGAACTCCAAGGCACACTCATGGCCGAGGAATCAAGAAGGAGCCAAATGCAAGAGAGGATGAATAGGCTTTCCATCCAAGGTGGAGATGACCAAGCTCTCTTCACCAAAGGAAAAGGCAAGTCCAAAGGCAAAGGATCAATATTCAAGAAGTCTACAAAGCTTGAGGATCAAGAAGGACCCCCAAAGGCATCTCCATCAACCACCAAAGTCAAGAAGGACAAATCAAAGGTGAAGTGCTACTATTGTAGCAAGATGGGGCATTATGCCTCGGAATGCTTCAAGAGGAAGCAAGATCAAAGCCAAGCCAACATGAGCAAAGAGGAGGAGGAGGAGAGTTCACATGAGGACTCTCTCATGATGTCCATATTTTCTTTAACAAGCTTCAAAGGAGAAGATCCTTGGTGGATTGACTCGGGTGCTAGTTCACACATGACTAGTAAAAGGGAGTTTTTCTCTTCTCTCTAATCTTATGATGGACCTATAAAGTCTATCTATACAGCAAATGATGAAGCTTGTAAGATTGAAGGAGTTGGTAGCATTCCCCTTTGCTTAGAATCTTCCAAAAAGATCAACATAGAAGGTGTTTTGTAGATTCCTACAATAACAAAGAATCTACTAAGTGTTGGCCAAATGGTAGACAATGGTTTCAATGTTGACTTTGCTTCAAATGAATGTTTCATCAAGAAGAAGGGTAAGATAGTGGCTAAGGGCACTAGACTTGGAAAACTTTATAAGTTGGATGGATTTGTGGATACTAATGTTGTCATGTTGGCCGAGAAGAGCAAGATATCTACTTTTACTTTATGGCACAAAAGACTTGGACATGTCAACTCGGGTTCCATGGAGGCTATGATCAAGGAGGAGTATGCTTTAGGCCTACCAAGGTCTATTGGGAAGGAAGACAAGGTTTGCAAAGCTTGTGCCTTATCCAAGGCACATAAGAAGGTGTTTCCTAACTCCATCACAAAGTCATCTCATCCTCTTGAACTCATACACTCGGATGTGCACATTGCTAGCACCAAATCTAATGGAGGTTCATCCATGTTTTTAACCTTCATTGATGACTACTCAAGATATTGTTGGGTGTTCTTACTTTCCTTCAAGTCTCAAGTATTTGATACTTTTGTAAAGTTCAAGTTGTTTGTGGAAAAGCATCATAATCATAGCATCAAGATTCTTAGAAGTGACAATGGTGGAGAATTCATCTCCAATGAGTTCAAGGCCTTTTGTGAGGACGAAGGGATCAAGAAAGAGACTTCTTGTCCTTACACTCCTCAACAAAATGGAGTTGCTGAAAGAAGGAATAGAACATTATGTGAATGTTCTAAGGCTTTAAGATTAGATGCTTGTTTGCCCAAATCCTTTTGGGGTGAGTCTCTTGTATGTGCAAACTACTTGATGAATAGGGTGCCTTGCAAAGCAATTGAAGGCAAAACTCCTTATGAGATGTTGTATGGAAAGAAACCCAATCTTAATCACTTGAAAGTTTTTGGGTGTATATGTTATGTGCATGTGCCATTGGAAACAAGAACCAAGGAGGATCCATCTTCCACAAGAGGGATCATGCTTGGATATGCAAGCTCAAGCAAGGGCTACAAAGTCTATCTCCCATCCTTGAACAAATTTGTTGTTTCAAGGGATGTCATCTTTGATGAACATCATATTCATATGCTTGAAGAAGGCTCAAGTGCTCCAACAATCAAGAAGAAGATGGCTGAGGATCAAGATCTTGGTTTTGAGGAGGAGCTCATGGAGGAGCAAGCACCAAACCCACCTATCACACCAAGGAGATCTTCAAGGGCAAAAGTGGAGCCATCAAGGCTCACATATCAAGGCAAAAGACAGCAAGTTGAGGGTATCTCATCCACTTCTTATGCTTTATCTAGTTTTGAAGAACCATCTAATGTTAAAGATGCATTGAACTCCAAAGAATGGTATAAAGCTATGTTGGATGAGTATGATGCCTTGATTGAGAATGAAACTTGGTTGCTTGTTGAGAGACCTCAAAGGAATGTAATAGGATGCAAGTGGGTCTTCAAGCTTAAGTTGAATGCAAATGGGAGTGTTAACAAACATAAAGCAAGATTAGTTGCAAAAGGCTATGCTCAAGAGAGAGGGATAGACTATGAGGAAACTTTTGCACCCGTGGCCAAGATGGTCACAATAAGACTAATCATTGCACTTGCATCACATTTTGGATGGATTCTATGTCAAATGGATGTCTCTAATGCTTTCTTGAATGGTTTTTTGGAAGATGATATCTATATGGATCAGCCACAAGGGTTCATCAAGCATGGAATGGAGAACAAAGTATGCCATCTCCAAAGAAGCATCTATGGCTTGAAGCAAGCCTCGAGATCTTGGAATTCAAGACTACATTGCTATCTTATTTCACTTTCTTTTGTTCAAAGTGAATATGATCCCACTCTTTACATTAAGTTTGATGATGTTGGTATTGTACTTTTACTCATTTATGTAGATGACATCATCATTAGTGGAAATAGTGTTGATGGTATTGAAAAAATCAAGATAGATCTATCCTTAGAGTTCAAGATGGTAGATCTAGGGTGTCTTCACTTCATCTTAGGCATAGAAGTACTTAGAGGGTCTGATTTTATCTTTATAAGTCAAGTAAACTATGCTCAAAGTCTTTTGAAGAATTTTAAGATGGAAGTATGCAAAAGTGTTGACACACCAATGGAGCAAGATGTAAAAGTGCCAAATGAAGATGATGAAAGATCCTTCATGGACATCACTTTGTTTAGGCAACTTATAGGTTCCTTAATGTGGATCACTATAACTAGACCAGATCTTAGCTTTAGTGTATGTAGGTTGAGCCAATCCATGCAAAAGCCATTGAATATTCATTGGAAAAAGGCTAAGAGGATTCTAAGATACATCTCAGGTACATTGGATTTTGGGATTCTATATAGAGGAGATGTGATTAACCTTCATGCATTTAGTGATTCAGATTTTGCAGGGGACAAGAGGTATAGGAAATCAACAAGTGCCTATTCAACTTTCATAGGAGAAGGTGTGGTTTCATGGCTTTCAAAAAAGCAAGAAACTATATCTCTATCTTCAACCGAGGCCGAGTACAAAGCTTTGACAACTACTACAAAGGAGGTACTTTGGATCAAGAGATTATTGGTGGAACTAAAGATCATGGATTCAGAGGAGGCACCAATCATTTGCAATGACAATATATCAGCCCAACACCTTGCATCTAACCCAATCTTCCATGCAAGATCTAAGCACATTGAGATATGCCATCACTTTGTGAGAGAAATGGTGCAAGCCAAGGAGATTGCTTTGGAGCATGTTCCAAGCAATGAATGTGTAGCTGATCTACTTACTAAACCACTTCAAAAGACACCTTTTATGAAGTTCAGATCATCACTTGGAGTGATTAGTAAAGCAATGATTGAACCAAGCTAGATAGTGAGGAGGAGTGTTAAAAATTCACAATTCTAGCTTGACTAGTTTTGGTCATATGACTTGTAAATAGCTAGATGGTCATGATGTGGCTTGTCACACGTGCCAAATAGCATAGTATTCCATTCATAAGGATGTTCTCAAGTAGACCTAAGTGTTAGAACCTTTGTAATGAGTCCAAATTATGCTTAGATACAAGGGAGAAAAAATAGGAGCTATTTTTGGTAATTTTTGCATTGTTGAGGGATCTCCAAGATTCCAACCCTAACTTAGTAGGGATGAAAGATCCACCAAAATTAGAATTAGGGATAGGTTTAGGGGTACTCATACCTGTCCAAAACCGTGATGGATCATGTATATATAGGTGATGATATCTCACCAAAATCAATTAAGCAATTTCATGTTTTTTCTCTCATAATGGTGCAATTGCTCTCTATGTTCATAATTGTTTGAGTACTTGTGATTACTAATGATTATAGGATTGAATGTAGGTCTGGTGTACAGTACTCAGACTATGGGAGGCCGTACTTTCACACGTGTGAAGCCTTCTTCAAGGATTTGGGCCATTTAGTGAGGTTCAAGCATAGATTTTTGATGGATTTTGATGGTTCAACTTGTGCTAATCTTATGAAATCATAATCTATTGTTTCCCTCATCATTTCAAGTGTTTTAGGATCCTTATTTGCTGTAATTTTTACATGAATGTGCTCTCCTTGCTCCATCGGGCACTATTCAGCTTTGACTTCAGAAACATGATTCTTGACGGATTTGACGTCTCGAACTGCTCCTTTAGCACATCCCATGTCTGTCTGGGTGTAACAGCATCACAAATGCGGCCTTCTCTCATCACCTGTGACGACTTCCCACACGTCTTTCTCCATCAGTATGTTTTTCATTTCAAATTTTCACACTGCATAGTTGGAAATCTCGTCCAATTTGCTACTTTCACTCAAAATGGACTCTCCCATGTTTGTCATCGCAAAACTGCTTGAAACTTCTGTCGTAGGCTAAAAGCAGTATGCTGAGGCCAACTGTGATGTTTGAAGTTGAAAATAATGAACTGCACTTTTTCCCTTACTAGTCCACTCGCCGCTTTTCCACCAAATTGAAAGCCAAATCGGCGCGCCTTTCGAAATGCACTCAGTCGTCAACTCCCAATTACGTGCCCAATGAAATGGTGAAATCACTTTTGGCACACTCCAAACACTTTTTCCACTGCAATCACTCTATTTTGCTGTACCTTACTTGCAAGTACAGTCCGGATGGCCTTCATTTGGGGGTTATAGCCTTTCGTTTGGGTCAAAACGAACAAAGGACCCAAAAGTAGGGATTTTTCTTGTTTTTGAACTGTTTCTTCACCTTGAAGAAACTTCACACTTCACTTGTGAAGGGACCCAACTCCAATTTCAGTATAATTTTTTTTAAAAAAAAAATAAAGTGCCCCTTGCACTTATCTGCCCTTCGGGCCGACTTCACTTAAATCCAACAATGGGTTTCAATCCAGCGGCCCTGCTTGTACACAATCCCCACCGTGGATACACAATCTCCTCAATCCGACGGTTTTGAACACACACAATGACAATAACAAAGCTGGCGATGGTGCTAACGACTCTGCTAGAGATAGAGATGAGTCTTACATTCAGTTACCAGAGATGGAAACAAATAATTGTGGGACTTGGAGGCCACTCGATCAAGACCTTCAAATGGATGGTCACACAGATCGAAAAGAAGTCCACATTTTCAACAATGAATATATGCTAACTACAATTGTAGTGGAGGATCATTGGAGCTTGAGTTATATCAGACAAGAGCTATTCTTAATGCACAATGAAATTCTACCAGAACACTTCCGATTCATTATCAATGGAAAGCTGGTAAGATTTTAATCTGATTTGTAAATGATTATATATGTAACTTTATTAGAGAATAGATAAATTAACAAGTTGCTTATATTTCATGCAGATACAAAAAAGACAAGAAAACACAACACCCTGCAAGGATCTTCCAACAAATATCAACAATGTATAAGAACAATGATAATCCATACAATCAATTGTACAAATTGATATCTGTATTCAATAAAAGATCACCCAAATTTGGGGATTTTGTACATCTGTGCAAATGATTTTGTTTCTGTATGTCTATATGTTTGTAATTCTATTTCTATATGTCTATCTATTCAACTTGGGTATTTACAAATTGCCCAGCCTCACTTAAAATCTGAACATCGTCTGGCTTAGACAGCCCAATATCAGTCTTTGGTCCAACAGTTGACCTGGCCAATAGACTAAGGATGATCTCCTGTCGAAATCTGTAAACTTTGCTAGCAGTATAATAATGAGATGAAGGTACAGATGCCTAACAATGATGATAAACAAAAATACACCAAAAATGTTCAATGATTACCTCAATGCTCACGATTTCACATTTTCTTGGCGTGGGATTCTCTATTGGAAAATATTTACATATCTCCGACAGCAGCGAGTAAATATCCTTGTGTGTGTTGCTGGCAGAATTCATCTTTACACAAAAAAGATTTACGATATTATTATCTATGATTTTTATAGAAATTACAATTAAGCACTAGTGATCACTGCAAAAAACCATGAAGAATTCCATTAGATAAATGATACAGTAGTTACAAGTAAAGAAGTAGACAAGTAAAGAATTTGACAAATAAAGAGATAAACATACTTGGTATGATAAGGCATCAACAGAAACTTCACAGCAGGTGAGCAAGCACCAAGGATACAGTGCGACAAAGTATCATTGTTGTCCTATGATGCCTTGCAAAAAAATTGCTGAGAAGCAACACTTCTTTCATGGAATCCCTTGCAATATCATATTGCAGTAAGGGGAGACTAGCCTCAATCACTGGATCGCTGATAGAGGCCCTTCTATCCTTCATCTGCATACAATTTGGGATTCTAAAATTAAGAGTAGAACCAATATCTTCTATTTGGAAGAGGATTGGCATGCCGATACTATCTATCGCATTTGAAATATCTTTCTCAAATTTTAAATATTCATCAGAATCTAAATATGCTATAAGCGTGACATTAACGGGAGGAGGCGGGAGAGAATCTACAATGGAGGGAATGTCCAAAATTTTTGTGGTTGAATCAACCATAGTATCAAGAGCTACAATATTTACAATTCCATCACCTCCAGATGTGGAAGCTTGGAGGTTCATATGTCAGACCTTTTTGGGAGCCTGAGAAGAGGATGGCTTGCTCCTTCTAGGGGCAGGTTGCTTGCGAGGCCTCTTAGTGGGAAGGGTGGTCCTATCAAGGGGTTTGTCCCGGGGAGCAGCGGGTTCACCCTTGTGAAGTCTACAAAATTTCTCCCTCATTCTATATAGAATTTGAAAATCTTTGGGCATTATGGTGACGCGCTTGGCATGGATGGAAAGCAAAAAAGAATCTTCAAAAAAGAGAGCCAAATAGTCCTCCGTGGACTCCTACAAACACTGCAATGCTCCAGGTGTGAACCTGACATCACTCTGCAGATTATCCCGGGTAATCAGACGGACAATTCTGTGGAGAGGGGCTCTTGGTATCAGGAGCAGGGTGGATCTCTGACATTTTCACACAAGAGCGATATGTGGTTCGTACATATCACTTCTGTGAGTTCGTAGTGTTATCCCTTCATCTTCGGTTACTCACTTCTCGTACAAAACCGATACTATTCAATGGCTTCCTCCTCTGATTGTAGTCGTGAGCGTTTGTTGTCCAATTTTCTCTCTGAGTTCGGTATAATGAGTGCATAGAGTACTTCAAGTCCCTCTTTTGGCCTTTTCTAAATGTGTTCAGTATGGCACAACAGATTAGATACTTCGATTCTTGATACTAAGATCCCTTCATCCTCCACTACTGAACATTCCATAAAGGATATCAGTCATTTCTTGGTCGATACTCCTGATAAAGACAATGAATATTTGAGTGTAGATACTGATATGTTGAGGGATGCTTTCATTGGCTCTAATGTCAATACTGAGAAAAATATTGCTAGTGTACATTCTAAATGCTTTTTTGATTACCCAAGATTTTATATAAATGAAGATGTGTATATTACAACGGTAGATTTATGTGTTTTTTTCGATTATCGTGAGGATGAGGTGCTTTGTCTATTGTCAAGCACCATTACTGAGTTCTCTGACATTGTTGATTTTGAAACCGAAGACTTAGTGCCGGTCATAGACTATGATGATGAGGGAATTCTGACTGGTGAGGAATGTTTGTCCTGTGCTATGGCAAACGTTAGTGCTCATGGATGAAGTTTGCCTTCTGATGAGAAATTTATTCCATTCCAAGCCCACCTGGGATTCCCTCATCTATCGGTTATGAAATTTGCTGATGACTCTTCCTCAATAGGTCGTCACAATATAGATCATTCTGATCTAGTTGCAGCTGATGACGATGAATGCGTAAGTTTAAAAGTTTTATTGTACGTTTGTTTATCTGATGTATGTGTTTTGCTGAATTTAATTTGTGCTGAAAACTCTAATTTTGTAATTGCAGAATACACTTTTTATCGATGACTTTGCTACTCATCGAGGGGTTTCAGACAACATTCATCATCTTTCCACGGGGACAGTGGCCTCGACCACTACTTGAGTCACTTTCAAAATAATGAAATTTGCATTGCTCATTCCAAATTCAGTCCAGCTGGAGAGACAATGATAATGGCTGTGAAAGCCTTATCTTATTATTTAGGTGGACATAAATTTGCGAGAGCAAATAAAATAATTTTTGTGAAGAGATCTTATGTTATAAACA
Source organism: Diphasiastrum complanatum (assembly GCA_029204225.1). Classification (NCBI taxonomy): domain Eukaryota; kingdom Viridiplantae; phylum Streptophyta; class Lycopodiopsida; order Lycopodiales; family Lycopodiaceae; genus Diphasiastrum; species Diphasiastrum complanatum. Next base: position 15,288,380 of record CM055108.1, read on the forward strand.
TATTAGGATTTGTAGATGGGAATGTACCATTAAGGAGTTCCCATTATTCATTGTATGCAGCATATATAGAATTGAGTGGTAACAAGGACAATGCGCATCTTCTGGATGCATATGCAAGTAGAGAATTACTGCATGATAGCACAACAATTGGACAAGAGGATGTATCAGATACCTATGAATGATAATTTACATATATTGAAAATTGTGAATACAATTTACATTTGTAGCAACTTTGTATCTCTGAATTTTTAACTTCTATGTTGCTCAATGAATTTGCAAGTTTTTCTAAATTTGTCGTAATTTGAAGATTTTGTGATCTGTCGAATTTGAACTCTATGGTAGAACCACTGAAATAATTGGCAAATATAGTTTCGTTTTTCATTGGTTCCTCCATGTTGTGTATTTCGATGAAATGCTGCCTGTGCTTGCCAATGTGACTTCTCCATCCCTTGTGATGACCAGACACTTAGGCTTCCATATGTGTTTGCAAAAAATGATGTATGATCTCTTACTATGTCACTGCACATGTCAAAATGGTAATGTGAGTCCTAGACTTCGAACAAAATATACTAGTGAATTGAAAGCTGCTCTGAGCATGCAAACTAACCATGTAATGAGTGATGTGATCTTCTCCCCATGCTTTTGATATTGCATCAACAAAATCGACACAAGTCTTTTGTAGAGCTCTCTTATCAACTCAGAAAATTTGTCTTTTCTTAATATTTTAATTATACTATCAAGCTTTTTCCATACATCAACTTTCAATAATCTTGATTTGCCGGTCACTCCTAAGTCTTCAATGGCAGCAACGATTTCTTTCCAGACTGTGTGTTGAATGTTTGAAGCCTTACCAATATGGTTTGATAGAAATTGACATGCTTTTGCTCCTCCGATGCTTGGCTTAGTTGGCATATTCCCTAACTTTCTAGAAAGCTTTTCATCTTTTTGTATTTTGACATGTCCCTTATGCAGTCCTGCTTTTGATAAAACATCTTCTAATCGACAAATAGCTTCCTTCGCAACTGATGCTTGCTTATTATTCCATGCAAAGACTGTATGAAGATAAACGAGCTTTTCTATTATCCTAACTTTCGCATGAAGAGTCCAGACATGCATATTTTTCAAGGGAATAGGCAATACTGGCTTCCAGTTTGGATCTGCATCTTCTCTAGTAATTCTTGTACTTCTAGTGACATCTTTTGCCATTTTCATGCAGTATAAACAAGGATGTTTAGATGTAGCACCATGAGAGACATTTTACATGCATTTCAATGTTGTTAAATCACCTGCTATGTGCCATTCAACTTTGAAGTCTCCAACTCCTGGAACTTTGAGAAATCCTCCTTCCATATGGTCCTTGATGATTCGAGGGTAAGATGTCCTAGAGAATATCCATGATAATATATTGTGATTCTCCTTCAGTACTTGTCCAATGAATAAAACCAATCAAGTTAAATATGAATTATGAACCGAGGTAAAGAATAAAACTTAGTTAATAAAGAAAATATTTACCTGAAAAGCAAGCCACCCATCATATATCATTTTCGGACTGGACACTAAATTTGAAGTCTCCTTGGTCCACTGTTTGTAATAGTGCACCATTCATGAAAGTTATACGAACTCTCTCCATCTTCTGCCCTTCACAATCTCTGACTCATCTAACTTAAGTAATATGATTATTTTACCATTCACCTTTTCTAAGGTTATTCTATTTCGATAACCTCCTTTTAAAAGGGTTTGAACATCCTTGCAACTTTCCCACTTTCACTTCTTGCTCCTAGCCTCCTTCTTCTTAGCCTCCTCCACATCCTTCAGTAATTGCAAGTTTTCCATACGAATAGATTGTAAGATTGATTGCATTCGATCTAGTTCTGATTTGATATTGAACGATGTCTTCTATAATAAATCATTATTCTTCTATAATAATTCATTATTCCCTTGTAATGATTCATTATTTCTTTTAAGTTATTCATTTTCCTCTGAAGTCTTTTGGACATGACAATCTCTTTTTTGATAAAAAGAGGATATGCATGTCAACTCACATTCTAAAAAGTGAATTTTTTTCATTGAAAACTGATTTCCATAGTTTTGCAATCTCTCACAATATCCTAATAATCCAGTATGCCCATTGCATATCCATATTTTTAGATTAGTTATTGAAGAGAATGTGGGATGAGTCAATGTGCTAGAATCTTGAGGATACAATGATCCGTCAGTCCACAAATCCAAGTTCTTTTTTCCTTTTGCCCTATAACAGGAACGATCAGCAGTAGATATTGGAACTCCTTTGCCTCCTCGTCTCTGTATGGGTGTCAAATCATTAGGAATATCCAAATGTAGATACAATGTCGTCATCAGATAAACAAGACAAAACAAAACAAAACAAAGTACTTATTTTTAATTATATTATATACTCTGTCTAATTCAAATTTGGAGATGGCGCTCATATTTTCAGTCTGATGTAGAGATGGCAATTATATTTGGAGATGCCGCTCATAATTTCAGTCCAATGTGAAGATGGCGTTCATATTTGGAGATGGCGCTCAAATTTTCATTCCAGTGGAGGGATGCTTTTTTCCCTGATTTGAATTTGTGGATGGCGGTCATATTTTCAAATTTTGACAAGTTGGATTGTGAACAGTTTAGAGTTGTAAATTGTGACTGTAGACACTATGGTTAGATCATTGGGAGTTGGGGAGGCCTCGAGAGTAGTGGGGGCAACCAAATAAGCAATATTGTTTTTTTTATTTTGATATTTTTCTTTATCCTACATGGCATTCCTTAGAGGGTCTTTTTGATATTCAGAACTCCTCTAATGCACCTTCCAGACAATTTCTCGAAATTGGAAATATTCATGATGTACAAAGATTTTGCAATCTCGAAGAATGTTCAACATCTAAGTTATTGTTATTTCATGAAACTATGGAAGAGAGATTTTGGTCTGGTAAAAATCTCGAAAAAATCTAGAATGTTTGTCTGTACCATCTACGAGCAATAAGCACTCATAGAACAAGCAAAAAATTTTCAGGGAAAATATATTTGGCATATACTAAATTTTGTCATTTTTTTTTTCAACACCCAGTGTGAATTTCCCACCTAGTTTGAATTTGTTTTACTCTCACTAAATCATTTTTGTGTGTGATTTTTTAAACAACATTACAAAGTCACTTCAAATTCACAACGAGTAACAAACAACAGAAAGACAAAAGCTTGCCAAACACATGAGAAAGTGTTTGGAGTTTCTCAAAAATATTTGGGTCTCGTAATCGATGGGATGGACCAAAAGAAAACGCTACTGCCACATTTTGTAAGGGTGCCAAAAAATCTAAACGAAGTGGATTTTATCCAAGTTCATTTGGTTGCAGCTCTTATATATAATGTCACCTTGCAGTCTAAAGTGTATTTCGATTATCCCAATGTTCGAAATGATCCAAACTTAACCATTACCATAATCCACCGTTGCAGCAGCGAGCACATCTTTTCTAGCCATGAGAGGTAAAAAAACGAGCGTGTTCCAGCCAACCGCGTGGTAAAATCCAAAACGTCTAGAAAGTTCTACCAGCAACGCGAGGTAAAAACAACCTCTCGAACATGCGAAAGTTAAAAGCTAAAACTTTTTTATAATACTTATGACGGGGAAGGCCTCGGGCCTTCCCCAATTTAAGGCCCTGGGCCCTCAGGCTGCCGACCTCGGGCCCAAGGGCCTTAAATTGGGGACCCAGGGCCTTCCACTATATGTAATGGATTTTTGGTGACTATTCTGCCCATTTCTGAACAAATTAAAAAGCAGAATAGTCACCTATTTTTTTTTTTTAAAATTTAGTGCAGATTCTACCTACGTCTGCCAAGTGGCAGCATCGGATTGGTCTCAAACTTTTTTAGTGCTGATTCTGCTTGCACTTGCCATGTGGCAGCTAAGGATTGGTTTAAAAAGGGTCAAAAAATCCATTGCACAATGGAAGGGGCCGGGCAGAGGCCATTCTGCCCGGTTCGGATTTCCAAAAATTTTTAGGCGAAATTTTTTTGGAAATCCAAACCGGGCAGAGTGGCCTCTGCCCCGCTCCTTCATAATACAAAAAGGCCCTTTAAAGGCTATCCCCTAACACGTTGAGGTCATCGACTGGCAACATGAATTGTCGTCATCTTCAAAGATTTCCATACACATCCTCTCTTATCTTCCAAATCCTTACCAATCTTCAAGTGCTTCTACATTATCTAAACCTTAACTGAGGTTTCATACAGCAATGGCTTCATAAACTTTGTTCAAGGGACATAAATCGAGTATTTTGTAGAATCCAAAACATTCTGATTGTGCGAAGGGACATAAATCGAGTATTTTGTAGAATCCAAAACATTCTGATTGTGCGAACTCCATGGTGATTCTCGAGTCTGACATTTGCTCCTTTCTGTCCCATGTTCAAGCTAAAAGGTATATTAGAGCATTTTGTTGAGGTTTTCACCTTCAAAGAATTAGCTGTTTTTATTGACAAACTACACGGCAAATAGATTGTTAGAGAAGACGTTTAAGCTGTATTTCGTGCTCCATTTGAGCTTTTCAGTATATGGGATGTCTTACACTTATATGGCGAAAATTTTCACCGAAAAGTTTTGCTGCGTGAACAATGGCCGTATTTATCGTGTACAACCTAAGGTTATACGGAACTTGCTTCAGGTACGAGGCTGCGTACGAGAAACTGCAATTCATGCTCTACGCCCATGATGCGAACATGTGCTGCAGTGCGAGGCGACAGCTAACGGATTTGCTTAAATCAGCAGCCATGGAATTGCTGAAATGCATGAAGATTTATAGCGTTGAAGAAAATTTGCTACTTCTAAAATTCTTAAAATCTTGTTTTCAAAGTACTTTTGACGCAGAGGTCTGCAACACTTCCTTAAACGGGTGTCACCTTAAATTTTGAAATGGGAGATATCACTAAATGAAACATAATGACGTTCTGACTTGCTTTAGGTTACGTCGATGAACGGTCCATTGATCCAAAAAGGACGAGACATAGTTGGCTACAAGTCACAATATATAACTACAAATGTCTAGGTGGCTTTCAGAGGTAGCTGCTTTCAGAGGCTGTATCATTGAAACCAGATTGATTAAATCCTTTTCGTGAATCCTATTACTAGAAGGTCAAAATATTGAGCTACAGATTTCCTGTAACTATTTGGACGTTTGGTATTGAAATTGACTTTATCATGATCGACATCCTTTTTCAAGATCCTGTTACTGGGATTAGCCTCTTTCCTAAGAATTAACTCCTCTGGATTCTAACAAGTGTGAAGCATTAGGAATCCTAGTATTTGATGCACTAAACGTTTTTAAAGGTGGAATCGCCGTCAATAAATGGTATTACGGCGCGTTAGCCGCACACGAACAAAGCTATCGCTGATAAAACTTCGTATCAACGATCATCTTCCACGATTTGGCTTTATGTAATTTGACGCCGTGCTTCTCTAGCACATAAGTTCCAGCAGCGCTAGCTTCGCTGAACTTACTCAAGAAAATTTGATATACCCTATACTACGAATCATTTTACAAATCTCTGCTACATAATTAATGTTTTACTAGTTTGTCGATCAGACTTATTAGTACTAGAGTAGCCAAGATGTTGAAAGTTCAACTGCAATTGTAGACATTAACCGTAGCACAGTGTCCCCATTCTTTTCATTCGAGAGTATATTTCAACTTTCTCACTGCCCTTTGGATTTCCTTCTTTTTCCAGTATCGGTCTTCCTATATAGTTCTTAACACAAGAATGTATCCAGATAGGACCATGTACTGATGCGAGATGCTTCCTCCAGAGTCAGTATACCTGTTTCTTGAAGATTTAACCTGGATAATATGTTCCTAGACAGATGTTCTGATCCGGGCAAGCTGACTGCAGTGAGACTACATCATTCTAAGTTGGCAATTTAGGAAATGCATGCCGTTTTGAAATTATAACAGCTGCGCCAAAATCGATAAAGAGCTTCCTTTCTACTTTTTTCATTTCACCATATATCCTAACTATGACGTCTTTCAAGCTTCTTTTTTAATGTTAATTTGCGATTATGCAAAATTTAGGATATAGAATATGCTGATTTAGACTATTATAATAATTGCAGAGTCGATTAGTCATCATTTATGAGGAGCTCCTGTTACGGGATTCAGTTTGCGTTGACAAACGATATCTGGGGGTTACCGATGACGAATGGATGTGCTTTGCGAGAGATTGTTTACAACATGGCTTTTATCACAATGCTGCTAAGGTCACTTTCCTATACTGGTGCTCATCGTTTTCATGCCTTACGAATTATGAAGCTGGTAAACTATTTTATTGAATTTGTGGTCAAGCTTCTCTCTCTTTCTCTCTCTCTCTCTCCTGCTCTCATATATACACATATATGTAAATATAATGCTTCTTGCCGCATGATAAGAGCAAAACCTCTGCTATTGAGAGCTCGACAGCATGTCGCAAGTTTAGATTATGATTTATCTGTAGCGACTGTGCATTCGTGTAAACATCTAGTCTTCTCAAATTTAGATTGTAGATATATTTTGGATTCTGACAGCCATTTCACGCTCCAACAATGAGAACGATTTATTCCACTTTCTACAAGGTTATAACATTGGAAAGCCTTTTCGTATTGATTAGTGTTGTGTCTTGCAATCGTTCAGGCATATGATATGATCATCTCGCGTGTAAGGTCACTGAAGCTGGCACAAGATACGATGAAAGTCATTCTTGAAGAAGTTACTAAGGAAAAGCAGTTTGCGTTGCAGTTGGCTGATAGGACAAGCGGTGAGATCACTATCAAGTAAAACTGTATCAATTAAGATGAAGCTAAGTCTTGGATTGTCCTTACTTCATGAAGATTTTGTTCCTTTCCTTTTTTACTACTAAAAGTAGTGAGTACTAGTTATAAAAAATGTACTTCAATAACAAAGTTGGGTAGAAATTAATGAATATGGAGGTTCTTAATTCATCACTACTGAATACTAAATATAGCTTAGGTGAAACCAAAAGAGTTTATTTCTAAGCAAACATAGAAAACTTAAAAGTGGCATAATGCGGCTTGTGCGAGTTTCTGCTGATTGGAAAAACTAATTCTGTGTGACATTGAGTGATTCTTTTCATAAATAGAACTCATACAGCTATCTGCACTGCTTTTCGAAACTCGCACACAACTTGAGGAACTTGCCTATAGTGAAAAACATCTGTCTGAGGGATGAAATCAGAAAAATTTTGAAATTTTTTTTTGCCTGATCCACAAGGACCTTGATTTTTTATTAAAATATTGAGGTTTAGAACTCGCACACTACACCCTTGACTGAGTCAACTATTTTTTGAGACCTTAGAAGCTTGTGCAAGTTTTGGTTTCATTCTGTGAACGAAGAAATTCCAGAGAAGTACCAGTTTTCTCCTATCTAGTTGTTGACCATCGTCTGTGTGTGTCTGTTGCGACATCAGTCTTTGCTGTTGCATTCCTGTCTCATTATTGAAATTCTATAGTAATATCACCTTGGCGAGATGACTGATTATTGGCGACATGAGTAAGGAATTTAAAGATGCCCCTGCTCCACGAATCGAACGACAAATCCCTAGGATCGATGCACTGAAATATGATGGAGGATCTGATCCAATCAGATTCCTCCAAGATTTTGAAAACGCTTGTAAATTCTATGGTGATACTTCTGAGAATGAAAAATTAGGTCTTTTTCCTATGATATTACTCAGGGACGCTAAGGAATGGTATCTTAATCTCGAAGAATCTGATATAGTTTCCTGGGAAGCCCTTATCGACGCCCTAACCAAATGATGCAAACCTTCCAAATTGACCCAAAGCCCTTTCATTCAACTTGTACGCACCTACATTGAGCGCTTTAAGCACCTCAGAGTTGAATGCGTTGATGAAAAAATAACAGCAAAAATGGCTATAGAACTCTTCTTGGTAGGTTTATCTAAATCTATCCGACGAGAATCTAAACCAGCCAACTCTTATGACGAGCTGAAAGACGTAATGGATGATGCCATTAGAGAGGAAGATGAAGGATCCGATGATGGGTATGATCGTCATGATCGCAAGGGGAAAGCTCCTGTTAAAAATGATTCACACTCGAAGCCCACCTCTAGTTCTGATTCCACTGAATTGTTACATCATATGGATACCTGGCAAAAAACTCAACAAGCCCAAATGGATAAGCTTACAGCTGAATTCCAAAAGGTGCTTAAATATATGGCTGACAAGACCTATCCTTTCCGGGGAAATGTGTGGTGCCCTATCTGTTCTCAAAACCATACTGCCAACGAGTGTGAAAACATATTTTCCACAAAATGCAAGACCAATGTATAGGCAATACCGACCTCCTAGTCCACCGCCTTACAATCCACAACAGACCTATCAATGACCAGGACAATTCCAGCCACAACCTCCAGGCCCACAATAGTATCCACCTAGACAATCGTATGTCGTAAATCACCTCAGCCACAATCACCTATCCAATATGTTGATCCAGCTACATATTATGTTGAAGAAACTCCAAATGCTAGTTACCAAGTTGACTCGACATACCAATATGATGTCAACACTGTCACTTATGATCCAAACCAACCATACTATGCCACTCCACAAGTAAGTTATGCAGCACAACCCATGCCTGCCTTGAGGAGTTGTTTTGTTTGTGCTGGCCGACACCCTAGCATCTGTTGTCCTGACAAGCTCAAATTTCCATCCCTATGCGATAACTATGGAATCGAGCACCATACAAAAGATTGCCCAAATCGACCTAAACCTTCTGTTCTAGTTCATTCAGTTCAGGTCAAAACCTGACCAGCTATGGTCATGACTAGAGCTCAAAGAGCAGCTAGCCGAAAAACAGATAGACGACGTGATGATCCAACTGCCATACCTAATGAGAACTCCACTCCATTAGTTTATCCTAATCCTACTGAGCAAATCAAACTCTGAGATGAATTCCAGAAAGAACTGCAAGATGCTGATGATGTGACACACCTTACTCCACAACTTGTATGAACCAATCCAGAAGATACTGTGATAGAAGGCGCTGAAGTATGGGGTGACTTACTCCAGGCCAATGTCACTCTACCCTTCCGTGTGTTGTGGAAATACACTAGGAAGTGGAGGCAGGAGTTAGGTACCATGGACAAGACCCAAGGCTTAGCTCCTGACCTTTTTGAAGTCACCTTACACCTTACAAACCCATTCAGCAAGCAAGGAAACATTAAACTTCCAACCACCCATGCAAATTCACGAGTAGTATTTGCTATACTGGATGGGGCATCGGGATTCAACATCATATCCACGTCCTTAATGAAAGAAAGGGGACTACAAGACCACTTGAATAGGCCTAATTGTCAATTCCAAATGGCCGATCAAAGTATTGTTCGACCGCAAGGTGTGATACCAAGCATATTGGTCAAAATTGTCGGGTTTTGATCTGGTTGTTTTGGACATCGCTAACAATAATGCCTACTCTTATGAGCTCTTGCTTGGTCTCCCTTGGCTTTCTAGTGCCCGTGTAGTACATGACTGGAATAAAGAACGAGTAACATTTAGCAATCGAGACCAGTCAGTGACTATCAATTCTGTAGGAAAGATCAAGCCTGTACACGTGATAGATGACGGATCTTCCACGATCGAATCCCTATTGGAACCATACCATAACACTCAAAAAATGGGGCCTACTGATATCATCAATTGGAGCCCACGCAGAATACTGTTCCTTAAATACTAGTAGTTCAAATCACGAAGAGGGTTCGGGTGAATCATCAATTACTTTGGACAATCCCATCTTTAACATCAGATTCATTGAAATTATCCCACACAATGATGAGTTGTTAAATGTTGCTTGGCTACTGACTAATGAATCAATTTTGTTGTATGTAGACGAAGAAAGTGTCTTACAATCCCATGCGCCCCATGACCTAGAAAAAATTTCCAACATGGCTATTTTAGAATACATGGGAGCACTCCCACAATGTCTTATCCCGGAATCTCCTAAGCCATTATCGCCATTGGCAACCATTAGGGGAGTTTTGAGCTTCAAAAAGAACCTCTAAGAATTCGTGCAAGATGTCTTTTATATTATTAAGATATTTTAACACTAATACTTTTGACTTGCCATAACTTTTTATTCATAGCTTAGAAGTATGTCATGTAACATATCAATGGAAAGCCCTTGTTGAGCGCTTTCCAATGCACCAAACTCTGCTAAATTCGGACTTACCACTAAAAAGTTATGCCATTTTTAGTGTGGAATCAAAATGTGGACTCAAAAAGTTACGTTACGTAGATTTCAAATTTGAGTGTTTTGATTGGTCCATGTGTAAGAAAAATTTGAGAAAAAATATAAAAAGAATCTTTATAAAGGGTCTTTTTGAAATTTAGAACTCCTCTAATGCATAAGCAGGGTCAAGACTTAGACTATTAAGACTTATCATGTCAAGAAACCTACCTTAGAGTGGGAAATCCATGAGCTAGATAAATTATTCTGCATGAAATACCCAATCCTAAGTCCCATATGTGAAAAGTCCGACCCTCATTTTTATGTTGATGCTCTGAAATGAAAAATGACCATGGAAGAGAAAATAGGATTTTATGCCATTAAATCCCATATTGTCAGACCAAGCATTTTTTAAAGGGGTATCGACTATGTGGGACCGATTAGTCCGCTGCTAAATTCACACAATCTCGATATATTGTAGTAGCCACCAATTATTGCACCAAGTGGGCCGAAGCTCGTGCTGTTAAAACTATAGATGCAAATGTGAAAGTACTGTACTTTAGGACCATAAATGGATCTACAAAAGATCCACAAGAGTGATTGGATGCTTGCTTAACAATCTATCAAAAAACTAGTCATCAAAAAGTTGATCTAGATTGGCAATTTGACAAACAACAAGCATTAACAATCAAAAGCATTGATCCATTGAAATCCGAGCCCACACATGTGTACTACAGGCTATAGTATGGCCTTCAAGCTAAGAAACAAGTAGAAATTGATTTGGGTTCATTTGGATCACAAAATCTCAATGTACATAGTGAACTAGCTTGAGATTGCCAATGAGCTCCAAAAATTTTCTAGGCTTCTCACTATGGGAGCTTGGAATACATAGCAAATTCGACTCCCTTCTTGAAGTTAGGTGGATTTCTAGCATGTAATAAGGAAGTTAACTCACTCTCCTTGCCCTAAAATGTAACCCTAGCCTAGATCCTAGAGTTATGCTTGGTAGGTAGCTAGCTGGTCAAAAAATTTCACCTTAAACGTAGGTCTAGGTCCTATAAAGTAGGTATGACCACCAAATAGACATGACCAACTCTCTTGACTTGACCTAACCTACATTAGGAGTGGGTTTCCACATGGCATCTTGGCCTTACATGTGTGGAACCCAATTATACACAATATTTACAAAGTTCTACATGGCTAGATTTGCCCACATAGGCAATTTTTCACACTCCTCAAATCTAGCCTTGGAAACAATAATGTATCTATATACAGTTCTAAGACCCGATCTTAAATCGAAATGAATCATATTCAGGTTTAGAAGATGACTAATGAGCCCCTAAAGATGATGACATGATCTATCACCATATCCAAGATAGAGCTTCTTTGATCTTGATCTCCTCCAAGATGGATTGAAGAGTCTTGATTCTTCCTTGCACCTTTGCACTTGATTTCTTCCATGTTGAGTGAAGATGCATGAACTTGAAACTTGCTCCTCCTTGATCTTGATGCTTCTCTTTGAAGGAAATCTGATGTCTCCATGTCTTGTGAAAATCACATTGATCAAGCTCACAAAACATGTACTTGCTACTATTACCAAGATTTATCATGCTAAAATGACTAGTCCACAAACCATCAATAGTAAACATGATTTTCATAATAGTGTAATTACAACCGATCTTGAACTTCATGAGGCTACATACTTGCTTATGGATATAAGTGTCCTTCAAGGATGTTCCACTTATTCTCATAAGAAGCTTACAATTTGCCTCTCCAAAAGAAAAAACACATTTTTTGAAACAATGAGTGATTAACTCATTCTTGCTCTTCCAAAATCCGAGAGCACTCATTTGATCAAACAACCAATTTACTCTTAATTGGTTCATAACAATCTTTAGATCACTAAGGCATAAAAACTTGTTCTCAAATGAGTCATTACACATCTTATCTTCAACTTCCTTCTTGATGAAGCCCTCAAGTTGCCTCATGTAGATCTCTTAGCAAAATGGTTCATCAAGAATTGAAGTAACAAAAGTGTTGAAAGTGAATGGTTGAGAACCTTCCCCTTGATTACCTTTGCCAAGATAAGTGAGCCTTGAAGGCTCGGCCCTTGCCTTTGTGGATCTTCTTGGAGCACTTGATCTTTGATGTGGATCCTCAAGCTTTGTTGCTCCTCCTCAATCCTTGCAAGATCATTGACACCAAGTTTGTTGATTCACTTTCATTCACATAAGATACTAGATGGATCCAAGCATCTCTTGTATAAACATCTAAGAATGTTTCATGCATCTTATCATCACTACTTGGTACATGAGAAAAAGAGTGTACATATGAATGAATGATTTCCTCTTTTGCCATAGCAATTTTAGCATCCAACTTAATCAAACTACCTTGTTTAACACCATTTGCTATGCAATTATCATTTTTCATGATGGAACAAACTCCATGCTTGAAGTGAACATCTAAACCATCATCCATTATTTGTCCAACACTAAGCAAGCTCTTGGTAATTGATGGTACAAAAAGGACATTGTCTAGATCCTAGACTTAATGAGATGGTACCAATACCATCTACCTTACACTCTTGATCATTTTCTAAAGAAACAAATTTACTAGCACCATTGAAAGAGTGTAAGGTTGAGAATGTGTCCTTTTGGAAAGTTATGTGGGAGCTAGCCCCACTATCAATCCACCAAGTTTCCTTTGAGTTGCTTTTGCTTGTTGGAGTGGATGTAGATGCAATCGAAGATGAGATCTCCTCATCTTCATCCTCTTCATATGCAAGGTTCCCTTGTTTGTCCTCATCCTCTTTTGCTCTTAGCCTTTTGTAGCATTTGGATGCATAATGCCCCTTCTTTCCAGAAAAGAAGCATTTTTGCTTTGACTTGTCCTTTGAGTTTGGTGCATCATCCTCTTTTTTGTCCAGCTCCTTGGGATGTTTCTTCTTTCCATTGGTCTTCTTTTTGTCCTTGAATGAGAAATTGGCTTTCTCATCTCCATCCTGCAAAGACAATGAACTCATTCTTGCCTTGGTGTGGAGCATCCTACACTCTTCAGCCACTAATACAATGTGAAGTTTTTCTATAGTTGGCAAAGTGTCTTGGATGGCAAAACTTTGGATCAAATTTGAAAAGTCATCTCCTAGACCATTAAGAACAATTTGTGCAAGCTCTCCATCATGAATCTTCTCTCCAATGGAAGCCAACTCCCTATTTAGAGACTTAATTCTGAGTGCATAATCATGTGCACACTCCTCACTTCTCCTCATGCTTTGCAAAATCTAATTTCTAAACATGAGAACTCTTGAAGTGTTACTAGATTCATAGATTGATTTTAAAGACTCCCAAGCCTCTTTAGCACTAGTACATGCTGATACTTCTCTCAACAAATCATTGCTCACATTCATCTTCACACAATGCAAGCCTAGATCTCTTCTTGTATCTAGCTAACTCCTGTGCACCTAGAGGTTTCCTCAATCAAGAACTCATAAAGGCCTTGGAGCACCAAGAATGACTCCATCCTAACCTTCCAAATAGCATAATTTGTAGAATTCAATCTCTCACTAGCTTCTAGAAGGTATGCTCCAGCAGATCCCATCTTATTAGTGACTTCTACAAACAAGAAATAGATCTGATTGACTTGAAACTCACAAAGGTCTCACACTTTTAGTGTTTCACTCAAATTTGATTTCTAATCCAACAAATTGACTTATAATCACAGTTCTATCACTCTCTCACAAAGCTGGAATGAAGATAAGATGAAGTGAACACTACTTTCAAACAAATCTTGCCAAGAAATGGATTTAATTGTCTCTAGAAACTCACTTATGGCCAAGAAGCAGTTATGCCAGTTGAATTTTATATCCCATCCTTACGACTGGCTTATGACCTGCAATTAGACTCCAAACAAATCATAGTCAATCACCTATTTCATCTTGAAAAATTCTGTAAAACACGTACCATCAGTGTTCATGTGCAACAGGTTCACAAGCGTAGACAAAAGATTGGCATGATTGTTTAATTAAGCTCAAGGAGTTTAAAGAGGGGGATAAGGTCTTCCTGTATCAAGCTAAGCCACATAAGGGGAAGTTGAAATTAACGGGACAAGGACCATATTTGATTGACCAAATCTTTTTGTCAGGATATGCCTGTCTTAAAACACTTGATGGAATCCCCTTAGATTTTGTAGTGAATGGGAATCGACTTAGACAGTATCATGAGCACTCCTTCTATCTTGAAATGTACTGATCACATTCGTCGTTCTATGTGTTGCCTACATGTACCCATCCCCTTGTCGTTTTGTGTGTGTATTTTCGCTTTATTTGTTTTTTCATCTATTTTCTTCTAGATCCAATCTTATTGTTTGTATGTTAGGGATTAGTTGACTAGATAAAACGAGTGCACAATCTATCTCGATCCAACCTCTATTCACTTTAGATCTATTAAACTTAGTCCAGATCTATCTTGACCAATCTCTATTTTCTAGATCTCCGTCCATAGATAATTCTCCAGATCTATCTCGATCAAAGTTTCCAATGTTCTAGAAAAATGGATCAAGTGCTAGGAAAAAACATCAATAGCATCAGAAAATCTCAAACAAAATTCGCCAGCCTTCTCCTGGTCATTCAGAACACATCTATCACTAGGGCAAGTTTTGTCCAACCAAAAATTAGGTCAACACTGTCAATACAATGCAAATTCATCAAATCTTGACAAAATACTTCAAAAATTGTGATTTTTGTCCTAGACAAAATTTGTCAGTACTACAGTGGACCTTTTTAGACCAATCAGATATTATCTGACCCCTGCACAATTTTTTTTGACAACTTTAAAAAATTAGTAAAGAAAAGCATAGAAAATCCAAGTACAAAACTCGCACAGAATGAAAATCAATCCGACAGAATTCGCACAGCCACTCAGGAACTCGCCCATAGTCCCAAAATGCTAAATAAGCTTCGACGAATTTTGATGGGTTGCTAATTTTATCAAAATCAGATTCAAGTGAATTTCAAGCCAAAAAGAGCTATTACAAACTTGCACAACCACTTTCAATGATGACCAGAATTCGCACACAGCATTCTGAACTCGCCCACATGTATTAGAAAAATGTGGAATTTTTTTTGAAAAAATTGGTTAAGAAAAAGGAATTCGCACAACCACTTTGCCACATCATTAGAATTCGCGGACCATACAAAAAGACTTAGAATTTTCTCGACGACTTCTCTATCACATGGGCGAAATTCAACTTTTTTGCTCTGAAAAATGCTATAAGTAGGGGGCCCTCCCTTTGTGAGAGTTCATTGTATGGGTGTGTTGGAGAGACTCTGTCAAAAATTTTCAAAATTTAGTCAGAATTTTTCAATTTGCACTCGCTTATATTCTCTCTAGTGAATTTACACAAGCCCATACTATCGACCGTTTACATGCCAAATCATATCATGGCATCCGGTTGGTGCCAAAAACCTCTTTTGAATCGCCCTAAGCTACACAAGTTCACCGTAGAGATCCATTTGGTGACCATCCCAGACCTGGCGGCAAAGATAGAGTTCACTCACAACTTTTTGGCCAAGCTCAACATTCACCTTCCTGCATGTACTGAGCCACAGTGGAAATGTGTCATGCGAGCAGCCTATTCTATCTTTGATACTGATCACGAGTCTTTCCGAATTCCATCAGGCCCAAATGAGATCATTGTTCCCCTGGACATTTCAGTAATCCAAGCACTGGGGTTTCCGAACGAAGGCGAAACTATTCAAGGAAGCGGCACGACATATGACCACAACTACTTGAAGTTGTTGCACATGTTGATCGAGGTCCAGAATCCCAGAATGGACCGAAGCCCCCCTAGTAACATATTTTCCTTATCTTTCATGATGGGAGAGCAAAATATCCAGCACTACAACTAGGCAGACAAGTTGACGAAGAATCTCCAAGCAACGTTGAAGGCCAAGAAGGCAATGACCAAGGCCGGACACATCTTGGCAATGGTCCTCACTCACCAGCTGGGAGCCCACTACGCAGATCGCATCCGAGACATCTAGGCCAAATATCCAGATGTGCCACACCAAGCCACTCAATGTGCACAAAGGCACATATTACTTGAAGGTGAATCACCTATGAGAATGACGCGCCACAGAAAAGCCAACAAGGCTCCAGAAGATGATGTCACAGCTGAAGCAGCGCTACAACAACTAGACATGCAAGATGCAGAGGCGAAAGATTTAGAAGGTGATAGCTTTGCGGGAGATGACTCGGGCACTTTTGACCACAAATTAGGCGCCCAGTACTCACTCAACTAGCGGCAATTCTCACCAGCTTGACCTCTCCAGCTATACTTCCAACCACATCGGGTCAAGCTACAGAACAACCAGTTTTAGCATCAACTTCTATGAATTAGGACATGTCACTTGACACCACGATGGTCACCACCAGTGCGGTCCTTGTAAAAATTACAGCAAATAAGGATCCTAAAACACTTGAAATGATGAGGGAAACAATAGATTATGATTTCATAAGATTAGCACAAGTTGAACCATCAAAATCCATCAAAAATCTATGCTTGAACCTCACTAAATGGCCCAAATCCTTGAAGAAGGCTTCACACGTGTGAAAGTACGGCCTCCCACAGTCTGAGTACTGTACACCAGACCTACATTCAATCCTATAATCATTAGTAATCACAAGTACTCAAACAATTATGAACATAGAGAGCAATTGCACCATTATGAGAGAAAAATCATGAAATTGCTTGATTGATTTTGGTGAGATATCATCACCTATATATACATGATCCATCACGGTTTTGGGCAGGTATGAGTAGCCCTAAACCTATCCCTAATGCTAATTTTGGTGGATCTTTCATCCCTACCAAGTTAGGATTGGAATCTTGGAGATCCCTCAACAATGCAAAAATTACCAAAAATAGCTCCTATTTTTTCTCCCTTGTATCTAAGCATAATTTGGACTCATTCCAAAGGTTCTAACACTTAGGTCTACTTGAGAACATCCTTATGAATGGAATCCTATGCTATTTGGCACGTGTGACAAGCCACATCATGACCATCTAAGTCATATGACCAAAACTAGTCAAGCTAGAATTGTGAATTTTTAACAGTCCTCCCGTCCACCCCACCCTCCATCACCATCACTACGTCCCCTCCAATCACCATTTATGTTTCTTTACCATCCCCTACCCCCAATTCACCACCCCTCATCATCACTCATAACCCCTCCTCCGCATTTGATTTTAACTTTGATTTTGATTCTTTCGTCGCTCAACTCCTACAAACAATCGTTACCACAATTTCTTCCATACCTACTGTCGCCACTGAATTCCTATCCATGATCAACCTAGCTCTTCACAACTCCCTCCATGACATGAGTCCTATGTCCCTCCGTTCACTAATATTTCTCCCTTCACTAATATTCTGCCACGCTACCCAGATGGGAATGAGAACCTCTTCCTTTCCTGGGTCCTTGGGAGAAGCTCCCCCCTTCAGTGCAAAAGACAATCTGGGCTAATCACGACGCACATACGACTATCAATCATTCTGGGGCACGACGTTGCAAGAAAATCTTGTGTTGACCAGACAACTACAAGAAGCAGTACAAGCTATGAACGAAGTGAATGACCAAGCAGCACGCGTACGTCGGGATGAAGAACTCACTTCCGACCAAATGGACAAACTACAAGAGTACATGGATCAGCTTCAAGAAGAAAACAACTAGAAGGACACCTAGCTAAGCCAGCTCCAGCAATGCTTGGATGTCGAAATTAGTTCCAACCAAGAATTATGTGCTGCTATGATGGGACAAATCAATCAGCTTGATTTTCAACGATTTGCTCCACTTCCTATCTCGGAGGGCACGATAATTCCACATTCAGCATACCAACAACTGGGGCAAAAGCTAAAAGTAGTCCAGGTCGAGGCGCAACAATTACAACAACATACCACATCACAAATGGTTGTCCTCAACAATCAAATCCAGCACCTGGAAGAACAACTCAAGCAAGTACGGGTAGTACCACCTTTGGATCATGTCCAGCACCAACAATTTCATATCCGTCCACAACCACGGGATGATCAGGGAGACGACGGAGCAGGATCCGGACAATACTTTGACGGTTCTGCGGCCACAACCATGGATAATCAAAACGGAAGACCAACACCAACGACCAGATTCATACGAAGGGGGAGCACCTCAAACCCTTGATCAAGGAGGGACAACACACAAATCTAATCCCTCATCCCCTCCACATTCTAACCTTTCCCCCACTCCCCCTTCGTCTATTTCAACCTCCTCTAACCATCACCATTCATATCTCCAAACTCGATTTCCTCGCCTTCTTCCAAAACTCTTTCAACCGCTCTCATCTCCAAACCCTCCACCACCCACAATGGTACCACTTGAACGACATTGAGTGACACCCCAAAATCCAAGTCGGGACATGCTAGAATCCACGGAGTTCAAGGCAAAGTATCCTTAGGACGAAGAGTGCGGCGGGTTTACCTTGTTCGATCTCAAGTTGTGCCGCACCCATAAAGCAAAAGTGCAAGTCTTAGAGCCACAACCAGCTTGGCGATGGGCAATGTTTTTTGCAAATGCATTCTTATGCTACCTCAACATGCCAACTTATTTGCGAGTCAACCCAGAATACTGTTCCCTCAAAAGGTGTGAACCTTTAACACCAGAGTTCACGACCAACAAGATCTATTGGCCTATACTTACAGAGTATGTACAAACAGAAGATCTGGCCTGCTATCTAATTTCAAATTGTAGCCAATTTTACAAGCGGTACCATCAGTGTCCAAATAGGGATGTGCGCTATTTCGCCGACAATTGCGGTCTTTTCGCCTTCTTGGCACCTTTGGCAAGTCATTGGGATCATACATTACCTCCCATTCTATTGGATATCAATAAGCCCTTGGTCACCTAGATGGATCACCTCAACGTGGTCCAGCTTTATTACCGTGCGGGCATGACAAGTGCCCTACATGTCGACATGATGAAAATCTGGCAAACGCATGGCTTCCTCTAGAACATGCTCCACTATTATGGCCTGCGGCCTTTTTTGAACAAGCTACGGTGGAAAATGTTGGAGCACATTGGCAAAGAGCTGCATGCCATCAGAGTCACTCTCAATAAGGAAACCTATGATGACATAGCCCAGCAAAGAGTAGTTGCCATTGGTGTGGGACCGCCAATCCAATAAAGAAGGGGATAATGTTGTCCCTTATGTTAGCCCAACATAGGAATTATTGTGGCATGTGTTTTGTAAGCCCACAAGAAATTCGGATTAGGAAAACCTTATGCTTAGACCTTTTACTATGTAAGTATAAGTATCACAAACAGTCATTTGTAATGGTTCAACTTAGAAAGTCTAAGTTTAAGATTTAATTCCTAAGTTAAGTTAATTCCTAAGTTCAAGTTAAGTCTAATTCTAAGCTAGTGTAAGTGCACAACTTAATTAGCTTTAAGTTTGGATTTAGTCTCATAAGCTTAGGCCCACCACTCTTTCCATATATGGGAGTGGATTTGTGCCTCCAACAACACTTGTACAAGCTATTGGATTAATAGAAACACTTTTTGTGTAATCTTGTTTTGCTTACTTATGTTCACCATTGGTGATAGAATACCTTGTGGTAGGTGCTCAGCAAAAGGTACAATGAAAAATGGGTTCTTTTTCTGTACCACCAAACCATGCTTTTAGCGTCACATGCATTGTAATTGGCAAGATGGCCATGTAAATAGAGGCCACACGTGCCAAATAGCATAGGATGCTTTCCCAAGACTTCATTCCTCATATTACATTGTGATAGCATCTTTGAAATGAGGCCAAAGTGTGCTTAGATAAGCTAGCGAAATTCTAGGAGCTAAAAATAGCATGTTTTACATTGTTTTTGGATCTTGAGATCTCGACTCCATATTAGGGTGGATCCAGTGACCTATTAGGTTACATGTTAGGGTTAGGTTATGATAAGTATAGAGATGCCCTAAAACATTCAGATCCATGCTTGAAATGAATAAATGTATGATGGGATCTCCATCAAAATATCAAGAAAAATCAAGTTTTTTCACTTCTATCATCATTGTCTTTTGGTGACGAGTTCTAGCTATTGGATATGAGTGTTCTTATGTAGTAATTGCTTGGTTTGGAAGGTACTGAACCTGTTTACAGGTCTGAGAAGCTTGTTGTACTTTACTTTGGTTCACTTGATCAAATCTATGTGCCTAATGTGGAGTTAAATGCCAAATTTGGTAGTTTTGGTAACTAGTCTTGATTCTAGCTCATAGTTTGGATCTAGATCTTTGATTTGTGCATTCTCCATCACTTTTAGGATTGATTGAAATTCATTTTGCTGTAATTCCACCATTATCACTTCTAAAAGTTTTAATCTTGTGATCAAGATGCTTCTCAACAAATGCTTTGAGCTTAAGAAAACTTTCAAATACTTGTGCTTTAGATGAAAGTAAGAATACCCAACAAAACCTTGAGTAATCATATATGAATGTAACAAACATGGTGGCACCTCCATTGGACATTGTACTTGCAAAGTGTACATCCGAGTGGATCAACTCAAGTTGATGAGTTGTCTTTGTGATTGAACTTGAGAAGGGCTTCTTATGTGCTTTTGAGAGAGCACATGCTTCACATACTTTCTCCTCTTTTGCCAAGGATCTTGGAAGTCCTAAGGCAAACTCCTCCTTGCACATGACCTCCATGGACTTTGAGATGATGTGCCAAAGTCTTTTGTGCCAAAGACTATGGTTGGATAGTTTGGTCTCCTCGTCTAGCATCACAACATTAGCATCCACATAGGCATCTAATTTGAATAATCTCTCAAATTTTATACCTCTAATCTGATCTTGCCATCCTTCTTGAAGTTACATGCATTTTTGGTGAACTCCACAATCAAACCATTGTCAAGCAATTGTCCTACACTAAGCAAGTTCTTAGTGATACTAGGAATGTAAAGTAGTCCATCAATCTTGATCTTCCTTGAAGATCCCAAGCATAAAGTTATGGATCCTATGCCTTCTACCTTACAAGCATAATCATTTGCTGTAAAAATTGACTTGATAGGTCCATCATAGGTAGATAAGTTTGAGAAATACTCCCTCTTACTTGTCATGTGGGAGCTAGCCCTACTATCTATCTGCCAAGGGTCTTCACCTCTTATGCTTGAAGATGAGAAACTTGACATCATGAGTGAATCTTCATGAGAGATCTCCTCTTCCTCTTGGCCTAGGTTTGCTTGACTTTGATATTGCTTCTTCTTGAAGCACTCTGAGGCATAGTGCCTCATATTGCCACAAAAGGAGCATTTGATCTTCGACTTATCCTTCTTTGGCTTGCTTGAGCTTGGACTTGAAGATCCTTCTTGATCTTCACTTTTGACTTGGTTCTTCTTGAATGAAGCACCCTTGCCTTTGGATTTGCTCTTGCTCTTGCTCTTGGTGAAAAGAGCCTTGTCATCTCCATCATTGAGGGAGAGCTTCTCCATCCTTGACTTGATGTGAGTTCTCCTACTCTCCTCGACCATGAGGACTCATTGGAGATCTTCAAGTGAGGGGGCAACTTGCCCATAATTGCATAGCCTTGCACTAGGTTAGCAAAATCCACACTCAAACCATTCAAGATTAGTTGAACAAGTTCACTTTCCTATGTAAGCAAGCTCCTTGTTTAAGTCAACTCTCAACACATATGAATGTCCACTCTCTCCTTTAGCTTGAAAACGTTGAAGGATTTGATTCCTCAAGGATAGCAACCTTGAAGTATTCTTGGATTCATATATCTTTTGAAGAGTTTTCCATGCTTCTTTAGCCGAGGTGCAAGCACCTACCTCCTTAAGAAGCTCATTTCATTTTTATACAATGGAGAGCAACCTTGCACCTCCTTTTGTATTTTGTAGCTTCTTGAGGGTGAATGGGCTCATCCTCTTCACCACTCACTATATCCATTAGACCTTGTAAAATAAGAATTGATTCCATTCTTAGCTTCCAAATTGAATAATTAGAAGGATTCAATCTATCATGTGAATCCAAAAGATATGCATTCATTGAAGCCATCTATTTTTAAACAAGATCTTGATCACAAGAATAGATGCAAAATAGAAATGATTGAAAGACTAGCTATCGCACTACCTAGGGACTTGAGAAAGCTCAAAACTTGAAGTCTCAATAAAATCCTATCTAAGCTTAAGACAAATCAAATCTATTAATGTCAACAATAATGAAAACTAGCTTGAATTTGCATAAAACTTGGATCTAGAATTGCCTCCTCTTTGATCTCGACTTCACAAGGATATAATAATTGAACAAAAAAGGAATCATATGCACATAAATGCCTCTTCAAATCATTCCTACAAGATCAGATAGAATCATCATGCAATAATCAATCCAAACTATCTCACAAATCAAGCAAAAATTGAACACAATCTTGATTTGGGCTGACCCCAAAATTGAATTTCTAAGATCTCAATAATTCAAAGAACGACCTATTACCGTACCAAAGATAAGAATCTACCTTCCTTTTGATTGATTGAAAACTATTCCTTGTGATAGACTCCACAAATCGAGTAGCATCAATATGATGAAATGAAAAATACTTGTTATTTTAATCCAATCGATAAGAGATGACCATAACTCGAATTTTGAAGCTAAAAGGCTTGTAAATAAAAAAACATTAGATCCCTCTCCACTCGCTTGAATTGCATCAAAATCTATTATTCTAGCATGAAGTGAAGCTCATTTCTTGGAATGGCTCTGATACCATGATAAAAATGCAACAAAATAATCCCATTTGATCCTAGAAATGATGGAGAAAGCACCTACTTAAGATCCAAACAAGATCTAGAAGCTAGATTACGAATCAATGCATTGATTCCTAGCTTATCTTGGCTTGAACTCCATGAATTAGCTCCAAAACTCTTCACACGTGTGAAAGTGTGGCCTGCTACTGCCTGTGTACTGTACCTGCAACTCCAAACTCATTCAATCATCACAAAAAATCATATGCCAATAGCATTAATTAATCAAATCATAGACTCAAACTAGTCAAGAAGGAAAATCTCGATTTGCTCTTAATTGGATGGAAATCTGTAGCATAGGCATCCCAAAGGGAGCCGGGAACCACGACTTAGCTTCCCAGCCTTCAACTCTTGCCGTCCAAATCGACTTGATATACAAGCAGCCAACTTGCCAACAACAATCAAACTTAATCAACTTGAAGTTCCGAAACCAACATTGAGGTCCAACCTGGCGCCACGCCAGATCGGGGGTCTTGATGTGGGTGACTTTCCTCCAAGCAAGTCACCCGACATACATCAAACTTAACCAACTCGAAGCTTCATTAAAAACGAGTAATATCCATTCCAAGCAAGCGCTCTGACTTACATCAGACTTAACCAACTGAAAGCTTCGTCATGAGCGCTGGAAGCCAACCTGGCGCCACGCCAGACTGAACAACAATAAACAAGTAACTTCCACCCAAGCAAGCCATCCAACTCAGTCGATAAGTTAGAGCTCGTTCCCCAAGAGCTTAACCCATTCATGTTCATGCAAGAAACACTCAGAACCACAAGCCACGACAGATATGGAAACAACCAGTTCCTAGACCAAATGGTCCCAACAACATATCGCTGGTGCCACGGACCGAATGGTCCCGACGGCATACCGCTGGTGTCCCAGAAGGTAATCAAAGTTAGTTTGAGGATGTGAAAAATGCAAAAATAAGCTTGGTAGAGGCCAAAAATCTTGTATATAGATAAACACACATGTGTGGAGCCTGTTCCCACATGTGAAAATAGTGTACTTGTCATGTACCATAATCATATAGGTTGTACATATGATTTGATTCAAGTTCTAGTGGCTAAAAAGGCCAAAAACTAGTTTTCTAGATATATGACACATGGCATCAATCTATTGATTGCATGAGCCAAATATTTTGGTTAGGTGTCATATCCCATGTGTATAGGACAACTCACACGTGTGGAATAAGCTGAAGTAGGTGAATTTTGAATTCTAGAAAATTTCCAAGTAGATCTCCATATAGAAGGAAAATGGACCAAAAGTGTTCAAAATAGAAGGTTTTGTCCAAGTGTCAGTTTTGGATGATGAACCATCATATGACAAAGCACCTTCACACATGTGGGATCAGAGGGATGACCAGTACCACGAGCTCCCACTTATTGTATATATAGAGCCACATTTGGCCATAATCATGGTGAGACACCAATCTTGGTTTTAGAAGCAATTTTGAGTGATTCTCTCCATTTGTCTACATTTGTTTTGATTGTTTTGAGGTTCTATCAATGTGTACTTGATTTTCAGGTTGGAGTCCGTACTCAGACAGCGTTTCACATGTGTGAAACCAGAAAGTACACTTACCTTCAATTAATGATTGTTCTTGCTAGGATTTTGTGTCTAGAATTGATCTAGATTGATCTTAATCTGAAGTAGATTGATAGATCAAGACAACCAATCCCTCTTGAGGATCAGATTAGGATCCAATCTTGGTCCTTTTTGTACTTTTTCCACATGGTATCAGAGCCAAGTACAAGAGTTTTTGTTGAAATTGATAGGGTTAATCCAAATCAAAGCCAAAATTAGCAGTTTTTTGGAAACTAGTCAAATTTTGTGTAGTGAGTTGGATTTGATAGCTATCCTCAAAATTTTTGGTCCAGATCTTGTTGTGGGCTGTAGGAACCCTTTTCACACGTGTGAGGCCGTACAGCTCCGGTTTTGGCTGAGAAAATTCAAAAATTTGTACAATTTGAATCACACACCCAATTTGAGAGACTTTTAGTGCAAAATCAAGCATTTTCTATAGAAAATCTAATCCCTTGATTAGTTCTTGGATTAGATCAGCCAAAAAATTAAAATTGAAACTTGAATTAGGAGCATTAAATGATTTTCTCTGATTTTTTGAGTGTATGTTGAAGTTAAGAGAGATTTTGCTAAAATCATAGATTAAGGAGTGATATGCAAGGTGAGAGGTTGAAATCCATTGTACCATCACTCTAGATTTGTTCAAGAGTGATAGGGTCAGGTTTAGAAGCATCAATTTGCTAGAAAACATCTTTGGAACTGTCCTCCAAGTGAAACCTTTGAGAGTTTCTAGTGCATATAGAGCATCTATGCAAATCTTTTGTAGAATTTGACATAAATTGGCTTAAATTGAGAGTTCTAGGAAAGAGATTGAGATCCAAGTCACATTGTTCAACCCTACTCAATTTGTTTGAGTGATTGTAAGGTTTTAAAAGAGTCATTAAGGTGTCTATGACAAATGTGTAGAGAGAGATCCAATTTTCTAAGAGCTCCTTCCTTTGTAGAGGGCAAGATCTAGAAGCTCATTATGTGTTGTTATTGGTGAAGAATTTGTCTTCTCCTATGTGATCAAATCTTTCTAGGTGGCATTAGCTCTTTGAAGCACAATATCTTGGTGAGAAAAATCACAACTTTTGATTTTGAATTTCATTCCAAGTCTTAAAAAGTAGAGTAATTGGTGGAATCCAATAGGAGTGATTGAATTCAATTTGTTGAGCAAAAATTGACATAGAATGTATGAAACTCAAATTAGTTCTATTCAACTTTCTTTGTGAGAGTGTGAGGGTCAATTTGTGATCCCATTGGATGTCTAGAATGAGGAGGAGTCCATATTTGAGTATTCATGCATGGTTGAGATCTTTGTGAATCTCTAGTTGTCTAAATTTTTAAGCTTTGTGAAAAATTGGTGGTATAGTTTGTTGTCAAATCAAATCAAATTCATTCTAAATCTCAAGTGTGAGATTATTTGGGTCAAGAATGAGTCCAAAAGAAGTGATTAAGTTTGATTTTCATGTATTTGAAACAAAACCCATCTTTTGTTCAAGAATCTTAAGTGTTGAGAGAACTAGTCAAGTGAAAAGGAAAATCTAGGTGTCAAATCTTTTTCATATCCATTTCAACTTTCAAAAGAAAGAGTCATTGGTATTTGATGAGTCCAATAGGAGATTGGATCTGATTTCTTTAGTGATTTGATTCAAAGATTGTGTGCTTTTGTCTTAGTGATCAAAGCAAAGTTTCCAAGTGACTAGTCATTAATGTGAAGATTGATTCTTAGGTTTGTGAGCTAGATCTGTTGTAGATCATTCTAGATTATTGAAGATGTTCAAATCTAGTCTCTTGAAAGTCACAAATTACATTTGTAGAATCATATCATAGGTTTTTATTCACATGGCATCAATAGGTGGCATCCTACTGAAGGAAAGAAAGGATCCTAAGTGCAACCTTTGTGGCAAGGGAGGATATATTTTCTCAAGATGCTACAAAAAGAAGACCAATCCATCCAAGGAGAACCAAAGCAAGGGGGTCGAGGTGAAGGATGGAGTTTCAAGTTCAAAATGCAAATACAAGAAGGACAAGTCCAAGGAAAGGAAAAGGTGAATGAGGCTTGGAGTCTCACAAGGACTTGCAAGATTTGTCTTCAAGAGTCCATCACAACACATGTTGAATCTTTTGAAATTTTTCATTTGGAAGTGCATTGTTTGGTTCAAGATGCAAAGATAGATGTCAATTTCATGAAATTAACTTGGATTTATTTTATGTCCTTGGAAAGTATTTTTCTTGGAACTTTAGATAAGTTCAAACTTATTGTTATGATCCAAGAGAAATCAATCAAGAATAAGGAGCATCAATCACAAAATGAAAATAGTTTCATTTATGCTCTCATGTCAACTTATGAAGATGCTTTGAAGGGATTTTTGTATCTCAAAGGTGGCTCAAGGCAATACTAGTTGAGTGTGATGCCTTAAAGAATAGCAAAGCATGTTTTCCTTGTAAGCTTACATTAGTTATGAAGACAAGGAAATGGAAATATCTTCATAATGTAGGATCTTTTGGTTTCAATAAGATCATGAATGATGTGTTCATTCATAAAGATGAAAATTATAAGTTTTCAATCTTAAAGGCAAGTTGTAAACTTCTTATGAGAATAAGTGAAGCATCCAAAGTGGACACTTATATCCATAAGCAAGTAGTTAGCCTTATTGAGATGGAAATACCTATTGATTTCAATATTAGAAAGATCATGCCAAGTTGTGGTGATTTTTGGACTTATGTTTCTAGCATAAGTAATTTTAATAATCATAGGAAGTGCATACTGTGTGGTCATAGTTGTTGTGATCATTATGAGACATGGAGGTCTCGGATTTCCATAAAAAAGGAGCACCATGAAGAGGATTTTAAGGAGTCATCTCAAGGTTCAAATGTGCCAAGGATTGAGGAGGAGAATCCTTCTCAAGGTTCAAGTGTGCCAAGGATTGAGGAGGAGAGACCTTCTCAAATTGTGATTCCAAAAATAAACTCAAGAAATATGGTTGAATCCATGTGGCTCACATTTCAAGGGAAAGAGGAGCATATCTCATGTGGTATACATCTCATACTTACTTCTCTTATGTCATTTGATAAATCGATTTGCTTTAGTGAGATCATTGCATCTCAAAATTGGAGTAAAGCCATACTAGTTGAGTATGAAGTCTCTCTTAAGAACATAGATGATGTTCTTAAAAGATTGAAATTGATTTTAAATCAATTAGAAAGCAAATTGTTATTTCATCAAATGTATGCTCTTGAGTCATGTAAGAGCAAAAGTGATTTGTTCACTCATAGTTTGAAAATTTGTATTGAGGCAAATTGTAAACTCTTTATGAGAGTAAGTGAATCATCTTCTAAAGACACTTATCTCCATAATGAAGTATTTAGCCTCATTGGATCTGAGATTAGCATGGTAAACAGGCATGAAGATATGATGCAAACACTTTGTTATTATAGCATGCATAGTCTTGCCAATTTGGATAAGTCTAATTCTCTAGATCATGGTAACATGATGCTAGATCTTTGTGATCCTAATAAGTCAAGAAGAAATCTTTATTTTCTCATGGAGGAGCATGCACATGAATAAGGAGCAAGCCTCAAAGTCAAGCATCTACATGAAATTTGGAAGGAATCAATTTCGAAGATGCTAGGATGGTGCAAAGCTCTCAAGTTCATCAAAGATGTCAACATCAAAGAAGCACTATCATGGATATGGTGATTTCAGATCAACATCAAGCTCATTGGCTGATCTTCACACCTTTTGAACCAGCAAAGGCCAATTTAGCCCATGGAGTCAAGTTCAAGATCATCATGTTTTCCATCAAGCTAGATTTAAATACTAGGCTAGATTTTTGATGAGGAGTGTGAAAAATGCAAAAATAAGCTTGGTAGAGGCCAAAAATCTTGTATATAGATAAACAAACATGTGTGGAGTGTACTTGTCATGTACCATAATCATATAGGTTGTACATATGATTTAATTCAAGTTCTAATGGCTAAAAAGGCCAAAAACTAGTTTTCTAGATATATGACACATGGCATCAATCTATTGATTGCATGAGCCAAATATTTTGGTTAGGTGTCATATCCCATCTATAAGTAGGCGAATTTTGAATTCTAGAAGATTTCCAAGTAGATCTCCATATAGAAGGAAAATGGACCAAAAGTGCTCAAAATAGAAGGTTTTGTCCAAGTGTTAGTTTTGGATGATGAATCATCATATGACAAAGCACCTTTACACATGTGGGATCAGAGGGATGATCAGTACCACGAGCTCCCACTTATTGTATATATAGAGCCACATTTGGCCATAATCATGGTGAGACACCAATCTTGGTTTTGGAAGCAATTTTGAGTGATTCTTTCCATTTGTCTACATTTGTTTTGATTGTTTTGAGGTTCTATCAATGTGTACTTGATTTTCAGGTTGGAGTCCATACTCAGACAGTGTTTCACACGTGTGAAACCAGAAAGTACACTTACCTTCAATTAACGATTGTTCTTGTTAGGATTTTGTGTCTAGAATTGATCTAGATTGATAGATCAAGTAATCTGATAACCAATCCCTCTTGAGGATCAGATTAGGATCCACTCTTGGTCCTTTTTGTACTTTTTGTAGAGAAGGAAATCCCACTTTATTGATAAATCTGAGAAGATTACATTTCAAGTGTGTGACCGACCCTAGTCTCCGGGGCGCTGGCATGCCAAGGCGGGCGCCAGGACAACATTCCAGCAAGGGAGACTGAAACTTGGTTGGAGCTCACCCTCAGTCGCAACCCGCACTCCCCTGTAGTATTGGTGGGATTCGCCACCTCTCCTCATACCAAGTGCTCTGCCCAGGCTGGTAAAGCACGTTTTCTCTCTCTAGGATTTTCTCTCTCTAGAAAGTCATTTTCTATCTCTAGAATTTATTGATCCCCAGGCTTCCTATAATCATGCCTAGATCGTGTGAGGTGATTGCACATCGATCTGAGCTCTTTGGACTTCGCTAGAACCGATCAAAGATTTTCATCCATAGGAACTTGGCGCCGGCTGGATTCTGGTCACAATGGCGCCGGGAGCAGCAGGGGTGCTGTTGGCGCCGGGGACAATACTGGCACCGGTGGCACCGGAGGTAAGGTTTGTAAAGGTAACTTTACAACATCCACCCCACCTTTATAAAATCTGATGTCCTCATCAAATGTCAGATTAAAGTAAAGGTGCCTCCCAATTAAAATTAACTATACATTTGATCTACTTGGCACAGTACTCAATTTACTGGCCACTTTTTATTAACATTGAAGCTGGCACACCACAAGTCGGAGACTCAGCTCTTTGTTTAAAAAAATTACATAACTTGAAAATATCACTTTGTATGGGAAAAGCATAGATTTTATGTCGCTTATGTAAAACCCAAGAACCTTATTAACTAGTGACAGAGGCCTTTCTGTGAAATGTTAGCCCCTGTCGCTTCTAACTTTTGACTTTGGAACTCCTTTGAGCTCCTGATTTTTCCTTGATGCACTTTGTGTTGAGCTCCCTGAGCTCCTGATTTGATCAGTTCCGCACAGGTATCAAGGCTCCCTGAGCCAAAGGATTTATCGTTTGATTGCCCACTTTATGGTCCACTCCGTGCCTTGTTGCATCGCACCTGGATTTCTCTCCTTGTCCCCTGATCTTGATACTTTTCCTTTTTGGCTCTTTAAGGTAGGCAAAGAGTGAGTACTCCGCAATGCACCTCTCACTTAGCTTGAAGTAGCTGTCTTTGAATCAACCCAAATGTAACCATTGACCTCGTGGAGAGCCAAAGGGTTGCACCAGTTTGATCCGCATACAAACTACCTCTTCGCGTTCATTTAAAGCACCATGTCCGTCTCGAGCAAAACTTGACTTTCACAATTCCATCACTGGTCAGTTGCCTCACAATCAAAACAAGAAGTGTACATCTAGCTTGGCTTCAAGTAGCTCTCTTTGAATCAAACAAATGCACCAAGAGGTTGCACTAGTCCGATCTCAACATGAACTGTCCCTT
Organism: Diphasiastrum complanatum; assembly: GCA_029204225.1. Taxonomy (NCBI): domain Eukaryota; kingdom Viridiplantae; phylum Streptophyta; class Lycopodiopsida; order Lycopodiales; family Lycopodiaceae; genus Diphasiastrum; species Diphasiastrum complanatum. Next base: position 15,318,981 of record CM055108.1, read on the forward strand.
AGCGTCCGTTTGAAGTACCAAGTCTCTCGTGCAAGACTCAACTTTCACAATTCCATTGTTGATCAGTTGCTTTACACGTAACACCTTCAGCGTACTCATTATGTCTCCTCATCATTGCTGGTCCAGAGAAAGCCTATGACAAGCTTTCCTTTCCACAACAAAAACTTGTCAACTTATTAGGTTCAAAGTTCGCCAGTATCCTCGTGTGAGTATGATTTTGCCCCCATTTTGATCAACTTTCATTCAACATTTGCACCAAGCGAGGAGTGTGTGTGATAGTTTCCCTCCACTTATAAAAATTAGCTGACCGGACTTAGAGTAGAGTTCTCAGACAAAAAGCCTTTCCAACACTTTGCTTTCCATCTGCTAGGATTATGGCTTGGTCTAACTTGTTGCCAATCTCTGAAGAGGATCCTAGTCTTTCCCCTTTGAGGAAAAACCCAACTGATACTGGATATCATCCATGCTCAGTGAGTTTCAGTTCCGAAGGTGGCCGTCCCAAATGAAGACCAACTGCTCTATAGAAGATCTCCCCTGAAATTGCCCTTTCCAACTTTTGACTTCCTGCTTGCGTTTGGTGGGCATTGTTGCAAATGAAACTAACCCAAGTAACAGGCTAGCCATCCATCCTTTGCAAACATCAAGTCGTTTCGTTGCCGTTCACGTGCTAGTACTTGAACTACAAATCCGCCCCACAGATTCTGTAGTCCTCTTTGTTTGATGGTATCAGCCTTCAAAAGAAAGGTTCCTTCAGCTCCTTGTATCACAAGCAATCATGCAAACCAGGCAAAGCACGAGTACTAAGACTCACCACGAATACATACAAGCAAGACACCCAGACAGGTTTACTAACAGGTAACAAAGACAAGGTCCCCCTTTGAGATAGACCTGCCAAAGGACCTTTGCATGGCCGCACCCATACAGATCGATCACAGAATCAGCCCACAGAGAACACCCATCCAACTATCCGTGCTTTCACCATTAAGCAGCACATTGCCTCAGTCACGCCCCACCAAATCTGGTCGATAGCCCTTATAGCTAAACGATCGGCAGCTTTCCCGCACCGACAGCTAACCACCCGTGCTTTACACCCGAATTTGAGCAGCATCTCTATATCAATGGTTAACCTGTACAGTTCGAATATGTCGCTTCGCACCCCACAAGGTACAGACCATGCTTTCACCTACCTAGGCAGCACTTTGTCTCATCTGTCCTACGTGCAAACAGCCCAGGCCCGAACCGCGGGAACCGACCGTGCTTACACCTCGAGGGCAGCACTTTGACTCATCAAGTACCCCGTTCTGCTGACCACCCCGACCATGGATGCACCCGTGCTTACACTATGGGCAGCACCTTGCACAACAATTGTCCTGATGAACTCCAAACAGTGGCCATTTTCATGAGATCCGCATAGCTGACCGGCAATCGGCTCTAATACCACATGTAGCGCAGACATTCCAAAGGGAGCTGGGAACCATGACTTAGCTTCCCAGCCTTCAACCCTTGCCGTCCAAATCAACTTGACATACAAGCAGCCAACTCGCCAACAACAATCAGACTTAACCAACTTGAATTTCCAAAACCAACATTGAGGTCCAACCTGGCGCCATGCCAGATCGGGGGTCTCGATGTGGGTGACTTCCCTCCAAGCAAGTCGCTCGACATACATCAAACTTAACTGACTCGAAGCTTTGTTACAAACGAGTAACATCCATTCCAAGCAAGCGGTCTGATTTACATCAGACTCAACCAACTGAAAGCTTCGTCACGAGCATTGGAAGCCAACCTGGTGCCACGCCAGACTGGACAGCCATAAACAGGTAACTTTCACCCAAGCAAGCCATCCAACTCAGCCGACAGGTTAGAGCCCCTTCCGCAACCCATTCACATTTATGCAAGAAACACTCAGAACCACAAGTCATGATAGATATGGAAACAACCAGTTCCTAGACCAAATGGTCCCGACAGCATACCGCTGGCGCCATGGACCGAATGGTCCCGCTGGCGTCTCGGGATACAACCCTCAGCTATGTGCCAGATTAAAAAGTTTGAAGCGACCTTACAACTGGCGCTTTTACCGAACACTGAAACCCAAAGGATAATTAGAGTCAGTTTAAGAAAAATCCCACTTTTTTATGTTGAATTCACAAGTGTGGGACGCCCTACACATGTACTTTTGATCTCCTAAGCCCAATAATACCATAAAGATCAAACTAGCATTGATTGACAATAGGAAATCTGATTATACAAGAAATATTATTGTGTTACAAGCAAGATCTATCAACAAAACATGAAACTAAGTACAATAAATGCCTCAGCTCAACTAGAGAGAGAATATGAAAGTACAAACTCGAGTAGAGAGAGAGGGCACAAAGAGCTTAGTCTCCAAATTTGCATAACACACAAAAATCATCATCTTCTCAATGAGAGTACATCACATATATATAGATCCATGGACTCTCCTCCTACTTTGAGTTGAATTGGAGTTATGAATTCACCTCTCCATTCAAGCCATCTCAATATGTCTAATTGTGCCACCTAGTATTTTCATGCATTAAATGTGGCATGCAAAGTACAAATGGCAATTCCTATGGTAGCTCGAGTTTCTACTTCTACCTACCTTGAATATTTTATTCTAAGATGAGTCTTCACTAAGCCAAAAGAGCTCAATTCATCTTTGGCATTTTTAGGACCCCTACTTACAGCATTAGATAGATTTCTCCAATATTTCAACACTCCTCCTACAAATGTATCTAATGTGGATCAAGCATTGATCTTGAGATAAGACCAAGATTAGATCTATGCTTTGAGAAGGCACTTTTGCAAAGTGGCTTTGTAAGAAGATTAGTAATACATAAAGATGTGTCGACATGTTCCAAGTTGATTTCACCTCCATTGAGCTTTTTCCTTACAAAATGGTGTGCCACTTCTATATGCTTGCTTCTTGCATGAAAAATAGGATTGTTTGTAAGAGCTTGGGCTGATATGTTGTCACACTTGATCAAGGGAAGATCATCCTCTTTGATGCACTTTAGCTCCATGATTAACCTCTTGATCCAAAGCACCTCTTTAGTTGTTGTAGTGAGTGCTTTGTACTCGGCCTCACAAGACGATAGGGATATGGTATCTTGCTTCTTTGAAAGCCAAGACACAATATTGCCTCCAAGAAAGATAGTATATGCATTAATGGACTTTCGATCCATTTTATCACTTGCAAAATCGGAATCCGAATAGCCAACAATGGTTAGATCTTCATTCTTGTACAATAAACCATAATCTTGAGTAGAAGATACATATCTTAGAACTCTTTTGGCCATCTTCCAATGTTGGATCTTAGGATCTTGCATAAATTGACTCAATTTGTGCACACAATAGCTCAAATCGGGTCTAGTGATAGTAAGCCAAATTAAGGAGCCTATAAGACTCCTATAAAGTGTGATGTCCTGGAAGGATCTTTCATCACCTTTAATAGGGTCTTTGGTTGCTCCATGGGAGTATCTATGCCTTTGCAATTTGCATATTGAATTTTCTCAACATAGAAAAGACATATCTAGATTGACAAATAAAAGCATACTCTTCATGAAAATCAATCTCAAGGCCTAAAATGCAATGGATCTTGTAGATCTTGCATTTTAAATTCTCCTCCTAATGCATCCTTAGTTTCTTGAACTAGCATCAAACAACTTCCACTAAGAATAATGTCATCTACATAGATTAGAAGAATGACATTATTACTACCATCAAACTTTAAGTACATAGAAGGATCATAGTCACTAAGCACAAATCCTAATGAAAGTAGAAAGTTGATGAGTCTTGAATACCATGATCTAGGTGCTTGCTTCAAGCCATAAAGAATTCTAAATATCAAACACACGTGTGGGACGCCCTACACATATACTTTTGATCTCCTAAGCCCAATAATACCATAAAGATCAAACTAGCATTGATTGACAATAGGAAAGCTGATCATACAAGAAATATTATTGTGTTACAAGCAAGATCTATCAACAAAACATGAAACTAAGAACAATAAATGCCTCAACTCGACTAGAGAGAGAATATGAAAGTACAAACTCGAGTAGAGAGAGAGGGCACAAAGAGCTTAGTCTCCAAATTTGCATTACACACAAAAATCATCATCTTCTCAATGAGAGTACATCACATATATATAGATCCATGGACTCTCCTCCTACTTTGAGTTGAATTGGAGTTATGAATCCACCTCTCAAGCTATCTAGACTTATTCAAGCCACCTTAATATGTCTAATTGTGCCACCTAGTATTTTCATGCATTAAATGTGGCATGCAAAGTACAAATGGCAATTCCTATGGTAGCTTGAGTTTCTACTTCTACCTACCTTGAATCTTTTATTCTAAGATGAGTCTTTACTAAGCCAAAAGAGCTCAATTCATCTTTGGCATTTTTAGGACCCCTTCTTACAACATTAGATAGATTTTTCCAATATTTCAACAATTGATAAATCTGAGAAGGTTACATTTCAAGTGTGTGACCGACCCTAGTCTCCACGGCGCTGGCATGCCAAGGCGGGCGCCAAGACAACATTCCAGCAAGGGAGGCTGAGACTTGGTTGGAGCTTGCCCTGAGTCGCAACCCACACTCCCCTATAGTACTGGTGGGATTCGCCACCTCCCCTCATACCAAGTGCTCTGCCCAGGCTGGTAAAGCACATTTTCTCTCTCTAAGATTTTATCTCTTTAGAAAGTCATTTTCTCTCTCTAGAGTTTATTGATCCCTAGTCTTCCTTTAATCATGCCTAGATCGTGTGAGGTGATTGCACATGGATCTGAGCTCTCTAGACTTCACTAGAACCGATCAAAGATTTTCAGCCATAGGAACTTGGCGTCGGCTGGATTTTGATCACAGCGGCACCGGGAGCGGTGCCGGCGCCAATGGCGCCGAGAGCAGCAGGGGCGCTACTAGCACCGAGGACAATACTGGTGCTGGTGGCGCCGGAAGTAAGACTTGTAAAGGTAACTTTACAACAAAATCCCATCACATATTTATACATGTAGAGCTCGAATCTGAGCATAATAGGGCTTCTATGTATTCATGATAACCTAACCCTAACATCTAACCTAAAGATTCACTTGATTCACCCTATTTAGGGTCAATGCCTCGAGATCCAAAAATAATGAGAAAATTGCTATTTTTAGCTCCTACTTTTTCTCTACCCTATCTATGCACTCTTTGGACATATCCCAAAGGTACCAATCCAAAGCTAGGTTAATGATTTGACTTAGAATAAGGTATCCTATGCTTTTGGCACGTGTGACATCCCACAACATGGCCTCAAAGTCATTTACAAGTGGTGATTGTGCAAACTAGCTTGTGTAAATTTAACATTAAGCTCAACCTTGCTATAAACACGTGGAAGAATTTATTTCTCGTCCTCTTGCCATAAATACTTGTCAGAAGAGTGTATGGTTCCTAAAACCTCTTTTTTTTTTCCAATAGCCTCAACTTTCTGAATAGGAAATTGTTTCTTTCTACTTATAGATACAAATAACATTCAACAAGATGATAATAATTGGACTTTTGAGTTGGTTTTTTGTTTATAAAGATGGTTTCAGCTTTCCTTATTTGAGAGTACATTTTTGTCATAGTATCCTCTCCATGTTAGAAGTAAAAAAGCTCACATAAGAAAAAATAAATAGTTTAGTATAGTCTATAAGCATAACAATTAATTCTTGAATTTCTTAATTTTGTTGGTTGTTGTTTTTTGTGGAATCTACATAACTTTTATACATTTATATCATTTAATTCAAGAGAAGAAAAATATTTTATACAGCAATATGTAGACATATTTTTGAATTTAGTTTTTATGAGTTCTTGAAATTAAATTATTCTTTGTTCTTTTGTCTTAAAAAAATGTTTATTTTTTGAAAGCTTTGCTAGAGTGGTTGTTATTAATTGTGTCTTTTTTGTAATGCACTTTTTAATCAAGTTTTTTCCAATTTTATTGTGAAATAGTGGAAGCTCAAGCACTTGCAATTTTGAAAAGAAAAAATGAGTTTATCCAACCAATGGAATTCAAAGGTTCTCCACTAGTTACTGCAACTACAAAGTGCATGTCAGCAATTGAAAGGAAAAATGCAAAAAAATTGAAATTATGTCGAGGTTATTGACATTAGAAGGTCTACATTTGTAAGTAGTTCGCGTAGTAATTAAGCATATCTAAAGTGTCTTGTATTCCAAAATCAAAGACATAATTCCAAAAAAAATTGGAATGTAATTAAGCAAGAAAATTTAAAATGGTGTAAATAATACAAGCATAATAATATATGTTTTATTGAAATGAAGTTAATATTATCATGTCAAACTAGTAATGATTGACTTTGATGATATTTTTCCCCCAATACATACCTTCACTTTAAATTGTGCACTTAAGGTTTTTTTATAAATGTTATTATTTTTCAATAAGAATACTTCATAATGATGCAAACATGATTGAAATGAAAATTTAACCCAATTATATCAAGTTTGCTAAGAATACATCTTCTTATACCTTGGCGTGCTCCATTAGATATGTTAACTGGCATGTGGATCATTCTTTGAGAACTGATCTTCAACATTGTTATGAGATAAAAGATTTACTTTTTGGCAATCTCTTGCACCAAAAGTGATAGAAAAGAATTCAGTGATAGTAAAATATTCTAATGCTTTTAGATCTAAGAAAATTACACATAAATGACATAGCTATAGAGTTGCTACACTTTTACAATTTTGAATGCTTCAAAAATTGGTTTTTTTTCAAGATAATTATCCACACTCTCATGGCTTACTAGCTTAATTTTGATATTCTTTTGACTTATCTTGGCCATGATATCTTCATATTGTAATGTAGGGCTAGCTAGATAGAGTGTATTTTTTTTATTAGAGTTTTCAAGGTTTATGCCAAAAAAATTGAATTAGGTGCTCATTTGGAAAAGCAAATCCATTGTAAGTTTGATTTCTAATTTTTATGTGATTGATTTGAATTTAATAAAGTATCTTATTGTTCAGCACATGATTAATCATAATACAATCTCTAATTTAGATCATAAAACACGATATTTCTTTTAGTTTTTCTAGTTTAGTTTTTATGTATGACCCTTTTTTTTTTAGTTGTATTTCACATTGTTATTAAAACTGTTGAAAAAAAATAACCCAATTTTTAACATACCTTCAAATAGTATCTTTTATTTTGAAATCGAAGAGCTATTTGTCCGATCTACAATCAGTAACATAATGTTTGTACATTGTTTCTGATTTGTCAAAAACATAACAAGTTTATCAATATATTATTCTTAAATTGACTCATGTTGAGGTGTGAAATTATTTGGCACTATTAAAAAAAAAAAAACCATTGTCTATTTTGTTAAACTTGTTTCTATTGTAGATTATGTATAAAACATTAAAAACATTTCAATGATTCATAGCAAAAAGATTTTAATTTTTATAGTAAGAATGAATTTTATGTTAGTACTAATTAGCGTTAAACAATATTTCATATAAATATGTGATTTTTAAAAAATACCTTAGAAAACTTGGCTTTATTTGTGACTTGATCACATTTGTTTTCATAAAATTTGATATAAATCTGAAAAAAATAAGTAGTTTATACATTTGTTAGATCTTAAAATATATTTAATCAATGAGATAATAAGTCATGTAAAAATGAAACTAAAATTTTCTTATTATGTTTTTTTTAGACATTTGTTTAAAAGTTAGTCGTTATGTTAGTAATTTTGGCATAAAGCCATTGGGAAGTGGCAATTTTCTTCTTAAAAATTTATAAAACAAAGATTATGCCTTTCTTCGCGAAATTTTGCATTTTTATTTTTGCTTATGATTTCGCTTTCGAATCTGATTTTGATTTTTAATTTTGATTTCACTTCCGCTTTCGCTTTCACTTTCGAGTGTATTAGTTCTTATACTAAGAGTGTGTAGATAATAAAGTAAAATTTACAATTTTGTTTTAAGAAAAATTTACCTTTCCTTTATATTGCATAATTATCCACATATAATTCTTGGTACCTCTTGGTCAATCACTGAAAACATTGTTTTTGGAATCATTTTTTTGTTGTTGTGAAATAATTAGCTTTAAATATTTTTAACTCTTCGAACATAGACTACGTACTTTCTCTTCCTTTAAATTCACATATAGAAAACTAAAAGGGCTTTTTTTAAAATTGTAAGTGCAATACACATTAATAAGCAGGTTATAATACTCCTTTTATTCATATAAATGAAAGCAATATCTAAGTTTCTTCTCTACATTGTCTTGACTGGACATGAAGCTTTTGAATTATGAGCATATGGCAAATACACGAAGGAACAAAATTTCTAACAAGAACTTACTAATTGATGCAGACTAGATATTGAAAAACTCAAGAAAAACTATTTGTGCTCAATTGTTCAACTATTTAGTATAGAGATAATGTTATAAAATTGAAGATTTTAGCATCAAAAGTATTACAATAAGCTTAGAGAGACTTCAAGAAATGACGTTATTAATCCCTTAAACCAGTAGAAAATACTTCTAGTAGAGGGAGTACAATTAGCTTCATATTCAGCAAGTGGAAATCGTTGAAATATCAAAAGATGAGCATGGACCGATTGGAATTTGAAAATCTGTTCTGACTCATGGATGGTACATGCTCTGAGAAGCCTATGACTTCTCGATGGACATTTATCAAAAATGGCATGCAGCAAAATCAGGGTGCTGGAAAATTACATGTCAATGGAATGTAAAGCAAACAGTTAAAGATTAGGTATCTTCAGCTGATATCGACTCCCTCCTACCTCCTAGTTCTGCCCTATCAAAAATCTTTGGTAGTTCATATCGATTACAGAACTGAATGAGTGTGGAAAGTGCAACAAAAAAGGAAATATGTGTTATTGAGCAATCTCTCAGTTGTGATATATGAAAACTGCTGCCTTGAGAAGAACATGCTCGTGACTCATATTCCTCTATCGTATTTGACAAATTTACAAGACCAGCACTGGCAAAAAGATAAAAAAATGCACTCATCTGCTATCTCCAAATTTTTCCAATGCATATTTTTGCATTTGAAAACTACAAAAGACTTGGGGCAATACTACTAAGCACAAAAACTACAAAGATTTTCAACATGCTAGAGATGAACTTCAAACTTAAGTCTATATACGTGGAGAACAAAGTAATCTCACTACAATCCATTACCATTTATTATATGTAAACTCAGTATCTTAAATTCAAATCAGAAAGGACACTTGACACATGCAAGAAAAGACATTGCTCACAGAAGTTTTGAAACTAATATTTGAAGCGTTATTGAAAGAACTTAGAGTCTACAAGCCAATCTAGACTTTTTGAAAATCGTAAAGAAGCAACTGATGGTTAAGATGAGGGATGATGATACTAGTTTGCCAGAAAAGCTTTTTAGTACAATGGAGTTGTAAAAGCCCTTTGCCTTCTCGACGAGATATTAATACTTGGACAATGCTCCTATAGCTTCCTCCATAGAGAATGCCCCTCATGAGCTTTGTGAAATCCAATACTAAAAATTGATCGATCAATATATAAGGGAGGGAGAGAGAGAGAGAGAGAGAGAGAGAGAGAGAGAGAGAGAGAGAGAGAGAGAGAGAGAGAGAGAGAGAGAGAGAGAGAGAGAGAGAGAGAGAGAGAGAGAGAGAGAGAGAGAGAGAGAGAGAGAGAGAGAGAGAGAGAGAGAGAGAGAGAGAGAGAGAGAGAGAGAGAGAGAGAGAGAGAGAGAGACAGCTAGAGTGGACTCGTAGGCACAATAAATAGATTCTGAAATATAACAATCAATCACATAAGAAAAAAATAGCATTCTACACACAAGATTTCACAATATCACCACCAAGATGCAAAAATGGATGGAGATCTCCAAAGAGAGATCTTCGACAAGAATGAATGAGAGAAGGAGAGAGATGAAATGCTCCCATTCTTGTACACTATTTATAACAGCCGTTTGTGAGAAATTGCCAAAAATTGGCAAATCTAGCGTGATCAAAACCATGTAAAATGTACACATGTGTGAGGCCATGGAACCACGTGGAAACACACACTAGGATAAGTTATATCAAGTCTAAAATGTGGATCAAGTCAATTTGGTAGTGATTCCTACTTTAAAGGACCTACAACTTAGATTTAAGGAGGAAAATTGATCTACTAGCCACCTACTTGGCATGACTCTAGGAATAAGGCTAGGTTGGCAAATTAGGGCTGGAAAGCCAAGTTAAGTTCCTTATTGAAGATTCACCTAACTTTACAAAGGAAGAGGCTTTTTTATGTAGAACACTCTCCATAGTGAGATCTTAGAATATTTTTGAGAGCTCATTGGCAAGACTCAAGTTTCGACTCTATGTACTTGTTGTTTTTTGGATCCAAGCAAGATCAAAGTCAATTGTACTTTGTTTTCAATCTAAAGGCCGTACCATATAGTATTCCACATGTGTGGGATGTACTTTGTGTTTTATTAACGATTAAAGATTGCTCTTGATTGATAGATGCTAATTTGTTGATCTAGATCTCAAAATCTAGTGTCTAGTTTGCATTGTTTTTATGATCAATCAATCAATCACTCTTGTGAGGCATTAAATGCACTCATTCAAGGTCCAAAGCACTGTACTTTCACATGGTATCAGAGTGAGGTACAAGAGTTAATCATTAATTGATAGAAAGTGTGCAATTGTGCAAATTCAAAATTCCAATAAAATTCTGGTAACGAACTGATAGGAGTCCCTCAAACGATTCGCGAACATTTTGCAAAACTGTTCTAATCACAAATAATTTTTGTTCGAGAAGAATTCACGATCTAGTCAAGCTCTGCAATGAAATGAAACAAACGAAATGAACAAAACTAGATGAGCCAGAATTGGGTGTAAAAAATCATAGTTCAACCTTGTTGGCCTCCTAGCTCTCTGGCACATATCACATTTCTTCAAGCATTCATCTGCATCCTTATGTATTGTTGGCCACCAGCATCCTGATTACAGAATCTTCCGAATTGTAATGTCAGATGCAAAATGTCTACCACCCATGTCTTCATGTGAAATTGAAATAATTTGGGTGGCCTTATGTGGAAGAATACACCTTCGAAGAATACTATCTGGTCTTCTTCGTTATAATTGGCCAACAATCAGCTGATAAGGTCTCGCTTTTACTACTTGTTTTCGCTGTTCCACCTTGGGTAGAGATTTGTCCGGTTGGCCCCTCATTAAATATTCAACTATATCTGTGGCCCATTCAGGTATAGTGTCAATTTAAAACAAGGTAGCGTCAGGTAGCTCATCATCAGGTAGGGCTGCAGTCTCCTTTCCCTTGATTTGCGACACATGGACTGCCATATAATGCTACTTTCCCTTGCGAACTACTATCTGAAAATCAAACTTCAACAACATAAGTAACCAACGAGCGATTCTCCCTGTGTTGCAAGTTTTATTAACAATATAAAACAAGGGTTGATGGTCCGTATAAGAAGCAAAAAGTGTGGCCATCAAATAATGTCAAAATTTCTTAACCGCGTAAATCATAGCCAGTGCCTCTCATTCTGTTGTCGAATAATTTATCTTTGAAGCTAGATGATCTTAAAATGTCAAAATTGGGTCGGCCATAGCCTCAGATTGTGAAAAAATGCATTTATGATAGTACCCCTCTTGGGCGAAGGTTCATCTTTTGCCAGCCCTGGAAAACGTTTGCCTGATAGGTTCAAATCCCCGGAAATCTTCGCCGAGATTTTTATAGCCTATTTTCACAGTACTGTACATGCCTGAAATTTTTGTTCACAACTGATGTTGTATCTTTGGCATCCACTCCGACTATGGCTCCAACTAGTACGAGTTATGGCTTCTCCCAACTAACCCTCACTAAGGCTATTTCGAGCTAGCATGGATATGGACACAAGAAGATAGTCAGGAGCATGGTGGTGAGTATTCTGATGGGTAAGATCCACTCTTCTCTCATTTCTCTACTTAGGAACTGACTCAAATGACAGCTTAACCTAAAAGATAAAACCCTAAACTAAATCTCATCCTCTAAGGCTTACCCTACTAGAGAATGGAGGGCCTAGATTAATTTAACATGTTTTCAGATGAATAATATACAATACAATGTGAAGTAACACAGTACATGAAACCACACAAGGGAGACCACTCAGAGAGAAAGATAGGAATGTATCGCAAATGAGGTTCTATTCGAAAATAGACTCTTCCACTCCTATTTATACTTGGAGTGGTGGTCACTTACAGAAATGCACTGTGGGACAAGTAAGCCACATAGACTAACTTAACTTTGAATCACACTGGTGCCATGGGACAAACCCCCAATGGACCTTTGTGACCAACTTTTACATAACTTGAAATAATTGGAAACTACATATCTATGTGCAGTGCCCATGGCAGTTTAAACTTAGAACTGGATATCTTAAGCCATTACGGATAAAGTAAAAGCCTAAACTTGATGGGCAAGTTCTACGTTTAAATCATATCCTGCTTGTATTATTAAAGATGTTAAGTAGAATGGCTAGAATATTCCTTGGAATATCAGCCTACATTATCCCTTCCGTTAAGAACTTGGCGGTCCCACGCCAAGTGCAATGTTAATGTGGAAAAAGTACAAAAAGGACCAAGAGTGGATCCTAATCTGATCCTCAAGAGGGATTGGTTGTCAGATTACTTGATCTATCAATCTACTTCAGATTAAGATCAATCTAGATCAATTCTAGATTGATCTATATGGAGATCTATTTTCCTTCTATATGGAGATCTACTTGGAAATCTTCTAGAACTCAAAATTTGCCTACTTCAGCTTATTCCACACGTGTGAGCTGTCCTCTACACATGGGATATGACACCTAACCAAAGGATGTGGCTCATGCAATCAATAGATTGATGCCATGTGTCATATGTCTAGAAAACTAGTTTTTGGCCTTTTTAGCCACTAGAACTTGAATTAAATCATATGTACATCCTATACGATTATGGTACATGACAAGTACACTAGTTTCACACGTGGGAACAGGCTCCACACATGTGTGTTTATCTATATACCAGATTTTTGGCCTCTACCAAGCTTATTTTTGCATTTTTCACAATTAAGACTCCGCTCCTTATGGTGCTGGAGGAGTCAAAGTTGGTGCAGCTTGTAGATGTGGAACTTTTTGTAAAGTGCTGCTCCGTAGGAGATGAAGCTTTGAAGAAGTACGAGCATCTCCAGAAGATTTGGATTGAATCAGATTGGAGTTGGCTCGTTGATGACTTGCTTTTAATTGCTCACGCAAATGATTCAACAAATGATGTACACGAGCTTAGTATTTCTTGAGACATGATGTGAATGCCACACAAGGGGTTACTGAACGACAGTGAGATGAAGATGGAGTGGGTGTGATAGGGGGTGTTGTAATCTCAGAAGTGGTGAATGTGAATAGATGGAAGGGGCTGGATGGATCAAAATTCCTTTGCTCATTACTGTCTTTTGAAAGCACTTTTGCCAGCAGAAGTTTTCCATTTGACATTTCTTGTAGCTGTTTGATTTTTTTTTTTTTTTGGACTTACATGGCTCATAATCGTTGTTGGAGACCTCTAACATCCTTGAGTTCGTTGCTTCAAATGCCAAAGTATATCAATGGTATGTTGTAGATGGCATACATTTGACTGTTTCACGAACACAAAGGTACTGTAGTTGATAAACTATTGATACTTTGTTGACAAAGATCTCCTCTTTTGACGTTGTTGTGCCACTGCAACTTCTTTGAGCTCTTTGCACATTTTGAGAGCTCTTTGATTTGTAGCAATTGTATCTAGAGACTTGTATGACTTTTCAATATTCACATACCATTCCTTTGCGTCGCCAAGTAGGATCATGGGGAATAGTCTGAGCTTTTCAGCTTCAGAAGTATCACCGTAGAATGTACAAGTGTTTTCAAAGTCTTGAAGAAATCGTATAGGGTTGGTTTCCCCATCAGATTTGGTGAATCACTTCGTGGAATTCTCCTGTCAACTTTGGGAGGAGGCTGATGTGACTTCCCACTCATGGTGCTCTTGCAGAAAATTAATACTTAGGTGATGGATGGTGGATGATGAGTGTGATATCCTACTCTTGCTTATCTATGGCTCCCTACCAGGTTATATCCAAGGCAATCCCTACTGAATATACCTAAGGCTTCTCCCAACTAGACGAGGTAGGAATATGTGACCAAGATGTTGATGGTAATTGTGAATACGTACAGGCCTAAGTATAAATATATCTCACTGGTTCACGTTTGGCGGTGACAGATCTCATTTTCATGCTTGGATTGATGATGCTAAGTTTCCAAGTTTTGATCTTTCGAGAGGTACTGGGGTATGACTCTGCTAGTTTTAGCTCTGGAGAATTCTCACACAAGTGAAGATGTTGACACAAAGGCCAAGCTTGCCAAAATGAGTACCGTGCGAGTACTATTTGAGGAAAGATCAAAAATTTGTATCGTTAGATAATTTGGAGGAGGTTGCTATGTTTCTCTCACCTTCTTTGGACTTTCCTGATATTTCTAGAGCCTCTGGTCCTTAGGGCAAAAGTACCTCCAACCTATTCACACAGGCCAATTTTGATCATTTTAAGGGGGCCTTTTTCGAATTCTTGATCAAGATATGTAAGTAGAGTATTCGCACATGTGTTAAAGTTTTCGCTAGGAATCGTTTAGAGATGTTTTACCTCTATGCGAATACTTACCATGATGAAATATGCAAAAATAGCCATTTTTGCTCTGTATCTTACCATTGGTGATAACATAGAATCTCATAATAGTTTCGAGTTATTCCAATGAAATCTGATCCTGATTTGACATGTTTGGCATTGTTGACATGTCACTATCATTTGTGTCACTAGAGTCTCCCGTTCTCATATTACCACTTGAGGGTGGCAGTACCTAGACAGGCCTCTTCATCGGCGGTCTTGAGATTTGAAGACAATGGATTGATCCCCACCGGTCAGTAGTAACTCAGCATACAAAACTTTCACTCAAAAAACTCAATGTTTGTTAGCGTGAGATTATGATAGGCCAGTTGCTCCTTGCCATCTGAACGTTCTTAACATACCATTGAAGTCCTTACAAGAAAAGCAGTTGTGTCAAGCAAACTTGTTACAAAACAAGTGCTCTCTATGTCGAGAATTTGTGTGAAAAACGTACTCGCCCACTAATAAAAGTTATCGAGTTTGATCAAGAGAGACCCAAAATGTGGTGGGCGAGTAGCTTATGTCACTAGTTTGGACGAATTTAGGTTTTTCTTTTTTTCTTTCTTTATTTATTTATTTATTTTTATGTCGTATCGTTTGGTCTCAGGTAGATCAGCTTACCACACATCGATTTTTCGAAAGGTTGATGGACTCGCACAAGGTTGAACAGTTCGCAAAAGAAGTAGAAATGACTCGCATAGGGGAACAATTTAAAATGACTCGCCCAGACTTGGAAGATGACTTGTACCAGAATATGACTCACACAAACCTGTACCCGTGGAGCTAGAACCCATGGGAATGACTTGCACAGGAAGTACTCGCACACGACTCGGGGTGAAAAATGACTCGTACGCAGGAACTTACTCGCACACTATGAAAATGACTCACCCACAAGATGACTCACACAAGAAGCTCAGTACCCGCACAAGCTAAAATGACTCGTATAAGACGTTCAGTACCCGCACAGGCTAAAATGACTCGCATAAAAAGGTCGGTACCCGCACAGGCCAAAATGACTCGCATAAAAAGGTCAGTACCCGCACAGGCCAAAATGACTCGTAAGAAGATCAGTACCCGCACAAGCTAAAATGACTTGCGCAACAAGGTCGGTACCCGCACAGGCAAAAATGACTAGCATAAGAAGCTCAGTACCTGCACAAGCTAAAATGACTTGCATAAGAAGCTCAGTACCCGCACAAGCTAAAATGACTTGCATAAGAAGCTCAATTATCGCACAAGCTAAATTGTACAACAAGGTCGGTACCCGCATAGGCAAAAATGGCTTGCATAAGAAGGAAGCTCAGTACCCACACAAGCTAAAATGACCTGCATAAAAGTTTAGTACCCGCACATGCTAATATGACTTGCATAAAAAGCTCAGTACCCGCACATGCTAAAATGACTTGCATAAGAAGCTCAGTACCCGCACAGGCTAAAATGACTCATACAGGTCAAAAGGATTCCCAAAAGAACTAGAGATGACTCGCACACGTGAACAAAATGACTCGTACAACCTGGAAATGACTCGCACAGGTTTGAAAGGTTTTCGAAAGAACTATAGAAATGACTCACGGAAGGGAACATACTACTTGCACAGGCGTGTATACTACGAAAAATGACTCGTATAAGAAGGTCGGTAC
Organism: Diphasiastrum complanatum; assembly: GCA_029204225.1. Lineage (NCBI taxonomy): Eukaryota > Viridiplantae > Streptophyta > Lycopodiopsida > Lycopodiales > Lycopodiaceae > Diphasiastrum > Diphasiastrum complanatum. The sequence continues at coordinate 15,335,341 of CM055108.1, forward strand.
CCGCACAAGCAAAAATGACTCGTATAATTCAAAAGTTGACTCGCACACCTCAAAAATGACTCGCACAACTCAAAAATGACTTGCACATCTCTGAGGGTTTATGCACTTGCACAACATATAGTAAGCACTTGCACACCTGAACTGAAGATTTACGAACTCGCACACCTGCTTCGTGACTTAGGAACAGATGGAGAAATGTCAAAGAAGGGTGAAAAACGGATTCACTAGCTGAAAAATCAAGAAGAAGTCAATCTACTCGCACAGGGTGAACGATGCAAAAAACAAGTCAAATGACTCGCACAAATCTGAATGATGTAGAAAAAAAATCAAAATGATTTGCACAAATTGCAAAAAATAGCTTGAAATGACTCGCACACCTGAAACCGTGGAGCTAGAAATAATGAGTACTTTACCTCATTGGGGTGGCCAAAAATCGAATTATTTTTTTTTGAATTTCTCACCTGAAGTGCTGCAACGAGTATTCGCACATGAGAACTTACTACTCGCACACCGTGAAAAATAACAAGGTTGAAAAAATGACTCGCACAGACTTGGAAATAACTTGCACAGGTTTGAAAGGTTCTCAAAATAACTAGAAAATGACTCGCACAGGGGAACAAAATGACTCGTACAAACCTAAAAATGACTCGCAAAGGTTTTGAAAGGTCCCCAAAAGAACTAGAAAATGACTCGCACAGAGGAGCAGAATGACTCGCATAATTCAAAAAATATGTCAAAATGACTCGCACAGATCTGAATAATGCAAAAAAAAAAAAGTCTAAATGACTCGCACACCTCAAGAATGACTCACACAGGTCAGAAGGGGGTGAAAACCATCTCAAAATTCAATCTCGTGGTAGTTTGCCTTACAAGAGTATTCGCACATCGCTCAATGTGTTCGATTATTACCACCTGAAGTCCAAAATTGGTTGTGCGAATAGCTTACTCTTTGCGGTGGCTGGAAATCGAAGTTTCTTGAATTTCTCACCTTGAGGCACTCAATGAGTACTCGCACAGAGGTCTAGAGTGTAGATCAACTCACAATAAGTTGATTTTGCTTTGTGCGAATCACATTAGTGCAAAAATGGTCAAGTTGGTTAAAACTTGCCAGAAACTGTCAAAAATGACTCGCACAGCCGTATTTTGGAGGGAAAGCACCTTTTTCACCGCGCATAAAAGATTGATGGCCAAAAACTAATTATGGTACCTATCTTTTGTTATCCCTAATTCTCGTAACGGTACTCTCACCTACCTCAAGATATTGTCTTTTACTTTTCATCAAATTTCGTCATGTGCACTGGTGTTGTTTTCTTAGCATTTCGGTTAATTCTGCACTATTGTTGCTATGTCCATTCTTGCGAAATACTATGCTCCTTTGAAAATTTCTCTTCTGGGATTCTTCTCGCCCCTCGCCCTACAACCATTGTTGGTTGGACAAGTACGTGAAAAGCAGATGGGGCGCGTTTGTGGGTTGGGCGAGTAGGGTAAACCTGCTGCGCGAGTGGGAATGCTGGAATGAGCGAGATTCAGCTGTGCGAGAATGATCAGAATCAGTTGTACAAGAGGAAAGCATGCCTTGCAGATGTGCGTTCCTGAAAAATGTGCAAGTCCAGTTTCAGAGTTGTAGGAAGACGTGCCTTGCAGATTGGAGGTTGGCTTGTTGGCTGGGTGAGTGCGTGAAAAACAGATGGGGCACGTTTTGTTGGCTGGGCAAGTAGTGTACTTAGAAATATGCGCCAGAGGTTGCTCTAGAAGCATGGAAAAACCGACTGTGAATTCAGGACTTCAGCTCTTGGATGTGCGATAGTTGGTGATAGTTGACAAGCACCATGAGCAAAGAGCATGAACCATGAGCAAAGAGCATGCAGGAGCGGATACTGGTGCGCTGCGCCAGACAGGACTTGTGTTGAGACCTGATATATGGAATTTTTCCATCTTCACACAAGAACAATTTGTTGAGAGCAAATCGAACTGCTGTATACAACGGGAATGATAAGCTAGTCCTCCCCTGCATAACTCATTCCTAAAACATTGGCCTCATTGTGTGGCTAAAAAACATTTCTTATTGTGCCTTCCCATAAAGTTCCTATATTAGGATCCAAAGATAAAACTCAGAACGCTCCTCTGCTGCATTCGTTGTTACAAAGAGTTGCCGTGCTTGCTATGATTAAATCTGACAGTTTTGAAAACCATAAAAGGTGTTGTGAAACCAAGTATTCGTACAGGCCTGGATGATCAAACCTGGTTCTGAGTATTGTTCCTGAGCAAAAGAGCACCATGTAGATCTGCTACACGAGTGGGCTGGTGCAAAAAAACAAAAAAAACAAAAAACACTTTACATGTCAAAAAATCAGACCGTAGTGAAAGGCTGAGAACAAGCAAAACAACACCAACAAAAGACATAAATATTAGTTTAAAACACTACAAAACAGAACGTTTTTTACTACAAAAGCAAGAAATCAAGCAAAAAGCATCAGAAAGAGCAAAAAGAGCAGCAACAGCGCCAATGTTGTATCTTCAACATCCACACCGGCTATGGCTCCAACTAGCATGACTATGGCAGTCTCCCAACTAGTTTACGCTATGGCTTCTCCAACTAGCTTGGATATGGATGCAAGAAAGACAGTCATGAGCATGGTGGTGAGTATTCTGAGGGTAAGATCCGCTCTTCTCTCGTTTCTCTCCTTAGTTTCTAACAAATGACGGCTTAACCTAAATGATAAAACCCTAAACTAAATCTCCTCCTCTTAAGCTTGCCCTACTAAAGAATGGAGGGCCTAGATTAACTTAACTTGTTGCCAGATGAATAATATACAATACAATGTGAAGTAACACAATACATGAAACCACACAAGAGAGAACACTCAGAGAGAAAGATAGGCATGTATTGCAAATGAGGTTCTTTTCGAAAATGGACTCTTCCACTCCTATCTATACTTGGAGTGGTGGTCACTTACAGAAATGCACTGTGGGACAAGTAAGCCACATAGACTAACTTAACTTTGAATCACACTGGTGCCAATGGACCTTTGTGACTAACTCTTACATAACTTGAAACTACATATCTATGTGCAGTGCCCATGGCAGTTTAAACTTAGAACTGAATATCTTAAGCCATTACGGATAAAGTAAAAGCCTAAATTTGATGGGCAAGTTCTACGTTTAAATCATATCCTGCTTGTATTTTTAAAGATGTTCCGTAGAATGGCTAGAATATTCCTTGGAATATCAGCCTACAACTGATCAGCCAAACTAGTATTCAGTGTAATGGACCCTCCAAATTCACCTATAAGTTGGCTGAATTGATACTCCAGGATGTTCTGGACATTATTGTGTTTGGTGTTGAGGAGGAGCCTCAAGCACAGGCTGAAATTATAGGAAAAGAGCTAGAATGGCTCTATATTTCATTAAGATGAATGTATCTAATAAAATTTGAGAGAGATAGGATCTTGCACCACAACTAAAGATGCTTGGAATGCACTTAAGTCCATATATGAAGCAAAGAATACTTCTAGAATACTCACTATTAGGAATCAAATTTTTCAAAGTTTCCAAAGAAGTGATGAAAGTGCATCAAATTATGTTCTGAGATTTAAAGATTTACATAGAGAGCTTTCCTGTGTTGGTGTTACTATTAACCAAGATGAGCTAGTTCAAGTCACTTTAAATGGCTTGAAAGATGACTATGATAATCTTGTTCAGTCTTTTGCCATTAAGGAGGAGTTGCCTAATCTAGAAACTCTCCAAGGAATTCTTATTTCTGAAGAATCTAGGCAAAGCTATAAAATTTCCAGAATGAACAAACTCGAGCATGTTGGAAGTGACAAAGCCCTCTTTGTCAAGGACAAGCATAAAGGAATGAGTAATAACCAGTTTTCTCAAGCATCCAACAAAGACAAAGCCAAAGATCGAGACAAAGATGGTGAAGAGGATGATTCATCTCATCCCTCTACTTCAAAGACCAAAAAGAAGAAAGTGAAGTGTTTCTTCTGTGGCAAGAAGGGACACTATGCCTCTAATTGCTTTAAGAAGAAAAACCAACTCAAGCAAGCAAATCTCTCCAAAGAGATTGAAGAAGATTCCGTTGCAAGTGATGGAGAAGGATCACTTATGGTGTCCAGTTTTTCTTCATCACCTTTCAAGAAAGATGGAGCTTAGTACATAAATAGTGGAGCTTCTTCACATATGTGCTGTTCAAAGGAGTCTTTTGACTCAATTGTACCTTACAAAGGACTTAAGAGATCTATTTACACTGCTAATGATCATGAATGTTCTATAGAAGGAATTGGCAACATTCCATTGAAACTTGCTTCTTCAAAAGTTCTTGCACTTTCTAATGTTATTTTTATTCCAAAACTTACAAAGAACTTGATTTTTAGTGTGGAAAAGTTGCTTGATAATGGTTGTGATGTAAAGATCAACTCCAATACTTGCTTTATCAAGAAAAATGATGAGATCCTAGTTGATGGATCTAGATGTGGTGGAATTTTCAAGTTGAATTCTTATGAGAATGCAAACCTTTGTGAAGTTGCTTTGTTATCTAAGGAGGAGTTGTGGCATAGAAGGTTGGGGCATCCTAACTTTAAATCTATGTCTTCTATGGTCAAGAAAGTGAAGGCTATTGCTCTTCTCTTTCCAAAGATTTCAAGCCTTGTGAGGCTTGTGCTATTGCAAAATCACATAGAAAGCCATATCAAAAGTCTTTTATCAAGACTACTCATCCTTTGGAGCTTATACACTCGGATGCTCATTTTTCCTCTAAAAGTATTGGTGGTGCAACATGTTTTGTCACCTTTATTGATGACTTTACTAGATATACTTGGTTGTACCTACTTTCTTCAAAGGCTATGGTATTTGATCACTTTCTAATCTTCAAAGCTTATGTTTAGAAACAGCTTTCTTTCAAAGTAAAGGCTTTAAGATGTGATGGAGGAGGTGAATACATCTCCAACAAGTTTCATGAATATTGTGAAGGTGAAGTAATAAAGAGAGAGTTTTCTTGTGCTTATTCTCCATCTCAAAATGGAGTTGCTGAGAGGAAAAACAGATTTTTATGTGAATGTGCTAAAGCAATTTGAGTTGAAGCTTCTTTGCCTATTGAATATTGGGGTGAAGCTATAAATTGTGGAAACTATTTGTGCAATAGATTACCTCACAATGCACTTGCTGAAAAATCAACTTTTGAAGTCTTGTTTAAGAAGAAACGTAAGGTAGATCACCTTAGAGTTTTTGGTTGTGCTTGCTTTGTTCATGTGCCCTTGGAAACAAGGAAAAGAGAGGATCCTAATTCTATTAAAGGGATCATGGTTGGATATGCATCCAATAAGAAAGCTTACAGAATCTATGTTCCCTCTACCTCAACTACAATTGAGAGTAGGGATGTTATATTCCATGAGGATCAAAAATACATTCTTGAGGAGGCCGAGTTCAAAGATTCTCACAAAAATGCTCCAATCATCACCCTTGAAGACTATCATGGAGAGATGGGGCCGAGAATTGAGGAGGAGTCACCTCGAATCTTTTCACCAAGGAGATCTCAAAGAGAAAGATCTGAGCCTAGGAGGCTTACTTATGAAGATAGAGGCAAGCAAGTGAAACTCAACTCCACTAATTGTGCTTTTTTTATTTCACATGAGGAGCCAAAGGATGTATATGATGCACTCAATTCGAAGGAATAATATCTTGCCATGAAGGAGGAATATGATGCTTTGATGGCCAAGAAGACATGGGAGCTTGTGGATCTTCCATCCAACAAGCACAGTATTGGCTGCAAGTGGGTTTTTTTGAGTCAAGTATAATCAAGATGACAGAATCAACAAGTACAAGGCTAGACTTTGTGCTAAAGGTTTTGCTCAAGTTTATGGACTTGATTATGAGGAGACTTTTGCTCCAGTTGCAAAGATGGTATCAATTAGAATCATAATTTCTAGTGCTTGTTTTTTCAATTGGCAAGTTCTTCAATTAGATGTCTCTAATGCATTTTTAAATGGATATCTAGAAGAAGAGATTTATATGGATCAGCCTATTGGGTTCATCCATGACAAAGACAAAGTTTGCTTGCTCTTCAAAAGTCCATATGGACTAAAGCAAGCTCCAGGGTCATGGTATTCTCGACTTAACACCTTTCTTGAGTCACTAGGATTTAATCTTAGTATTTATGATCCTTCCTTGTATGTCAAGTTTTTTGATAAAGATATTGTCATCCTTCTTATTTATGTTGATGATATCATTTTAACAGGAAGTTGTATCAAGTTAGTTGAGGAAACCAAGATTGCACTTGGAAAAGGGTTCAAGATGCAAGATCTTGGAAAAATTCACTACATACTAGGATTAGAGATTGATTTTTTTTGTATGTCAATCCAAGTATGCTCTTTCAATGTTAAAAAAGTTCAATATGTTAGATTGTAAGAGTATAGAAACTCCTATGGAACAAAATGTAAAAGACCTCAATGAAGGTGATGAAAGATCCTTCGTGGACATCACACTTTTTAGGAGTCTGATAGGCTCCTTAATTTGGCTCACAATAACTAGACCTGACATAAGCTTTAGTGTTCATAAGTTGAGCCAGGCTATGCAAAATCCTACTATTTATCATTGGAAAATGGCCAAGAGAGTTCTTAGATATATATCTTCAACTTTTGATTATGGTTTATTATTGTATAAAAGTAAAGGTCTTTCTATTGTTGGTTATTCTGACTCGGATTTTGCAAATAATAGAGCAGATCAAAAATCTACAAGTGCTTATGTCATATATCTTGGAGGAAACTTTATATTGTATCACTCTCATCTTGTGAAGTTGAGTATAAGGCACTCACTACAACAACAAAGGAACTGCTTTGGATCAAGAGGATGCTAGTTGAGCTAAAGATAATTATGGAAGATGGTCTACCTATGATCATGTGTGACAACATTTCAGCCCAAGCTCTTGCCAACAACCCGATATTCCATGTAAGGAGCAAACATATCGAAGTTGCACATCACTTCGTGAGAGAGAAGCTCATTGGAGGGGAAATCTACTTGGAGCACATCGACACATCATCTTGTATTGTTGATATGCTCACCAAACCTTTGAGCAAGAGTTCCTTCATCAAGCATATAGAGCCAATCTTGGAGTAATACCAAGATCCATGTTCAAGTCAATATAGATTGTTTTTAGGAGTGTTGAAATGGAAAAATAATCCATCTTGACTTTAGGCTTGCTACAAACATCGTACCATGCAAGTATGTTGTTCATAAATGCAAATGCCAAGTTTGGCCTAGATAGAACTTGAGCTACATGGATATGTCATATCTAGTTTGATGATTACAACTTGCATATAGATTGTAGACTTAGAATTAACAAAATTATGCTAGTAGAAACTCATGGCAATTCACATGCATTAATTGTAAGTGATCCATAGTGACATGCAAGGCACGCACAAAGTGAAATGGACACATGCATGATGATTTGTACATTTCTAGTTAGAACTAGGACACTTAGAAAAAGTTGGTAGAGATTCATGCATGAGATGTGACAAATGTCACATAGACTCTAGTTTACACTTTAAATGTTATTAAATGATGGATGGATGTGGTTCTACCTCGAGCTACCTCAAACTCCATAAATATGTGTAGCTCTCATATTTTTTGATGAAGAACCAAAGCTTTGTAGTTATCTCTTGCCATTTTGGATCCACACAAATTTTTCTTGTTATCTCTCTCTCTCTCTCTCTCTCTCTCTCTCTCTCTCTCTCTTTAAATCGTGTTGAGGCTAATGCTAATACACTAATTTCTTGTACTTTTGCTCATTTATGATTCATTGCTATCATTCTCTATTGCTTAGCATTCTAGATTGTGTTTAAGCCATAACTTCTGTACTAGATCTTGCTAATCAATCTAGAATCAGGTTATTGTGCTAATCATAAAGCTTAATTAGATCTATCATACTTGTGGACATTCCCCACACGTGTGAATTCGGGAAATTTTGTCAGACATGATCTCAATTCAACACATAGGAAGATGTCACTAGCCCTACCATCATGATATGTGTCCCCTACTAACATGTGTAATGACACAAAAAAGTCAATATGGTCCCTAACTCAATAGAGATAGCTTTTTCTATTTTTCACACTCCTCCTCAAAAGATATCTATTTTAAAATAACATAGAACTTGTTGAGTAGATCCTTTGGTTTGGAAACTAGCCAAAGGTTATTTAAATGTAGCCAAATCACAATTGCCATGAGAGGATCTCCTTGATGGAAATCCAATATCACCTTCTTGATGATCATCCCACAATTCCTTCCATGCTTGAAGAAGACCTTTGACTTGAGAGCTCTTCTTCCTTGAAAATAGATGCACCATAGTGATGGAAACCCGAGGCCTCCATGCCTCATAATGACCATGAAGATCAAGATCGCAAAATAGGCAAGAGTGTTGATGCATTATAGCTTGACTAGTCCACAAACTATGATTTTTTTTGCATGATAGATCTAATCTTGTAATAAAAAACTATCTTGATCTTATTGAGGCTAGATACTTGCTCAAGGATGTAAGTGTTCTTTGTGGATGATTCACTTAATCTCATGAGAAATTTACAAATCGCCTCACAAAATTAAAAAAAAAAAAACATGAATTTTCACACTATGAGTAACAAACTCATTCTTGCTCTTACAAGATCCAAGTAATTTAAATTAAATTTGGTGGAAAGGTGAGTAGAAACCCTTTTTCCAAGGGTTAAAATCTCCTACCTTGTGACAATCTACTGTTATGAATGAATTTTGCTGAAGATACTTTTCAAAATTTTGAACCGAAATACATATCAAAAGATATTTTTCAAAATTTTGAACGAAAATACATATCAATTCCACAATGGCAATTTCTCCCTTTAAATATACTTGTCAGTAAGTCATAAAAGTCCACTAAATAATTCACATGCCCATAAAAATTTGCTAAGGTAGAAAATTGACCAATTCATTAAATTGACTTTTTGTTGAGAATCATGCCTTTTTTTTTAAAACTCATCTTACACGTTTAGTGGCTAAGAAAAACTTTTGCTCATCCTTTAGACACAGGAATGGTCTTTCGAGATATTTTCATGGTGATTCAAGTGATTTTTTAAGTTTTGTCTTTCCCTGACAAGCTCATGTAACTAATTCTCAAATGACCCTTATCGTTATGAAACATCACTACACAAACCATTTCTCCATAAATGCCAATATGAGGGCCCTAAGTCAGATTATAACATTTAATTTCTCTTGAGATTCACATTCATTATGAGAACATGATGTCATCTATTGAGATTATTACTTATTGTGATAACATGTAATATCTCTTGAGGTGCTAGCCCCAAAATATACAATAGTCTACTTTTTTAATGACTATGACTCAAATTCTATTTTAAATTTGAATCAATGAAATGCCCTAGCAGTAATGAACATTGTACAAGAATCTACTTTTCTAAAGATTAGGACTGGTCTACTTTTTTCACTTTTGAACTACTAATTGTTTTCACTGTGATTCAAGTAATTTTTTAAGTTATGTCTTGCCCTAACAAGCTCATTGTAACTAATTCTCAAATGACCCATACCACCATGAAGTGTCACTAGACAAACCATTTCTAAATTCCAATATAAGGGCCCTAAGTGAGAAAACAGCATTTAATTTCTCTTGAGATTCACATTTTTCTTGAGAACATGATGTCAACTTTTGATATTCTTACTTATCCAGAGAACACAATAAAATTTTTGAGGCACTAGCCCCAAAATGTACACTAGTCTACTTTTCTAATGAACATAACTAGTCTTACTTTTTTTATTTTAAATTTGAATCACCGAAATGCCCTAGCATTATTAATTGTACAAAAGTCTACTTTTCTATCGATTAGGAAGTCTACCTTTTTTACTTTTAGACTACAAATTGTGCATTCGAACTATATTTTCTTCTATTTATGTATTACTTGATTACCCTTGCATTATTATGTACAATAGTCTAGTTTTTAGTTTATTTTCTAGACCACTTAATTGCACTTAGTCTAGTGTCACTACATATTACAATTAATTAATTAAATCTGTAACTCCATATATTGGATGTGAGACTTGAGACTAGTAAATTACAAATAAGCTCATGTATATTGATTCATCACAAATTACAATAAAGGGTTCGAGGCCCAACATATTAGCCTTAACAAAGCCCTAAAGGCAGCCTCACACAACAACCATCAATTGTATCCCAAATGGAAACCTTCAACAACCAGCAATAGGCTTGGGTATCCGCCCATGCCTGACATGATTCAACATTGGATGGGCAAGCAAACACCAAGAAAGTATGTTGCACCACCACACATGAGCCAATATTATGTAAAATATTTATAGTTTACATCCACATTTAATTGTTACCAAGAAGGAGCTAAAAGATTTCCATGTGTCCACACACAACATTTGAGATTCATGCCTACTGGTGCCTTCGAGGGCACTAACTAGCTTTTAATTAGCTCACTATTGTTGGAGACTAGTCTACCTTTACATATGATATACTAAGTAGCATGAGCAAGAAAATCTTATCTTTAGTGAAATTCAATTGAAATAGGAAAATTTTGTATTGTAAATTGACTACTATATTAACATTGATCAATTCTAAAGGAAGATTTTATTGTTTTTTTTTTGTATTTTGATAATTTTTGTGAACTGATTAAATTGGAAGATAAAATGAAAGATTTTGAAGAAAGAAAAAATATAAGAAGTATTGAAAGGAATTTCCATCTTATGAAGGGCCATGAGAGCATATGCAGTTATCACTACAAGAAAGCGGAGGCTTTCCAATGCTACTATGGAATGTTTTCAAAAAAGATAACAAAAGAAAAGGGTGCGGTGCCTTGTAAGTTTTCTTGGTCTAAGCCTTGGAAATTTTTTTTGATAAAATCTTTGAAATTGATGCATTTCTTCAACTAATGTTTTGAGGTATATGCCATCATTGATGAAAAAATGGCCTCGATATAAGCCTTGGTATACTAAAAAATTGATTTTGAATAGATTTTCATGAATATATGCTTATCAACACATGGGATTTGATTATATATCAACAACATAGGCCATTTATACTAGTGAAAATCAAAATGTGATAATATACTACATAACAATATTATCATAATGAAATGTGTATTCATCAGCACACATAATGTATTTTTGCATCTAACTTATCAATAAAATAAATAGAGCAATACCTATAGTTAGCATAGATAGTACATCTGAGTGGCTCTCAAATGTTTCAATGAAGGCTTGGATCCTATCCAAACTTCATGAGAGGTTGTGCTATCAGGGAGGCCTTTAGTTATATATCGGCTCTACACGTAAGCTACTGTTGATACAACATGTTGCCAGAATGATTTAGAAAACGAAGCATGAGTTATCATGCATTTGGTAGACTCAACTAAGGTCATGTTCTTCCTTTTTGCCAGTCCATTCGACTGTGGAGAATAGGAAGCAACAAATTCTTGTTCGATGTCGTTGGTTCTTGTTTGAGATGTATTCACCGCCATTGTCACTCCTAAGAGCTTTGATCTTCTTGCATGTCTACACCTCATCATTTTCTTTGTATTTCTTGAAGTACTGGAAGGCTTCAGATTTGTGCTTCATAAAATATATGGTAGTTCTTTTGGAATAGTCATCTATAAAAGTAATAAAGAATTTAGCACCAAGTAGTGATGGTGTTTGCATTGGGTCACATATATCAGTTTCTAGCAAATATTTAGATATGTGTTTTTTATTTGACTTAAATGGCCTTCTTGCCTGCTTTGCTATGATACAACTTTGGTAGACAAGAAGGTCGACAATTCGATAGTCTAAATTATGAACTGAAGAATGTCTAGACATGTTACCTATCAATATATGATTAAGGTGATTGAATCTATAATGCCAAGTCAATTCTTTATTAATAGATGTTGAACTTCTTAAAGCACAATCAATCACAGAGTTACAATGACTAAGCCTATAGAGATATCCTTGTCTCTTTTTGAATGCAAGAATTTTAATGAGGCTCAATGACAAGCTTATAGAGCAATTTAGACTTCTAAAAGTCAACTTTAAGGTCTGACCAAAAAAGTTTCAGGACCTCTCGCCGCTTTTTCGCCAAATCGGAAGCCAAATCGGTGTCGTCCTCCAAAATGCCCTTTGTCACCAACTCCCAACTACTTGCCCACTGGAATGGTGAAAAGACTTTTGGAGCACTTCGAACACTTTCTCCGCGACAATCCCTCTATTTTTAGGTACCATACTTGCAGGGTACAGTCCTTTTTTGCCCTTAATTTGGAGGATTTTGGCTTTTGGACGGCCTTAAACGGAGCTTTAAACCAAAAGTTAAAGGCTCTTGAAGAAAACACACTGTTTCTTCACTTTGAAGTAAATCCCTTTTTCAAACAAATTTGCACTTCAGGGTCCCTTTCAACTTTTTCAATGAAATTGAAGGTGTGCATGGCCCTTCAGTGCCCTTTGGGTCCACATCAAAACAATTGATCTCCAATCCACGGTCCACACCTTATCATGGAGACTCAATCTCCATCAACTATCAACCAAATTCTCTATTCGACGGCTCTTGGCAAACTCGGACAATAACTCTTCCTCCTCCATGCGCTAAATGCCTCCAGTCGCTCAGGTCTCTCTCGCGCTGGCCGCGCGGATGATCCGCGTCCTTCTTTCTTCCTTCTTCGCTTGTGTCTAGGCTATGGTTGCCTCCAAGGACTCCCTCCACGCCTTCCTACCAGCTGATCCAATGCTCAGAATACTGTACGCCTGCCCACAACCATTTGTAGGCATGTTCTAACTGCTAGGGCACCCCTCTCATTCACAGCACTGAAACATACTCTGTATGGAGAAAGATCCACAGTCTTGTACATGCAAACCCTAGCTGTATAAAGGATGGAGCTTTCTTGAGATTTACTCAATCTTTTTCTGAGATTTTTCTAGCAGTCTCCTACACCACTGAGGTGGCCCTACTGCAAGAGCTTTTTTGAAATTTTCAGCTTCACAATTGATGCATAGTTGAATGCAAACAAGCTGTTCTTCTCAACAACCCTTTGCTTGCTCCAATCAACTTGAAAATTTGGCAATTTTCAGTTTTGCTCCGAGATCAAGCCAATAGCTTATTCTGAAGCCTTGAATTCAACTGCACCTGCAAACGATTGCTTGATTGACTAACTATAAACGGTTCTTTGAATTTTCTCAAAATTTGGCTTCCAGCTAACATCAAACTGCACCACTCCCAGGCTCTGATACCTTGTCAAGGATCTTACTGGCAGTATAGTTAGCTAATTTGCAAACAATCTGACATCAATTAGATAAACAGTAAAGAGAGATCACACACTAACCCAAGAGAACACTTCTGAACTATATTTACAAAAGAGACTAAAAGATATATATACACAGTCTAATTTTTGTGGGGTACCGTTGCATGGCAGTTTGGTCCCCATTACGAGACGTGTGTCCCAACTTACACTACGTGTACCGTCAAACTGGCACGCATGCATACTATCACAAAGGCAGTAAAAAGCTCGAAATCACTGCTGAACACGAAAAGTCATGAACTGTGAGAGAAACTCAAGCTTACTTATTCTAACACAGAATTCGATTATACAAGTATAACACCACATTTATATCCTTATCCAAATCACTTTTAAGCTACCTATAGATCTATTAGAATAGATCTGTTAACTCTACAAGTAATTGTCAAACACAATACTTGATTATATATCTTTGTTCATCAAATAGGTTAAGTGCATTAGATAACCTTAGTAACCAAGAATACATAGTAGATCCAAACACGATTATTAGTGTATATATGAAAATAATCTCACTATGACTCAGTACATAAACACATATATCATTATCTGGTAGATTTCTCCAAATCCGCATTTGTTACTCACATATATCATTGAGAATCTTGTAACTCATCTACATAATATTCTATTTCTCTTGAGTAAATAACATATTTGGGAAATCTCCAAAGTAAATAATTCCACATCAAAAGTTTTCCAACTATCATACTTTACCCACAAAAATTTCTTCAACCAGTCAACCTATTTCAGATCTTAGTGTCAAACCAAGATTAGGTTGACGTATATAGACATCTTTGGATATAAGGTTAAGATTAAAACTTTATTTCATCTGAATTTTAAATTAATCTTTACCACAACTATCCATTATCATGAATATTTAACAGCTCAAAAATCTCCAAGCATTATTAGGAATATCAATTACTACGAGATCAATAGAAAACTTGAGACCTCCTAGTTTGATCAGCACGTGCGGAAGGAAACCGGTAGGTCGGACCACACTTTGATCAGCCATCCGAAGCTGACAAGTAGGTTTGGCTAGCTTGTCGCTCAGATTCCATTCCATGAGGTGTGTGGAAATGATATTAACCCCGGAACCTTTGTTGAGTACTGCTAAAACTTCACGAGATTGATGATGGGTAGCTAGGATTTTGATGTTGCCTCGTTCGCTAAGTGGATTGGTTAGATGTAAGGGCATTTCAGGCAACTCGTCAATAGTGGTGGTGGTATTTGATTGGATCTATTGTTTCCACTGGCCAGCATGCTTCCAGAGTACATGGAAGAGAAGAGTGACATTGGCTTGTAGTAGATCTCCCCAAACTTCGGTACCTTCAAGGGTTTTGCTTCAAAGGGCTTGGGAGGTACTTTATGGGAAGAGGAAGATTGTTGGTCGGCATTGCGGATTTGCTGGTGATACTCATGATGCAGCTGAATTTCTTCAGACGAGTGAGGGTAAACTATTGGGGTTGAATCATCACTTGGAGGAACATCCTATGGTTGAGTTTTGCTGGGTCCAAGTGTAGGGGCTTGGCATTGGGTTTGTGTCCGAGTCAAGACCCAAGCAGGATGTGTTTCGATTGGTAAGATTTCTACTTGCACTGAACAGACAGGAGCGGCTGGCTTAGATCGGGATGGGCAGTCCTTCACGTGATATTCAATACCACGGTTTTCACAAGCTGAGAGAAAGCGGAGTTTATCTGGGCAACAAATACTAGGATGTTTACCTGCATAGATAAAGCATCCTCGTATTGCGGGCAGTTGATGTGCGACAAAGACATCTTGGCTTGGATTGTAAGCTTGGGCATTGGGATCTATTGGTTGAGCATTAGAATCATAAGTATAATAAACAACCATTTCAGTAGAGTACTGTGGTTGAGTATTGTCTTCCACATAGTAGGTGGCCGGATCGATGGTATTTGGATCAAGATAATGGACAACGTTTTGTGGGGTAGGTTGGTTAACAACAAATTGTTGTCGTGAGGATTGGTATTGATTTGGTGCAGGTGGTCATGGTCGGTAAACCCTTGGTCGTGGCACAGGTTGTTGTGGCGGGTAAGGGTGGTAAGCTCGATAGATGGTGGGTCTGGTGGCTGCTGGGAAATGATTTCGCAATTGAGGGCATTCATTAGCAGTGTGATGATGTGAGCAGATTGGACACCAGACATTTTCCCTTGCTGGAAAGGATTTCTCAACAATCTGTTTCATGGCAGTTTGGAAATCGGTAGTGAGTTTATCCATATGAGATTGTTGAGCTTTTTGCCAGGTTTCCATTTGATGTAGAAGTTCAGAAGAGTGAGCAATATTATCAGACTTCGGGTGATTAGGACAGTCTGGATTCTTAGATTTCTTTTCACGATGGTCAAAGTCATCGTCGGAACCTTTGTCTTCTTCATGGATAGCATTGGTCATCACATCTTTAAGTTGATCATAAAGGTCAACTGGTTTGAGATCACGCCGGATGTTTTTTGGCAATCCAACTAAGAATAGTTTTATGGCCATTCGTTTGGTGATATTTTCATCAACCCATTCTACTTTGAGACGTTTAAAACGCTCAATGTAGTTTCAGACAGACTCTTCGCAACACATCTTGATATGAGTAATTTGAATAAACGGGCTCTGAGTCAGTTTGGATGGTTTGAAACGCTTGATGAGAGTGTCCTTGAGGGTGGTCCAAGAAGCAAGATCAGGAGCTTCGAGATTCAAGTACCACTCCTTGGCGGTGCCATAGAGTACCATGGGAAATAGATGAAGGTTTTCAGTTGAAAAATGACATGCATTATCAAAGTCTTGGAGAAATCAGACCGGGTCAGATTCGCCATCGTACTTTGGTGCATCGATACGTGAAATTCTTTGTTCTAGTCGTGGAGGAGTCGGATTAGAAGATTCAGCACAGTCACGAGACATGATGCAGAATATAGATGAGTAGGACAATATTGTACTTGGTAAAAGGGTAGTTTGCTTGCAAAATGGATAGTGTAGGACAAAAACTGGTCTTTCTAATTGTAATAGAATTCGCGGACAGGCTGAGAAATCGTGGAGAGGCAGATGAATCTAATTGTAATACTTGCGAATTTTGAAAAGGAGTTTTGAATGTCAGAATAGTAATTTTTTTAGATTTTCTGGGAAAAAATTGGAGTTTCAGAATTTGCGGATAGGACAGGGAAATCGTGCTCTTTGAGAACAAATTCTTAGGCTAGATGGCGAATTCTAACAGAGAGGTTTGACTGGCAGATAGGGATTATGGAAAAAAAAAAGTGATGTTCTGACAGTAAACGGGCAAAATCTCTGAGATAGAATTTGCGGAGCTGCTGGAGGACTGATCTTAAAGAGATCTAGCCTCAGTGAAGCCGGTGAATTTTAGGACAAAGATTTGGGTGAGAAATAAGGGATTTTGACAATATGTTAGGCTATTTTCTCAAAATCTGATCGTTGTTAGAATTCGTGGAGGTGATAAAATGAAAGATCAGGGTCTGTTAAGGCTGCAGACAGGCTGGCGAATTCTGATATACCTTTTTGGTTGTGAAAAAAGTCACTTGGGTCACTTCTTTTGAAGAAAATGCCCAAGTTGACTCTTTTGTTGCTTCCCCTCGGTTGAAGAAGTTGCTTCGCAGCTCGTGTAGGACCTGGAGAGACGATGCGTGCTGTTTGTTGGTAGATAGAGACAAGCACACAAGCAAACATACAACACGGAAGCAAAGAAAACAAAAAGAAAAAGGAGAAGAAGCTAGGTAAAAAATACTTAAAAAGCGAGAACGGCGCCAATGTTGGAAGTAAATCTGGTTTGTCAATGTTTGGCTAGATCTACTCACGATGTGGTGTAGTATAGAGAGGATCGTCCGCTTTCTAAGTTTTTACCAAGCTTTAGACGGAGTACGAAAACAAAACAATGATGAAGCACTAAGGCTTACCCAACTAGAGCCCGAAATAGAAATGAAATTAACTGAGATGACAAAATACAAAACCTTACTAAGGCTTACCCAACTAGCAAGGTGATTAATTATTTCCTAGATTAACATGCAAAGGGTAATAAAATGAGATTGTGGAAAATACTAAGCAAATAAGCAATAATGAACATGCCACAATAAAACCGATGAAAAGGAGGCAAGAGGAGGCCCGGGCACCTTCCCTCAAGCTATGCACCTTTCCAAAGAAAACACAAATGAAATACAATGATAATTCTCCAAAAGAGAGAGCAAGATAGCTTAATCTTAAAAGTGCCGTTTACAATGCAAATACCTCTCCTTTTATGGCAAGGAGGGTCTTCCATAAGTGTCTACTAACTTATGGGACTAATCTATTTCTAGCCTTTCAAAAATTTCTAACTTAGGATTTAGAACTTCAAATCTCTTAACTTAGGAAAACTTAAGATGAAATATTTCTAATCTTAAGTTTCCTAAGTCTAAGTTCTAAATCTAAGTTTAAGCTATTTTATTATTATTTAAGCTTCTACTCATGGACTTACAAAACACATGCCATGGCTTGAAGTTTATTGACAGATACTCATGCGTGGTCTTACAAAACACATGCCACGGAGTTTTATTTCTTTCTTTTCTCTGTGTTAGCATAGTTGCTAACAACTTTGCGACTCAACCTTCTCTCTGTCATTCGTCCTGTTTATATAGGAACAGAGGAAAAATGATTTAAGCTAATCATCAGATTACAAGAACCAGTTTAAGCATGTTCAAATTATTTTTAGTTTGATGTCTCCTTTGTTCGTGGAGTTCGTGCTGCATCTGGTACTTTGCTTGATCTTCCTTGTACTTGGATCATGAAGATCCACCATTTTCGCAGCCATCTTTGTAGCCGTATGTGACCGCAATCAATTGTCTATAGTGCGTTGCGGTTGTGAAGGTTCTTTTCAGTTGTGAGGAGAGAACCGTTGTGAACCATATTCGTTGACTCTGTGGTGGCCTTCGATTAGCTTTCTTTGTGGATTGTCTTCAGTTTGCTTCGTAGGTGACCATAAGATCCAGCTTGGTGGTTGCCTTCCGTATATTTCGCATGTGACAACAAGTTTCATTTTGTGGTGTCTTGGCGGCTTCTCATCGTGTCTGGGCCATGGTCTTCGCTTCTTCATCATAATTGCTGACCTTTGGTTTGCTAAAGCATCATAGTGGGCCGTAGGTTGGAGTGTTGCGGTTGCAATTGACTCCTTCTGTTGGTCTTCGTATGTGAGTCCGTGCGGACTTGTTGCAGTGCGTTGTGGTGGCCTCTGTTGCCTTCATTGTTTTGGTTTCGTGGTTGCCTTCAATTTGGTTTTGTTTCGTTGGTCTTTACTTATAACCTTAACATAATTTATGCGGTGCGTTGCGGTTGCAGTTGCGTTCGGTTTACTTTGACTTTGCAATGGACCATAGGCAGGACCTTACGGTTGCCTGCGGTGCTTTCGTTGTTTGCAAGACTTTGCAATTGTCTGGCATGGCCTTTATTGAAACCATTTCCAGGAGCATTGCGGTTGTTTATGGTTTCTGTCTGTGGACAATTTTCGTGTATTTCTATAGAGACGGTCTGCTGGCCTTTTACGAGTATTTTTGCTGGTGAGGCCTATTGGCCCTTTACTTGTATTTCTACAAGTACTGCATCATAGGTAGAAACATCATGTTTCTTGATAAGGTTCAATGCCTTTGGCATTCTGGTATTCCTTCACTGTGATCAGAATCCGATTTGGCCATTTTTTGCAAGTTTTTGGCTTTTTTTAGTTTTTTTGGTTTGGGTGTCAGATGTGATCTGTCAGGAGCTACAATGTCGGATGCAAAATGTCGAATGCAGTGTTGTCAGATGTAATCAAAATGCAGTGTCGGATGTAAGTGGAATGTAGAGTCAGATGTAGAAAAATGTGAGGTCCGGATGTAAGTGTATATGCAGATTATGTCTTGTTGGAAATTAAGCCCACAGTTGTCTCCTTGGAATCATAACTTAGATAGCCAAACTATTTGACGAATGTCTACAAACGGACTTCCGGCTGATCTCCAACAAAGGTTAACCAATCCTACCATAATTTCAAGTACAAATGTTAAGTTCAATTTGCATATTTTGTACCAAAGGCTAAATTGCATATTTTGTGAGCCCCATGCAGGTAATTCCCAAAAGATGGAAAATTATGTGGGAGCTAGTAATTTGGTCCCTCTCAAACTTGAGATGTATTTAGAAAATCACTTGAATCACCATGAAAATATCCAGAAAGACCATTCTTGTGTGTAAAGGATGAGCAAAGTTTTCCTTTTCCATTAAAATTGTAAGATGAGTTTAGAAAAAGTAGGCATGATTCTCAATGATAATTCAATTTATTGAATTGGTCAAATTTCTAAATATAGCAAGTGTTTATGGGCATGAAAATTTATTTATGGACTTTCATGACTTACCGACAAGTAAATTGATGGTTGTTGTGTGAGGGTTATGTATGGTGACAGGCTAAGTGCAATTAAGTGGTCTAGAAAATAAAACAAAAAATTAGACTATTTTACATAGTAATGCTAGGGTCAAATTTCTAACTATAGCAAATGTCTATGGGCATGTAAATCTATTTATGGACTTTTATGACTTACTGACAAGTAAATTGATGGTTGTTGTGTGAGGGTTATATATAGTGACACAAGACTAACTGCAATTAAGTGGTCTAGAAAATAAAACAAAAAATTAGACTATTGTATATAGTAATGCTAGGGTTATCAAGTAATACATAAATAGAAAAAAAATACACTAGGAATGCACAATTAGTAGCTCAGTGAAAGACTAGTCCTAATCTTTAGAAAAGTAGATTCTTGTACATTCATTAATGCTAGGGCATTTTATTGATTCAAATATAAAATAGAAAAGGAGTCATAGTCATTATAAAAGTAGACTATTGTTCATTTTGGGGCTAGTGCCTCAAGAGATATTACGTGTTCTCACAATAAGTAATAATCTCAAAAGATGACATCATGGTCTCATGATAAATGTGAATCTCAAGAGAAATTAGATGTCGTAATCTCACTTAGGGCCCTCATATTGGCATTTATGGAGAAATGGTTTGTCTAGTGATGTTTCATGGTGGTAAGGGTCATTTGAGAATTAGTTACAATGAGCTTGTTAGGGCAAGACATAACTTAAAAAATCACTTTAATCACCATGAAAATATCTCGAAAAACCATTCTTGTGTGTAAAGGATGAGCGAAAGTTTTTCTTACCCACTAAAATTGTAAGATGAGTTTAAAAAACAGGCATGATTCTCAAGTCATATATTTAGAATTAGTCAAATTTCTGCCTATAGCAAATGTTTATGGGCATGTAAATTTATTTTATGGGCTTTTATGACTTACAAGTAAATTAGAGGGAGAAATTTTGCCATATGTAGTTTAGTCCGAAATTTTAAAAAGTATCTTTTGATATGTATTTTAATTCAAAATTTTGAAAAGTATCTTCTTCAGTGGAATTCATCCCTAAAAGTAAATTGTCACGGGAGATTTTGACCCTTGGGAAAAGAATAAAATATACTTTCCACCAAATTCAATGTAGATTAGTAGCTTTTATCAAGTGGAAAAGGATATTAAAAATTTCATACCCAAGTAGTTATGTGAAAAGGTTACCGCTAAAATTCATATATTGAGGTTAGTACATAGAAAAGGACAACATAGATAAATCATTATGAATTATGAGATGTGGAAAGCATGCTTGTGTGTGACACTTTAGTATACAGGGAAGGCCCCTGTCTAAGGCAGGGTCCAATGGCCTTAGATCGGGGAAGGCATGAAGAGGGGGCCTTAACCGACATTAAACAATCTTAATTTTTTTACCCTTTTTTACAAAGTTTTAGAAGTTTTCTAGTATATTACCCTACACCCCGCTATTTTCACCATATAGAGTTGTCTTTGCTAGCATCAAGCATGGTGTAATGGAGATCCATGGAATGGGACGGTCATCCATGCAACAAGGGCATATATTCTAAGAGCAACATTTTCACAGAAGTGTTACTAGCTCTATGAGTAGCAGAGTATGGAGATCTATCTAGCAAGGCCGTATTTTCATTCCAAAGAACTGTAGGTTTGCAAGTAGCAAAGGACATTTTTAGGTGATGTTGAGCTATGTTTCTTAGCTTCCTTGTTTTTCTTGGACTTAGGTGATGTTGTTGGTCATTTTACAAATGAAGGTTGTCTCGCTATATATAATTTTGTCAATGGACATCTTTGTGAGATGAGTTTCAATAGATATTAATTTTTCACACAAGTAAAAATTCTATACAACAGGTAGTAGTCATTAGTTTTTTGCACCATGTAATGAATTTTTAGGTTAAAAAATAGTTTTATGGGTAGTGAGAACTAACTTGTTAATTACTATTATGTTGTGGAAATTACCCTTGTGGTAAAATAATTTTTCAAAGAGGGACCTTACAAACATAAAGCTTTTTGTGTAAAGTTTTGCTGAGTACAAACGTCAAATTCTCCGAAGGGTTATTCTAAATACAAAGTATATGTTTTGAGAGTGCTCTACATAGTATGAGAGAGGGGTTTCCCTCTTCACTAATGTGCATTGCCTCGGGATTTAGACCAAGGGCTGCGGGGTACATGTTTGATTGTTGGAGGTACGTTGCACTTTGCATGACCTTATTTGCAAGCTCACATATATATGTATATGTATATTTATATGTATATAGACAAATAATATATGGGGTTGCATGAGTGGTATATGTGTGAACAACATGACACATCCATGGGGCAAATAGTGATTAGACGGTTAAATTGGTGCATTGTTCATAAGACAGAAGAATGTGCATATCTTGCTCACATATATAAAAGGGGCTTCCACCCCTCACATGATTCATCTTTTTTTTGCCCTCTTGTTGCATGATTTATCCTGCTCCCACATAGCCATTTGATTGGAGTAAGGGAGAAGCTAGTTCTTCAACCTGCTTCCTGTTCCATCAAGTATAGCTACACTCTTCTCTGTGCTCTCTACTTGACTCTAAAGGCATCTTTCATCTCCTCAATATTTTGGAGGAAGGGCCTTGATTTCATATAGAAGGCAGCATATTATCTGCAAACAGAGGTCCGAGTTGCTGGTTTGTGAGTAGATTAAGCTAGTAAAGAGTAAATAATGCAAGACGTTGGCTTTTGTTGTTTGATTAAATTATTGAAGTGTCAAACGTTATTGTACTAACTCTACTGCCTTCAGCTGGTAGTTTCATTGTACGATAATTGCAATATTTGATAGCTGTGTGACGTTATAGAGCTATGTACTGTTCTTATAAGCTTGAGGCTTCAGCTATTTTGTCACGTGATTTGACTTCCTCTGAAGGCTGTGCCTAATATGTTCCTGCTAGCTCAGTGGAGCACTGCCTCAGTGCTATCCTTCGATAGTGGTTGTAATTAATGTGCATAATTTTTGAGTAAAATCATCATTCTCTTACGTGTATAGTGTTTGGTAGCTGTACATGTACCGCATGATACTGCAGAGCTGTACTTCTGATATGTTCTTCTAAAATGACTTACGCTGCTTCATGCTACGGAATTTAATCTTATGTTATTTTGCAAGAAATGTTTTAGTGTTATCCATAAGAATAGTGGTTGTAATGTTTATATTGAACACTTTGTGAATAACATCTTCATTCTATCAGAAATGCAGTGTCTTGTAACTGTTTGATGTTTCCGGATTATGTTTCTACTATCTGCTTCAGGACCTGGATACCTTAAGTTACTCTTTACGTAATTTGGTCGTGTGATTCATCCACTTAATAGTGGCTGCGATGTGTGTAAGCTGTATTTTTTGAATAAAATTTTCATCATATGGAATGTAGTGTTTGATAAATTGTACGATATTGTGGAGTTATGCTTCTAATATATTGCTGTAAGCTTAAGCTGTTTCAGGATCTTGAAATTCTTCAGCTATTCTGTAAGTAGCATGTTCCTGTTACTCATGATAGTAGTGGGGTTGTAGCGCATGCATACTGTATTCTTTCTGAATAAAATCCCCAATATGTCAGCAATTATGTGTTTATCAAGAGTGTGATGGTGTTCTTCTCTTATGGTCCAATAAGCTAGTTAAGCTGCTTCAGTATCTGGGATTTCTTGAATTGGCTGTCACTTAACATGTTCTTGATATCCATCAACAGGTGTACACTGTAAAGCGCTCTACATTTTGCTAAAATCTTCATTCTTTTGAAAATTTAGTGTTTGGTAACTGTTCATCTTGTAAAGTCAATGTGCTTTTGACATGTTCGAGTAAACTTAAGCTTGCTTCAGGATTTACGACCTCCTGAGTTTAATAGATGCACGTGAAATGAGAGAGTTATCCATCAGTGATGGTTTTAAGTTGTAACGTCTATGCTTGCCACCTTGTCAATAAAATTAATGGAAACTCTGAACAAGGATCAACTGTTCACAATATTGTAGGCTGTAGCTTGCTTGGCTTTCCTAAGAATTGGAAAATTCGCTGGAGAAACTGACTCGAGAGACAGAGAGGGGTCGGAGAAAGACAAGGATTTACATGAAATTTTGACTACTTGTTTTACTCGTGTGCAGGGGATATTTTGGGAAGGTATCATGGCACAACTGGTTGATGTGCGATCACCGACTTCTGTATCCGATGTTCCAATTCAAGCGGAGTGTCGATCAACAAAATTATCAGCACCTGTTGGAATCTGTCAAGGATACCAAATGATTACTGGTTCAGGGTGCTTCACCGCTTTGAAGGGAGAAACCGAAAGCAGTGGTGGCACTAGCACGGTGATATGTAAAGTTTGCACGAGCATTGAAGAGCTGAGTGAGTCACTAGAGGTAGATCAGTCGTTGTCGGTATCTTTCTTGGGAGCTGCAAGCGTGGACGAGAAGCTGAAACTCATCGAGCAACAGAAGATCACAACAAACAGTATCTCCATCGTGGTGTATGCTAAGCACAATATGGGCACCGAAACAGTGACGGATGTAGGTTTGAAGCCTGGAATTCAGATCCCGGCAAGCACAAAAGAAGTGAAGGATTTTGTGAACAGCTATGGAGATTGCTTTCTGTCATCCAAAACAAGAGGGGGTGAATATTTTGCTATGTACACGTTCTACTCAGAAACGCGTGAGGAGCAGAGAGATCTGAGTGTGGAGATGAAGGCTCAAGGGCTTTTTTCGCCCGTGAGTATAGATGCCTCATTCCAAGTAAAGCTCAACAACTTCCTCAAATCTCAGAAGGTGCACAGTTCGTTTCGTCAGATCATGTCTGGCATCGCCAACCCCGAGTTCCCTACCCAAGATAAACTCATCGAGTTTGCACTCAAGTTTCCATCTTTGGAACTCACCGCTCCTGTCATCACGAGCTTCAAGACCTCGGGCTACGAGCGTGTTCCAGGTATGAGCACCTGCTTCTACCAGGTGGGAAAAAACCGTGAGTTGCTCACTGGACGCCAGAAGAAGCCAAATTTCATAGCTGATTTGTGTCGATTACAGCAGCTGAAAAACGACATTAGCACTGTCAAGGAAGCGTACGGATTCTATGGTACTGGCTTCTTTGATGAAGATACCAAACTGAAAACCAGGGAGACCGAGGTAGAAGCTGATGTCGTGAAGGCGGAGAGGTTGCTGGAAGAGTATGTTGATGATCCGACAAAACCAATCACCGACACCCCTGTGCTCACTTCACTAATCCAAGGATTAACTCCGTCGCTGGACTATGTTGTTAAGAGATCACAAGAATATGGTTCCCCAGCTTCCCCAGCTCGCCCAACTACGGCATTCAATGACGTGAATGATGCTGGAACCTTCTTTTCCCAACGCACAAAGATAAAAACAATTGAGATACTCGACATGGGTAATGACTTACTGGGCGTTGTGCGCATCACATACAGTAGTAAAAAGGACACATGGACGGTGAGCCATGGCAGAACAGCGTGGTCGTCTTTCAGCTCGGTTGCCAAGATGGTGCTGTCGGCTGGGGAATTCGTGACGAATGTGCGTACCTGTTATGTTTCTTCGGGACCATTGATGATCGGGGTATCCTTCAAGACCAGCGATAATCGACAAATCAGTACAGACGCAGGATTTCCATTCAACGGCCAGTGGAATTTGCCCAAGGGCTGTTTTCTGATGGGCTTCGCTGGCGTATGTGGCAATGACTATGGCGTGTTTCGTTTGCAGATGATATACGGCAGCTTTCGCCCTGTCACTTGGGACACCTTGGACAGGGATATACACAGTTTGTGATGGTTGTTTCATCTTCAGAATTTTCCACATCTAAGACAAGACACCTTGGATTGGGATATACTCAAATTTTAATGGTTGTTTCGTCTTCAGATTTTTCCACATCTGAGGCAGACAGAAGCTTGCTAGTTCATACCATCAAAATTATAAATCTTTTGATTGTTGTTGTGCGTAGTGTTATGTAGCATGAAATGGCCATGAGGAAGAACGTTGTTGACAATAATTTGTCGATCTCACTCCCAAATTTAGACCTTATACATACACGGATAAGGTGACAATCTCTCCGTGCAATACGTCGTCTTTTTACAAGTGTTTGCATATCAAGTATAACAAGTGAATGTACATGTTTATTAGCCTTAAAGAAATGATTTTCTCTTATGGAAATATTCTCGTTGGAAAACTTAGATACCTTGCGTACACTTATCACTTCTTCTTGCCTTTCACATTTCTATCACTAATTTGCCCTTCATTGTTGATCAATTGTGCCCTAACTAGAGAACTAACAATCTCTCTTTTACTATTGTCAATTAAAATTTTGACTTGAATTCCAAACTCTACTCAATGCTATAGATCCTACTTGTCGCACAACGACTCATTGATTTATCAATTGCTAACAAATGACATTCAATCAAAAGCAATAATCATCATGAATCGTAAACAAGTATGAGCAACAATGGTATAGAGTAAACAAAGCACAATGATATCACAATATGCGTGTGGAATTTAGATTATGTGCACCACACTCTCAATATATTACACTTTCTTATTGTACATCAAGAAACAAGTGATAATGCCCCATCAAAAACTATATGCTAAGAATTGGCTCTTTACATGTCGTGTGAACATGGTGGCATAAGAGCTTATCCCTAACTAACAACATCCTAACTGAATGTGAAGTGTCATCATGGTGTGAAATGCAACCACGGGTCAACAAATCGTCTCTCACTTCACAGTCTGCCATCACAATTTATTCACACTATCCTTAATTTCTCCTCTTAGGAATGGAATTCGATGCTTAAGTAATGTTTTAGTCATAATGTCAGCAAGCATATATAACCATAGTTGAACAAAATTCCAGATTAAGCTTCTCTTGCTAGACTAAATTTTTGACAAAGTAATATTGGATTCCTATATGAACTTTGTTTTTCTTGTAAAAACATGCATTCTTGAGTCAGAAACAAATAGCCTTGGTTATTGTTGTAAAGAACCATCTCTAAGGTATAAATTTCAAGCTCTCCTAAATTAGTTTTCATCTATAAAAGTTCCTTTGCAGCATGGCATACTCCCATATACTCAGCCTCCATTGAAGACAACTATGGAATGTTGTTTCTTGTAGCTCCAACTCGCACAGGATCCTTCTGACTTAAAGATGTATCTACATGTAGATTTCTGTCATCGATGTCCACCGCCCAATCTAAATCTGCAAATCCTATAAATGGCTCATAGATGGCCTTGTGTTCAAGCTCAAATTCTTTAGTTCCTTTCAAATACTTCAATACTTTCTTTGTTGCTTGCCAATGTTCAACTCCAAATTTACCAGAAATTGACTGAGTTTAGTGACTACCACTAGTATGTCTGGGCCTTGTACATACCATGACATACATTAGATTTCCAATTAATCCTCTATATGACTTCCAATCAATCCTATGTATGGCTTCTTTCTCAATGTGGACTCCCTCTCTTGTTCATTACTAGGGAGCATTTATGTGCTTAATCTTACATTTGAATCTAGAGGTATTTCCAGAATCATTCATTCTAAACTTGTCATTAACTGATCTAATGTAAATGGTTTTAGTTGTCGAAGTAAATTATTTCTCCCTATCCCTTGTGAATTGAGTTCCAAGACAATAGTGCAATGCACCTAAGTCTTTCATTTTAAATTCCCCTTTCAATTTATCCTTAAACTCATTGAAATTGCCTCTGTACCTCCTTTTTATTGTCATTGTTTATTAGATCCGAATAATTTCATTTCACATCATCTTAATGAGTTTTTTGATGCAAATCACAGAGATTTGATAGGAATTTGATGCAAACTCATTATGTCTCCATTCAATCTTTGTGAGAGAGTAAGAGAGCCGAGACTAGAACTCCAAGTCAAGACTAGAAGTCTATCTTGAGTTGATCAAATCAAGTGAAACCTTTGCGAGCTTCAAGAGTCAAATCAATTTCAATTTTCTTGAGCATTGTTTGGTAGAATCTTTCTAGAGAATTCTTCTGAATCAAGATCAATAGGATCTTACTACTTGAATCTTTTTGAGCTTCAAGTGAGTTGCAAGTGAGCACATATGGAGAAATAATTTAGGGAGGGTAGAGAAGTAAAATCTTGTACAAGTCATTAGGAAGATCGCGTCCATTGGTGGATTCCTTTTTAAACCTAGTGAGAGGTTGAATTCTACAAATTATTTAATATGGCAAGTGAGAATGGAGTCACTATCAGTGCTCCATGCTAGATGAATAGGATGAACCTCTTGGAGGACAAGAGTTGGTGAGATACAAGAAAATGTCAAGACTAGCATTACATTGTATGTAGATGAATGTTAGTAATGACCTCTTGAAGGAGGTAGCCACTTGTATTTTATCCAAAGATGCATGGGATTAACTAAAGGCCATTTATGAATCCCATAACACTTCTAGAATTTTCATGCTTAGGAATCAAATCTTGCAAATCATGAGAAAAAGTAGAGAAAGTGCACAAGAGTATGTGCTAAGGATCAAGTCTCTCAACAAAGAACTAGCTTATATTGGAGACAAGATACTTGACAATGAGCTAGTACAAGTGATCCTTAATAGCCTAGGGGATGAGTTCTCAAATTTGGTTCAAAGCTTTGCCATCCAAGACACTTTGCCATCTATTGATAAGCTCCATAGTGTGCTAGTGGCAAAGAGCGTCCCCTACCCACCAGCTGTCTATACAAATAAGCATCCACTTTCTCAGATTCATCATATGCAGTAAGCTTCGTGTTGACATCCATAGGTGTACTCAAAGGCTTACAATCCTGCATATTGAACTTATAAAGCAAATCTCGTGCATATTTCTTTGTGTAAGAAAGACCATGTTTTCCTTTTGCCATACTTCAATGCCAAGACAATAGTGCGTCATTCCTAGATCGCTCATGTCAAAAGCATTGGAAAGATCTGATTTGATTTCATCAATTAAGCTCTCATTACTTCCTGTAATAATCAAATCATCCACGTACAACACAATGAACACTATATCTGAATCTTGCCTTAGAATGTAAAGATTAGGATCAGCATCACTCTTTACCATTCTCCTTCACTTAGAGTGTTCATCAATGCAAGAGTACCATGCCTGTGGTGCTTGCTTCAATCCATAGATAGCTTTGTTGAGCTTACAAACAAGGTGCTCTCTCCCTGGTTCAATAAGTCCTTGAGGTTGTACTAAGTACACCTCTTCATCCAGCACTCCATTAAGAAAAGCAGATTTAACATCCATTTGCTGGATCTTCCAGCATAGAAAATAGAAATAGCAATGACAAAACGTATAGTTACCATCTTTGCTACGGGTGCGAATGTTTCCTCAAAATCAATACCTTCCTGCTACTCAAATCCTCTCGCAACCAACCGTGCTTTGTATTTGTTGAGTTGCCCATCAACTCCATATTTGATCTTGTATATCCATTTGCAAGTGATAGGCGTCTTACCATCAGGTAGCTCAACCAAGTTCCAAGTCCTAACTTTTGATATAGCTTCCATTTCTGTCACGTCACTCCTCATGCTCCTTTACTTTATCAAAAGTTTTTGGTTCTTGAGCCTTGAGCACAGAATCCATTAGGGCTAGATTCATCTCTAATCTTGTAGGAGGTTTTCGATTTCTACATGATCTTCTAAGCTCTCCCTGCTCACTAGATTTGGGAGTATCTCCCTTCTTTGCACCATCTGTGACTGATAAGTACCATTTATGTGCTCTCTTGGGAATTTCAGCATTAGGCTTGCCTTTGTCCAATGGATTTTCTATATCAAAATCCACTTCCTTCTTGACCTATACTTTCACTCCCACATCAAAAGGTTTAGTGATTACTTTAGATTGTTCACCTCAGCCCATCTCGTCAAATGTAGCATCCCTAGAAATTACAAGCTTCTGTGCATTTCTGTCATACATCCTATATGCCTTGACCTTCTCATCATATCCAAGGAAAATACACTTGATAGCTTTTGCATCCAATTTCTTTTGTTTCTCATCAGGAATATGAGCATAAGCATCACAACCAAATACTCTCAAATGAGAAATATTAGGTTTCTTTCCAGTAACAGCTTCATGAGGTGTCTTACATTCCACAGATTTTGTAGGACACTGATTCAGGATTTGCATAGTTGTGCTACAAGCTTCTGCCGAAAAGATGTTTGGCAGACCCTTGCTTTTGAGCATCGCCCTGGCCATATCAACATTAGATTTGTTCTTTCGCTCTGCAACTCCATTTTGTTGTGGTGAATAAGTTGTTGTAGTCTGCCTCTTGATCCCTTGATCTTTGCAGAAATCAATAAATTTTGTCGAAAAATACTCACTACCTCCATCAGATCTCAAAGTTTTGATGCAACATCCTGTTTGCTTTTCAACTGATGCCTTGAATTCCCTGAACTTAGCAAAAGCATCTATCTAGTCTGCATAGGTCCACATAGATCACTGTGGAAAAGATCTAGGATGCCACTGGATCTCCTTGCTCCACTTTTGGGAAACTTCCCTCTTTGCTATTTCCCAAAATACAACCTTCACAAATTTTTCCTTCAAAAGAAATATCAGGCAATCCTATAACTAGATTATCTCTTTTGAGAATATGTAAACTTTGAGCACTAATATGACCGAATCGTTGATGCCAAAGATCACTTCGACTATCAACCGTGCTTACCATAGCTTGAGCAAAAGATGTCGCATTCAATTTGTAGAGTCGATTCTCGTTGAGTCTAGCTCCTATAACAATCGCTTTGTAGTGATTCTTGATGTCTTTGACAAGACATTTGTCACTGTCAAACTCAACCTTGAGTTGTTGATCAGCCATCATCCCAACAGATAGTAAATTGTTAGCTAAGCCAAGTAAATATTGCACATTTCTTATCCGCTTTATCTTCCCGTTGGCTAACCTCACTGGGACCACTCCAACTCCTTTAACAAATAGCAATTTGCCATCGGCTTGTCCAACTTCATCACCATTGTGAGTTTCCTTGAGTTTTGAAAACCACTTTTTCCTTGAAGTCATGTGCTTGGATGCACCACTATCAATGTACTAGGTATCCTTGGCTACATCACTTGTCATTAATGCTGTAATGAACAAGTTTGAACTCTTACCTGTATCATCTTCATATTGATCATCATTGTATTGATGTTGATCAGCATAATTTTCTTCATAATAATCATCATCAAATTGATGTTGATCAGCATAACTTTCCGCTTGCCATTTGTCTTTTCTTTGTTCTATCTCCTTCTGTTTCTTGAAGCATTCATGCTCCCAATGGCCAGGTTTGTTGCAATACCTACAAAAATTTCCAGGTTTATTTTTCTTGGAATAGCCGCGTTCTTGACCTCGGCCTTGATTTCAATTGTCTCGATTTGGGCCATCATTGGATTGTTCTTGAAATTGTTGGAATGATCCATGATATGAGTTTCCACCTCTTGATTGGTGTCTTTCACGACCAAATCTGCCAACACGTCCTCTCACTACAAGAGCTTGATCAAATCCCCTGTTGCGATGAGTCAAGTTCTCTTGACGTTGTTCTTCTTGCAAAAGCAATCCACCTAACTCTTCATAGGTTGGAAGATTTTCCCGTGTGGCTATACTTGTCACAAACATTTGATGTGACTCACTCAAACTATTCAATGTCAACTGCATGATCTCACGATCATGTACTCGCTCTCCAATTGCTGCTAATTGGTCACGAATCTCTTTGATCTTCAGTAGGTGATCGGCAATAGTTGCACCATCATCCATCCGCAATGTGTGCAGCTTCGTCTTCAAGAATAGCACTCGAGATGTGTTTGTGGTCTCAAACAATGCCTTCAACGTATTCCATGTTTCTTTTGGTCCTTGTGAATCCGAAATGTAGGGAATAATTGCATTTCTAACTGATAAGTTGATGACATTTTGTGCTTTCTGTTTTCTCTTGTCAAATGCCCGCTGATCTTCGTCAATCATTGGCCTTGTCTCTTCACCTGTCACAATCCCCCATAGCTCCTTTTCCATCAAAATGTTTTTCAGTTTGAATTTCCAAACTGCATAGTTGCTGGCTCCTTCCAATTTGCTTGACTCATTGAGGACACTCTCGCTTAGAGTTTCCATTACTAAACAGATGAGTCCAGATCAAGTAATTTATCACACCACAGAACTATATATTTTTCTAGTTATACACCTGATATCGGAATGGAGTGCGGAAGTTTGGCTGCTCAGGATCCTCTTTAACTTGTGCCCGTGGATCTAATATTGGAGCATGCGATATCGAACTGGAGAGTGGATGTACAAATGCTCGAAATTTTCTTTAGCTCGTGCGCTTGGATCCGATATCGGTATGGACAATATCTCACTGGAGCGCAGACGTAGGACTGCTCGGGTTTCGCTTCAGCTAGCGTGCTTGGATCTGATATTGGTACGACTCCTGTGATTCACCATGAGATCTATTCCCTCAGCAAATCCAGCCTTGATTTGAGTAAGCGGATGATCATTAGTAGGAAGATGAACATCATCCTTAGTTTTACCACTTTCAGTTGTCAAAAGAATTACAAATCCATCTTCAGTTATATCAATCAACTTATAATCATTGCACGTGAACTGATTACTCTCCCTTCTGCGCCATGGTATGTTGAGATCCCAATCCTCGTTGCGTCGGTCAAGATTCCTTCGGTTACCTCCTCTCTCTTTCTGTATGTTGATTCGCTGATTCGGTTACCTCCTCTCTCTCTCTACCCTCTCTCCTTCGATCGAGTTTTCTCTCTCTCTATCTGGCTTTCCTCCGGTTGAGATCCCTCTCTCTCTCTAATCCATTCTCTCTCCTTCGGCTCCGGTTGAGATTACTCTCTCTCTACCCCTCTCTCCGGCTTTGGTTACATTCTCTCTCTCTCTCTCTCTCTCTACACTTCATCGGTTACCTTTTCTCTCTCTCTGCACTTCATCGGTTACCTTCTCTCTCTCTCTACCTGTTCGGTCGAGTTCATTCTCTCTCTACCCCTCTTTCCTTCGGTCGACTTATATCTCTCTCTACCTATTCCTTGCTTGAGAAAAAAATTTCGGTTTTCTCAAAAAAAAAAATTTACGGTTGCCCACAATCCTTCACAAGCACCCAAATGCACCATATAGACAGCCGTTAAAAAAATTTACCATAAAACTTCTTAATTCCCTATGGTTCCTACAATTTCTCCTGAGCACCAAAACATTTCATGGATTTCAAACTTTATAGAATCCAGTTTATAATTTTTTTTAAGACCCCCTTTATTTTGAGTTGTCTAAATTCAACTTTACTTTGATTCTTTAACTCCACATAACATTTTTGTTTAAACTCGGATTCCGGTGCTGGAAAACGATAAGTGATCAGAACAAAAAACTTGACATTGAAAATTTATTGAAAATTTTGGAACTATTATTTTTCCATTTATTTTTTTTAAGAGTCCTTTTTTTCGAGTTAGAGTTTACGTGTTTTCATTAGTTATTTTCGAAGCTCCATAATTTCTCCATTTGAGTTCGGAATTCAATGTTGTAAAAAGCAAAATTGCTCGTCGTGACAAATTGGACACAACTGCTATTTCATTTTATTTTGTTACATTTTCCATTCACAACCACTTTATTCTTTGAGGACTCAAAATTTTTAAGTGGCTGGAGAAGAGCAATTTTACCAGTCTGTAAAATACCATTATGAATAAATTTTAGACGGTGAATTCATAGTCCACAAGTCTTCGCTAGTCATTAATGATGGACCGTCATAGTCAAAACATTCAATTTCCATCTATTGATGAAATACAATCTACATTATAGCCTTGTATTTAACGAACAACCAAGTTCGACCAGCATTGATGATTGGTTGACTGAATTAGAAGCTTATTTCCGTCATCACCATTATTCTGAAGAAGATAAAATCTATTTTACTTCATTGTGCTTTCAAGGACAAGTTTGAGCATGGTGGGATACTCAAGCACATTTGAGCACAAAGCTTTGGGGTCAATTCAAAATTGCTTTCATTGATAATACTATCAGGTTTTATGAGAAATCATTCGAATCTCTCAAACAAACTGGTTCTATACAACAATCTAATCAGCAATTCTTGGCATTGGTTCACAAGACAAAATTTGAGTATAGAAAATGTTTGAACTACTATGTGGGTTTCCTTCAAATGCCTATAAAGAATGTGCTTCAACCAACTCTTTCAAAATCCATTTATACCGCTAGTTTTATGGAGTTGCGCAATATGATGGACCGTGCACTTGCTCTTGAGCACTTATCTACAAACCATATCAATGAATGGTGGAAAGTCACCGCTCAACGGAAACCTTATTATTACAACCAACGATTGTCTGTATACGTTAGTCCTACCTTTGATGGAAGCATCCACTCCATTAATGTAGACAATTGGCTAGAGGATTTGGATTATAACTTCTACTATAGTGGAGGTATTGGTGACAATGATATAGTTTTCTTTGCTTCATTGGGTTTCCAAGGATGTGTTCAGTCATGGTGGATCATAGTTCACGACTTTCTTTTTGAGAACTGGTTAACTTTCAAAAGAGTTTGTAGACAGATCTTCAATCAATCTAACTTCATCCAATTGACGAAGTAGATGAGGGAAATGATGACAATGAGTCAGCTAAGCAAAGTGACGACGAAAGTCGAGTCCTAGATCCAGATACAATTGCAGGCAACAAAAGTCCAATTCAAGATTTGGATCAAGTTGCAACAACAGATGGTGAAAATTAGGATCCAGATGAAAGTCAAGATTCAGATCAGGATGTAAAGATTATTGAACATTCTTTTGAGTTTCACTTCGACCATCAAAGTCCGGAACTTGACCTACATCAATGTCTTAATCTGGTCAATGAACAAGCAACTATGGATCGTCAGATTGGGAATATTGCTATGCTCGAAGAAAGTTGATCAAGTCATTAACCAAACTTTCAGATTGAGGACTATATGACACCGATATTCCATGATTTGGAGTTGAGTGGTTATTATAAGGATCCGGTCTACGAACCATGTCAAATTGATATGGGAGCTTTTGAGAATATTTTTATTTTTGACAACAATCTATTGGAGTATGAGATATTCAACAAGGATGTTGTCCGCAATGAAGAGATTTCATTATTCCAAATAAATCCAACTTGTATTAATACCTTGGATTATTGTTCAATGCCTCATAGATCCATTTTACAAGATCTTCAAGTGACTTTAGTTGGAGAACATGTTTCCTATGGATTCTCCAGAACTCAAAAGCCAAATTCTAATTCACGTGCATATTCAAAAAGTATGGATGTTAATAATGATTGGGAACATTCTCTCAGTCAGTATTTATATTTGAACAACAATTCATGACTACCATTGCTCAAGGAAGAATTATAATGTTCTTCATCAAGTTGGTTAAACAACATCATAGAGGATAATGAAATGCATTTTTGCTTTCTGCTATTCCATGAAATGGGTCCTCCTGCAAGAAAGCAAATGTAGCCAGAGGTGGATTTTCGGGTATCTACGTCTCCTGCCCAGTCTGAATCAGAATAGGTAATCAATGAGAGTGCAGCTTATGTATTTCCGTGTGCTGCAACAAGAAACAATTTATTCTATCATACCAGGCCCTTGGAGCTTGCTTCAGGCCATATAGTGCCTTGTGCAATTTGCATAGTAGATGCTCCTTGCCTTGAGGGATGTAACCTTCTGGTTGATAGATGTAGACATTTTCTTGTATGTATCCATGTAGGAATGTCATCTGGACGTACATCTAGTGAATATCCAGATCTTCAATAGTAGATATAGCCAATAGAGTGCGAATAGACTAATGTTTTACTACTGGACTGAAGGTATCAGTGTAGTCAATCCCATATACTTATTGAAAACCTTTAACTACCAGTCTAGCTTTCTATTTGGATATAGATCCATCTGGCTTAAACTTCAGCTTAAAGATCCATTTTGAATCAATTGGCTTTACACTTGTAAGAGGAATGACAAGACTCCAGGTCATGTTCTTCATTAGAGATTGATACTTAGCATCCATGGCAGCTTTCCATTTGTCTGCATCAGGCATTGACAGTTCTTCTGCTACGGTGGCAGGTTCGTCATGACTGATGAAAGCCTGAGGAATGAATCTGTCAGGATGCTATCATTGTCTCACAGATCTTTGAATTGCAGGTGCTTGGTCAGACGATTCTCCTTGGTGAATGACTGGGACCGTAGTATTTTGCATTTGAACGATCGTGGGTCTAGGCCCATCGACAGTAAGTGGAGCCATTGGGAGTGGAGCCATTGGGACAAACTCCATTGCTTGAACAATCGTAGGTCGTAGCCTATTGCTAGAAGGTGGAGCTGCTATGGCAACCTCTTATATTGGTTGCTTCTATTTGAAATAGTAATATTTGTCTTCAATGAAGACAACATCATGACTGACTGAGATCTAGGCCGTAACCACATCGTAAACACGATATGCCTTGTGAGAAGTGGAATAGCCGGTGAAGATGCTTTTATAGCTTACTAGGTCCAACTTCTTCCTCAGATCAAATGGCACTTGTGCATAGCAGAGACATCTGAAGACACGTAGGTGTTTCAAACTTGGTTTGTAACCGTAGCAGGCTTCAAACGGTGTCTTGAAATCAGCCGTTTTAGTGCTAGAGTACTTTTGCAGATAGCAAGCCGTAGAGATAGCTTCTGCCCAAAAGGTTTGAGGCAAATGCGAATTTGCTGTCATGGATTGTGCAGCTTCCAATAGTGTGCGGTTCTTCTGCTTTGCTACTTCATTTGGTTGTGGAGTGTAGCTCGTAGTAAACAGGTGGTGCACGCCACATGATGATAGGTAGTCCTTCATCTCATTTGACAAGAACTCTCCCCCTGAATCAAACCGTAGGGCCTTGATCCTCTGACCAGTTTGATTTTCAGTGTATTGCTTGAAGTCTTTGAAGCAACGAAATGCTTATGACTTGTTCTTAATGAACATTACACTGGCAAATCGGGAGTAATCATCAATGAATATGATAAAATACAGAGCTTGACCTAACGAAGGGACGCTCATAGGACCACACAAGTCACTGTGTATCAGTGACAAGATGGACTTTGCCCTTTTGGCTTGTCCTTTGGGAAATCTCGTTCTAGGTTGTTTCCCTAGTACACAATTTTCACAGATAGCCTGATTAGTTGTGGTGACAACAATTTGTAAAAATTACAGCAAATAAGGATCCTAAAACACTTGAAATGATGAGGGAAACAATAGATTATGATTTCATAAGATTAGCACAAGTTGAACCATCAAAATCCATCAAAAATCTATGCTTGAACCTCACTAAATGGCCCAAATCCTTGAAGAAGGCTTCACACGTGTGAAAGTACGGCCTCCCACAGTCTGAGTACTGTACACCAGACCTACATTCAATCCTATAATCATTAGTAATCACAAGTACTCAAACAATTATGAACATAGAGAGCAATTGCACCATTATGAGAGAAAAAACATGAAATTGCTTGATTGATTTTGGTGAGATATCATCACCTATATATACATGATCCATCACGGTTTTGGGCAGGTATGAGTAGCCCTAAACCTATCCCTAATGCTAATTTTGGTGGATCTTTCATCCCTACCAAGTTAGGGTTGGAATCATGGAGATCCCTCAACAATGCAAAAATTACCAAAAATAGCTCCTATTTTTTCTCCCTTGTATCTAAGCATAATTTGGACTCATTCCAAAGGTTCTAACACTTAGGTCTACTTGAGAACATCCTTATGAATGGAATCCTATGCTATTTGGCACGTGTGACAAGCCACATCATGACCATCTAACTATTTACAAGTCATATGACCAAAACTAGTCAAGCTAGAATTGTGAATTTTTAACACTCCTCCTCACTATCTAGCTTGGTTCAATCATTGCTTTACTAATCACTCCATGTGATGATCTGAACTTCATAAAAGGTGTCTTTTGAAGTGTTTTAGTAAGTAGATCAGCTACACATTCATTGCTTGGAACATGCTCCAAAGCAATATCCTTGGCTTGCACCATTTCTCTCACAAAGTCATGGCATATCTCAATGTGCTTAGATCTTGCATGGAAGATTGGGTTAGATGCAAGGTGTTGGGCTGATATATTGTCATTGTAGATGATTGGTGCCTCCTCTGAATCCATGATCTTTAGTTCCACCAATAATCTCTTGATCCAAAGTACCTCCTTTGTAGTAGTTGTCAAAGCTTTGTACTCGGCCTCGGTTGAAGATAGAGATATAGTTTCTTGCTTTTTTAAAAGTTGAATAGGCACTTGTTGATTTCCTATCCCTCTTGTCCCCTGCAAAATCTGAATCACTAGATGCATGAAGGTTAATCACATCTCCTCTATATAGAATCCCAAAATCCAATGTACCCGAGATGTATCTTAGAATCCTCTTAGCCTTTTTCCAATGGATATTCAATGGCTTTTGCATGGATTGGCTCAACCTACATACACTAAAGCTAAGATCTGGTCTAGTTATAGTGATCCACATTAAGGAACCTATAAGTTGCCTAAACAAAGTGATGTCCATAAAGGATCTTTCATCATCTTCATTTGGCACTTTTACATCTTGCTCCATTGGTGTGTCAACACTTTTGCATACTTCCATCTTAAACTTCTTCAAAAGACTTTGAGCATAGTTTACTTGACTTATAAAGATAAAATCAGACCCTCTAAGTACTTCTATGCCTAAGATGAAGTGAAGACACCCTAGATCTACCATCTTGAACTCTAAGGATAGATCTATCTTGATTTTTTCAATACCATCAACACTATTTCCACTAATGATGATGTCATCTACATAAATGAGTAAAAGTACAATACCAACATCATCAAACTTAATGTAAAGAGTGGGATCATATTCACTTTGAACAAAAGAAAGTGAAATAAGATAGCAATGTAGTCTTGAATTCCAAGATCTCGAGGCTTGCTTCAAGCCATAGATGCTTCTTTGGAGATGACATACTTTGTTCTCCATTCCATGCTTGATGAACCCTTGTGGCTGCTCCATATAGATATCCTCTTCCAAAAAACCATTCAAGAAAGCATTAGAGACATCCATTTGACATAGAATCCATCCAAAATGTGATGCAAGTGCAATGATTAGTCTTATTGTGACCATCTTGGCCACGGGTGCAAAAGTTTCCTCATAGTCTATCCCTCTCTCTTGAGCATAACCTTTTGCAACTAATCTTGCTTTATGTTTGTTAACACTCCCATTTGCATTCAACTTAAGCTTGAAGACCCACTTGCATCCTATTACATTCCTTTGAGGTCTCTCAACAAGCAACCAAGTTTCATTCTCAATCAAGGCATCATACTCATCCAACATAGCTTTATACCATTCTTTGGAGTTCAATGCATCTTCAACATTAGATGGTTCTTCAAAACTAGATAAAGCATAAGAAGTGGATGAGATACCCTCAACTTGTTGTCCTTTGCCTTGATATGTGAGCCTTGATGGCTCCACTTTTGCCCTTGAAGATCTCCTTGGTGTGATAGGTGGGTTTGGTGCTTGCTCCTCCATGAGCTCCTCCTCAAAACCAAGATCTTGCTCCTCGGCCATCTTCTTCTTGATTGTTGGAGCACTTGAGCCTTCTTCAAGCATATGCATATGATGTTCATCAAAGATGACATCCCTTGAAACAACAAATTTGTTCAAGGATGGGAGATAGACTTTGTAGCCCTTGCTTGAGCTTGCATATCCAAGCATGATCCCTCTTGTGGTAGATGGATCCTCCTTGGTTCTTGTTTCCAATGGCACATGCACATAACATATACACCCAAAAACTTTCAAGTGATTAAGATTGGGTTTCTTTCCATACAACATCTCATAAGGAGTTTTCCCTTCAATTGCTTTGCAAGACACCCTATTCATCAAGTAGTTTGGACATACAAGAGACTCACCCCAAAAGGATTTTGGCAAATAAGCATCTAATCTTAAAGCCTTAGAACATTCACATAATGTTCTATTCCTTCTTTCAGCAACTCCATTTTGTTGAGGAGTGTAAGGACAAGAAGTCTCTTTCTTGATCCCTTCCTCCTCACAAAAGGCCTTGAACTCATTGGAGATGAATTCTCCACCATTGTCACTTCTAAGAATCTTGATGCTATGATTATGATGCTTTTCCACAAACAACTTGAACTTTACAAAAGTATCAAATACTTGAGACTTGAAGGAAGGTAAGAACACCCAACAATATCTTGAGTAGTCATCAATGAAGGTTAAAAACATGGATGAATCTCCATTAGATTTGGTGCTAGCAATGTGCACATCCGAGTGTATGAGTTCAAGAGGATGAGATGACTTTGTGATGGAGTTAGGAAACACCTTCTTATGTGCCTTGGATAAGGCACAAACTTCACAAACCTTGTCTTCCTTCCCAATAGACCTTGGTAGGACTAAAGCATACTCCTCCTTGATCATAGCCTCCATGAAACCCGAGTTGACATGTCCAAGTCTTTTGTGCCATAAAGTAATGGTAGATATCTTGCTCTTCTCGGCCAACATGACAACATTAGTATCCACAAATGCATCCAGCTTATAAAGTTTGCCAAGTCTAGTGCCCTTAGCCACTATCTTACCCTTCTTCTTGATGAAACATTCATTTGAAGCAAAGTCAACATTGAAACCATTGTCTACCATTTGGCCAACACTTAGTAGATTCTTTGTTATTGTAGGAATGTACAAAACACCTTCTATGTTGATCTTTTTGGAAGATCCTAAGCAAAGGGGAATGCTACCAGCTCCTTGAATCTTACAAGCTTCATCATTTGCTGTATAGATAGACTTTATAGGTCCATCATAAGATAAGAGAGAAGAGAAAAACTCCCTTTTACTAGTCATGTGTGAACTAGCACCCGAGTCAATCCACCAAGGATCTTCTCCTTTGAAGCTTGTTGAAGAAAATATGGACATCATGAGAGAGTCCTCATGTGAACTCTCCTCCTCCTCCTCTTTGCTCATGTTGGCTTGGCTTTGATCTTGCTTCCTCTTGAAGCATTCCGAGGCATAATGCCCCATCTTGCTACAATAGTAGCACTTCACCTTTGATTTGTCCTTCTTGACTTTGGTGGTTGATGGAGATGCCTTTGGGGGTCCTTCTTGATCCTCAAGCTTTGTAGACTTCTTGAATGTTGATCCTTTGCCTTTGGACTTGCCTTTTCCTTTGGTGAAGAGAGCTTGGTCATCTCCACCTTGGATGGAAAGCCTATCCATCCTCTCTTGCATTTGTCTCCTTCTTGATTCCTCGGCCATGAGTGTGCCTTGGAGGTCTTCAAGTATGGGGCTTACCCATAATTGCATATCCCTGAAGCAAATTGTCAAATTCAAAGCTTAGTCCATTCAATATGAGTTGAACAAGCTCTTCATCCTTGATAGGGTCACCTATAAAGGCTAGCTCTTTGTTCAATTCCTTTACTCTTAGGACAAAAGTATGTGCACTCTCTCCTTTCTTTTGATAGCTTCTATAGATTTGATTCTTCAAAGCTAACATTCTAGTTTGGTTCTTGGATTCATAGACCTTTTGCAAAGTCTCCCAAGCATCTTGAGCTGAAGTGCAATCTCCTACCTCTCTTAAGAGTTCATTTGCAACATTCATTTTTATGCAATGTAGTGCAACATTGCACCTCTTGATGTATTTGGCTTTTTCTTGAGGATGAATAGGTTCACCCTCCTTACCATTTACAATTTCCATCAGATCTTGCATGATCATGATAGATTCCATTCTAACTTTTCATATGGAATAGTTATTTTTGTTGAGCCTTTCATTAGTATCCAAAAGATATGCAGTTATAGATGCCATCTAGTCTCCTAATCAAGGACTTGACACAAATGAAGGTTACTTCTATTGATTTGATTGAAGGTCTACCTTATCCCACTTCTTAGGGACCTGAAAAGATCAGTAATAGACTTCCTATAAAGATCTAAGAATGATCTCTAACAAAATCAAATCATAGAATACTAGAAACAATGCACTTGCTTGATTGAAGTAGACAATACTAGTAGAATTGCCCCTCTTTCTATAAAGAACATTACAGCTTCCAAATGATCTGATCAAGAGTTAATTTCAGCAACCTAATATACTTCCAAAATCACTTGTAAAAGATCTAAATGGAACTTAATGAGGATGCAACACAATCTACTATCCAATCACAAGCAAAAAATGATCAAAATTGATGAAAAATTGATCTAATTTGGTGCATAAGTCAAGCAATGGTTGGACTGAACCTAAATCACTTTAGGAGGTGTCTACTACACCTTAGAACAGCCTTGAAGAGTCCCCAAAACTCTGATCTTTCCTCTCCTTGAATGCTAGAAAGCCTCCTATATGAAATCACCTCCAAAACTCGCTTAGAAATCAATGCTTGGAGCAAGCAAAACTTGCTATCTTGGTAATGTGAATTGAATTCAACATTGCCTCTGGTTTTAGACACCTAAACACCTGCAAATGAAGTCACACAACACCAATCTCCAATGTATTTGACTCACTTTGAGTTCTAGAATCAATACTAGATGCTAAGATCCAATCTACACAAGATTTAGATCAAAAATTGTAATCAAATTGAATGAAAACCAAGGATTTAGCTCATTTCAGCCTTTAGGCTCTGATACCATGTAAAAATTACAGCAAATAAGGATCCTAAAACACTTAAAATGATGAGCGAAACAATAGATTATGATTTCATAAGATTAACACAAGTTGAACCATCAAAATCCATCAAAAATCTATGCTTGAACCTCACTAAATGGCCCAAATCCTTGAAGAAGGCTTCACACGTGTGAAAGTACGGCCTCTCACAGTCTGAGTACTGTACACCAGACCTACATTCAATCCTATAATCATTAGTAATCACAAGTACTCAAACAATTATGAACATAGAGAGCAATTGCACCATTATGAGAGAAAAAACATGAAATTGCTTGATTGATTTTGGTGAGATATCATCACCTATATATACATGATCCACCACGGTTTTGGGCAGGTATGAGTAGCCCTAAACCTATCCCTAATGCTAATTTTGGTGGATCTTTCATCCCTACCAAGTTAGGGTTGGAATCATGGAGATCCCTCAACAATGCAAAAATTACCAAAAATAGCTCCTATTTTTTCTCCCTTGTATCTAAGCATAATTTGGACTCATTCCAAAGGTTCTAACACTTAGGTCTACTTGAGAACATCCTTATGAATGGAATCCTATGCTATTTGGCACGTGTGACAAGCCACATCATGACCATCTAACTATTTACAAGTCATATGACCAAAACTAGTCAAGCTAGAATTGTGAATTTTTAACACAATTATGTTCATGTCCTTGACCATTTTATTGCGATGCATGTACAAGATTGAACGCATGTTTAAATGACCTAACCTTT
Organism: Diphasiastrum complanatum; assembly: GCA_029204225.1. Classification (NCBI taxonomy): domain Eukaryota; kingdom Viridiplantae; phylum Streptophyta; class Lycopodiopsida; order Lycopodiales; family Lycopodiaceae; genus Diphasiastrum; species Diphasiastrum complanatum. Next base: position 15,378,346 of record CM055108.1, read on the forward strand.
GATGCCATAAATTTGCATATGAACAACTCATAGAAAGTGCAACATCGTGACTCAGTATGTGCAAATTTCCTTCTCTATAAGCAGACATGATTTCCTTTGAGTTCTCATTTAAAATAGTACATTGGTTGGCAGTGAACAAAGCTCTATAGCCCTGATCTGTGATCTTGCTAATAGACAAAAGGTTCTTTGTTAATTTGGGTACATAAAGTACTTCATGAAGCTGCCTAGTAATGCCATCAGAGAACTGCAGTTGAACAGACCCTTGGCCTCTAACTTCTGGAGTCACCAAAGAAAATATACTTTGATTCTGTAGCTGTGAAAAGCATCTTTCTTATCAGTTGATGATTGTTTGTAGTATAGGGCTAACGAGAAAGCGAATCTGGACCTCTGGGTAGACAAGACATTATATTCTAAAAGACCCATATTCCATGCAACATCCCAAATTTTCTTCAGCTATTCAATTGATATATTTTGTCTGTCATGGAAAAGGTTATTGTAGAAAATTAGAAGAATATGGTAACACATTTTCAATGGAAAGAATCCATTGTTTAGAGGATGTAATAAGACATATATCTTCAAATTGTGCTAAAAAAGACAATATTTTATGAATAAAATTGCTAGAGAATGAGGTTCTCCAAAAAGAAAATGAAAATCTAATAATAGTGAATTATTGCAAAACATCATAGTGAGTACAAGAAAAGAGATTGATCAAATGAAAATCAAATTGAATATGGTCGTTGTACATACTCACAACTATTGAAAGATATTGACTTGATAGGTAAAAAGGTAAAAACAAAAAAATGAAAGCGAGTGATCAACACAAATATTCATAATTTGTCATCAACATGAGGCTATCAGAAAAGGAGAATTTATGCATTCCAGTAAGTTTTTGACGTTTGACCTTTGCAATCTTTTTTATACTTCAAGAGTTCAAATCTTATATTGTTTTAGCATGACTGTAAATTGTAATATTAATCATCTATTATTATTAATATTTTTTTTTTACAGATCTGCATTGGTTGGGAATCAAAATGTGAAAGACAATGCTACTATAGGCTATCTTTGGGCTCTGTGTTGACAACAAAATCAACTGAGTCATTGATGACCAATAATCAAAACAGTCGTGTTAAGATAAAAATTGTTGATGCATTAACGATTGAAGTACAAAAAATACTTGACAATACTATAATTCTAGGAGCATTTGATTTTGCTGGAATAAGCAGAGATGCTTATGGCACCATCTTTAAGATTATCAAACAAGCTTTGACGCTGGTTAGCATTATGAAATTTTCTATTCCGCAACCATTTCAAATAAAATCGGAGTGTGATTCAATGAATAGAGGAATTCAAAAGATTATAGGTGTTTTATTTCATATCGAGGAAGTATATCAATTTTATAGGACAAAAAATCCATGTCTTACAATCAGTCAAATAACTTGTTTGTTGTTTGCGGGGGAAAAGACCCCTTTTCAAGTTATTTTTGATGAAAAATCATCGCCACGCGCTATTACGCCGATGCGGAACTACTTAAAATTGACACGTAGATGGCCCATTATGGCCGGTTGCACTTTTATTGAAACTCCGTCTATTTATTGATTTACGCTGGACTTAAATTTATTTAAGAGGCCTATGCCCCTAGTTCCCGGGTTTGTTGAGGCTAGGAGGTGCCAGTTCATTTTGAAAACTAGTTAAATGGTAGCTTTATTCACCATAGGCCACCTTAGTGATTTAAACGCAGTTTTGGGACTCTGCACTTAAGTTTGAGCCAACTGCCAAAAAACCCCCTATTGGTGCCCATTCATGAAGAGGTGCACCTCTTTGGGCCTCAGCCCTCTCTAGCATTAGAAGGGGCCAACCTCTACGTAACACCATCATTCATCTTCTTGGAGAGAGAGAGAGAGAGAGAGAGAGAGAGAGAGAGAGAGAGAAAGAGTTTGTGGAGAAAGGAAAGAGAGAAGGAGAAGAAGCAAGGTTGTTCAATCCCTGCTTGGTGCCTCCCATTTCTATGTCTTTCACTCTACTCTCAGCCTTTTTCATTTTGTTGTCCATCATTATACACTGCTCACTTTGGAAGGGAGGAGGAAAGGAGAAGAGGCTGATCTGCCTGGTGCCTTCCACTCTAACTTCTTTGTTGGATCTTTGTTGCAAACTGCTTATATTTCATTGCTATTGATTTACTGCTTTGATCTCTAGCATTGTGTTATCACCATTTCTTTTGTTGGATCAAATTTGGTGTTATCTCTTGCTGCCTCTAATGTTGTGGTTGTAGGTTGTGAAGCTTTGAAAACCATTTGCTGCCTCTAACTCTGTGGTTGCAAGTTGTGGAATTGTGGAAAGCTTTGCCACCTTAATTAGAAAGATATGAGGCTTGGAAGATTGTTGTCTCCCTGTCTTACAGTTGTTTGAATCAATTTCTTGTGATTCTATTTGTGATTAATTGTGTTTTTAAGTCTGAGAAGGATTACTTTCTTGAGAGTGTCTTGTTTAGTGTGAAATAGTGCGTGAAATAGTGGTTTTGATTTGCAGCTTGAAAATTATTGCTCTGTAATAGAAACTCTTGAACTGCACCATATGAAAGCTTTTCCATTGTTGGTTACCTTTCTGATCTATTCGTCTACAGAGCTGCTTCCTTCCTTTCTGCCAATGGTGAATGCATTGAAAACATTGCTTTGTTTATAAGGGTGTTGTTGGATGTCCTTGGAAGGCCCACGCCCCTCTCCTGCTTGTCCTGCATTCTCCTATCTACGTTTCCCTGCTATCCCTGATGTGGCTCTCTACCTCCCTGATTTTAGGATCCACTGTGGGTTATTCCCTCCTGCATTCTCCTATCTACGTTTCCCTCCAACCCTGACTCTGCCTGCCTACGGATCTGTCTGTGCTCCCTCTTCTACCCAACGGCTGCCTGGCCCTGCCTAGCCCCGTTCCCTCAGCAACGGCCTGCTGCTCCCTGTTGTTAGCCCGTTGCTGCCAAGCTGTCGTTGAGGCCAATCTGCCCACCCTGCTTAAGTGAAGGAAACCATAGAATTGCGCTTCTCTTGCTGCATGTGGGCCCCTTCATCATCTGCTTGTGTGGTAAATGTGGCCCGCTCTTCCCTGCCTACGTGGAATAAAAAGAGGCCTACCTGTCCAAAAGCCATGTCATCGCCACTATTCCAGCAACCTCACATCGTGGATCGCTCGCATGTGGCCTTCTTCCAATCGGCAGCCAGGGGACCTGACGTGCTCACTACGGTCATTCAAAAATCCTATCAGTCACAGGTCAGGGAGGCCAAACAATTGTTTGAAATCATTGACTAGAAAGGCCTTAAGACCTATGAAATCACTGTTCTAAGAATAAATCATTGTGTGAGATTTGTTGCCAATATTGGGAGATGGGAAATCGATTCAATGCTCGTGCACTCCATTTCCTACCTTTCCTACCTGTGTGGAGGAACCTGTCAGTTGCCCAATTTGCCCTGCCTGTCTGTGCTTTCTGGTTGTCATAGCATGGTCTTGTTATCTCAAAGTTATTTGAAGATATAAGTATTGGGTTAACCTTGTTGTCTAAAAAGTGCCAAAAGCAAAACGACTGTCCCATTTCTGACATTCATGCATTGAAGACGTTTATGCATATTGTTTGTTTTTTTATATGGAGTTGACGGTCCAAGACATAGTGAGTGGACAATATGGAGTTAAAAATTGCATGTATCTTTCTTGTATGCATAACATTGATATCATTGATTCCCTAAAACGACATAAGTCGTAGTGTGACTAGTAATATTTGCACCAAACAAAATGTTATCTGTTGCCCATACGTAGTGTTGGCTTGTAATTGCCATTCTTTAACAAACCCTAAGTCATAAATGGTGAGATTCTAGGGTGCGTTTCTTATATTGACTCCATAGCTCAATTGTCAAGAGGAGTTGGTTTGATTGTTTGCTACATCCGAAGTGGAGTGTAGAGTCTATAGTATCTTCTATCTTGATTCATCCCTCGAATTGTGCCTCATCACATTTTGGGTCCACGGTATTTGATTGAGACTCCAGCTCCTGGTTTGTTATTGAGACTCCAGATCTTCGTGACTCCGAACTTGTGAAACTTTATATCATCTTTATGGTCCAATCACAGACCATATCACCATTAGTAACAAACATTCCTGAAGCCTATGCAAATGGTTTAGATGAAAATTAGGTGCTCATCCAAAATCTAACCCTGTTTAACCTCACTCGTTAAGTGATTTCTAGCTCATACATGAGTCAAGCTTGTACGTCCTATCGGTATCTCAAAAGCTGGAGCTTACACAAGTGATCTTTTGTTCATTTCAGAGTTCCTTAGGCTATCTGAAAATTGTCGGTAGACCATTAGGAATTTGCCTTTGCCAATTGCCATTGAAAGTGTCTGTGATCATGAAAGGCCTTATTTTCGACTCCATGCCCAATGGAGCTTGAGCTGTAATTGTGGTATAGACCGACTTCCGTTAGCTTTTCCTTAGATTGCCAGTCTATTTGGGAGTCGTTTTATAATCCTTCAGTGGTGCGTCTGCCGGCAGGAGCATGAGCTCCTTTCAAATTCTTGTTTATTGTGTGAAAGTGTTTTCAAACGGTCGTTACCGTCCATCTCACATATGCAGATAGACTTCTTGTAACGTCTCTGATGGATCTCTGTATGTGAGCTTTCGGAATCAAAAGATTATTTGTCTTCTGTAGCTTTCGAATATCCTTGAGCCAGGGTGGGTCTCTTCTTCTGCCCCTTGGCCTAGGAGGAGGTGGTGGTCGATGAGGTGGTGGTGGTGGTGGATTTTCCAGACCCGCTCATGAGATTGGTATTCCACCAGTGTAGCCTCGTGTTGTTTGCTTGGTCCACACCATTAATGTCCAATATCGGATCAACACGAGATGAAGGAGAACCCAGAATCAGAAGTCAGATCGAGCGCGTCGAACCGATACTTGAGCTCGACCAAACCGATAGTTAATAGCTGATGGGCACGCGCAAGTAATAGCAGATCGTAGGAAGTTTGTTTCGAGCGCGCTGAATAGATATCGCATGGATGTAGAGAACTGTAAGATCTTTAAGCAAAAAAAATTCAGCGTCGTCCATCAGTATATATAGAGAAAATCCAAAATGATTGCAAACGTGGTGGATTGGATTTCCGAGGTTCGGATTACGATGATAATTACTCTGAAGCTTGTCAATAAAATCAAACTGAATATCCATCTAGTTAGAATTAAAGTAGAATCACTGTGTTACTGTACTGTGGGTCCTATCAGTGGATAAGGATCAGTTGGCCTCGCCACGAGGCAAGTCGACGGGACACGCGTCCCGTCAACGGCACCCTGGGTCATGCATGGGTTGCCTGAGTGAACAACTATATGTACAGTGTAATTTCAATTTGAAAGATACAGTTGCTATGTGAGCTTGATGTGGAGAGTGTTTTCTGTCTGTGTTATTGTGTAGCATGATCTGTGTTCTTGTGCAAAGCAAATTCTAAGTTGGTATCAGAGTCGTACAGGGAGTGTACACAATATAGCATCGCCATTGAAGAGAGCTTCGGGAGAACTGTCTTCTGAGAGTTCAGGGTTTACGGCGGGTTGAAGACGGAAAGAGAAGCATTGGTGCACAGTTTCTAGTTTATAGAGGCTTGCTAAGCTCAACAGAGGGATTATTAGCCTATGCAATAATCAGACAGGGAAAAATTTGGTGAAAAATTGACAATTTTGAAGCCAGCTGAAAATTGAAACCAGGTTTGGGGTTACGATTTTTATACATAACTGGTGATTTCTTCGCTGTTTGTGCACCGTTTTGGATGCCATAAGGACAGGAAGGAAGCTAATCACATTGTCAACCATCCATGGAGAGATTTTGAGGTTTATGTCAGAGATTTGTCTCCAGACAGTTAACCTAGCATATTTGTGGTAAAAAGGTGAAAAAAAGCCACTTTGTCAAGTTGAGCTAAAATCACCGTTTCTCCACGGAATTTCTGAGTGAACACTCTACAGACTTGGAATCAATAGGGCGACCCTGTTCCAGTCCTCAGATTGTGCTCAAATCGATCCACAGGCGAGTTGGATCAAGAAAATTTGAGTGTAGGGAGGCGCGGCCGCAGACAGGGAGATCGCGGGCTGTTCGCGCGTGGAACCAGGGTGAGAGCGTAGCGTTTCGAAGTGGACAGTGTCTACAAGACTCTCCATTGGTGCACAGAAGTGTTCAGATCCATTGGATAGAGGAGTTACAAGATTGACGGCTCAGATTGTGCTACCCAGAAGGGATATCCACAGTTGGATCAGATTCAACCATTGGATGGAGTCTGAAGGGTTGTTGAAGAGGGCCCTGAACAAGTGAAGTGCATTTTAGCCTTCAACTTCATTAAAAATTTTCATACTAAAATTGGAGTTGGGTCCCTTCACAAGTGAAGAGTGAAGTTTCTTCAAGGTAAAGAAACAGTTCAAAAACTAGAAAAGTCCCTATTTTTGGGTCCTTTGCCCGTTTTGACCCAAACGAAAGGCTATAACCTCCAAACGAAGGGCACCCGGACTGTACCTGCAAGTGCAGTACAACAAAACAAAGTGATTGCAGCAGAGAAAGTGTTCTAAGTACGCCAAAAGTGATTTCACCATTCCATTGGGCACGTGATTGGGAGTTGACGATTGAGTGCTTTTCGGAAGGCGACGTCGATTTGGCTTTCAAATTGGTGGAAAAGTGGCAAGTGGCCTGATAAGGGAAAAAGTGCAGGTCATTATTTTTAATTTTTGACATCACTGTTGGCCTTGGCATACTGTTTTTAGCCTACGGCAGAAGTTTCAAGCAGTTTTGCGATGGCAAATATGGGAGAGTCCATTTTGAGTGAAAGTAGCAAATTGGACGGGATTTCTAACTATGCAGTGTGGAAATTCAAAATGAAAAATATATCCAGATGGAGAAAGACGTTGGGAAGTCGTCACAGGTGATGAGAGAAGGCCGCCAAATGAAGCAGGATATCAAAGTGTTTGACAAAAAGATGAGAAAAACTTTGACCTTCATTAACTTGTCAGTGAAGGATCACATCATTACCCACATTTGTGATGCTATTACACCCAGACAGGCATGGGATGTGCTAAAGGAGCAATTCGAGATGTCAAATCCATCAAGAATCATGTTTCTGAATTCAAAGTTGAATAGTGCCCGCATGGAGCAAGGAGAGCACATTCAGACGTACATGACCAGAATCAAGACAATGAGAGATGAACTGCATTCTATTGGTGAGCGCATACGTGATGTGGAGCTGGTGCACAATGCATTGTATGGCATTGCAGAACCCTATCAGATGTTTGTGAGCGGAATAGCATCAAGAGAAATATTGCCAACCTTTGACGAGCTCACAAGAATCTTGATGCAGGAAGAACAACGACGAGAAATGGTGAAAGCTAGACATCAAAATATTGACGATCAGACACTTGCGACACGCCAAAAACAAGGCAAGCAAGGGCAAGAAGAAGTCCAAGCAGCAATTTGCCAAGTCTCAGGAGGACGAGAGATCTTCCAGTAAAACTAAGAAGAAAGACAAGTGCTTCCATTGTGGTAAAAAGAGGCATTGAAAGAGTGAATGTCGCAAATTCCTGGCAGAACAAGGCAAGGGAAAACCAAAACAAGCAGGTAACCTTGTCAATGAGGGTGAGATTGAAGACTCTAGCATCTTCATATCTGCATTGTCATCTAATCAAGATGATCAAGCATGGTATATTGACTCGGGAGCCACAAGACACATGACAGGTAACAAGAATTGGTTCAATAGTTTGAAGATGTTGGATAATGGAACATCTGTTTCACAAGCAAATGGTGAGGTGTGCAAGATCAAGGGGATAGGCACTGTTTCAATCCAACTACCTGATGGCAAAAGTAGGATGATCAGGGAGGTACTTTATGTACCAGATTTGAAGAAAAATCCACTTTCTGTTGGAGTCATTATTGATCAAAAGTTGAAAGTAGAATTCGCCCATGATCATTGCTTTGTGAAGGATGATTGTAGATGGAGTAAGAGAGCCCAATACAAAATTGTACAAGTTGAATGCTACAATTAAGGGGCAACACAGACTTGTATCGTCCATTCCATTGCAAACTGAGTTGTGGCATAAGAGGCTTGGTCACTTGAACTTGGGAAGTCTCAGTTTGATGAGAAAATTAGAGATGGTAACAGGATTGCCTACCATAGAAGATCACTTGAAATCGATGTGCCAATCATGTGTATATGGGAAGCAGCATCGAAAGAAGTTCAATAAAAGGGGTGTTGCAAGAGCAAAGAACATCCTAGATCTAATCCACACAGACTTATGTGGGCCTATGAGGACCATGTCCTTAGGTAAAGCCTTCTATTTCATGACCTTTATTGATGATATGCCACGTAAGACGTGGATCTACTTCTTGAAGAATAAATCAGATGCATTTGATAACTTCAAGAGCTTCAAACCATTGGTCGAAAATCAGACAGGTAGGAAGATCAAAGTCCTAAGATCAGATAGTGGAGGTGAGTACAAGTCTAATGACTTCAATGATCTTGTGATCAATGTGGGATTAAAAGACAATTTATGCAAGCTCATATTCCTACACTCAATGGTGTAGCTGAGCGCAAGAATTGTACGATTGTAGAAAGTGCCAGATCTATGCTAGCCGAGATGAAACTACTAAAAGCTTTTTGGTCAGAAGCATGTAGCACGGTAGTCTATCTTCAAATAGAAGTCCTACCATTGCCATACCAAAGATAACACCTAAGGAAGCATTCACGAAGAAGAAGCCAAAGGTGAACCACTTGCAAATCTTTGGATGTAAGGCCTTTGTACACATTCCTAAGGAAGAGAGACGTAAACTTGATGTAAAAGCTATCAAGTGCATATTCCTAGGATATGATGATTGTGTGAAGGGCTACAGATGCTTTGCTCCAGTGGAAAACAAAATCCATATAAGCCGTGATGTTATCTTTGATGAATCCAAGATGTATGAAGACGAGGATGCTGAGAAGATAGACACATCCATTGGGAAAGATGGTATAGTGAGGATACCACTTGATGATGATCCATTCACTGACCTTCCGAGTGATGAACATGAGGATACATCTCAAGATACTACTACTCAACCTCAAGAGACAGGTTGGAGAGGTAGGGATGAACCTTTTGGTGCAAGAAGGATTGAAGTTGCAGGTGACAAATTCAAGGAGAAGGATGTACTATGGGATACATTTTCACCAAGAAGCCGATCACCTGACAAGAAGCTCCCTAAGTGGTTTGAGAGATTGTTGGAGAGCTGCGACATAGATGACTTTCCAGGATCATCTAGCTAGGGAGAGCTATGAAGATCAACAAGAGAGAAGACACTACCTGAAAAGTATGAAGCAAATTATGCTCTCTTATCTAGCATTATTCAAAGCAAAGAACCTTCGACTTGTGGTGAAGCGAAGGATGATGACATTTGGGTCAAGGCCATGGGAGAGGAGATGGAGTCAATTGATAAACATAGCACATGGGACTTAGTAGAACCACCAGTTGGCAAGAATTTCATTGGTTGCAAATGGGTATATAGGACTAAGTACCATGCAGATGGAAGTATAGCAAAGCACAAGGCAAGATTGGTAATCAAAGGGTACGCACAAAATAAAGGCATCGACTATGAGGAGATCTTTGCGCCGGCTTGTAAGTGGAATACTCTACGTCTACTTGTTGCTTTAGCTTCACATTTTGGTTGGCCTTTGCATCAGATGGATGTGAAATCTACTTTTCTAAATGGTGAGTTAGAAGAAGAAGTGTTCATGGATCAACCTGAAGGCTTTGTAGCGAAGGGACAGGAAAATAAAGTATGTCGCTTGAAGAAAGCGCTTTATGGTCTTAAACAAGCACCACGTGCATGATATAGCAAGATTGATGCCTACTTTCATTCAAAGGGGATGGTGAGAACACATTCTGATCCAAATCTATATGTCTTATGCTTTGATGGTATGGTTGTTTTGATTTCTCTTTATGTTGATGACTTGATTATTACGGGAAATAATCAAGAGATGATAGACATGATCAAGAAAGATCTCATGGAATAATTCGAGATGACAGATCTCAGCCTGATGCATTACTGCCTTGGAGTAGAAGTGTGGCAAAAAGGACATGAATTGGGTTTAACACAGGTGAAGTATGTCAAAAAGTTGCTGCACAGGTTTAGGTTGCAGGATTGCAAACCAGTAAACACTCCTATTGAACCAAGTAAAAAGCTTTCTAAACTTGATGAGTCACAGTCATTTGATGCTACGCTGTATAGACAGTTAGTAGGGAGCTTGATTTACCTTACCATGACTAGACCAGATATATGCTATGTTGTTGGCATTGTAAGTAAGTTTATGGCAACACCTACGGAAACGCATTGGAAGGCAGCTAAACGCATTTTGCATTATGTGAAATTCACTTCAGAGTATGGCTTGATTTACATGAAGCATGATGGTTTACCTTAGTTGTGTGGCTATGTGGATGCGGATTGGGGAGGTGACTATGATGATCGTAAATCCACCACAAGGTATGTATTCCAGTTTTGTGGTAGTTGCTTTTGTGAAAGTACTGTACTTTAGGACCATAAATGGATCTACAAAAGATCCACAAGAGTGATTGGATGCTTGCTTAACAATCTATCAAAAAACTAGACACAAAAAAGTTGATCTAGATTGGCAATTTGACAAACAACAAGCACTAACAATCAAAAGCATTGATAAACATTGAAATCCGAGCCCACACATGTGTACTACAGGCTGTAGTATGGCCTTCAACCTGAGAAACAAGTAGAAATTAATTTGGTCTCATTTGGATCACAAAAACTCAATGTACGTAGTGAACTAGCTTGAGATTGCCAATGAGCTCCAAAAATTTTCTATCTTCTCACTATGGAGAGAGGGAATACATAGCAAATTCGACTTCCTTCTTGAAGTTAGGTGGATTTCCAGCATGTAATAAGGAAGTTAACTCACTCTCCTTGACCTAAAATGAAACCCTAGTCTATTTCCTAGAGTTATGCTTGGTAGGTAGCTAGTTGGTCAAATTTTCACCTTAAACTTCGGTGTAGGTCCTATAAAGTAGGGATGACCACCAAATAGACATGACCAACTCTCTTGACTTGACCTAACCTACATTAGGATGGGTTTTCCATGTGGCATCATGGCCTCACATGTGTGGGACCCACTTGTGTACACAATTTACACTATTCTACATGGTTTTTGATCAAGCTAGATATGCCAATTTTTGGCAATTCTGCACACTCCTCAAATTTAGCTTGATCTATTTACAACTCTCTTGATAGATGAATGAAAGCTTTTAGAAGTGTCTAAAAAATCCAGCTACAAACAAGGAACTTTTGAGACTCCAATAGAGAATGATGTCCATGAAGGATCTTTCACCACCTCTTAGAGAATCCCTTACAAGATGTTCCATAAATGTGTCTATATACATGTAGCACACTTCAAAACTAAACATCATGCCAAGCCATGGATTCCAAGGCATTTTGTGCACTTGAAGATACATCAATTAAAATATTAAGTGCATAAATAATGTTGCCAAAGACAACTTGCCTTGCTTGATCCATTGATTGAGCCTAGATGGCTCCATCTTGATACTCAAGGTTTTCCTTGGAGTCCTCGGGTCTTGAGCTTGATCCTCCACTTGACTTGACTCCAAAACATCAATGAATTGAATAATGTGTTGATCCAAAGGTGCTTTTTCAAGTTTACAAATCTTCCACTCTTGAAAGATCACATTTCCACCATTGACAAATTCTTTGGTTGAAAAAAAATAGATTCTACAATCTCTACTTGAAGAGCAAAGCACTACCATTATTCCTATCATTGAAATAGGATAATCTTTGGTCCTTACATTGGAATGATCATGCACAAAGCATGTGGACACAAACATTTCCAAAGCAAATGATGTTTCATCTTTTATGACTCTATTCAAACTATTACAAAAATAGTTATCCAATGAAATTGCTTTATCAACAACAAATGTAGATTTCAAAGCATCCCATTTCATTGTCTTGTCATACAAAGTAATAAACACCATGGATCTTAAAGGTAAGAAACAAGTCACCTCATGTCTACTAATACTTTCCAAAAAGTATTCAAAGATAGTAGACTCTCCAATGCTCACCACCCTTGCAAGATGCACACTTGAATGGACAATTTGCATGCAATTTGATGACTCGGCCATTGTCATTGAGGACTCCCTTGGAACTCTCATGCTTTGAGGCTGATCCTCAAGATCTTCCTCCTTTTGATGCTCCTCCTCAATGCAAGCAAGATCACACTTTGCCAAGATCTCCTCTTGAGTGATCTCCTCCTTCGCCAAGCTCATTCTTTCAAAAGCAACACTAGCTTCCAACTTAAACAATCTTCCATGTTTAAATCCCTTTGCAATACAAACATCATTCTTCAAGATGAAGCAAACACCATGCTTAAAGTAGACATCCAAACCACTTTCTAAGAGTAGACCAACACTAAGCATATTCTTGGTGATTGATGGTACATAAAGGACATTTTCTAGATCCATTCATTTTGAGGATTCTAGACACAAAGAGATGGTGCCAACACCATCTATCCTACACTCTTCATCATTTGCAGTAAAGACGAACTTTTTAGCATCATTGAATGAGTGTAAGGTTGAGAAAAAGTCCTTTTCACAAGACATGTGGGAGCTAGCCCCACTGTCAATCCACCAATTGTCTCTTGAATTGCTATTGCTTGTTGGTGAGGATGTAGATGCCATCAAGAATACATCTACTTCATCCTCCTCCTCCTCCTTTGCAAGGTTTCCTTGTTTGTCCTCCTCTACTTGTGCTCTTAGCCTCTTGTAGCATTTAGATGCATAATGCCCCTTCTTTCCACAAAAGAAGCATTTTTGCTTTGACTTGTCCTTTGAGTTTGATGCATCATCCTCTTCTTTGGCCTCCTTTGGATGCTTCTTCTTTCCATTGGTCTTCTTTTTGCCCTTGAATGAGAAATTGGCTTTCTCATCACCATCCTGCAAAGACAAGGAACTCATCCTAGATTTTGCATGGAGCATCCTACACTCTTCAGCCACTAATACACTGTGAAGTTTTTCTATAGTTGGCAAAGCGTCTTGGATGGCAAAACTTTGGACCAAATTTGCAAAGTCATCTCCTAGACCATTAAGGACAATTTGTACAAGCTCTCCATCATGAATCTTCTCTCCAATGGAAGCCAACTCCCTATTTAGAGACTTGATTCTGAGTACATAATCCTGTGCACTCTCCTCACTTCTTCTCATGCTTTGCAAAATTTGATTTCTAAGCATAAGAACTCTAGAAGTGTTGCTAGACTCATAGATTGATTTTAAAGACTCCCAAGCCTCTTTAGCACTAGTACATGCTGATACTTCTCTCAACAAATCATTGCTCACATTCATCTTCACACAATGAAGTGCAAGCCTGGATCTCTTCTTGTATCTAGCTAACTCTTGTGCACCTAAAGGTTCATCTTCATCTTCAATCAAGAACTCATAAAGGTCTTGGAGCACTAAGAGTGACTCCATTCTAACCTTCCAAATAGCATAATTTGTAGAATTCAACCTCTCACTAGCTTCTAGAAGGTATGCTCCAGCAGATGCCATCTTACTAGTGACTTCTACAAACAAGAAATAGATTTGATTGACTTGAAACTCACAAAGGTCTCACACTTGTAGTGTTTCACTAAAATTTGATTTCTAATCCAACAAATGGACTTATAATCACAGTTCTATCACTCCCTCACAAAGCTGGAATTCAGATGAAGTGAAAACTACTTTCAAACAAATCTTGCCAAGAAATGGATTTGATTGTCTCTAGAAACTCACTAAGGTCTCTCTCTTGTAGTTTTTCACTCAAATTAGATCTCTAATCCAACAAATGGACTTATAATCTCAGTTCTAGCACTCCCTCACAAAGTTGGAATGAAGATAAGATGATGTGAAATCTACTTACAATCAAATCTTGCCAAATTTGGCTATTTCTGGACAAAAAAATGACTTAATCTCTTTCTTCCTTCTTGGTGTACTTTCAAGACCTGTTTTTAACCTTAATAGGACTTGAAATCAGCCTAGATTAATTAGATTCCATGAAACAAATTCAAATCTAATCAATGGCAAATGATCTTGGTAGATTATCCTAGGATCTCCACCAAAAATTACACCAATAGCTCACAAATTGAATTTTTTTGGATCAAATGAATACCATGCATTAAATGCAGGTTCAGAGGTGCCCACACATGTGGACAGTACGGATTTGGACCCCTACCAAGTTTGGGATCAAATCTCCTCACCAAAATCAAGATTCTAGCTTGCCCTCTCAATACTAGCTTTTAGCACCAAAACTTGCTAAAAATGGATTTGCATTAGATCAATGGCTTATGCTCTTGTACTTGGCTCTGATACCATGTGAAAGTACTGTACTTTAGGACCATAAATGGATCTACAAAAGATCCACAAGAGTGATTGGATGCTTGCTTAACAATCTATCAAAAAACTAGACACAAAAAAGTTGATCTAGATTGGCAATTTGACAAACAACAAGCGCTAACAATCAAAAGCATTGATAAACATTGAAATCCGATCCCACACGTGTGTACTACAGGCTGTAGTACGGCCTTCAACCTGAGAAACAAGTAGAAATTGATTTGGTCTCATTTGGATCACAAAAACTCAATGTACATAGTGAACTAGCTTGAGATTGCCAATGAGCTCCAAAAATTTTCTATCTTCTCACTATGGAGAGAGGGAATACATAGCAAATTCGACTTCCTTATTGAAGTTAGGTGGATTTCCAGCATGTAATAAGGAAGTTAACTCACTCTCCTTGACCTAAAATGAAACCCTAGTCTATTTCCTAGAGTTATGCTTGGTAGGTAGCTAGTTGGTCAAATTTTCACCTTAAACTTAGGTGTAGGTCCTATAAAGTAGGGATGACCACCAAATAGACATGACCAACTCTCTTGACTTGACCTAACCTACATTAGGATGGGTTTCCCATGTGTCATCATGGCCTCACATGTGTGGGACCCACTTGTGTACACAATTTACACTATTCTACATGGTTTTTGATCAAGCTAGATTTGCCAATTTTTGGCAATTCTTCACAGCTTTTTCTGGTCTAGTAAGAAGCAAAGTACAATTGCTCTTTCCACCACAGAAGCAGAGTATAAGGCAATGTGTAGTGCAGCACATGAAGCTATATGGTTGAGACAAATCTTGGAAGAAATTGGCATGAGGCAGAAAAATCCCACGACTTTACATAGCGACAGTCAGAGTGGCATTCAGCTAGCAATAAATCCAGTGTTCCATGCGAAAACTAAACACATTGAGATTCAGTATCACTTTATACGTGAGAGACTGCTGAGTCGTGAAATTCATGTTGTTCATTGTAGCACAGAAGAACAACTAGCTGATATTTTCACTAAGCCACTTACTGGAGAAAAGTTTGATAAGTTTAGATCAAAGCTTTCTGTACTTAAAGTTTGTTGCTTTAAAGCTATGTATATGACTGTATAAAAAGTAGACTCTACTTTAAGGGAGAGAGTTAGAATTAAAGTAGAATCAATGTGTTACTGTACTGTAGGTCGTATCAGTGGATAAGGATCAGTTGGCCTCGCCACGAGGCAAGTCGACGGGACACGCGTCCCACCAACGGCAACCTGGGTCACGCATGGATTGCCTGAGTGAACAACTATATGTATAGTGTAATTTCATTTTGAAAAATACAGTTGCTATGTGAGCTTGCTGTGGAGAGTGTTTTCTATTTGTGTTACTGTGTAGCATGATCTGTGTTCTTGTGCAAAGCAAATTCTAAGTCATCTATCATCAAAATGATTAGTCGATATTGAATAGACCAGAATTAATTTCAACTAAAGTATGGTCACATCTACAATTAAAGCTACAAAAGTATGGTCACATCTACAATTTATTGCTGAAATTGACAAGGTTAAGTTATAAATATTTGAGATTTTTTATATCCAATCATTATGATTTTCGAAAATTCCAAAAGCCAATATCTCATCCAATAGCTAATCGATGCGCATATACAGCATGTGAAAACCAGAGGTGTTATTCTCACGCGCTGAACCGATATTGGACGGAATATGAATGATCAAAGCTTGACTCGAAAGATTCTGCATAATTTTGGACAGTATGAAGAGTCTTCCGAATCAAGCTTTGATCATGCATAATGAGGTCCAATAATCTTCAAAATTTCAAAAATATTTTCGTTCCTGCAATAATGATTCGACGCGCGCAGTCCAAATGGAGAATAACCATCTTTTGCTAGGCGCGCTGATCCGATATCTGATACGTAGAAAAATTATATTGGAGCGCACTATGAACGAGTAATGAAAATGTTCTGAATGAACATTATCTCAAAAAAAAAAATCTCGTCTTTACGGTGCTTAAATAGGACAAGAGATTGTAATAATTCTCCTCGTACACGTTTTTCAATGTTGTCTATTTATCATTTATTTATTATTTGTTTAGTGATTATTCGAAGAGGATACTGATTGAATATTTAATGTATTCCGGCGTAGGTACAGATTCTAGGGTCAGGGCTAATGATGATTCGTTGAATCTAGTGATAGACTAGTTAATGTATTCCGGCGTAGGTACAAATTTGTCTCACTGTGATTGGTGGATAAATATAGGCTGTGTTTCTCAATTTGTTATTTGAGAAATGTATGACTGTGATTAATAGGAATTGGCTATAAATATGGACACCACTTGCCATATTTCGATTCCGTGATCTTTTATTTTAAACTCAGTAGTATTTTTGTTTTGTTTCTATCTCGCGATATCGAATCGACGTGCGCCTTCCCAAACAGTGCATGGTCGGATTCTTCAGGCACACTGAATCGATATCAACCATTTCTGTCATGTGCTCGCGGCAAATCTCAATCTCGTCCTCACGATATCGGATCAACACACGCACTCTTGTTCATTTCTCTACCGATATCATTCTGTCGCGTTGAACCGATATTAGGTTCAATATGGCTAGTTCTTCCATGTCCTCAGATAACAAACTTCTAGATTTTTTTAATGCCAGTGGCATTCCATCTGAGAAATGAGAGTATTTTGCTAGTATTTTTTTTGCTCCCTTCAATATCGATAAGCTAGTTTATGAGAATTGTTATAATCTAATTTCTCATCTTGATAATTTTTCTCAGATTATTAGTACTCCTGTTTCGAATATAAATAGTTTTTGTTTCGTTCATTTTCAAGACCTTGTGCATTCCCAGCCATCTTCTAAGCATAAACACAATAGAAAGTACTCTAACCTGTATGACCATTTCAAAAGAAATATATATTGTGATATAAACAAAAGAATATGTTGTCTTCTTATCAAAGGAATGGCATTTTTCTTTTACATATTTGCTGAAATTCCAGATGATGAGTCTGTTGAATCTTCAACTGTTCCATTGATCAAAGCATTTTCACCTGCTCCAGTTGATGTAGATGATGCACTAATATAAGGGTTGAAGCTAAAGCATCTATGGCTTCAGATTATCAAAAAACTCTCCCTCGTTCTATAATTCTCTCTAATTCTCTTCCATTTACATCTCTTGTTAATCAATTAACTCTACTCGATGTTCCTTATATTTTATAAATAATGAAAGTTATATTTTATTTAATGATGTAGAAGATGTTTTGAATTTGAGAGAGGATAAAATCCTCTCAATTTTTGCTCAAAATTTATCTGAATTTTCTGACATTGTTGAATACTCATATGATGACCTTGAAAGTGAGATAGATTATGAGAAAGATGGCAATTGGAAATCTGGCAATGAGGCCTTGGAAGCCATGATTGAAAGATCTAAAGCCTATGAAAAAAAATTGCCTACAGAGGAGGAATTTTTGGAGTTCCAAAAAAAATATCCCCCGAGGCCTAGATATATCCCCTCCGGAAATGTAGAGGCCATTGGAAGCCATGACATTAGCAAAGAAAACGTCATTAATTACGATGATTATGATCTGGTGCGTAGATATTATATTGGTATTGATATTGTTTAGTTTTCTTATTGCGTTTGCAGAGTTATGTATAATTCTAAATTTCTTTTCTTTTCTCATTTACAAGATGCTATTGAAATAGATGCCTTTGGTATGAGACATGGAGGCATCCATGGTGTATCAGTTGGGAGAAAAAATGTGTCTCTATCTCAAAATAATGAGATTTGTGTATATCATTCATCTTTTAATCCATATGCAACCACTGTCATTATGGCCATCAAATCATTATCAGTTTGTTTAAGAGGCCATAAGTACGCAAGAGGAACATATGAAATAACTTTTGTGAAAAGAGATTTGGCTATTAAGATATTGGGTTATACTCCCAATAAGACTACAAAAGATCATCTGCAATGGCCCTTTATTCGGGTTACATTGATATGAGCAAGAGGAAAAATTTAGAATTTTTGGATCCTTATGAAAGGAGATTATTCCTTCATTACAATGCCATCTGTCTGAATCTTGAAGAGGATGATGATGATAATTAAACAATTTTCTATAATAGATTTTTGATATATTACAAGGATCTCTATTTTGTTATGAATTTGAATGCCTTCCGAAATATCGTAATACTTGGCAAATTTTTAGCTTGATATCTAAATTGTGCTCTTCTTCTAAACATTTATTTTTTGAATTGTGTCCTCCATGATCTGTTGCTCTATGAAATGCTCTCCTTGCTTGCCAATGAGATTTTTCCATGCCTTGTGATGACCAGATACTTAAGTTCCCATATTCCTTTGCAAAATAAGTTGCATGATGAAGAAGGATGTGGTGCAAACAATAGTTTTGATTAGTTACTGTGATGCCACGCAAATGTCAAAAATTGAATATCATTATAAATATGGCATGATATACTCGAAAATGAAGATATGAGCTGGTTAAGTATAAATCATGAAGAGGCCTAAGTCATTTTCCGAGAATATATCTCCTAGGTACTTGCCTTATAAATTAAGAGCTATACCTTTAATAGGAAAAGACATTGCCTTGGATAACCCTTAACTAGGTCGTCCATACGAAACGACTAGTTATGAAAAGACATGTTAAACTAGATTAAGTATACCTCTTATGGCATAGTTGAACGTATTTTCAATTTAATTCTTAACTAGACCCTTTCGCGGGAGCGACGCACCTATTGTTTAAGAGGTGTGTTTGTTCGCCCCGTAGAACATATATTGATCTCACACTTCAGTCTCGATCATCGAGAGAGAAGAGTTTATGCTTATGTAAGAGATTGAAGAAGTGAATAGAGTTCTGTGAGTTATTCTCCCTTATCTCTGTTCTTCGCACTGCTGAGTGTGACTGATCTTGAGTCTGCTAACAATCTCTAACGCATTTCATGAATTACTCTCTGATCAGACAGACGCTCTAGTGCATTACAATTGTTTGTTGTGTTTCCATAAAGCATGCTCTAAAGAACCGTCTTAAAATCATCTTATTCATCTGTCACAAATAATTTCTTTTCGACACTTGAATAATGACTATCTTTGTGCAGTCTAGCACGATCATTGAATTAAGTTGTATGTATACAAATGAGATGACAGTCCTTGTCTGAAAAATTGAGTCTCTGATCTGTTTTCCTGACTAGCATTGACATAAATTTCTAACGTGCTCTAAAACTATTCGTGCTCTTTAGCCATTAAGTTGGGCTTTAGTTGTTGAGGACTATTGTCTAGGAACGAATAGTTCGTGAACTCGATTAATTAATTGTCTGCGTAGTCGCAAATACATCAAACAATTCTCGATTCTCTGTTGACACCTTAGTCAGCCATAGTGTAGTCTGCTGTACTACTCTGATAACATTTCATTTGTAGAACGTGCTTCCTTCAATTCGATAGAGGCTAGATTGTTTTTCTGAATTCATTAACATTACCCATTCCAAATATAAGTAATACTGGTTATTTTTTAATGTCTGTCGACAACCAGAATAACATTCGAAACCACCTGCCATAATTACACCAAAAACATAACTTTCTAACGTTGTCCTTTGTGGGAACGATACTTTTCACTACAAAATCTATATTAACCCTGTTGGTATAGCATAACATGTACCAATTTTTGGCACCGTTGCTGGGGATAGTTTAGGAAAGTTATAAGAAATCTGACACATCCATTTCCATCTCTAATGTATGTCAGATAGAGAATCAAGATTAGAAAGATACCGGAAGCTTAGAGAGGAGTTTTTACGAAGACAGAGTGAAAGTACTAGTCGTAGAAATCTAGACGAAATCACTGCTCAGTTACTTGAGCTCCTAATTAGCTTCGGTATGGAGGGTCCTGCTGCACACTTCACTTCTATCTCTAAAATTAAATATGATTATTTTAAAGGGACAAGTTCCAATGATGCAGATAGCTATGTCTCACAATTTGAGTCAATAGCCAATGCGAATAACGAGGAAACTGACGTAGACAAACTACAAATTTTCTTTGGTCTGCTAAGAAAGCAGGCGCGTATCTGGTATAGCCAGGTAGAACCAGGCTGTGTAGAAACCTGGTACCTGTTGAAAGATGCGTTTTTGAACCAGTTCAGAGAGATAGGCTACAAAACTAGAATTCTTGGATGACTGAACAATGTTCAGAAGAAGAGTAAAGAATCTCTTTGCAAATATAAACGTAAAGTTAAAAACCTCATAGGAAAATTAACCGGTGTATATCTTGTGGATATGCAAATTGAATGGTTTTTGATTGGTCTACCACCAAAGATTGATCGATACTGCAGACAAGGGGACATAAACTCCTTAGCAGCTGTTATAACTAGTGCAAAAAATTTTGAGACTTCAAAATTAGTGCGAAAGCGGCGATCAACGAGGAAATCTTGAAAGTCTAAGACTGATTCCAATGACAGTGATGATGATTTAGATTCAGATTCCAGTAGTAGCTCTTCAAGCTTGAAATCTGAAAGTAGCGATTCATCGAAATCAGATGCTGACAAAGGAGAGAAAAAGAATAAACGACGAACTAAACGAAAGGATGACACGAAAGTTGTCGAGGATAAGTCGTCAACTTCCAAAGTGGAAAAGCTTTGGAAAAGTAATATGGCTAACCTTAATAAAAAATTTAATGACTTGAAAGTGCATATCTCAGAAGTTGCAGATAAAAGACCAAAGGCGTCTTCTTCTAACTCATGAATGTGGTGTACAAAATGTGGAACATCTGGACACACCAAGGAAGACTGCACCACTGTTAATGTCAAATACATTGAAGATCACGCCCATGAGGTACTTTTTATTTTTTAGAATGATGCGACTACTAACTATGTACAGGGTACTGCAGCATCAGCCCAGCAAGACAGACCCAAATTTGCACCAAGAAGACATAATCCTCCTGAATTTGTTGGACCAGTGAAGTCTCAAACCTCAAATAAACCAGTTTCGGACAACTGCTACAACTGTGGAGAGCCGAGGCATTTTTCTCCTGACTGTCCTCAACCACGGAAGCCAATTGGTTACGTACCATTATGTTCGAATTGCAGAGAACCTGGTCACAAGTATTCTGACTGTCCTCAGCAGCAAAAGCCGCAACCCAAATATCAGTATGTAGCAACACCAGCTACTGCAGACACGAAAGCGAAAGCTGCGACAGATGTTGTTGTATAGAGAATTGACGTTATTGAAGAAAAATTGGAAAAGACTGAAGATCAATCCTGGCCAAGTGACATGGAAAAGATTTTTAAAGTCACGACAATAAGCAAAAGCTCCTCAAAACCTGATCAAAAATCTTCAACAAAGCACAAAAAATCCTCGAAGACAAAATTTTCTAGCAAGACGACGAACAAATCCACGACTAAAGAAGATCTCAAGGATGACCCTGACTATGACCATGATGCTGCGAAGTTATTTGCAAAAGATATCTCGGCATAAGCAAAGGAAATCATCAACGCTGGACTAAAGACTGCTCCTGCAGAGAAGATGGTCACTTTCGAGGAAGAAGACGAAGAAATCGCGAAGACGAAATTGTCTAGTGCTGTTATTGATAAACCAACCTCAAAATCAAATTTACAGAAAGCAGCTGAAAGGCCTTTCCGTGCCTAAGAAGAAGAAGAAAATTTCTCTGCCAGATGCTGGTGTTTTGTCCATTGATTTAGGTGATCTCAGTGCACCTGAAATTGATGTTACTATTGTAGGATGCCTGATTGAAAAAGTGCCAATTGACTATGGTTCCAGTGTAATATAATAACAGAAGACACAGCTCATGCTCTGGGGCTGACTGACATTCAACCAACACAACGAAACATCAAGTTAGTTGATTCGACACAACGAAAACCTGTTGGTGAGTTGAAGGATGTCACTGTCTACATTCAAGCCAAGCCATTTACCATGAATTTCATTGTTATCAAACCACTCGGTTTGTCATCCTATTCTGTGCTGATTGGATGACCTTCGCTTTATCAATCAAATGCTAGTATACATTGGAAATCCAGAGTTCTAAGATTTCAGACTAGTGAGACCAATAACCGAGGTAAGCCAAAAGAACAAATCATAACCTGGAGTTGTGACAAATATGAAGGTGAAACTCCTTTGTCCGACACCAGTTTTACATCAGAAGAATCTTTGTATGTCTTGAATATTTTCTCCTATAAATCTAATATTGAAGTGCAGTACTTTGAATGTTATGAGAATGTTGATGACGAAGAATTCTTCGATGCCTGCAACGATGAAGTTGATGTTTCCTATGAAGAAATTAACGTTGCAGACACAAACTCGAAAGAGTTTGACAATTCGAGTGACGAATCTGAACACGAATTTAGTAACAAGAACCAAGTTGACAACAAGAAAACATCTATGGAGTCAACCATGCGCAAAATTCATGGCCATACCAAGGCCATTATGACTGAAGGTATCATCTTACCAGATTCTACTGAACTGATTGAACTTGCACCTGGCAGATTTGTGCATGTTTCAATGTAACTTGAAGAATTTGAGTTGGTGAAATTCACTGAACTATTAAAGGAGTATCAAGATGCTTTTGCCTGGTCGCTCAACGATTTGAAGGGTATACCTGCAGAATTCGGAGAGCACCGAATTGATCTGAAGGAAGATGTTGTACCTGTTCGACAAAGACAGTATTGTCTCAATCCTAAATACTCTCTAATGGTCAAGGACGAACTTAACAAACACCTTAAGGCAGGTATAATCTATCCCGTCTTAAGTAGTGAATGGGTTTCACCCATTGTTGTCATCCTAAAGAAGAAGCCTGACAAAATACAAATATGCCAGGACTCAATGCTGCCACCAGGAAGGGCCATCATCCTTTGTCTTTTACTGATTCCATCCTAGATCAGGTTGCTGGTCAAGAGCGTTATAGTTTCTGTGATGGCTTTTCTGGATATAATCAGGTGGGAGTGTGAAAAGAGGATCGCTCAAAGACCACATTCACGACGGATTGGGGCACTTATGCCTACAACAAAATGCCCTTTGGTCTTTGTAACTCTCCAACGACTTTTTAGCGAATCATGATGTTAATTTGCACTGCCTTCTTGAGAACTTTATTGATGATTTTTGTGTGTACAGTGATATAAAGACACACCTACAGAAGCTGAAATTAACATTGCAACGGTGTCGAGATACTTGTTTATCTCTTCATCCAGAGAAATGTTTTTTTGGTATGAAAGGAAGAATATTGCTCGGACACAGAATATCTAACAGAGGAATAGAAGTCAACAAAGATAAAGTCGAGCTTATAAAGAACCTCCTAATACCAACTAATTTGCATGAACTAAGAGCTTTCTTAGGACATGTTGGCTATTACAGGAGATTTATTCAAAATCATGTTTCTATTGCTGCCTCTCTTACACATCTACTGAAGAAACAAGTGGAATACTTGTGCATGAATGAACAGTAGAAAGCATTTGAAGATCTTAAGCAAAGGTTGATCAATGCTCCTATTCTGAGACCACCCAATTGGGCTATTTTATTTCACATTATGTGGATGTTTCTACATTTGCTATTGGCGTCTGTCTAAGCCAGAAGGACAACCAGAAGAAGGACCATCCCATCTACTATGCGAGTCAACAGCTCAGTGCATCAGAGAAAAATTATTCGGCTACGGAAAGGGAAGCACTTGGCATGATTTTCACTGTTAGAAAATTTCGACATTATTTGCTGGGATATGCATTTATTTTTCATGTGGATCATTATGCTCTTAACTATCTTGTAAATAAACCAGATCTATCAAGACGAATTGCTCGATGGGTTCTACTTCTGCAAGAATTCACTTATCAAGTAGAGCTTCGTCAAGGAAAGTATCATACAAATGCTGATTATCTATCGCGACTCAGCACTGGAAAAATTGAAGATCCTATCAATGATGATTTTCTAGACAAATATTTATTCGAGATTTCATCTACAAATTTGCTATATTCTAATATCATTACTTATCTCAAGGATCAGATATATCCGAATGGTTATGATTTGGAGCAAAAGATAGTTTTTCAATATAAAGTAGCACCTTATAAAATTATTAACAATGTTCTGTACAAGCTTGGTGCAGATCATCAGCTTCGAAGGTGTCTCGAATCCAAAGACATTAAAAAGGTCGTCAAAGCCTTACACTCAGAAGATGTTGGTGGACATTTTGCTTTAAAGAACACAGTTAATAAGATATTGACTGCCAAGTATTGGTGGCCAACAAAGTTTAAGAATGTATCAAACTTTATTCATTCGAAAAGTGGGGGATTGACTTTGTCGGTCCAATTAAATATGTTACTCAACATACGAAATGTCGATATATTCCAGTTGCAATGGGTTATGCTACAAAGAATGTGGAAGCAGAGGCAATTATTGCTACAAAAAGAAATGATGCAAAAACTGTCGCGACGTTCTTATTCAAAAGTATTATCACTAGATATGGTTGTCCACTCGAACTAGTAAGTGACCGAGGTACACATTTTTTAAATGACACTATACGGTTGCTGACAACTTATTTCCTCATCAAATATAGAAAAACTACACCGTATAATCCAAAAGAAAATGGGTTGACAGAAAGAGCTCATGGAATTTAATGTAAGATCCTGACTAAAATTAGCACACGCAACGGATTGGGATTAGAAACTACCATCAGTGCTTTGGGCTTATCGTAATATAGAGAAAATCACGACGAAACAGACACCATATTATCTGACATATGGTATGCATCCTATTCTGCCAATTGAATTTGAGGTCAAAACTTTTTTGTATCCAAGCTCAACGAACAAATGCAGAATGTATAAACGAAAGGTTGACTAATATTGAAGAACTAGCTGAAGCTCGTGAGTCTTCACAAAAATTCACGAAGGAAATCCAAAAACAAAGAAAGAAGAAATATGATAGTCATATAAAAAAGTGTGATCTTAAAGCTGATGATTATGCGCTAATATATGACAGTCGCCATCAAAAGTTCCCAGGAAAACTCCATATGCGATGGCTTGGACCTTTTAAAGTCATAGAGGTGTTTGACAATGGTTCTGTGCAACTTCAATCACTTGAAGGAGAATTGTTACCTACACGTATTAATAGGTCCACACTAAAAAAATACTACCTTTGTCCAAATTTTTTTTATTTATTTTTATTCTTATTATTTTCTAGTATTTTTCTGGAATCAATCGCGAATTTTTCTCTATCTTTTCTGATAATGTTCGCGACTTTTTTTTTGTTTTCTAGAAAATTTTCTAGAAATTTTCGTGAACTTTTCTACCACTGTTTAACATTTGTTCAAACTGGTTTGTGAATTTTTCGAGAATTTTTCTTGTCTTCTCTCAAATCTTTTAAGTTATTTTTCAAAGTATTTTCGAGAACTTTTCGAAAAACTTTCGCGACACTCAACTATGAGCTGAAACTTGTTATTTTTTTTTTCTTTCGAAAATTTTTCTAGAATTTTTTTTCTCCAGTTTTTCAAGAAATTTTCTAGGATGACGCTTAACATTTTCAAGAATTTTTCGTGAAGTTCTGTATCATTTTCTAGAATCTCTCAAGAATGTTTCGCGAAACATTCTAGAAACTTTCTAGTATCCTTCGAGAATCTCTCAACCTACCGTTTTGAGAATCTTTCGAGAATCTATCTATCTACTTTTTACACCCCTCTATTAAAGATGATGGCCACATGATCATCATTATTCACATGTGTGTACGCTCACATATTACAACAAATATTGTTTCTCCTTAATTTATTTGTTTTCTTTTCAAAAACGGTCTTCTGTCATTAAAAATTGATCTGTCAAATCATAGCTTCAAACATTGACCCATGCACGTACTCCATAAATGGAAGTCACAGATGTCAAGTCACCATGCCACATCATCATCCCTTTCACACCGCTATTGCATGTCAAAGTTATTTTTCTTTTTTCTTCCTTACACTTTTTGCTTGCGATTTTATGCTTTCCTGCGCACATTCTCTTTGCGATCAAAGCATTCATTTGCGACCTATTGCGATCTACGAGCTTTCATGAAAAATTCGAACAATGGCTTTTGGATCCCGTTCAAGCTCTAACATCATCTGGAAAGCACACGTAGGAATCCGCCTGACATCCCTCCAGTCCTTTTTGGATCGATGCAGGTTGGGTAATTTAAAAGTGGACCCCCCCATAATCCTCTCCGAAGTCAGTACGGAGTTTGTCAACTCCATTCATTCCATTTCGGAGGTGGATTTCAAGGTCCATGTGCGAGGCAAATCCTTCACTATCTCTGAAGACTTGTTCGGCACAGCCCTTGGATTATCGATGGATGGGAAGATGATCTCAACATATAAGGATTCGGTGGATGAAGCTGCCCACTTCCTTAACAATTGCTTCGTACCCACGAAGGGGTACAAGATCTCTATGATTCGTGATACCACATTTAAGATGTTTTGTAAATATGCGAACCAAGCACTCTTTTTGATGGATGCGGATGCGACAATTTTAGTGAAAATTTTTGGTTAAATCTTAGATGAACTTGCAGGTAATCCGGTTTGTTTCAGCACTATTACATATAAAGCATTTTTGCGCTGGATCAAGCACCAAAAATTCTCTAGAGTTGGAGCACATGTATCAGCTATGCACCCATTTTGACATTTTGAATGAGCAAGAGAAAACATTGCTGACAGGAAGGATGTTGGCCCCCAAGCCAATTGATCTTTCCGGCCTCGTTACTGACATTGCACCAGCCGTCGAAGTAGCAGCTACCACTGCTATGGACATTGACGCTGCACCATCCCAGTCGAAACCAGTTCCAGTTATGGCGATGAAGACTGATGGAGCTACTGCTGCTGATTCTTCACAGTCCGCATCTGCTTCCACATCTCAGAAGCAGCCGAGTGCCTCCTCCTCTAACGATGATGAAACTTAGTCTGATACATCAGACAAAAGACAAACAACTGCTGAAGACGACACTGGGGCACTTGTGACAGATGAAGAACAACCACACGACCAACCCCAGTGGTTTTGCACTATGTCCGAGAAAGCCAAAAACCTAGTGGCTGAAGTGTATAAGTTGTACAAGTACCACCAACAACTTACAATGGAATTTGTCAACTCAGAAAGGAGATTCCAAGAGGATATCAAGGCGTCTTTCGAGAAGATTGATTCGCTCGAATCAGACAACATGAAGCTGATTGAACGAAATCGTTCTCTCGACACACAGCTTTAAATCTTAATAAAGGAAGTTGATTCTTTAAAACAGATCAATAAGACAATTGAGACCAAGTCTAATAATTATCAGACTCAAAATAATTTTTTAAAGCAGCAACTGACAATTGCAAATCAATATAATGTCGCGCTCCAGAAACATTTCCAAGAGGAGCGAATGAGAAGACTAAAGGCAGAAGCTACTCTCTCTGTATGCACCAATGCAGGGTCCATTATAGTCGACCTCACGAAGCTAAACCAGCTCCAAAATCAGATGCTCGACAATTTTCTAGTTGAGTTCCTGCAACCACTCGAAGATTCGAAGGCTCTTGTCGAGGAAGAATTGGTGGAGCTAAAGGAGTTTTCGAGTGAAGCTACCCCATCTTGCAGCGGACCAGATGCACACGACGAGTATCTTCAGGCCTTAATCAGAATTGATGACCTTACAGAGCAAATTCCATCTGTGCCTACCTGCACCAAAGCCTCAGACCATCTCGAGTATCTAGAAGTAGTCGCAAAGATTGACAAGCAGGACTTGGAGCTAGCTCAGAAACTATATGAAGAATTGAATAATTCATAAATACTATTCATGTCTTTGTCATGCTGATGCCTATATGTGATATTGAAGCTAGATCTTTGCAGTTTGAAGATGTTTTGAAGTTTGATTCCAGTTTTCATCAAACAATTTCAACTCAAAATCAACCTACTCAACGCAACAACAAGACACATATTCTCTAAAGACATATCTAAAGGACGAATCATATGAAGAAATATTTTTTTTTGCCTCAACAAAAATCTAACGAACAAGAATGTTTCTCGAATAATCCTCGAAATAAAGATGATATGTTCACGAGGACGTTTCAATTTGAGGAAGGAGATATGTGATGCCACGCAAATGTCAAAAATTGAATATCAACATAAATATGGCATGATATACTCGAAAATGAAGATATGAGCTGGTTAAGTATAAATCATGAAGAGGCCTAAGTCATTTTTTGAGAATATATCTCCTAGGTACTTGCCTTATAAATTAAGGGCTAGACCTTTAATAGGAAAAGACATTGCCTTGGATAACCCTTAACTAGGTCATCCATATGAAACGACTAGTTATGAAAAGACATGTTAAACTAGAGTAACTTTAACTCATAGCTAAGTTGTTTAAGAGGTGTATTTGTTCATCCGGTAGAACATATATTGATCTCACACTTCAGTCTCGATCATCGAGAGAGAAGAGTTTATGCTTATGTAAGAGATTGAAGAAGTGAATAGAGTTCTGTGAGTTATTCTCCCTTATCTCTGTTCTCCGCACTGTTGAGTGTGAATGATCTTGAGTCTGCTAACAATCTCTAACGCATTTCATGAATTACTCTCTGATCAGACAGACACTCTAGTGCATTACAGTCGTTTGCTGTGTTTTCGTAAAGCATGCTCTAAAGAACTGTCTTGAAATCATCTTATTTGTCTGTCGCAAATACTTTCTTTTCGACACTCGAATAATGACTATCTTTGTGCAGTCTAGCACGATCATTGAATTAAGTTGTATGTATACAAATGAGATGACAGTCCCTGTCTGAAGAATTGAGTCTCTGATCTGTTTTCCTGATTGGCATTGACATAAGTTATTAACGTGCTCTAAAACCATTCGTGCTCTTTAACCATTAAGTTGGGCTTTAGTTGTTGAGGACTTATTGTCTAGGAACGAATAGTTTGTGAACTCGATTAATTAATTCTCTGCGCAGTCACGAATACATCGAACAATTTCCGATTCTCTTTTGACACCTTAGTCAACCAGAGTGTAGTCTGGTGTACTACTTTGATAACATTTCATTTGTAGAACGCGCTTCCTTCAATTCGATAGAGGACAAATTGTTGTTCTGAATTCATTAACATTACCCATTCCAAATATAAGTAATACTGGTTACTTTTTAATGTCTGTCGACAACCGGAATAACATTCAAAACCACCTGCCATAATTACACCAAAAACATAACTTTCTAACGCTGTCCTCTGTGGGAACGATACTTTTCACTACAAAATCTATATTAACCCTGTTGGTATAGCACGACAATTACATCAGTAGAAAAAAATATAAGCCTGGATGAGAAAAATACCAGATAATGATATAGATTAGCACCATGTAATGAGTAACGTTGTCTTTTTCCCAACAATCATGTACAAATTTTACAAATGTGGTGTAATGATTTTGCAAAGTCTTCATATCTTCTGACCTATGAGTTTGTCTAAGTTGGTCCACACTTGTCCCTTTTCCACTCGATAACTTCCTTCTAGTGTTCGTGTGGCTTGAACAATTTCTCTCCAAATTCCGTATTTGACAATTGATTCTTTGCATGTGTGATTGGACAAGAATCTTCTTGCTTTAGCACCTCCAATTGATGGCTTATTAGGAATGTTTTCCTTTTTTCCGGAGAGTTTGTCGCTTTTTTCAATCGTGACATTTCCTTTATGTAGTCCTGCATTTGACAGAACTATTTTAACCTCCTAATTGTTGCTTTAGCCACAGACTCCGGTTTATGATTCCATGCTAGTAGAATATCCAGGTAAATAAGTTTTTCAATAATACAAACCTCAGCATGCAATGTGCATATGTGAACATATTTTAATGGAATTTGCAAAACACTTTTTATATTTGGATTTTCAGCTTCTCGTGTTGGGCCAATGTTTGTTGATTGTCTCAAAGTCATATTGTAGCAATCCTTCATGCAATAAAGACATGGATGTTTTGATGTTGCCCCATGAGAGACATTATACATACATTTTAATGTTTTCAAATACCCTGCAAGGTGCCATTGAATTTAAAAACTTCCATGGTTTTCGATTGTAAATTTCTCACCCTCCAAATGTCTCTTTATAATCTCGCCATAATTTGTTCTTGAAAATATCCATGAAAGTATTTTATGGTCCTCTTTCAAGACCTGTAAAGAAACAAGTAATGCATGACATGTCAATAAAAACTGGCAAGCTATGAATTATTAATAAAGATATTCTAAATGAAAATTGAAATGTATATCTGGAATGCCGCCAACCACCATATGTGATTTTCCGATTGAACACTAAATGTTCGATCATTTGTATCTGAAATTTTGTTCATCAAAGTGACACTCACTCGTTCCAACTTCTAACCCTTGATGATTTCAGATTCATCCAATTTTATTAAAGTAATGATCTTTCCATTTACTTGATGTTCGTCTAGTTTATAGAATCGAATAATGTATTTTAGAACATTTTCAATATCAAAAAAAATATTATTGCAATCGTTGTAATTGAGCTCACCATATTCTGATTTATATAATTCAGTTATTGAAGTGGTTGGCCAACTACTTTGAACATTCCGTCAATATAATAATGTATTGCTAATCTTACCCGATATGGACGCGGAAGATAATTTCTTTTTACCATCACTTTCGAAAAAGCTTCTTTAACTATTCTAAAAAAAGTAGAATAAGCATTTCTGCTAATTCCAGATACATCACATGCACCTTGTATCACATTTGCATCCAAGCATGATTGAACCTTAATCAAAACAGTCTCTACAATTTCATTTTTCATTTTTCATTTTTCAAACCGAGCATTTTTTATCATTTCCTTTGCTGAATTTCTTCGTAAAACATGACTTAAAGATGATCCAATACATGAAAGATCTTCTAAATAGTTCTTTGCCGCCAAACATGATCTACAACAAACATATAAAAGTCAAATTATGTTTAATAAATAGATAATCCATGTTATCAAGTGCAAATCAAACTTAAATGACATATGCAAATCAAATAAACAGTTTATATGACAACATACTTGAATGTTTGAATTATTTTTTCTGATTGCTGCTATGTGTAGATAAGTCGTCAATATTTTTCATCGGTACTCTCTTTTTTTTTTCTCTTCATCATTGCCTTATTGATAACTTTTATATCAACAGCAGATTTTAAACTCTCGGATCGCAACTTTTCCATGGATTCTAGCATTTTTTGGTTTGATCCCCGAAGAGTAGTGACAATAGCATTCAACTCTAACATAGCATTCTTGAGTGTATTGTTTTCAACACTAGTGTGTTGCACATAATGAAGTAATTGTTGATTTGCACGTTGCAATTGTTGATTAGCAAACTGTAATTGTTGATTAAGGCAAGATATGCTATGCCATTCCAATATCATGCAACCTTTGACAATATCCAAGTACTTCGCTATTTCTTTCACATACATATATGAGAAGATGAGTTACGAACCTAAAATCTGGACACAAAATTGGTAGCTGGATCATTAGGATAGATTAATCCATCCACCCACAAATCTATATTCATATGATTATTCATTCTCAATTCTCTAATTATTGCAGTAGCATTCTCTACAACTTTCGCATTTTTCTTAATAATTGGAGTGCATTCCATCGGAAGAGCAACATGCAAATGGAACATTGCCATTGTTAAAGCTAAAATCATGTAAATGAATCAAACTATAGTAAATTAATATGAATAAATCTAGCATTCCTTACTTTTGTAATGTTTATGTCGCATTGAAAAATCATCCCGCCTCATATTTCACTATAAGCATACAGTGATTTCAAAAGTTCTGCCTCTCTCGCTTCAGTTTTTGCATTGAGCACATCAAGATTTTCAGTCTTAAAGCTCTAGTCCCGAATTTTGGAATGAGCATGAAGAGAAGTTATTACATCTCATGCTTAACTAACTATTGTCTGAAGTTAGCCATACTAGTTAAATGTCGGGCAAGGCCGAAAACTCAAAAAACGATGACCAGAAATTACCGGTTTTCATTCTCTCTCTACGTAACCTCTCTCTAAAGTGAAATTTTTTAAAGGGCCCATTTTGAGCCCATATTTTCCCTAATGTCCCTCAATTCAACAACCATTTCAAAGCCTGGTGGAATTATACTCTTGCGTTTGTAGTGCTGGGTGACTGGATTTGCCTTTTCACGATTCACATGCATTGCAAAAATGGATTCTTCGAGAGTTGATTGTAATTGCAATGGACAATCTAGGCAGGGATGTCCAATGCCACAATTTGAACATAATGCCATGAAGCTAAGGCTGTTGGGTTACTTTGGTGTGGGCATCCTGATTTGCGACTTCCACCACATCCATAGCATCGTATCATTCGCCTCGGAGCTGGATTGCATAAACTGGTATACGCTCTTCACTAGGTCCTTCCACATAATATAGTGGAGAACTGTCGTGGCTATCGACTCTCATAGATCTTGGAGATACACATGGCAAATGCACAATTGGCGCCAATCTTTCATCTATTATCCTCAAAATGGGCCCATCTCTTGAAGATGAACTACTTGGGTGCACCATCTGCTCAACTTGCTTGTTTGTTGTCAAGGGTGGATCTTGGAACTTTTGATGCTTTCTTGCTACTACTGGTTTTGCAACATGAAACTTCTTAGTTGGGCAATTGGCAATGTAATGGTTCTCGAAGCAATATGAACATTGCCTTTTTTGATGCAACATTACATTACAAGCAGTGACACATGCCTTTGAATCATGTTCTAAATCTTGACCTTGATCTATTGATTCATGTTGGTCATCATCCCTTTTTGGTGAAGCTTGCTCTTCCCTCGTCTCTCTGTTGTTTTGCATTAGTGTTGTCAAAGTTCTTGAACCTCTTATTGATGGTGATACAGATATTTCATCCAACTTAGATTCTGAGATAGTATCTCGAAAGGCCAACAATGTGGATTCAATCTTCATGGCATCAACAAGAACTTGCTTCAATGTAGTGTAAGAGGTGAGGTTCTTCAATTGATAGTGAATGTCGCTCCTCAGACCTTGGATAAAGTTCTTGATGATCAATGATGTTGGGATTGGTGGATGACAGTCCTTTGCTATGTGATAGATCCGATGAAGGTATGTACAAACTGTCTCCTAACGTTGCATGCTAATGCTTGATATCTGAGTAGTTGACATGTCATTTGTGGATGGATGGATAGATGAATTTCTATGTAAGATTGCTCTTCAAGAGATGACTGATGATGCACAATGTTCCAAATAGTAGTTTTGTTTGGCTTTGTTTTTTTTTTTTTAGGAAGGTGGAAGTTGGGAAAAACAAATATATATATATATATATATATATATATTGATTTTTTTTAAGATTCAAAGAACTGGGGAATCACAAAAAGTCTAGCAAATTCGGGATTCACAAAAAAGTCTAGCAAATTGGGGAATCACAAAAAGTCTAGCAGATTTGGGATTCACAAAAAGTCTAGCAGATTGGAAAATTACAAAAAGTCTTGCAGATTGGGGAATCACAAAAAGTCTAGCAGATTTGGGATTCACAAAAAGTCTAGCAAATTTGGGAATCACAAAAAGTCTAGCAGATTTGGCAATCACAAAAAACTAGGGGTTTTGGGGATTCACGCCCAATTAGACAAGAGAAGAAAGGAGAAGCCTCTGCCCCTCTACATTTGATGAGTGTGGTAGGAGAGCCCCTGGCATCTACGATGCCAGTATTCATTCAAACAAAAGCCCAGAAGAGAAAAGAAAAAGAGCCATCCAAAACTGCTACCACTAGTCCTACTAGTAAATGTTCATGTTTCTTATACGTAGGTGAATACCCCAACCCCATAGTCGAGCAAGGTAACTTTATGAGAATGAAGGAGTGGGTGAAAAAATCCCAAGCCCTAGATCAAGCTAGAGAGGTAGCCTGAGAGCAAGATCAACATCAATCTAATGGCGCTAACGATCAATGGCCCACCACTTCCCCTCACTTCCTAGTGAATCCTAGATTATTGCAGTTCATCCATGAGAGGGGACAAAATGCAAACGAGCATTCTAGTTTCGAAGTCCCTTTCCATAGCAAGAAAGAAGCATAATACCATACCGATGTCCTAGTCGATCTATTGAGAGATGTTAGAATGCCCGTAGGCACCTTACTCAAGATGCATCCGACCCTTTGGGAAGGATTGAAGACTTATATAGATAGACCAGGCAGTGAAAAACTAGAAGTGCACCCTACAAATCTGGTGCCAAATGAAGAAGTAGAGAAATCACAACCAGTCCACCAAGTAGGAGTGGTTTGGGAGAAGGATGCCAAACACATGACAATCCCAATCACACATCGTGGATTTTCAAAAGAATCAGCCATAGTCGATGGAGGATCAGGAGTGAATATTATATCCTCCAAACTTTACCATGAATGGGGACTTACTTATATGGTAAGTGCTCCTTTTACGATTAGACTAGTTGAACAGTCTAGTGTGAAGTTCTTGGGCATAGCCAATGATGTGCATACTAAAGTAGCCAAAATTTGTTTTGTGCTAGATTTCGTAGTCCTGGACTTATCGGATTCTCCTCAATCCTATAGTGTCCTGCTAGGTAAATCGTGGCTCCAAACGTCACAAGCTCTTCACGACTGGAGACAGAACCATATTGTGCTGCAAAATCGCGATTCCACAGTGAAGATCGATCCTGATACCTGGATTACCAAGCCAACAAACCAGTGAGCCATGGTTTCAAGCTCTGCTACTACCATCCACTCTGACGAAGAATCAGATGACGGACGTCGATGGAGGAGGATTGTCATACATGATGATTTGCAAAACGATGTGGTAAACTGGACCGAGGCCTTAGCCACAATCAATTGTCTTCAATTTGACGTTTTGTCAGATGAGCAATCTCTCAAGCAAAGGTCAGCTATTGACCCATTTTCCAATGAGGACAATATCTCTATCAAGAGATTAGAAAGACCAGCGAAAAAATCTAGCGAGGGCCATCAAGATTCTGTTTTACTTTTTGTGATGAGCCCAAAGGATATAACCCAGGAACCGCTACAAGGAGTATGCAGTGAAAAGAAAATTGAAGTTCTTCATGTGTTCACCTTGGAAGAAGGTTGAGAGTATGAGGATGAGGATATTCTTTGAATGTTGATCCTGACTATTTCGAGCTCGCGCCGAAAGCCCGAGACACTAGATCCACAAGAGTCTCTAGTGAACGCAGATCTCATTGAAACCGCAGAGCCTCACAAGGCAATGTTGTTGTAGGCCGAATGGATACAGTGATTGATGGATCCTATAACTATTGATGATTTCCTCCCATTAGGGCCGTTTTTGGACTCAAAAAAAGCCTCTTCACTAATTATAATTAGTGTTAATGATGACACGTGTCCCAATAAAATATTGACAACTAAGAGGGAATGGTCCATATGACATGGCAAATTCAATGGTGCAGATTAAATCAAGTGTGGGCCCACAAAGTACACCTCTAACATTAACCCTAGATAAAGCAATAACTATGCCTACAAGTTAACATCAACTAGCCTGTCTATCTACTAGCAGCCTTATCCTAAGTGAGCCTAGTCCTTATTTCAAATTTTGAATGTTCACAAGCTCATAGCTCTCATCTCTCTCTCTCTCTCTCATTTTGTAGTCTCTCTCTAAACGACCTCTCTCTCTCTCTCTCTCTCTCATTCTATATACTCCACAAAATATTCTATTTTTTTTATTTTGGTTCACCTTATCTGAAGATCTACACACTATTTCGCATATCCTATATTATCATTACATCATCCATTATGGCCTCTTCTCAATCAAGGAAGCCCAAGAATCAACTAGCTTCCATTGTTGCACACATCAAAGATTCCAATGAGCATTGGGTGCCCCATACATTTTCAACTTTTCACTGGGTTTACATGCAACCATCAGGCAAAGGAACTCACAAGGTTGCAAAGAGGAAGCGAAACAACCAAGACTACCATTGGGAAGGAAGGATCCATGAATTCAAGATCGACCAAAATGGCGAATACCTTGCAAATGTGCAACATGTATACATGCGTCGAGATATTTTATTGGATGTGGCTGTTGCTGATAGAACCATACAGTCACATTGTGGGTCTCACCTCTTTTATTCTTGTGTTAACTATTATGTTTGAATTATTATTATGTCATTGTAATGGATAATAATGTTGCATTAATGTCTGGTGTAGATGTCTTTCCTTCAAATAGCTTCGACTGGCAAAACGTGAAGTCCTTCACTAGAAAATTCTCCACCATACACGCCAAATATGGAGAACTAATATATGGTGGGTTGGCATCCTCTGTCCTGATCAAAATGGACATTTTCTTTTACGATCACATGTACGAAGTTCCAAAAAAAAACTTTGGCCAAGGCAAATTAGCACCAATTTCTGAGCGTGCGATCAATTCTCACGAGTGGCCATATGTTGACCAACTGACTATTGAATTAACGAAGAGGCAACTTCTCAAAGAGATTACTGGTAATATGAAGCCAACATTCGGATCCAAACGAGTCTACACTAGCATCTCTGTGCCGATCATCGTATTTGTTGCCATATTTAAGGCGGTCCCCTTTAGGAAAACAAACACGATGTGGGCATGGAAAGCAACAGAATCATCACTGTTGGATAACATATTTGTCGCATGGGATTCAAAGGAAATGGAGCATAAAGGAGATTTGATAAGGTGTAAGCTCTCTTGTGAAACAATGACCATAAGGTATCATATTTCACGTCAAACATGCTCCTTAAGTTTCATCTATAGGTGATATAAGTTTGGTCATGGCTGATGGGACCCTCTGGACGCGGAGACGAATCAGCAAGAAGTGGAGATATCCATACATTTGCCCCATGATGAAATACGAGAAATTCATATAAATAAGGAGTGCAGCCTAGAAGATCTTCGGCATATACTTGGATTGACTTTTGTTGATGTGCTAGTAGATTTTGTCTTCACTCATAATGGACAAAATGTGAGTCCGTAATTTCCATCAGATTCTTGAATTTTAAATAGTAATGTTGAATAAATATAGGATTATTAACTTTGTGTCTGGTTTCGTAGATACGGAGATGAGTCGAAAAAGATCATGAATGTGTTCCATTTTTACAAACAGGGACATTAGGAGTCCAATGGGAATAAAGGATTTAATCTAATGGAAAATAGAAAACACAATTAGTTAGTTGTGTTTTGACTCTATTCTAATATATTTGGTTACGTTTCGACTTTACTTTTGCGTTGTCACATTTTATATGACTGTTACTACATTTGTGGATGTCCAAGGTTGAAACTTGTTAGGGTTTAAATCATTTAGTGATATGCATTTTAATACTATTATTAGTTTTCTTCGAAGGTTTTCGCTAACTAGCAATTAGGATTTTTACTCATGAGCATAGACGAGAACATACTATATTTGGAAAAGAGGCCAAAACTTTTATAGGGACACTTACTAAAAATAGAACCCTTCACTATATAAGGGTGCTTGGGTCCTCATTTCTCCACTTCATCCCTTGAGTGTCAGAGTCTCAGTTTTTTTAAATTCTTTGTTTTTCATCTCTCGTGTTTTCTGATACGTTTTCAAAGGCTAACCAATGTCGGAGGAAATGGCACGGACAAAACAAATGGCTAGAGATTCCAGAGTGACTGCATTGCTCCATAGGGATGCACTAGCCACCCTCGATGAGAGAGAGAGACGAGAGAGTAGAAGCAGGAGTAGGAGTCGCAGCCCTATAGCGTCTTAGGAGGATCCGGCCACTCAGCATGAAGCTGAGGAGGACATGGCCCATAAAGCAGCTGCACAGGAGGACCAGACTGAGCAGTAGCAGCAAGAAGACCAGCAGCGGCAGGAGGACAAGCAGCAGCAGCAGCTACCACGAGGAAAAAGCCCTTCCCCGATGGCAACTGAGCGGGAGGAAACAATGAAGTTCCTAGATGAGGAGCTTGCAGCATCAGGTGAGTTGCCGGTTCTGAATGATTCTTCGACCCATTTCCACCAACAATGGTCATGGACACATCAAATTTAGGCATATCGGGGGACACCACACCCACCGTGTCACCTCCAAGTCACGGCCCGGTGATGGGTCCGATGATGTCGTTACTGGTGGGTGGTTCTGATGAGGGCACCCCAATGTCGCACACAACAAGGATGAAGCAGAAGGCGACCCATAGATGGTCAGAGAGAGGAGCACATGAGCGAAAAAGAAAAAATCCTCGCAAGGCAGGCTCTACATCAAAGCGACGGAACCCTGCAGCTCAGCAGCCATCACCACTGCCCACACCGCCAACATCGCCTCCACCTCCACCGCCTCCGCCCCCACCGCCTCCACCGCCTCCACCGCCACCTCCACCACCACCACCTCCACCACCACCTCCACCACCGCCACCGCCTCCAAGTTCTGTCGCAGCTGGCCCAAGTAGGACCGTAGAGCGTGGCAGGTCGGCCCCTTGTGCAGCACCATGGGCTGGAAAGGAGCTCGGCAGGATGTAGCCACCACCTTTTCGACTGCGTAAAAAGCATAGGATCGCAAAGTGGCTCCAGGATATACGGAGCTATCAGAAGTCCGTAAAATTTTTGATCCCTAGGGCCCCTTTTGTGAGGCTTGTAAAAGAAATAGTCCATGAATTTTCCTTGGGGAACAGAGTTACGGCAGATGCGGTGTCCGCAATACAAGAGTCTGCAAAAATGTACCTAACGCAGCTCTTTGAGGACTCATTTTTGTGTGCAGTGTACGGGAAGAGAGTCACAATACTCCCGAAGGATCTCCACCTATCTAGAAGGCTAAGGAGAGAGCACAATTAAAAATATCATGTACATGATTTTATTTATAATATACTGAAGATTTGGTGTCAAGTATCTTGCAGAATTTCAAGTTATGTGAATGCATATTGTTGTGATTGAGTTTGATATCTGATTTCAGTACTGTTTATGTGAATGCAGTCATTTGAAAATTTTAGTATCATCTATGTGAATGCAGTGATTTAAAATTTTCAGTACTATGGGAATGGTAGTTTCTTTAACCATTTGTAGCTAAGATAGGTTTCCATGTCGTGGCATGAAAATCACGCCAAGGCGCGACCAGGGGACGTTTAACCTGGTCAAACGGGCCCTGGTCGCGCCCTGGCGTGAAAATCACGCAGGTAAAAAAAGAAAAAAAATCTTTATTAGAAATAAAAAAATTCTAAATTCAATGAATAAGCACATCATATAATGACAACGGAAAATTAGGAGAGTCCTCAAGAAAAAGATGACAAAATCTTTATTCACATTTGATTTATTTCCTTCAGAGAGGACTTCAGCTTCTCTGATGACAGTAATGGTTTTAACATTTCTAATGCTAATTTAGGAGCATCTCCCTCATCCTCATAAGGGCCAATTAAACCCGAGAGAATGAGCCGAGTCTCGAATCTAGGACAGAAATTATTCAAAACGGCTTTTCGGAGGACACAGTAAGCCTTTGGTGTTGACGGTGACAAGTCGAGCTCACCAATGTGCTTGGAGAGTGCTTTGCATTTAAGAAGCTCTGATTGTCCATCTAGGCTGTACTTGTTGCTGAAGCAAAAAATAAAGTTGTTGGGCAAGTTCTCAATGCCAGAGTTTCTGCTTCAACTTTCTCCCGAGCGCCACCCCTTCGCATTGCAAATGCATCAAGCTCCACTGCGTCTTGCATTTGGTTCAAATTATTGCAAAATGAGTATAATGAAGACAAACAAACATAACAAACACACGCAAGTTGAATTGTTGGGTCAGACTTGCCTCGGTGCCTTCATCAATGTCTTCGATTTGCGCAAGGTCAATTCCTTTGCCTTTGTACTTCACGTCAGCAGTTTTCCCTTCGAGTACCTCAAATGGCCTCGTTTGAACTGGTGGTGGTTGAAGAGTTTTCAATTGACAAAGCACTCTTGCCAGTGCTTGCTCGGTGGTGTCCGTGTCATGCCCGATCAGCTTCTCATACGTGTCGTCGGGCTGGGTGTGGTCGAAAGTGGAACTGCCATTATGCAAATTTACCAATG
The DNA here is from genome assembly GCA_029204225.1 of Diphasiastrum complanatum. Lineage (NCBI taxonomy): Eukaryota > Viridiplantae > Streptophyta > Lycopodiopsida > Lycopodiales > Lycopodiaceae > Diphasiastrum > Diphasiastrum complanatum. The sequence continues at coordinate 15,418,689 of CM055108.1, forward strand.
CTGCCAACATCTCATCTTCTCGCAAGCCGAGAATATGTTGCAAGTCATGCATGAACACATACTCCTGCCCATCAATGATGATTGGAGCAAGGCCATGGATTCGAAGCACGACATCATCGGACTCATCTATATCTTCTGGATCCGCTGATGTGGATGCACCTGTTGCCTCTTGCACAGCCAAGACTACTTTGTGCTCCGCAGATAAATCTTCCTCTTCACCCGGGTCGTTCATCTCGTTTAGCTGTTCACTAGGATTGTGTTTGTTGCTGGCCACAGTCGCTGGAAACTCATTAAGCAAAAAAATAACAGTAATCTCACTGGATAGAAACTTCTTTCCTACACTTTCAAGATCAAAAGTTTTCAGTTGATCCTTGGTCAGCTCCAAGTAGTGATCGTTACCCAAGTGACTAATAAATCTGTTGAGACGAGCGATAAAGGGTCTATCTCCTTTCCATATATAACTAAGCAAGTTATATGGAATCCACATGATAGTTGAGCCAGGAATTTGTATGGCATAAGGCTTCAAAGTTTCATCTATATACTCACTCACGTACGTGAATGCATCCGTATTAGCCCGTAGAGTGGCAAGCGTGTCTATTCTACCGGTAAACATACAATAAATATGATCTAACTGATCTAAAAACTCTGTGGGGGCTAGCAAATTGGCCAACTCTATTTTAGGGGACGACATTGTTATACAACTAAGAACACTAATTGACCAGCAAACTAGTAGTCTAATTGAACAAGACAAGCTAAATTACAAGGAAAGAAATTTCAACAAAGTAAGAAGTGACAACAAAATGAAAACCCCCACTCTTACATAGAGGGACGTGTTTCCAAAAATAGATATGACTATAAAACCAAATAAAATAATTTCTATTTATAACAACAATCCAATTCGGCAGTAATATTTATCACAAAGGAATATTTGAATTACAATTCAACATAAATTGTTTCTATTCCATCTCATCAGTTTCCGTAGTTTCTCTAGTGCTATTTTCCAAGACATTGGATGTTGGTGTCCTCGACATCTATCTCTTTCCAACTCGGACTATAGACATCCTCCATTCTTGATGTCTTGTTCTAGCATTAGAGGATTGCCATGCTGTCTTTTTGACTGAATTTGAATTGGAGATCATTGAACACAACTCTTCAGTTCTTGTGTTTTGAAAGTGTCCTCGGCCCAAAACTCCTCTGTAAAGCCATTGGAATATCTCAACCAATGCATTGCTAAGACCCTTTCCTCCGCCATGCCATGAATTTTTGAAATACGCAGCCTTTGCCCTGTAATGACTCTTTTCCATGCCTTGCGTATTCCAAATAGCTAATAATCCATAGGTTTTCATAAACCAAGGTCCATGAGCATAGAAGATGTGCTGTTCATAGAAAATTTGTATTAGTTTAAATCTTTACAAATACATAATTACGAAAGTAAAAAATATGAGACACACATACCATATAGTGAGTTATGTGTGTTTCTCCCCATGCATTGAATTCAATAAATGTTTTGACTTCTCTTGCGTCTCTATCCAAATCTTCATCTCTCACAATCCTTTTGTTGATAGTTTGTGACAAGGCATCAAATGCTTGCCAAACCTTAGCACGTGTACTTGCCATGCGAGGATCTGAGCCAATATTTGTTGTGCATTGACATATTTTCCTCCAGTACTCCCATTCAACACTGCTTTCATGTGCAGTATGATTTGACAATAGGTGTCTCGCTTTTGCACCACCCATTGAAACTTTTGCTGGAACATCTTGCATTTTTTCACTCATCTCAGCGTCTTTGGTAAGACTCACGTGGCCCCCGTGCAATCCCATATCGGATAAAATTATCTCTAGATTTCTAATGCTAACATCTGCTCTTGATTTGGGCTACATGTTCCATGCGTAACAACAATGCAAAAATAATAATTGGTCCAGTATTCGTAATTCACCATGCATTGTGCAAAAATGGACTCTTTCGAGAGGAATGTTCAACACAGGACTCCAAGCTTTGTCTAGATTGTGCCTATTTGGTGCAAGACGTTGGTTGCAATTCAAAATACTGTTTAGCCCAAATTCAAACATACAATATATACAAAAATTCTTTGCATTTGCACCAAGACCATAACCGTACATGCATTTCAAAGTCTTCAAATCAGCAGCTAGGTGCCATTCTACAACAAAGCTTTCTCCTTCAACATTGAACAATTTGCCTTCATTTTGTACATGTATTATCTTAGATATACTACATTTTTCAAATAGCCACTTCAGTATGTCGTGAGACTCCTTAGGAATATCAAATGCAACTATCCAACATATGTGATTTTCGGATTTCATGCTAAATTCTTTACAATAACTTCTGCCAAACTGTTGCAATTCACGATTCATCAAGGTGATTGTGACACGTTCAAGTTTACGCCCTTTTACGATTTCTGCTTCGTCCAACTTAATAACAAATATAACTTTACCTACGCAATCTGTAAAATAGAAATTTCATTACGAAAACATATTAGTTGAAGAAAAGCATACAATTGAAAATCGAAATTGACAATAAATGTTCTTACCATTTGTTCTAACTTCGTAATGTCGGATCATCATCGCTTGGACCTTTTCCAGATCTAAGAATATATTATTGCCTTGATGGTAATGAAAACATGTCGGAGGTCCTTTCTTCTTATTGGTTACTATAGGAGAATCCTCAATATGTTGAAACTCTCCTAATTCAGAGAGCAAAATCGAATTGCATTCTCGTTTGGCGGATTCAACAAGTTTATAAGTAGGTATTATTTGATGGAGTTTAGCCCCATTTTTGTCAGAGCGTTTCATATACTTCTTCAAAGCTCTATACCCCTTGCGACTCACACCTCCTTGGTCACATGCGTACACCATCTCTTTAACATTTGGATTTGGCTTGAACTTGTTGACTAGCTTTTTTGCAATTCTCAAGCAAATTGAATCACTTGTTTCATCTTCCACAATCTTAATCAAATATTTACCCTTCAAAAAAAGTTTAATATATTTTCCGGCAATAAAATCTTTTCCAACCATCTTTTTCAAGAACTCTTTTGTGTCCCTCATACGTCTTTAACTGGCACCACCACCTGGTGCCAAAGCTTCTAGTTTGTGTCTCTTAGTGTTTTCATTTTCTGCTTGCTGATCCATCGAGACTCTACGCTTTCGTTGTAAGCCATATATTGTCCTTTGAAATATACTGATTGAAGGTTGCAATTCTTCAATTTTTGTGACAGAACTGGCAAGCTCTATTTTCAAGCCATTTATCTCCTGCTCCAATTTTCATGTTTATTCCATGCAATGACTTTAAATTGTCATTCATACTCAATATATGAATGTTTGCTGTATTTGCCAATGTCTCAGCTTGGATTCTTCGAGAATCCATTGCTTGACAATAGCCAAGCAGTCCATTCCGACCATCCTTAACGAACCTTAACAAACTATGTACATCAGAAAATTTAGGAGGAGCATCTACCAGTGGATTATGAGGGTATAAATCACCTCTTACCCATAGGTCAATATGTTTTTTTCCTTCTAATCTCCAACAATGCATGTCATATGGATTTAAGTTAACACCCCATGTAGCTTTGGTGGTCGCATAATCCTTCTCTAACTTCACATGTGAGTGATACTTGGTTGTCATCTTGAAGATGTCGAATTTCCCAAAAGAATCTATGTAGAACATTACAATATACCTTAATCAAATGGTGTCAAAGTTCAATGTGAACTAACCATGATATAAGCTTTATTAGGCATATACTAGTTTCCATCCCTAGAGTCCTGTTGTAGTTAGGACAATGAAAGGTCGTCCTATACTAACCCTAATCTAGTTTTAATTTTAACTTACCTATTAGTTGCCTATTATAGTCTATGCAAATAACCTACAATAGTCTATGAAAATGAGACCTACATTTAGGCCTTAACTCTTGCTCACCTTGTATGGTAACCCAAGGTAAAGGTGCCATGTAGGATTGATTAGCACTAAATTAATTATGATTAGAAAACTTGTTTAGGCAAGGAAAAGGCCCTTTTTGAGTCCAAAAAGGGCCCTAATGGAGAATGTATAGATTGGAACCTAGCAGAGGATGAAGCTCTTTATAAGCTGGAAATCTCATTATGGAACAATAGTGTAAAGATGGTAAAAGATTCTACCCCTGATCCACAATCAGAATCGCCAACGAGTGCCAAGGGAGAAGAGCCAATTACTTCAGATTCTCCACCTAGATAATCACCAAAGGAAAAAGCTCCATTCACCTTCGCAGATTTGGGCATGAAACCATCCAAGAGTGTTAGAAAACTTGACCGTGCTCTAAAAAGATTGGGTATCGACAATCAGCCAACCACCAGCCCTCTCCATGAATGCAAACTCCTGTATAAATCAAAAACCCTTGAGTGGAAGACTAAGAGTGATAAAAGATGAAATCAAATCCGTGACCAAGAATAAAAAGAGAAAATTTGCTAGGATGCCGTTGAAGAGCCCAAACCATGACGTGCCACAGTATTTCAAGGATTATGAAATGGATGAAGTGGTAGTAGTCATGCCCAGGGCAAAGAGACAGCCCTCAGAGGAAACCTCCCAAGGAGCCAATGTTCTTGCACGTACAAAGGAGATAGATCTGGCTGACAGGTGAGAAGAAAGTCGTATGGTACCACTAGGGGAAGATATAGAGGGAGAGGAGCTTGAGGATCTTAAGGCACTTCTCCACAAATACCACAACTGTCTTGCTTGGAATTACGCTGAGTTGAAGGGCATATCGCCGGATGTAGTGGTTCATACCATTCTGTTGTCTGATGGCGCAAAATCCACAATTAGTAGGCCTTATAGGTCCAATCCGCATTACGCCTAGCTATTCCAAGAAGAATTGAAGAAGCTTCTAGAGGTAGAATTCATCTACAAGATGGAACACATTGATTGGGTATCACCTATCTTGGTAGTACCTAAGAAAAATGGAAAAGTTAAAATCTGTGTGGACTACAAGAAGCTGAATGTTGTAACCAACAAGAACCATTTTTCCTTACCATTCACAAAAATTGTGTTAGAGAGGATAACCGGAGCTGAAGCCTATAGTTCTCTAGATGGGTTTAGTGGTTATAACAAGGTGTAGATAGCCCTAGAACATCAACACAAGACTGCCTTCTCCATTGACTGGAAAACTTATGCCTACAAAGTGATGCCATTTGGATTGTGCAACGCTCCCAACACCTTTCAACGAGTGATGAGTTATGTCTTCAAGGATTTTCTTTGGAAGTTTCTTGAAATATTCATGGACAACCTGTGTGTCCACTCCTCTAGAGCCCAACATTTAGCTTGCTTAAAGAAAGTGTTCATCCAGTGTCGATTATTCGACATATTCCTAAACCTGGCCAAATGCCAATTTCTGGTCACGCACGGCATAGTGCTAGGCCATGTTGTTTTGAGGCATGGGATTGCCACTGACGTTGACAAAATCCACATAATACTTGCATTGCCTGAACCGAAAACTGTACGCGAAGTGTACATCTTTATGGGGCATTGCAAGGTTTGTCCTAAAAGCCAAGTTGGCCCACTTAATCTATCAGATGACTATCCAACTAGAATGGACAGCTGAGGCCACTGAGGCTTTCCACAAGCTCAAGAAGGCCTTAGTTACACCAATCCTTCGACCTCCTATCTGTACCATAGAATTTCATGTCCACACAGATGCCTCTAATTATGCAATAGGGAGTGTTCTGACCCAACCAAGGGAGTACAAGAAGGATTTTCGGATCTACTTTGCAAGTAGGCAGTTGATTTCTACAGAGATGAACTATACCACTACCGAGCATGAAGCGCTAGCCATGGTATACAATGTGAAGAAATTATACCATTACCTGCTAGCCAACCCTTTTGTCTTCTTTGTAGATCACCAAGCCCTACTATATCTGGTGAATAGACCCTGCACAATCGGACGTATCACCCAATGGCTACTATTTTTTTAAGAGTTTGACTTTAAAATTGTCGTTCACAAGGGAAAACAACACTATCTGGCTGATCACCTCTCAAGGATTCAAAATGTTCTCGAGAGTAGAAAGGTTGATGATGAACTCCCTGACGCCATACTATTCCATGTCGACGGCGTTCCAAAGTGGGCTGCTAATATTGTGGGATATCTTATGTCAGGACGTCCTCTCCCTGAGATGAGCAAAGTAAAATGACGCAGGTTAATTATTAGATCTGCAGGACAACTATATCGCATTTGTAATGATGGAATTCTACGTCGCTATAAAAGAAGTTCAAGACTTTGGTAGAGAACCAACTGGATGCACGCATCAAAGTTCTAAGATCTGATAGAGGGGGCAAATATTGCACGAAGTGCCCATGTAGTGAGCATCACCCATGAAGGAATAGGAGGGGGACATTTCGCTGCCAAAGCTACCAATAGAAAGGTCCTGCAACACGGTCTTGTGGTGGCCCATGATATTCAGAGATATTCACTATCAGGTCAAGAGGTGTGACGTGTGTCAAAGATTCAACTGAACCCAGGAAAATGATAGGATGTCGTTACGACCTATTTTGGCTGAAATGTCATTTGAAAAATGGGGCATTGACTATGTCGACCCTATTTGTCCAGTTTCCCGTGGCTCACAAGCTCAATATATAATGATGGGCACTGATTACTTGACAAAATGGGTGAAAGCCAAGGTGGCGAGGAAGGCTGATGCCAACTCCACTGCCAAATAGTTAAGAAAACACTGTTTAAACACCTGACCGGATCAATCACCATAGCACAACGTCAAGTGCAACAAGAACACAGAATTACTCACCTCAAACTATATATTCAACTAATAAGTAAGTACAAAGATATGTTGCTTAAAAGCACTCAAAGGGCTCGTAAAAGAAAGATGGCCCGATAACTCTATAACTAAGCACACGTGGTGCCGTCGAAATAAGAAAGCACTGTATAAGTCGGTCATTGCTATTTTAACTCTCTCCCTCAATGATCAACGTTTCCTTTTTTTCTTTTTAGAGTTTACTCTATTCATGGAACATACCTCTATGATAGTATTACAAGTAAAGGCTTCTTACATAACCAGATCTAAGCCAAGTTTGGTTGTAAAAGTCTCAAACTTTTCTTTACTTAAAGCTTTCGTAAATATATTAGCAACTTGTAATAACGTAGAACAATGTACAACACTTATATCTTCATATTGTAACTTTTCACACACAAAGTGATATTTTACTTCAATATGTTTTGTTCTTGCATGAAAGATAGGATTTTTAGCCAATTGTATTCCACTTTGACTATCACAGAAAATAACAGTGGGATTTACCTGCTTCATGCCAATCTCACATAATAACTTACATAGCCAAACAGCTTCCTGGGTAGCAGAACTCAATGCTTTATATTTGACTTTTGTGGAAGAAAGAGAAATAGTATCTTGCTTCTTGCTAGACCATGAAAAACAAACGCTACCAAAATTGAAGGCATAGCCTGTTGTTGACTTTCTATCATCTATACTTCCTGCCCAATCAGCGTCAACATAACCTTGCAACTTAGGTAAAACACTTTGTCTTTTGTAGATTAGACCAAGGTTAGGCGTACCTTTCACATATCTCAAAATTCTTTTTGCGGCTTTCCAATGGTCCATAGTGGGTGATGACATGAATTGGCTAATCAAACTTACAGCATAGCAGATATCAGGACGTGTAGTCAAAAGATATATCAAACTCCCAACTAGCTGACGAAATAGTGTAGCATCAACATGTGCACTATCATCAATACGAGATAATTTCTTACCAGCTTCGCAAGGGGTGATGGAAGATTTGCACTCTGTCATGTGAAATCTCTCCAATATCTCGCCCACATACTTGTTTGACATAACCTGATATCATTACTAGTTTGCCATACTTCGACACCCAAGCAATAGTGCATAAGTTCTAAATCTGTCATCTCAAACTGCTTGCATAAGTTGGCTTTGATAGAACGAGTGAGGTTCTCATCATTGCCCGTGATAATGATATCATCAACGTAAAGTACAATCAAGGCAATGCTGTCATCATTTATAAGAACATGAAGGTTTGGATTTGAATTTGTTCTTACAAACCCATGAGAAAGAAAGTAACTGTCAATGCGTCCGTACCATGCGCGTGGCGCTTGCTTAAGGCCATAAAGTGCCTTATGTAGTTTACATACCTTTTGTTCTTGCCCTTTTGCCATGAAGCCCTGCGGTTGGACCATGTAAACTTCTTCCTCTAAGTCACCATTCAAAAATGCAGACTTCACATCCATTTGATGGATTTTCCACTCAAAATGATATGCTAAGGCAACGATAAGGCGTAGCGTAGTCCACTTAGCCACTGGAGCAAATGTCTCTTCATAGTCAATTCCTTTGCTTTGCTCATAACCCTTCACTACTAGGCATGCCTTATACTTTGCTATTGTGCCATCCGCATGAAACTTTGTTCTAAACACCCATTTGTTGTCAATGGGTTTCTTTCCAAGTGGTAGATCAACCAACTCCCATGTATCATGCCTGTGGATGGATTCTATCTCTTCTTCCATTGCCCTTTGCCACTCTTTGTGATCTTTTGCCTCATCAAAGGTTGATGGCTCTCGACACTTCAAAATGTCAGTCATTAGGGCATAGTTCACATGATAACAATCGGGAGACTTCCTTTACCGCATTGATCTTCTCACTTCGCCTTGTGTGCTAGATCTTGTTTGATTCAGCTTTACATCCTTCATGATCTTTTCATACCATTTTGGTATCTTAGATTCAGGTGATACACTACGTGGAGAGTATGTATCCCAAGGAGTGTCTAAGTAATGTCTCTTACTTCCAACCGGTTTCTCCTTTATTGCTCCTATTGGCAAGTACCTCCCCCTAGGCTCTTAAATAGTTGGTGTCCTTTCATACTCGTCCTCTCGACTCTCGTCTTCACGTGTATCATCTTGTGGAGAGTCTTCTTCATCTTCTTCCTCCATAATTGTGGGACTAATGTGAGTCTTATTCATTACAGGATCAAAACACCTGTAAGAGTTTGTCCTTTCATCATAACCGACGAAGATACACTTGATTGCTTTGGCATCAAGTTTCTTTTGCTCCTCCTTTGGCACATGTACATAGGCCTTTCATCCAATGACATGAAACTTGTCGATTTTTGGCTTTATTCCAGTAAATGCTTCTTCGGGAGTCACATTTGGAACCGCGATTGTAGGGCTCATGTTTTGCAAGAACGTTGCCACACTACATGCTTCCGACCAAAGTGAATCGGTCAAGCCCATTTGCTTCATCATGGAGCGTGCACTCTCCATAATAGTCCTGTCTTTCCTTTTAGCTACACCATTACTATGAGGCGTGTGTGACTGTGTGAATTGTCTTTTGATGTCGTGTTCTTTGCAAAAATCTTCAAAATCATCAGATTTGTGTCAAATTTCTTCTTCAAGAAATAAATCCATGTCCTCCTAGAGTAATCATCTATGAAAGTCATAAAATAATATGCTTTCCCCAATGACATGGTCTTCATTGGGGTGCACAGGTCGCTGTGAATGAGTTCTAGCGGTTTCTTAGCTCTTGCAGTTCCACCTTTCTTGAATGTCTCCTTGTGATGCTTTCCCATGATGCATCCTTCACATATTGCATGATGATCATCCTGCAATGCCGGTAACCCTATTACCATCTTCAGCTTCGCCATCAATCTCAATCTCCCATAGTTCAAATGACCAAGTCTTCTGTGCCACAACTCGAATTGAGATGTTGTTGAGATAGCCAAACCATATTCACCTGATTTTGCAGCATCCAATTTATAAAGACCACAGTTACTATCTCTATAACCCTTCGCCACCACTTTATGGTTGTGGTTCATATCCTTCATAAGGCATCCATCCTTGACAAATTCAACTTTAAGATATTGATTTGCCATTACACCAACAGAAAGCAAACTCTTTTTGAGTCCAGGAACATAAAGTACATTAGGGATGTTTTTTATTTTGCCATCAGGAAACTGCACAGGTACATTGCCCACACCTTGTATCTGGCATTCCTCTCCATTGGCTTGAGTGACCTTATCCCCATCATGGATTGGTGAGAATTTTTCAAACCAATCACGTTTCTCGGTCATATGCCTTGTGGCACTGAATCTATGAACCATCTGGCACCATCATCAACTTGGGATGCCAATGCCAATGAGAAGGCACTTTTCTCGTCATCTTCTCCATCATCTTCGAAAATGTTTCCTTGTTGAGTCACTTTTCCGACCTTTATGTCCGCTTTCTTCTTATAACACTCGCGTGCCCAATGACCCGGTTTGTGGCAATAGTAACATTTGCCTTTCTTCTTCTTTTTTTCTTTTGATGACGACTCTCCCTCGTCATCATCGTCCTTGGATTTCTTAGGAATCCTTTTCCATCCTTTTAGCTTGCCTTTAGCAAGCAAGGCTTGATCCTCCTGTGGGGTTTGCCTTGACTTCACCACTTCACGATGCTGCTCTTCTTGCAACATGATTCCGTGGAAGTCTTCAAAAGTAGGCAACCTCTCCCTTGAAGCAATGTCACTCACAAACATCTGTAGCCCTTCCGAGACACCGCTCATTGTGGTATGTACCAATTCAATATCCCTGATTGGTTCTCCAATCGCCACAAGTTGATCTCTCAACTCCTTTATCCTGGTGAAGAAAGATCCCACTGATTCACTTTCTTCCATCCTTATTGCGTTCAATCTCGACTTTAAGAACATGGCCCGAGCTGGATTGCAAATTTGAAATTGCATTCTAAGAGCTTCCCAAGCTACCCTAGCCGTCGTGGCATCACTTATATGAGTGATCACATGGTCTTTCACTGAAAGATTGATCAAGGACAATGCTCTCTGCGCCTTTTTATCAAAGGCCCTTATGTCACCTGGAGTGGTATTTGGCCGGACTTCAATACCTGCCATGATCTCCCACAACTCTTTCTCCATCAAAATGCTCTTCATTTTGAATTTCCAGATGTTGTAGTTAGAAGCCCCATCAAGTTTGCTTGCACCGCCCAAAATTGTCTCATTGATGTTTGCCATCTCCAAACTGCTTGAAACTTCACCTGTAGGCTATAAAATGTATGCTAGAGCCAACCATGATGTCATAAATCAATAATAATGACCTGCAATTTTTGGCTTACCAGGCCACCCGCTACTCTTTCGCCAAATTGAAAGCCAAACTGGCGTCGTTTTCCGAAATGCTTCTCGTCACCAACTCCCAGCTTCCTGCCCAGTGGAATGGTGAAATCACTTCTGGCATGCTTCAAACACTTCTCCATGCAATCACTCTGTTTTGGTGTACCGTACTTGCAGGTACAGTCAGGGTGCCCTTCGTTTGGAGGCTATAGCCTTTCGTTTGGCCAAAATAGGCTAAAGGAGGTGAAAATAAGGGCAATTTGGGTTTTGAACTGTTTCTTCAGTGTGAAGAAACTTCACCCTTCAAAAAACTTGGGACCCAACAATTTTTTCAGTTTGAAGATTTTTAATGAAGTTGCAATGCACTTGGCACTTCAGACCCCTTCAGGCTTTTTCACATCAATCCAACGGATCCTTTAGATCCAACGACCCACCTGTCGTGTAATAACCATCGTCGATCTGTGTGATTCAAGATTGGATGGCTTTCCACGCTTTTGTGCATTGATCAAGGGCCTTCGAAGCACCAAGCACTTTGGGATGCTAACTAACTAACTGAACTGGGCGCGCGAGAGGTCATCTATACTTGATGAAAGTGTGAAAATTGTCAACATTTCCTAGCTAGTTTGAGGCCTAAATTGGCAATTTTTGTACATAGTTTTGGATCTAACCTTTCACACGTGTGAAAGAGACCTAGATACTTTTATTCTAGTATATATTTCATGTTGAAGAAGTCTCAAACTTCGGGACCTTCTAAATGACACTAAAATCATGTTATTTGGACATATAGGCCAAAATTGGCTATTTTAGGTTACTGGTCCTAAAATTGGGTCCTAAGTTCTAGAGAGAGGAGAGAGAGTCATCTCTCTCACCTATATTAGGCTGAAATTCGTGGAGAACAGGTTGGAGAAACCTTTTGTATGCTTCATTGAGATCAATAGATCATTGTCATTGTTTCTTCCTCCATTGAGAGCATTGTTGTGTGTATTGTCTTCAAGCTATTGTGTATGATCTTAGGTGCTTTCCAAAAGTGGTAGGCTGATGTATTATGGACTGTATAATGCTATTTTGGGCCGCACTTGATGTTTATGGAAGTTTCCATTTGTGATAAATGCTTTTTGATCAAGTTCTTTGCATTCTAGGTAGCATAGAATGTGTTGCCAATTCCTAGCTTATGTAGTTTGGAGTGCAAGCATTCAAGCCAATGATCTTGGAGTTTAGATCCACTTAGGATCTGTATTTTTCACATGGTATCAGAGCTGGTTGGCTTCTATTTACAGTAAGTATTCCATTTTTGGTGATATTTGGATGTTTGATCAAGTTCTAGCATGATTTTGCATTGCTTTGTTGATCAAATCTTACTAACCTTTGTTTTGTGAGTTGAAATTGTGGATCAAAAGCATATTTCAGGTCTATTGAAGATCAGAGGCTGAAAAGAAACTATTTTGGATCAGATCATAACACCTAATCATTTGTGATTGTGAGGCTTGTGCATATTCAATACTAACAATGTTCTTTTCAATCCTATTGTTGACAATCTCCATTCTTGGATGAACACTCTCCTTAAGTGGATGAAACTTCTCCTTAAGTGGATGACAAATGCTCTTTTGAGTGAGTTGTAATTCTCCTAAAGGCTGAGCAAAGCTCCCATTTGGATGAAAGATCCCCTTTTTTGGGTGAACATATTGTAAGCTCCATTGTGAAGAGCATATTGTAAAGATTGTCATCAATTTTGGCATAAATTTTGGTGTACTTTGTTGAGCATGTAAGTAACTCTCCTTATGTAATTTGATTGGAGCATTTGCTGGAAGGTGTTAACCATTATGCAAGTGTGTTTTCAGGTTCTTAACAGGTTGAGGAACATTCTCATGTGAAGTGATCTTAGATCTACATCTAAACACCAAGATTTGACAAGATAGTGAAGCTAGTCTTGTGATTCACTAAGTGTGCTCATTCATTCACCTCTAAATCTTGTATTTATCACTTGCTGGAGTTTATAAACTTTTAGAAGTGTGGTTTACATGTGGTTTTACAGGTTGAATCAATATCTTAGTGTGTTGATCATATGTTGATCAAGTTTGTTCATTACTAGGTAATCTTGGCATCCTAGTTTTGGGTATTTTCTAAGAATGCAAGTAACTCTTCACACCATAACTTGATTTGGTCACTTGCTGGAAAGTTTGAGAGCTTAAGCAAGAGTGTGTTCAGGTTGGTTTGATTTTGTAATCCATTCTTAGTGTGTGCAAAGTGTTGCATGTGTTTCAATCTTCCTTTCTATGCTTGGAAACCATCTAGGTTCAAGATAGAAGTGTTTTAGGGCCCTAAATCTTCATAGATCCCTTTATCTATCATTTGTTGAGAGAAAAGTGAGTGCTAAGTGCTTTAGGACAGAACCTAAAGTTGAAGAAACATTAGAATCATGGCTTCCAATGGTGGGATCATGCTAGAGTCTAGTGAAAGGTTGAGTTCATCAAACTACTCTACTTGGAAAGTGAGGATGGAGTCCTTACTTGAGTTGAATGAACTCATGGACATAGTTGCAGAAATTGAAGAGAGACCTCTCACACTTCAAGAGCAACAAAGGTTTGATAAGAAGGCCAAAAGGGCTCTTCATATCATTAAAATGAATGTTACAAATGAACTTCTCAAGGAAGTTGGAAAGTGTCAAAGTGCAAGTGAGGCATGGAATGCCTTAAAGAAGCTCTTTGAATCAAAGTCCACATCTAGGGTATTGACCCTAAGGAGACAAATATTTTCTAGTAGGCAAAGAGAGGGTGAAAGTGCTCATGCATTTATCTTGAGAGTTAAGTCCCTAAGTGATGATTTAGCATGCATTGATGAGAACATAAAAGATGGTGAAATAGTCCAAGTTATGTTGAATGGTTTGCTAAATGAACATGCTAACCTTGTGCAAAGTTTTGCCATTCAAAGAGTCTTGCCAAGTGTGGTTGACTTGCAAGAAATCTTATTGGCTGAAGAACATAGGTTGCAATCAAAGCTTGATGGTGCATCCTTGCAAGGTGGAGGTGAAGAGGCTTTCTTCACAAAAGGCAAATTCAAGGGCAAAGGTAAAGGCAAAGGGAAATGGTCCAAAGGTGGTAACTTTGATCATGATGATCACTCTTCCTCTTCCTCTTCTACTAAGAACAATAAGTCAAAGTTCAAGTGCTTTTATTGTGGGATAAAAGGTCATTTTGCAAATGAATGTTATAAGAAGAAAAGAGAGCAAGGAGAGAGGCAAGGAAATCTTACAATAGATGAGGAAGAACATAACACATGTGAATCACTTGTTATGACTTCAAGTTTGTTAGCCAACATAGATGATAATGATCCTTGGTGGATTGATAGTGGAGCCTCATCTCACATGACAAGACATAAGGAATACTTTACATCCTTATTGTCTTATGAGGGAGAAGGTAACATCATCTACACTGCAAATGATGGTCAATGTGACATCAAAGGCATAGGCACTATTCCTATTTCCCTTTCAACAAATAGGAAAGCAAATCTTGAAAATGTTTTGTACATTCCTTCAATCACTAAGAATTTGCTTAGTGTAAGTCAAATGATTGACAAAGGACTTGATGTGGAGTTCATTGGAGATGCATGTTTGATAAGTAAATGTGGATCCTTGATTGCTCAAGGTAGGAGGCATGGTAAACTTTTCAAGCTTGATGCATGTGTGATCTCTAATCATGAAGGATGTATGGCTAGGGAGCAATTGACAAACCAAGAAGTTTGGCACAAGAGGTTGGGCCATCCCAACTTCAAATCTTTGGAGGTAATGGCAAAGAAAGAGCTTGTTCTTGGTCTCCCTAAAAGTCTTGTTGCAAACAATAGTGTTTGTGAACATTGTGCCTTGTCCAAATCTCATAGACTTGCTTATTCTAGATCTACTTCTAGATCTAAAGAAGCTTTTCAACTTGTGCATTCTGATATTCATTCTTCTAGTACAACTAGCAATGGTGGGGCAAAGATGTATGCAACTTTCATTGATGACTATAGTAGGTATACTTGGATCTATCTTCTTAAAAGTAAGGATGAAGTGTTTGCTGCATTTGTCAAGTTCAAGAATGAAATGGAAAACCAATTCAATACAAAGATCAAATGCTTAAGATCTGATAATGGAGGGGAATACACCTCAAATAGGTTCAAAGACTTTTGTATAGCACATGGGATTAAGAGGGAGATGTCTAGTCCTAGGACTCCACAACAGAATGGAGTGGCCGAGAGGAAGAATAGAACCCTTTGTGAATGTGCCAAGGCAATGAGACTACATGCTAATCTTGCTAAGTCTTTTTGGGGGGAAGCTTTAGCATGTGCTAACTATCTATGTAATAGATGGACAAGTGCTTCCTTTGATGGTAAAACTCCTCATGAGGTTCTTTATGGTAGAAGGCCGAGTGTCAAGCATTGTAGGATCTTTGGATGTACATGTTTTGTCAATATCACACTTGATGATAGAACTAAAGAAGATCCTTCATCAAAGAAGGGTGTGTTTGTTGGCTATAGTGAAGTAAGCAAGGCTTACAAAGTGTACATTCCTTCTACAAAGAAAGTTGTCATAAGTAGGGATGTCATCTTTCATGAAGAGAATGTTTCCAATGTTGTTGATGTTGATGTTGATGTGCCTACTAATCATCATGATGTGCAAGATGTCTTGGATGAAGATGGAGATGCCACTCCAAATCAAACTTCAAGGAAGACTCAAAGGCAAAGGGCTAAGCCATCAAGGCTAACCTATGATGAAAAAGGAAAGCAAGTGGTGGACAACTCTAACTTTGCTTTTCTTACCTCTTTTGATGAACCAACTTGTGTAGGTGAAGCAATTCAAAAGAAGGAATGGATCCAAGCCATGGATCATGAGCATCAAGCACTCATCAAAAGCAACACGTGGAGGTTGGTAAAGCTTCCAAAGGACAAGAAGGCAATTGGTTGTAAGTGGATCTTCAAGATCAAGACAAATCAAGATGGATCAATCAACAAGTACAAGGCAAGGTTGGTGGCAAAGGGGTATGCTCAAGAATATGGTATTGACTATGATGAGACCTTTGCACCCGTGGCAAAGATGGTAACTATTCGAATCCTAATCTCTCTTGCAACTCTTTATGATTGGGATATGTGGCAAATGGATGTTACTAATGCCTTCTTGAATGGTGATCTTGAAGAAGATATTTACATGGAGCAACTCAAGTGGCAATTTCTTCAAGGCAAGGAAGATCTTGTTGAGGTTTGGTTTGAGCTCAAATGGGCTAGTTTTATTAGGTTTGATACTCAACTTCATCTACTCTACTTCATGTTGGATAGAAGTGTAGAAATCTATCTTTTGGTTTATGATGGTGACATTGTTTTCACTAACTATAGTGAAAGGTTGAAATCAAGCAATGATGAGATCTTGTGGGATGTTAATCATGTGTTTGAGAGGGAGTATCTTCAGAGGTTCAGATCTGAAGATGTTTATAAATGCAAAGTCCTTGATGTTTTATTGGAAGATCAAGATGTTGATCTTGAATTGCTTCATCAACACCAAGAGGCAAGTAGCAATTGGAAGCTAGTCAAAAGCATGAAAGGGGAGCCACATGGGCAAAGCATCTTGGATCTGTTTTTACAGGTCCTTGAAGGTTCAAGTAAGGTTCTTGGAGCAGCAAGGAAGTGTCCTTTTACTCTACCTTACTTGTTTAATCTCATGTATGAACATTGTCATGTCAATGTGTTGGAATTGTCAAAATTCAATGAAACTAGTTCCACAGTTTTGCATCTTTTGGATCTTGGAGATGGAATAGTTATCATTGCTGGTTTTTATGATCAAGTACATGCATTCATTCAAATCTCAAAAGATATGGAAGTGGTCAATATGTTTACTTTTGAGCAAAGTTCAAGATCTAGCATCCTAGTGTTGGCAAATTGGCAAATTGTTGACAATGTAGGATCAAGCGTTATATGCAAATCTTGTGGAGATACTTCAAGTATTTCAAGTTCAGGTTTTGCTCATTCAAATGGAACAGAGAACACATCATTTTGGCATTCATTCACTCAAGGGCTTTCGTGGATTGGAGATCTACAAAGGCAAGGTGGTGATGGAGGTTCATTCATGGAGATACATGGTGCATTCACTATGGGCATAGTGGAATGTGGACGAGGCATGCAAACACCTGTTGGTTACTTTCACTTACAACTTGTTTGCTGCTGTTTTACAGAGAACTCAAAGGTGGATACATGGAGGAATCCTTTCATTGTTATTCTATGTTCTTTTACATGTATCTTGTTCACCATTCTATGTAAAATTGATGTAAGAAATAGTGAAGCATCCTATATGGGCACTATTATCTATATCAATTATGTTGTACTTCATATTGTACATATTAGAACACTTGAAAAGAGATCTATCATCATGATGGAGATCATTCTTAGGTTGGAGCAAAGTAGTGTTGTAAAACTAGCAAGTTAAGTTGAAGAGGGAGTGTGAAAATTGTCAACATTTCCTAGCTAGTTTGAGGCCTAAATTGGCAATTTTTGTACATAGTTTTGGATCTAACCTTTCACACGTGTGAAAGAGACCTAGATACTTTTATTCTAGTATATATTTCATGTTGAAGAAGTCTCAAACTTCGGGACCTTCTAAATGACACTAAAATCATGTTATTTGGACATATAGGCCAAAATTGGCTATTTTAGGTTACTGGTGTCCTAAAATTGGGTCCTAAGTTCTAGAGAGAGGAGAGAGAGTCATCTCTCTCACCTATATTAGGCTGAAATTCGTGGAGAACAGGTTGGAGAAACCTTTTGTATGCTTCATTGAGATCAATAGATCATTGTCATTGTTTCTTCCTCCATTGAGAGCATTGTTGTGTGTATTGTCTTCAAGCTATTGTGTATGATCTTAGGTGCTTTCCAAAAGTGGTAGGCTGATGTATTATGGACTGTATAATGCTATTTTGGGCCGCACTTGATGTTTATGGAAGTTTCCATTTGTGATAAATGCTTTTTGATCAAGTTCTTTGCATTCTAGGTAGCATAGAATGTGTTGCCAATTCCTAGCTTATGTAGTTTGGAGTGCAAGCATTCAAGCCAATGATCTTGGAGTTTAGATCCACTTAGGATCTGTATTTTTCACAGAAAGCACTTTTTCTCAAAGGCTTGGTGAGTAGATCGGCAATACAAGAGGACGAGTTGACATGCTCCAAATAGATTTCTCCTCCAATAAGCTTTTCTCTCACAAAATGGTGTGCCACTTCTATGTGCTTGCTTCTTGCATGAAATGTGGGATAGTGAGCATATCTAGATTGGCATATAAAGACATAATTTTCATAAAAATCAATTTCTAGGCCTAGGATGTAACTTATCTCTCCTAGATCTTGCATTTTAAACTCACATCCAAGTGCTAGCTTGGTTCATCAACTAGCTTGATACAACTTCCACAAAGAATAATGTCATCAACATAAACTAGAAGAATGACAATATTGCTATCAACAAACTTTAGATACATGGAAGGATCATAGTCACTAAGAGTAAATCCTAGTGAGATAAGAAAAGAGTCAAGTCTTGAATACCATGATCTTGGTGCTTGCTTGAGTCCATAAAGACTTTTGAAGAGCAAGCACACTTTGGACTCATCCTTGATGAATCCTTGAGGTTGTTCCATATAGATCTCCTCCTCAAGATAACCATTTAGAAAAGCATTGGATACATCTAATTGGAACACCTTCCACTTGAAAAAACAAGCAAGAGAAATAAGAATTCTTATTGTCACCATCTTTGCAACGGGTGCAAAGGTCTCCTCATAATCAAGACCATGGATTTGAGCAAATCCTTTGGCACATAATCTTGCTTTATGCTTGTTTATGGTGCCATCATGATTGACCTTGATCCAAAATACCCACTTGCAACCAATCACATGCTTTTTGGAAGGAGGATCCACAAGCTCCCAAGTATTGTTGGTGATCAATGCATCATACTCTTGCTTCATGGATCATATCACTCCTTGGTATTGAGTGCCTCTTGTACATTCTTTAGCTCTTCATGAGAGACATAAAAAACATAATTAGTGGAATCAAGATCCACTTGTTTGCCTTTGTCAACATATGAGAGCCTCTTAGGCTCGGATCTATCTCTCATGGATCTTCTTGGTGAAAAAATCCGAGGAGAGTCTTCTTCAAATCTCGACCCCATCACATCATGATTGTCTTCAAAATCAATAATTGATGATGCATCCATAGATTTCTTGATCTCGGCCTCTTCAAATGAAGAGTGTTGATCTTCATGAAAGACAACATCTCTACTTTCAATAACTTGAGAAGTAGAGAGTATAAAGACTCTATAGGCCTTCTTGGTGGATGAGTATCCAACCATGATCCCTTTGCATGCACTAGGATCTTCCTTCTTCCTTGTTTCCAAGGGAATATGGACAAAGCATAAGCATCCAAAAACTCTAAGGTGATCAACCTTAGGCTTCTTCAAAAATAAGATTTCATATGGTGACTTTCCTCCAAGAGCTATATGTGGGAGCCTATTGCAAAGATAATTTGCACAATTAATGGCTTCTCCCCAAAAATCTTTGGGCAAAGATGCCTCAATTCTCATAGATTTTGCACATTCACATAGAGATCTATTCTTTCTCTCGGCCACTCCATTTTGAGATGGAGAGTAGGCACAAGAAAACTCTCTTTTAATGCCTCAAAGCTCACAAAAATCTTGAAATTTATTGGAGATATATTCACCACCTCCATCACTTCTAAGAGCTTTAATCTTGAATGAGAATTGCTTCTCTACATAAGCTTTGAAAATAAGGAAATGATGAAACACCATAGATTTTGAAGCAAGAAGATATATCCAAGTGAATCTTGTGTAATCATCAATGAAAGTAACAAAACAAGTGGCTCCTCCCTTGCTTGTAGTTGATGAGAAATGCACATCCGAGTGGATTAACTCCAAAGGATGCTTGCTTTTGATAAAAGATCTTGTAAATGGCTTTTTGTGAGATTTAGCAATAGCACAAGCCTCACAAGGCTTGATCTTCTTGGAGAATGACTTTGGCAAGCCAATAGCTTTGAATTCTTTGATCATAGAGAGCATGGATTTGTAGTTGGGATGTCCCAACCTCCTATGCCATAATTCCTCCATAGAGAGCTTGTTCACAAGAGCAACATTACAAGCATTCACATACTCATTTGGATCTAGTTTATAGATGCCACCAAATCTAGATCCTAATGCAAGTATCTCATCATTCTTCTTGATAGTGCAAGTATCAACATTGAATTTTACATCAAGGCCATTATCAAGCAATTGGCCAACACTAATAAGATTCTTGGTAAGCTTAGGTACATAAAGAACTCTAGAGAGAGAAAGAACTTTAGAGGATGCAAGCTTCAAGGGAATGTTCCCTATGCCTTCAATAGGACATTCAAAATCATTTGCAGTGTATATTGATTTCTTCACTCCATCATAAGGTGCAATAGAGGAGAAAGAGTCCTTGGAGCTACACATATGTGAAGAGGCTCCACTATCAATATACCATAGGCCGTCCTTCTTGAAAGGAGTAGATGAGAAACTAGAGACCATAAGAGATCCCTCTCCATCACTTGCAATAGTGTCTTCCTTCTCATTGGTAATATTGGCTTGCTTGAGTTGATTCTTCTTTTTGAAGCAATTGGTGGCATAATGACCTTTCTTGCCACAATAAAAGCACTTGATCTTCTTCTTCTTCTTGAGCTTGGATGATGAAGCATTAGAGGAATTATCTTCCTCCTCATCTTTGTCTTTGGATTTGACTTTGTCCTTGCTTGAGGATTGTTGATGTTGATTCTTGCTCCTCTCTTTGTGCTTATCCTTGGCAAAGAGAGCTTTGCCATCATTATGAGTGAGAGAAAGCTTGTCCATCCTCAAGAGCTTGTACTCTTGTCTTGATTCTTCTGAAATTAGCACACTTTGGAGAGCCTCCAAACTTGGTAGCTCCTCCTTAATGGCATAGGATTGGACAAGGTTATCAAATTCACTTCTCAATCCATTGAGAATGACTTGAACTAGCTCATTTTGATTGATGGAATCACCAATGCAAGCAAGCTCTCTATTAATATCTTTTACTCTCAAAACATAACTAGATGCATTCTCATCACTCTTTTGGCTACTTTGAAAGATTTGATTCCTAAGAGTGAGAAGCCTAGAGGTATTCTTAGCCTCATAGATAGTCTTGAGACAATCCCAAGCTTCTTTGGCTGTTGTACAAGTACCTATCTCCCTCAATATCTCATTAGAGACATTCATCTTAATGTAGTGGAGAGCCATCCTAGCTCTCTTTTTGTATTTTTGAACCTCTTGAAGAACTTGTGGTTCTTCTTCAAGGCCAAGAACTATGTCCATCACGTCTTGAAGGATCAAGATGGACTCCATCCTCATTTTCCAAATTGAATAATTTGAAGTGGTCAATCTTTCACTTGGTTCCAACAAGGATGAACCCATTGAAGACATTTGAAGTGAAGAAAACTCAAATGATGAACAATAAATGTTGTTACACACTTTCAATAGGATCCAATAATTGAGTACTATCTCCTCCTATGAAAGATCTTACAACAATTTGTGAATTGATTCTCACTAGCTACTCAAATCTCTCTAAAACAAGATCTATTTCACATCAAATGATGGAGTATAGGCAAAGTTAGGATCTAACACTCTTAGCACGTGTGAAATACACTAAGAAACCAAATTTGACTCAAATACAATGATATTGCATGAAACAAAATGGCTAAGATCTCAAAATAGTGCCTAGATCACATATAGATGAGATTGGCAAGCATACAACTGTGATTTTGGATCAACCAAGCAACCTCTTGACCAAACCAAATGTGTCCACCCAGGTCTAGGTGCCCTACCTAACCCTCTTCAAAAGCTTATAACTTTTGATTGGCTCAACCAAATGGAATGAAACTGATTGCAACAGAAACTAGACAAAAATAGCTTCAAAACAAGCTATCAAGCAAGATAAATGGATCAAACATGAGAGAGAACTTCCAAACTGAAATTGCATGTTCCTCACACGTGTCTAAGCACCTGATTCCATACAGTACTAGGTCAGACCCAATCGATGTCCTTTTGATCTCTTTTGATCCAAGATTGAACAAGATAGCTAGGAAAATGGGCCTTGACAACTTCTAGATCAAGATTGATGAAAAAATTTTCACTTACATGGATCAAAATGCATGGTAACCTTAGGTAGGCTCTGATACCATGTTAAATTTCACACGTGTGGACTGTCCACTACATGTACTTGTGATCTCCTAAGGTGTGTAGATGCACCAAGATCAAGACTAGATTGAGATTCAAGATCAATCTTGAATCCTATGGCAAAAACACACTACTACATGCATTCAATCACTTCCAACTCTCACTCACATGTGTGGGAAGTATTCAAAAAATAATCTAAGTAAAAACAAGCTGCTCTCCTCGGGTAGAGAGAGAAAATGCATCAAGAGCTCTCGGGTAGAGAGAGAAAGCTAGAAATCCAATAACTCACAAAATCCATGAAATCACCAAATCAATTGACTTCAAAATGAGGAGTACAATGATACTAGTAGGTCCACGAGCTACCACTATGCTTAACTATGATTGGACCACATTTTGTCACCTCTTGATCCTATTGGATCATTGATCTATGCACCTCTTAATTCTATTGGACTATATTCAAGCACACCTCAATTTCCTATTGGACCTCACAAGGTTCCACCTCTATATCCTATTGGACCTCTTGGAATTCATCAAACAAAAACTTTACACTTGTCTACACTCTAATTAGCAAGTGTTTAGCCTCTTACTCTATTTTGGCTCAATAGTGGCATTACAAGTGGAAATGCATAATTTGCCATCTATGCCAAATTTATTCCTATCAACATCCTACACCTAGATGCTTGATGTAAAAACATAAGACCCCTATATCTAACATAGATAATCTTTTTCAATTCTTTACACCTTGCCCTAGTTCATCTCCACCTTTGACAAAGATACTTTTATTAGTCACCTACAAGGGCCAAGACCATGTGATCCCCCTTGACCCGCAACTAATTTCCATCGTGCTCACGCTTCCACACTCCATGTTAAGCCAAGAAAAAGACGGCTTTCCATCTCTTTTCTCGGTCGTGTGTAGTATGGGAAGTGGGCTCGGTCCAACTAGGCCTTGGAGATGTTGCCTTTCATCAAGTAGCATACCATCCTACCGTAAATCTGCGTAAAGAAGGCAAATCATCACTCACACTCACATCACCATGAAGAGGGAGGAAGAGAGATTAAGAGAGAGAGAAAGAGAGAAACCAGAGAGAGAGAGAGAGAGAGAGAGAGAGAGAGAGAGAGAGAGAGAGAGAGAGAGAGAGAGAGAGAGAGAGAGAGAGAGAGAGAGAGAGAGAGTTCTATTACTCCTCATACCAGCTTAAACTATTATTCTTTGATCTAGTGCTACATTTTAATATACATTCATTGATGACTACCCCCATTTTACCAGTGTAATATTCATTAAGAATAAGTCAGAAGCATTCAATTGCTTCAAAGAATTCAAGCAATATGCTGAGAATCAGACTGGTCAGAAAATCAAGCCCTACGATTTGATTCAAGGGGAGAGTACCTATCAAATGAAATGAAGGACTATTTGTCATCATGTGGCATGTACCATCAATTTACTACAAGCTACACTCCTCAACAGAATGGAGTAGCTGAGTGCAAGAACCACACACTGTTGGAAGTTGCACGATCCATGACAGCCAATGTCCATTTACCTCAAACATTTTGGGCAGAAGCAATCTCTATGGCCTGCTATCTGTAGAACTACTCCAGCACAAAAGGAGTTGATTCCAAGATACTATTTGAAGCCTACTACGGCTACAAACCAAGCTTGAAACATCTACGTGTTTTCGGATGTCTTTGCTATGCACAAGTGCCATCTGATCTGAGGAAGAAATTGGACCTAGTAAGTTGTAAGAATATTTTCATCGGCTACGCAACATCACATAAAGCATATCGCGTCTATGATGTTGATACAGGTCAGTCAGCCGTGATGTTGTCTTTCTTGAAGACAAGCATCACGATTTCAAGTAGAAGCAGCCGATACAAGAGTATGTCACAGCAGCTCCACCATCCATCGTTAGGCAACGACCTACGACTGTCCATACAAAGGAGTTTGTCCCAACAAATCCATTTACCATCGATGGGCCCAAACCCACGATTGTTCACCCACAAGATGCTATGATCCCAGTCATTCACCAAGGAGAATCATCCACTCAAGCACCTACAGTTCGAAGGTCTGCAAGACAACGACAGCAACCTGCTCGTTTTGTCCCTCAGACGTTCATCAGTCACATTGAACCTACCACAGTTGTAGAAGCTCTGTCAACGCTCGATGCAGACAAATGGAAAGCTACCATGGATGCTGAGTATCAATCTCTAATGAAGAACAAGACTTGGAGTCTTGTCATTCCTCCTACAGGTGTAAAGCCAATTGATTCTAAGTGGATCTTTAAGCTGAAGCTTAAGCCAGATGGATCTATATCCAAATGGAAAGCTAGATTGGTGGTTAAAGGCTTTGAACAAGTATATGGGATAGACTACACTGAGACCTTTCGTCCAGTGATAAAGCATCAGTCTATTTATAACTTACTGGCTATAGCTGCTGCAGAAGATTTGGACATTCACCAGATCGACATCTAGATGGCATTCCTACATGGATATATACAAGAAGAGATATTCGTCTATTCACCAGAAGGTTACGTCCTTCAAGGCAAGCTGCATATGGTATGTAAATTGCATAAGGCCTTATATGGTCTTAAGAAAGCTCCTAGGGCCTGGTATGACAGAATTAATCACTTCTTGTTGCAGCACAATTTTACTTCTTGCTCTGTAGACTGCAATGTATATCTCACGCGTAAAGGGTCAAACTTGTGAAAAATGCAAAAGTAAGCTTGGTAGAGGCCAAAAATCATGTATATAGGATGATTACACATGTGTGGAGCCTATTACCACATGTGAAAATAGTGTACTTGTCATGTACCATAATCATATAGGTTGTACTTATGATTTAATTCAAGTTCTAGAGGCTCAAAAGGCCAAAAACTAGTTTTCTAGATATATGACACATGGCATCAATCTATTGATTGCATGAGCCAAATATTTTGGTTAGGTGTCACATCCCATGTGTAGAAGACAGCTCACATGTGTGGAATAAGCTGAGGTAGGCAAATTTGGACTTCTAGAAGATTTCCAAGTAGATCTCCATATAGAAGGAAAATGGACCAAAAGTGCTCAAAATAGAAGGTTTTGTCCAAATGTCAGTTTTGCATGATGAATCATCATATGACAAAGCACCTTCACACATGTGGGATCAGAGGGATGATCAGTACCACGAGTTCTCACTTATTGTATATATAGAGCCACATTTGGCCATAATCAGTGTGAGACACCAATCTTGGTTTTGGAAGCAATTTTGAGTGATTCTCTCCATTTGTCTACATTTGTTTTGATTGTTTTGAGGTTCTATCAATGTGTACTTGATTTTCAGGTTGGAGTCCATACTCAGACAATGTTTCACACGTGTGAAACCATAAAGTACACTTACCTTCAATTAATGATTGTTCTTGTTAGGATTTTGTGTCTAGAATTGATCTAGATTGATCTTAATCTGAAGTAGATTGATAGATCAAGTAATCTGACAACCAATCCCTCTTGACTCTTGGTCCTTTTTGTACTTTTTGCACATGGTATCAGAGCCAAGTACAAGAGTTTTTGTTGAAATTGATAGGGTTAATCCAAATCAAAGCCAAAATTAGCAGTTTTTTAGAAACTAGTCAAATTTTGTGTAGCGAGTTGGATTTGATAGCTATCCTCAAAATTTTTGGTCCAGATCTTGTTGTGGGCTGTAGTAACTCTTTTCACACGTGTGAGGCCGTACATCTCCGGTTTTTACTGAGAAAATTAAAAAATTTGTAGAATTTGACTCACATACCCAATTTGAGTGATTTTTAATGCAAAATCAAGCATTTTCTATAGAGAATCTAATTTCTTGGTTATTCTTGGATTAGATCAGCCAAGAAATTAAATTTGAAGCTTGAATTAGGTGCATTAATTGATTATCTCTGATTTTTTGAGTGCATGTTGAAGTTGAGAGAGATTTTGCTAAAAGTCATAAATGAAGGAGTGATATGCAAGGTGAGAGGTTGAAATCCATTGTACCATCACTCTAGATTTGTTCAAGAGTGATAGGGTCAAGTTTAGAAGCATCAATTTGCTAGAAAACATCTTTGGATTTGTCCTCCAAGTGAAATCTTTGAGAGTTTCTAGTGCAAATAGAGCATCTATGCAAATCTTTTGTAGAATTTGACATAGATTGGCTTAAATTGAGAGTTCTAGAAAAGAGATTGAGATCCAAGTCACATTGTTCAACCCTACTCAATTTGTTTGAGTGATTGTAAGGTTTGAAAAGAGTCATTAAGGTGTCTATGACAAATGTGTAGAGAGAGATCCAATTTTCGAAGAGTTCCTTCCTTTGTAGAGGGCAAGATCTAGAAGCTCATTTTGTGTTGTTATTGGTGGAGAGTTTGTCTTCTCCTAAGTGATCAAATCTTTCTAAGTGGAATTAGCTCTTTGAAGCACAATATCTTAGTGAGAAAAATCACAACTTTTGAATTTGAATTTCATTCCAAGTCTTAAAAAGTAGAGTAATTGGTGGAATCCAATAGGAGTGATTGAATTCAATTTGTTGAGCAAGAATTGACATAGAATGTATGAAACTCAAATTAGTTCTATTCAACTTTCTTTGTGAGAGTGTGAGGGTCAATTTGTGATCCCATTGGATGTCTAGAATGAGGAGTCCATATTTGAGTATTCATGCATGGTTGAGATCTTTGAGAATCTCCAATTGTCTAAATTTTTTAAGCTTTGTGAAAAATTGGTGGTATAGTTTGTTGTCAAATCAAATCAAATTTATTCTAAATCTCAAGTGTGAGTCCAAAAGAAGTGATTAAGTTTGATTTTCATGTATTTGAAACAAAACCCATCTTTTGTTCAAGAATCTCAAGTGTTGAGAGAACTAGTCAAGTGAAAAGGAAAATCTAGGTGTCAAATCTTTTTCATATCCATTTCAACTTTCAAAAGGAAGAGTCATTGGTATTTGATAAGTCCAATAGGAGATTGGATCTGATTTCTTTTGTGATTTGATTCAAAGATTGTGTGCTTTTGTCTTAGTGATCAAAGCAAAGTTTCCAAGTGACTAGTCATTAATGTGAAGATTTATTCTTAGGTTTGTGATCTAGATCTTTTGTAGATCATTCTAGATTATTGAAGATGTTCAAATCTAGTCTCTTGAGAGTCACAAATTACATTTGTATAATCATATCACAGGTTTTTATTCACATAGCATCAATAGGTGACATCCTATTAAAGGAAAGAAAGGATCCTAAGTGCAACCTTTGTGGCAAGGGAGGATATATATTCTCAAGATGCTACAAAAAGAAGACCAATCCATCCAAGAAGAACCAAAGCAAGGAGGCCAAGGTGAGGGATTGAATTTCAAGTTCAAAATGCAAATACAAGAAGGACAAGTCCAAGGAAAGGTGTTTCCTTTGTGGAAAGGTGAATGAGGCTTGGAGTCTCACAAGGACTTGCAAGATTTGTCTTCAAGAGTCCATCACAACACATGTCAAATCTTTTGAAATTTTTCATTTGGAAGTGCATTGTTTGGTTCAAGATGCAAAGATAGATGTCACTTTCATGAAACTAACTTGGATTTATTTTATGTCCTTGGAAAGTATTTTGTTTGGAACTTTAGATAAGTTCAAACTTATTGTTACGATCCAACAGAAATCAATAAAAAATAAGGAGCAGCAATCACAAAATGAAAATAGTTTCATTTATGGTCTCATGTCAACTTATGAAGAACCATTTTGCTTTGAAGAGATTTTTGTATCTCAAAGGTGGATTAAGGCAATACTGGTTGAGTGTGATGCCATAAAAGATAGCAAAATATGTTTTCCTTGTAAGCTTACACTAGTTATGAAGTCAAGGAAATGGAAATATCTTCATAATGTAGGATCTTTTGGTTTCAATAAGATCATAAATGATGTGTTCATTCATAAAGATGAAAATTGTAAGTTTTCAATCTTAAAGGCAAGTTGTAAACTTCTTATGAGAATAAGTGAAGCATCCAAAGTGGACACTTATATCCATAAGCAAGTAGTTAGCCTTATTGAGATGGAAATACCTTTTGATTTCAATATTGGAAAAATCATGCCAAGTTGTGGTGATTTTTGGACTTATGGTTCTAGCATAAGTAATCTTGATAATCATAGGAAGTGCATATTGAATGGTCATACTTGTTGTGACATTATGAGACATGGAGGTCTCAGATTTCCATCAAGAAGGAGCACCATGAAGAGGATCTTAAAGAATCATCTCAAGGTTCAAGTGTGCCAAGGATTGAGGAGGAGAGACCTTCTCAAGTTGTGATTCCAAAAAGAAACTCAAGAAATATGGGTGATTCCATGTGGCTCACATTTCAAGGGAAAGAGGAGCATATCTCATGCAGTATACATCTCATACTTACTTCTCTTATGTCATTTGATAAATCAATTTGCTTTAGTGAGATCATTGCATCTCCAAATTGGAGTAAAGCCATACTAGTTGAGTATGAAGTCTCTCTTGACAGCATAGATGATGTTCTTAAAAGGTTGAAATTTATTTTAAATCAATTAGAAAGCAAATGGTTATTTCATCAAATGTATGCTCTTGAGTCATGTAAGAGCAAAAGTGATTTGTTCACTCATAGTTTGAAAATTTGTATTGAGGCAAATTGTAAACTCTTTATGAGAGTAAGTGAATCATCTTCTAAAGACACTTATCTCCATAATGAAGTATTTAGCCTCATTAGATTTGAGATTAGCATGGTAAACAAGCATGAAGATATGATGCAAACACTTTGTTATTATAGCATGCATAGTCTTGCCAATTTGGATAAGTCTAATTCTCTAGATCATGGTAACATGATGTTAGATCTTTGTGATCCTATTAAGTCTAGAAGAAATCTTTATTTTCTCATGGAGGAGCATGGACATGAAGAAGGAGCAAGCCTCAAGGTCAAACATCTACATGAAAATTGGAAGGAATCAATTTTGGAGGTGCTAGGATGGTGCAAAGCTCTCAAGTTCATCAAAGATGTCAACATCAAAGAAGCACGATCATGGATATGGTGATTTCAGATCAACATCAAGCTCATTGGCTGATCTTCACACCTTTTGAACCAGCAAAGACCAATTCAGCCCATGGAGTCAAGTTCAAGATCATCATGTTTTCCATCAAGCTAGATTTACCAAGCTAGATTTTTGAGGAGTGTGAAAAATGCAAAAATAAGCTTGGTAGAGGCCAAAAATCATGTATATAGGATGATTACACATGTGTGGAGCCTGTTCCCACGTGTGAAAATAGTGTACTTGTCATGTACCATAATCATATAGGTTGTACATATGATTTAATTCAAGTTCTAGAGGCTCAAAAGGCCAAAAACTAGTTTTCTAGATATATGACACATGGCATCAATCTATTGATTGCATGAGCCAAATATTTTGGTTAGGTGTCACATCCCATGTGTAGAGGACAGCTCACACGTGTGGAATAAGCTGAAGTAGGCGAATTTGGACTTCTAGAAGATTTCCAAGTAGATCTCCATATAGAAGGAAAATGGACCAAAAGTGCTCAAAATAGAAGGTTTTGTCCAAGTGTCAGTTTTGCATGATGAATCATCATATGACAAAGCACCTTCACACATGTGGGGTCAGAGGGATGATCAATACCACGAGCTCCCACTTATTGTATATATAGAGCCACATTTGGCCATAATCAGTGTGAGACACCAATCTTGGTTTTGGAAGCAATTTTGAGTGATTCTCTCCATTTGTCTACATTTGTTTTGATTGCTTTGAGGTTCTATCAATGTGTACTTGATTTTCAGGTTGGAGTCCATACTCAGACAGTGTTTCACACGTGTGAAACCAGAAAGTACACTTACCTTCAATTAACGATTGTTCTTGTTAGGATTTTGTGTCTAAGATTGATCTAGATTGATCTTAATCTGAAGTAGATTGATAGATCAAGTAATCTGACAACCAATCCCTCTTGAGGATCAGATTAGGATCCACTCTTGGTCCTTTTTGTACTTTTTGCACAAAGCTATGTCATAATAATATTATATGTTGATGATTCTTTAATCATCAGCAATTCAAATTAGTTGTTACAGGAAACCAAATCTCTGCTTTCATCAAAGTTTGAGATGATTGATTTAGGCTCAGTCCATTACCTTCTTGGTATGGAGATCAGCAGAGATCGCGCAGGCAAAAGGATAACTACTAGCCAAGAATCCTACTTGACTAATGTATTTCGCAAATATGGCATGGAGGACTGCAAGCCCATAGACACACCTATGGATCTAGGAGCTAAGCTGTCCAGATACATGTGTCCCAAAACTCAAACAGATAAGCAAAAAATATGCAGGTATCCTTATCAGTCTGTCATAGGATCTATTATGTATTCTATGATCTACACACAACCTGATCTAGCATATGTAGTAAGCACATTGTCTCAGTATATGTCCAATCTAGACCCACAGCATTGGAAAGCTCTGCAAAGGATACTGAGGTACATTCAAGCTACAAAGCACTTTGATTTGAGCTATAATGGCAAAATAGAAGCCGCACTCACATTAACCACTTATTCAGATTCAGATTGGGTAGGAGACGTGGATACCAGAAAATCCACATCAGGCTACATTTGTTTCCTTGCAGGAGGACCCATCTCATGGAACAACAGCTCTGAACCCATGAACTCGTAATAGAACTAAGCATATAGAAGTTCAATTCCATTTTCTTAGAGAGAAAATTTAGAGTAAAGATATTGTACTAAGTTACTGTCATACAAACAGTATGTTGGCTGATATTTTGACAAAGCCATTGTCTAGAGATAAGCATTCTACTTTAGTAGGTATATAGAATCTCAATTGCAGATCATATTCATAGCAGTTAGCTTAAGGGGGAGTGTTGGAATTTAATCTAGCTCTTACTCATCCCAACAACCCTTCCTTCTCTCAATTTTTACTCTCTCAAATATAACCTGTAGAATATGAACTATTTTTAAACAGTCTGTAGTTTTGAACTAATTGTCGGCACAGTCTGTTTTTTTTTTTTACTCGCATTTTTGCACAGGAGAAAAAAAAATGCGAAAAACCTGACACTATTTTTACACTAAGTTTTCAATAGCCAAAAAATATGGAAAACTCGACATTGTGTTTTTACATGGGTTTTCTGACAGGCGACACTTATCTTACAAAATGCCAAAGGTGTTTTTCAAATGCCGAAGGTATCTTACAAAAATGCCAAAGGTGTCTTCCAAATGCCGAAGGCTGTCCTCGTGTAAAGGCAACGACCAAAAGGCCAAAGGGCGTCGCATTTCTAGTCTGTCAGAAATACACAGACTGCCGCTATCAGACCTGAAAGCCTTCATGCTCCATCAATGAACTGATCCATTGATCAATTTTACAGCTCCTAATTAATCTTGTAATTGTAAAGTTAAGTTAGTAAAAGATCTTTTCAGCTGATACATATATATACATGTAATTGAGAGTTCGAAGGAGATTGATATAGATGAGAGGATTTTGATACGTAAGGTCAGATAGCGGAGAACGCCTTTCATCAATAGCTGATTCCTCAGAGTTAGTGATTATAGAAAGAGAGAGAGAGAGAGAGAGAGAGAGAGAGAGAGAGAGAGAGAGAGAGAGAGAGAGAGAGAGAGAGAGAGAGAGAGAGAGAGAGAGAGAGAGAGAGAGAGAGAGAGAGAGAGAGAGAGAGAGAGAGAGAGAGAGAGAGAGAGAGAGAGAGAGAGAGAGAGAGAGAGAGAACTATTCTAGAACTTTAGCAATTGTCTTGAATCTGTTATTAGGACCACGCGCTTATCAGCACAATTGTATTGTGGTCTGATCCTTGTAGTTACAACTTCAATATATAGATTCGCTATTGTTCTACACTTCATTGCATTCTTGTTGAATGATAACTTTCACTCCTCTCACACAAACACTATTAAGAAGAGTTTTGTATGGTTGTCTCTGACGTCTGAATTGATTCTACACTCTCTTCATATCAGGTTATCAGCAATAGAGGATTGCATGGCTGTCTCAAACGCATAATTGTTTTTGCAATCTCTCTTTCACGGCAGTCTATGACTCCTACACTAATAATCTAATTCCTCACTTATCTAATATAATTCCATTTTCCAAATAATCCACGATTCTGCTAGTGGTTATAACAATTTATTTTTCTCTGACAAGAGTGGTATCAGAGCAAACACAACACGTGGTATCAGAAACACCCAATTACTAACAATGGTATCAGAGCCACAAAGTTCTACCAGCTGGCACCTGTTTGGTCGTGGGAGAATGTTGCCCGATTCTGGATATGACATGGAATATTCTAAAAGTCGGCAAAAGGCTCCTACAGTAAACCCAAATGCTACAGGAATGTGGTAGAGAGCCAGAAGTATTAAGATCAGACAACCAGTTGGCATTTTGTGCATTGGACCTTTAGGCTAGAAAGTGTCATGTGCATTGAATAAGATATTTTAAACTTAGCTTTTGCAAGTTCCTAAGCTAGGAAACACAACTTGTACCCTCTTATAAAAAGAGACCATTTTTCTTGTATTTTCATCATTCAAAGGTTAATAGAACTCTGTCCATTTCTCTCTCTCTCTCTCTCTCTCTCTCTCTCTCTCTCTCTCTCTCTCTCTCTCTCTCTCTCTCTCTCTCTCTCTGTGCTTTCTCTCTTTCCCTCTCTCATAATCTCTCTTCCCATCTCTTCATGGTAATGTGAGTATGAGAAATGCTTAGTTTTCTTTTATGCAATTTTAGGATCGGATCTTAAGCTAGTTGGTGAAAGGCAACATCTCCAAGGCTCCTAGTTGGACCGAGCCCACTTCCCATACTACACACGACTGAGAAAAGAGATGGGAAAGCCGTCCTTTTCTTGGCTTAACACAAAAAAAATTTCCTAGAGTTGATGCTCTTGAATTAGTAGGGATTCGAAGCTTATCACTAACTTGGAAGGACCAGGATGTAATATTGAACCATATTAAATCTTTTATTTAAATCACAGGTTTAAGTAAGGATCTATTATATCCATTTGAAGGGCATGCCAGTCATCCAAATAAATGGATTCTCCAGTTTTTCGGAACAAGAGATAATATCCTATATGGATTATAAAACATCTAGATGGATCTGTGGATCTGAAGAATATCAAATAAGGTGGTTAAGGGTTTCCAAGAAGAAAGAGTTGGTGGTATGAAATATCAGTAATTTTGGAAAGAAAATTCTAGGCCTGTAAAGATTTGGTTATCAATGGAATATTTTAGTACCTTGTCACAATATGGGAAAAAGAAGACCATTGATTAAATGTTGGGATATTTTGAAAAATTATGAGGTTTAATCTAAATCCCAAATGGATATCACACTCTTTACAAAATCAAAAGTCTTTAAATATATTTCTTGCTTCACTTCTTAGTAATTTCTTGAATATTAGACATCAAACTAGTTTATATGCTTCTTTCTAGTATGAAGTTATTCTTCTAAAAAACTATTATATCATATGAATTACTATTTGTGTGAATAAACTTGGAATTCAGATAAATTCTAAAGTTATCATGTTCAATTTCTTAAACTCAAGATATCTCTTTTGCACAAAGAAATTTCAGAGGAATGGTAGTTACTATCGCTCGGGGTTGAAAATATTTGAAGAAAAAGTCTTGATTGTTATAGAGTAGATCCTTTTCTAGGAAAGACAATTATTACTGACTTTTCATGGATTTAGATATTTTCATATATCCTCTTTCCAGTTAACTTTTACAGAAATTGATAATTTCCTTAAATGAGGGGTGAAGAGTTGGGATAGAATTCTATCTGAGGACCTATTGGATGCATAGTTTTTGGAAGAGAACCAATTGTGGTATAGAAACGTGATTTTTGTTAAAAATTCACAATTCTAGCTTGACTAGTTTTGGTCATATGACTTGTAAATAGTTAGATGGTCATGATGTGGCTTGTCACACGTGACAAATAGCATAGGATTCCATTCATAAGGATGTTCTCAAGTAGACCTAAGTGTTAGAACCTTTGGAATGAGTCCAAATTATGCTTAGATACAAGGGAGAAAAAATAGGAGCTATTTTTGGTAATTTTTGCATTGTTGAGGGATCTCCAAGATTCCAACCCTAACTTGGTAGGGATGAAAGATCCACCAAAATTAGCATTAGGGATAGGTTTAGGGCTACTCATACCTGCCCAAAACCGTGATGGATCATGTATATATAGGTGATGATATCTCACCAAAATCAATCAAGCAATTTCATGATTTTTCTCTCATAATGGTGCAATTGCTCTCTATGTTCATAATTGTTTGAGTACTTGTGATTACTAATGATTATAGGATTGAATGTAGGTCTGGTGTACAGTACTCAGACTGTGGTAGGCCGTACTTTCACACGTGTGAAGCCTTCTTCAAGGATTTGGGCCATTTAGTGAGGTTCAAGCATAGATTTTTGATGGATTTTGATGGTTCAACTTGTGCTAATCTTATGAAATCATAATCTATTGTTTCCCTCATCATTTCAAGTGTTTTAGGATCCTTATTTGCTGTAATTTTTACATGGTATCAGAGCCTAAAGGCTGAAATGAGCTAAATCCTTAGTTTGCATTCAATTTGATCACATTTTTTGATCTAAATCTTGTGTAGATTGGATCTTAGCATCTAGTATTGATTCTAGAACTCAAAGTGAGTCAAATACATTGGAGATTGGTGTTGTGTGACTTCATTTGCAGGTGTTTAGGTGTCTAAAACCAGAGGCAAAGTTGAATTCAATTCACATTACCAAGATAGCAAGTTTTGCTTGCTCCAAGCATTGATTTCTAAGCGTGTTTTGGAGGTGATTTCATAGAGAAGGCTTTCTAGCATTCAAGGAGAGGGAAGATCAGAGTTTTGGGGACTCTTCAAGGCTGTTCTAAGGTGTAGTAGGCACCTCCTAAAGTGATTTAGGTTCAGTCCAACCATTGCTTGACTTATGCACCAAATTAGATCAATTTTTCATCAATTTTGATCATTTTTTGCTTGTGATTGGATAGTAGATTGTGTTGCATCCTCATTAAGTTCCATTTAGATCTTTTACAAGTGATTTTGGAAGTATATTAGGTTGCTGAAATTCACTCTTGATCAGATCATTTGGAAGCTTTAATGTTCTTTATAGAAAGAGGGGCAATTCTACTAGTATTGTCTACTTCAATCAAGCAAGTGCATTGTTTCTAGTATTCTATGATTTGATTTTGTTAGAGATCATTCTTAGATCTTTATAGGAAGTCTATTATTGATCTTTTCAGGTCCCTAAGAAGTGGGATAAGGTAGACCTTCAATCAAATCAATAGAAGTAACCTTCATTTGTGTCAAGCCCTTGATTAGGAGACTAGATGGCATCTATAAATGCATATCTTTTGGATACTAATGAAAGGCTCAACAAAACTAACTATTCCATATGGAAAGTTAGAATGGAATCTATCATGATCATGCAAGATCTGATGGAAATTGTAAATGGTAAGGAGGGTGAACCTATTCATCCTCAAGAAAAAGCCAAATACATCAAGAGGTGCAATGTTGCACTACATTGCATAAAAATGAATGTTGCAAATGAACTCTTAAGAGAGGTAGGAGATTGCACTTCAGCTCAAGATGCTTGGGAGACTTTGCAAAAGGTCTATGAATCCAAGAACCAAACTAGAATGTTAGCTTTGAAGAATCAAATCTATAGAAGCTATCAAAAGAAAGGAGAGAGTGCACATACTTTTGTCCTAAGAGTAAAGGAATTGAACAAAGAGCTAGCCTTTATAGGTGACCCTATCAAGGATGAAGAGCTTGTTCAACTCATATTAAATGGACTAAGCTTTGAATTTGACAATTTGGTTCAGGGATATGCAATTATGGGTAAGCTACCCATACTTGAAGAACTCCAAGGCACACTCATGGCCGAGGAATCAAGAAGGAGCCAAATGCAAGAGAGGATGGATAGGCTTTCCATCCAAGGTGGAGATGACCAAGCTCTCTTCACCAAAGGCAAAGGCAAGTCCAAAGCCAAAGGATCAACATTCAAGAAGTCTACAAAGCTTGAGGATCAAGAAGGACCCCCAAAGGCATCTCCATCAACCACCAAAGTCAAGAAGGACAAATCAAAGGTGAAGTGCTACTATTGTAGCAAGATGGGGCATTATGCCTC
Source organism: Diphasiastrum complanatum (assembly GCA_029204225.1). Lineage (NCBI taxonomy): Eukaryota > Viridiplantae > Streptophyta > Lycopodiopsida > Lycopodiales > Lycopodiaceae > Diphasiastrum > Diphasiastrum complanatum. The sequence goes on from CM055108.1 coordinate 15,455,103, forward strand.
GGAATGCTTCAAGAGGAAGCAAGATCAAAGCCAAGCCAACATGAGCAAAGAGGAGGAGGAGGAGAGTTCACATGAGGACTCTCTCATGATGTCCATATTTTCTTCAACAAGCTTCAAAGGAGAAGATCCTTGGTGGATTGACTCGGGTGCTAGTTCACACATGACTAGTAAAAGGGAGTTTTTCTCTTCTCTCTTATCTTATGATGGACCTATAAAGTCTATCTATACAGCAAATGATGAAGCTTGTAAGATTGAAGGAGTTGGTAGCATTCCCCTTTGCTTAGGATCTTCCAAAAAGATCAACATAGAAGGTGTTTTGTACATTCCTACAATAACAAAGAATCTACTAAGTGTTGGCCAAATGGTAGACAATGGTTTCAATGTTGACTTTGCTTCAAATGAATGTTTCATCAAGAAGAAGGGTAAGATAGTGGCTAAGGGCACTAGACTTGGCAAACTTTATAAGCTGGATGCATTTGTGGATACTAATGTTGTCATGTTGGCCGAGAAGAGCAAGATATCTACCTTTACTTTATGGCACAAAAGACTTGGACATGTCAACTCGGGTTCCATGGAGGCTATGATCAAGGAGGAGTATGCTTTAGGCCTACCAAGGTCTATTGGGAAGGAAGACAAGGTTTGTGAAGCTTGTGCCTTATCCAAGGCACATAAGAAGGTGTTTCCTAACTCCATCACAAAGTCATCTCATCCTCTTGAACTCATACACTCGGATGTGCACATTGCTAGCACCAAATCTAATGGAGGTTCATCCATGTTTTTAACCTTCATTGATGACTACTCAAGATATTGTTGGGTGTTCTTACTTTCCTTCAAGTATCAAGTATTTGATACTTTTGTAAAGTTCAAGTTGTTTGTGGAAAAGCATCATAATCATAGCATCAAAATTCTTAGAAGTGACAATGGTGGAGAATTCATCTCCAATGAGTTCAAGGCCTTTTGTGAGGAGGAAGGGATCAAGAAAGAGACTTCTTGTCCTTACACTCCTCAACAAAATGGAGTTGCTGAAAGAAGGAATAGAACATTATGTGAATGTTCTAAGGCTTTAAGATTAGATGCTTGTTTGCCCAAATCCTTTTGGGGTGAGTCTCTTGTATGTGCAAACTACTTGATGAATAGGGTGTCTTGCAAAGAAACTGAAGGCAAAACTCCTTATGAGATGTTGTATGGAAAGAAACCCAATCTTAATCACTTGAAAGTTTTTGGGTGTATATGTTATGTGCATGTGCCATTGGAAACAAGAACCAAGGAGGATCCATCTTCCACGAGAGGGATCATGCTTGGATATGCAAGCTCAAGCAAGGGCTACAAAGTCTATCTCCCATCCTTGAACAAATTTGTTGTTTCAAGGGATGTCATATTTGATGAACATCATATGCATATGCTTGAAGAAGGCTCAAGTGCTCCAACAATCAAGAAGAAGATGGCCGAGGAGCAAGATCTTGGTTTTGAGGAGGAGCTCATGGAGGAGCAAGCACCAAACCCACCTATCACACCAAGGAGATCTTCAAGGGCAAAAGTGGAGCCATCAAGGCTCACATATCAAGGCAAAGGACAGCAAGTTGAGGGTATCTCATCCACTTCTTATGCTTTATCTAGTTTTGAAGAACCGTCTAATGTTGAAGATGCATTGAACTCCAAAGAATGGTATAAAGCTATGTTGGATGAGTATGATGCCTTGATTGAGAATGAAACTTGGTTGCTTGTTGAGAGACCTCAAAGGAATGTAATAGGATGCAAGTGGGTCTTCAAGCTTAAGTTGAATGCAAATGGGAGTGTTAACAAACATAAAGCAAGATTAGTTGCAAAAGGCTATGCTCAAGAGAGAGGGATAGACTATGAGGAAACTTTTGCACCCGTGGCCAAGATGGTCACAATAAGACTAATCATTGCACTTGCATCACATTTTGGATGGATTCTATGTCAAATGGATGTCTCTAATGCTTTCTTGAATGGTTTTTTGGAAGAGGATATCTATATGGAGCAGCCACAAGGGTTCATCAAGCATGGAATGGAGAACAAAGTATGCCATCTCCAAAGAAGCATCTATGGCTTGAAGCAAGCCTCGAGATCTTGGAATTCAAGACTACATTGCTATCTTATTTCACTTTCTTTTGTTCAAAGTGAATATGATCCCACTCTTTACATTAAGTTTGATGATGTTGGTATTGTACTTTTACTCATTTATGTAGATGACATCATCATTAGTGGAAATAGTGTTGATGGTATTGAAAAAATCAAGATAGATCTATCCTTAGAGCTCAAGATGGTAGATCTAGGGTGTATTCACTTCATCTTAGGCATAGAAGTACTTAGAGGGTCTGATTTTATCTTTATAAGTCAAGTAAACTATGCTCAAAGTCTTTTGAAGAAGTTTAAGATGGAAGTATGCAAAAGTGTTGACACACCAATGGAGCAAGATGTAAAAGTGCCAAATGAAGATGATGAAAGATCCTTCATGGAAATCACTTTGTTTAGGCAACTTATAGGTTCCTTAATGTGGATCACTATAACTAGACCAGATCTTAGCTTTAGTGTATGTAGGTTGAGCCAATCCATGCAAAAGCCATTGAATATCCATTGGAAAAAGGCTAAGAGGATTCTAAGATACATCTCGGGTACATTGGATTTTGGGATTCTATATAGAGGAGATGTGATTAACCTTCATGCATTTAGTGATTCAGATTTTGCAGGGGACAAGAGGGATAGGAAATCAACAAGTTCCTATTCAACTTTCATAGGAGAAGGTGTGGTTTCATGGCTTTCAAAAAATCAAGAAACTATATCTCTATCTTCAACCGAGGCCGAGTACAAAGCTTTGACAACCACTACAAAGGAGGTACTTTGGATCAAGAGATTATTGGTGGAACTAAAGATCATGGATTCAGAGGAGGCACCAATCATCTACAATGACAATATATCAGCCCAACACCTTGCATCTAACCCAATCTTCCATGCAAGATCTAAGCACATTGAGATATGCCATCACTTTGTGAGAGAAATGGTGCAAGCCAAGGAGATTGCTTTGGAGCATGTTCCAAGCAATGAATGTGTAGCTGATCTACTTACTAAACCACTTCAAAAGACACCTTTTATGAAGTTCAGATCATCACTTGGAGTGATTAGTAAAGCAATGATTGAACCAAGCTAGATAGTGAGGAGGAGTGTTAAAAATTCACAATTCTAGCTTGACTAGTTTTGGTCATATGACTTGTAAATAGTTAGATGGTCATGATGTGGCTTGTCACACGTGACAAATAGCATAGGATTCCATTCATAAGGATGTTCTCAAGTAGACCTAAGTGTTAGAACCTTTGGAATGAGTCCAAATTATGCTTAGATACAAGGGAGAAAAAATAGGAGCTATTTTTGGTAATTTTTGCATTGTTGAGGGATCTCCAAGATTCCAACCCTAACTTGGTAGGGATGAAAGATCCACCAAAATTAGCATTAGGGATAGGTTTAGGGCTACTCATACCTGTCCAAAACCGTGATGGATCATGTATATATAGGTGATGATATCTCACCAAAATCAATCAAGCAATTTCATGATTTTTCTCTCATAATGGTGCAATTGCTCTCTATGTTCATAATTGTTTGAGTACTTGTAATTACTAATGATTATAGGATTGAATGTAGGTCTGGTGTACAGTACTCAGACTGTGGTAGGCCGTACTTTCACACGTGTGAAGCCTTCTTCAAGGATTTGGGCCATTTAGTGAGGTTCAAGCATAGATTTTTGATGGATTTTGATGGTTCAACTTGTGCTAATCTTATGAAATCATAATCTATTGTTTCCTTCATCATTTCAAGTGTTTTAGGATCCTTATTTGCTGTAATTTTACAATTTTCTGGAAGCAATTTTGGAGAAATCCAGAGTAAGATGTCAATAATGAGATATGCAACATCAAGCATTCACCATAAGCAATCACCAAAGAAGCCGGAAGAAGAACACACACTATCAATCTATCACACTGCAACATACTGAATGTAAAATGTACATATAAACCATGAACCCTGATAGAGAGGGAGAACCTAGGAGTAGACTACTAGACTAGCCAACGACTAGTTACAGTTAGTAATAAAGTACGTCATAAACAATAACTAAGAAGTGTAACAATGAAGTTTATCATTGATTTCTAACGCTCTCCCTCAATGATAAAATTACATTCTTCTATTCCTAGTAGAGTACGAAACTTTTCAAATTTACATCTACCTAATGACTTAGTAAAAATGTCTGCAACTTGATCTTCAGATTTACATAAAACAAGATAAATGGCTCCATCAAGAATTTTCTCTCGAACAAAATGATAATGTATTTCGATGTGCTTGGTTCGAGCATGTAAAACTGGATTTTGGCAGGTGAATGCAGCTTTGATTGTCACAAGATATAGTAGTTGCATCCACCTGTGGTTGACCTAAATCCACAAGCAATCTTCGTAACCATATCGCTTCTTGTGCAGTATTGTTGAGTGCTTGATATTCAGCTTCCGTCGAGGATAAGGCTACTGTAGGTTGCTTTTTGCTGCTCCATGAAACTAAATGTATGACCACTGGTAGACCTTCTGTCATCAATATTACTTGCCCAATCAGCATCTGTATATCCTATCAATATTGGAACTTCAGGCTGATCATACTTCAAATCAAAATTTAATGTCCCTCGAATGTATCTATGAATATGTTTAGCAGACTTCCAGTGTGTTTGACTAGGATCTTGCATAAATTGACTAACAACACCAACAACATAAGAAATATCAGTTCGTGTGTGTGTCAAATAAACCAAACTACCCACCAGCTGTCTATACAAATAAGCATCCACTTTTTCAGATTCATCGTATGCAATAAGCTTCGTGTTGACATCCATAGGTGTACTCAAAGGATTACAATCCTGCATATTGAACTTATAAAGCAAATCTCATGCATAGTTGCTTTGTGTAAGAAAGACCACATTTTCCTTTTGCCATACTTCAATGCCAAGACATTAGTGCATCAATCCTAGATCGCTCATGTCAAAAGCAATGGAAAGATCTGATTTGATTTCGTCAATTAAGCAATCATTACTTCCTGTAATAATCAAATCATCCACGTACAACACATGAACACTATATCTAAATCTTGCCTTAGAATATAAATATTAGGATCAATATCACTCTTTACCATTCCCCTTTGCTTAAAGTGTCCATCAATGCAAGAGTACCATGCCCGTGGTGCTTGCTTCAATCCATAAATATCTTTGTTGAGCTTACAAACAAGGTTCTCTCTCCCTGGTTCAATAGATCCTTGAGGTTGTACTAAGTACACCTCTTCATCCAACACTCCATTAAGAAAAGTAGATTTAACATCCATTTGCTGGATCTTCCAACCATAGAAAGCAGAAATAGCAATGACAGAACGTATAGTTACCATCTTAGCTTCGGGTGCGAAGGTTTCCTCAAAATCAATACCTTCATGTCGCTCAAATCCTCTCGCAACCAACCGTGCTTTGTATTTGTTGAGTTGCCCATAAACTCCATATTTGATCTTGTATATCCATTTGCAAGTGATAGGAGTTTACCATCAGGTAGCTCAACCACGTTCCAAGTCCTATTTTTTGATATAGCTTCCATTTCTGTTTCCTTAGCTTCACGCCACTCCTCGTGCTCCTTTGATTTATCAAAAGTTTTTGGTTCTTGAGCCTTGAACATAGAACCCATTAGGGCTAGATTCATCTATAATCTTGCAGGAGGTTTTCGATTTCTACTTGATCTTCTAAGCTCTCCCTGCTCACTAGATTCGGGAGTTTCTCCCTTCTTTGCACCATCTGTGACTGATAAGTACCATTTAGGTACTCTCTTGGGAATCTCAGCATTAGGCTTGCCTTTGTCCAATGGATTTTCTATATCAAAATCCACTTCCTTCTTGACTTGTAATTTCGCTCCCTCATCAAAAGGTTTAGTGATTACTTCAGATTGTTCACCTCGGCCCATCTCGTCAAATGTAGCATCCCTAGAAATTACAAGCTTCTATGCATTTGTGTCATACATCCTGTATGCCTTGGCCTTCTCATCATATCCAAAGCAAATACACTTGATAGCTTTTGCATCCAATTTTCTTCGTTTCTCATTAGGAATATGAGCATAAGAATCACAACCAAATACTCTCAAATGAAAAATATTAGGTTTCTTTCCAGTAACAGCTTCATGAGGTCTCTTACCTTCCACAGATTTTGTAGGACACTGATTCAGGATGTGCATAGCTGTGCTACAAGCTTCTGTCCAAAAGGTGTTTGGTAGACCCTTGCTTTTGAGCATCGCCCTGGCCATCTCAACAATAGATCTGTTCTTTCGTTTTGCAACTCCATTTTGTTGTGGTGAATAAGGTGTTGTAGTATGTCTTTTGATCCCTTGATCTTTGCAAAAATCAATAAATTCTGTCGAAAAATACTCACCACCTCCATCAGATCTCAAAGTTTTGATGCAACATCATGTTTGCTTTTCAACTAATGCCTTGAATTCTTTGAACTTAGCAAAAGCATCTGATTTCTTGCTTATGAAATAAATCCGAATGTATCTGCTATAATCATCAATGAAGGTGATAAAGTAATAGTAGCCACTAAGAGATCTACTCTGCATAGGTCCACATAGATCACTGTGGACAAGATCTAGGATGCCACTGGCTCTCCTTGCTCCACTTTTGGGAAACCTTTCTCTGTGCTGTTTTCCCAAAATGCAACTTTCACAAATTTTTTCTTCAAAAGAAATATCAGGCAATCCTATAACTAGATTACCTCTTTTGAGAATTTGTAAACTTTGAGCACTAATATGACCGAATCGTTCATGCCAAAGGTCACTTCGACTATCAACCATGCTTACCATAGCTTGAGCAAAAGATCTCACATTCATTTTTTAGAGTCGATTCTCGTTGACGCTAGCTCCTATAGCAATCACTTTGTAGTGATTCTTGATGTCTTTGACAAGACATTTGTCACTGTCAAACTCAACCTTGAGTTGTTGATCAGCCATTGTCCCAATAGATAGTAGATTGTTAGCTAAGCCAGATACGTATTGCACATTGCTTATCCGCTTTATCTTCTCGTTGGCTAACTTCACTAGTACCACTCCAATTCCTTTAACAAATAGCAATGTGCCATCAGCTTGTCCAACTTCATCACCATTGTGAGTTCCCTTGAGTTCTGAAAACCACTCTTTCCTTGAAGTCATGTGCTTGGATGCACTACTATCAATGTACCAGGTATCCTTGGCTTCATCACTTGTCATTAATGCTGTAATGAACAAGTTTGAACTCTTACCTATATCATCTTCATTTTGATCATCATCGTAATGATGTTGATCAACATAATTGTCTTCATAATAATCATCATCAAATTGATGTTGATCAACATAATTGCTCGCTTGCCATGAATTGTCTTTTCTTTGTTCTATCTCCTTCTATTTCTTGAAGCATTCACGCTCCCGATGGCCAGGTTTGTTGCAATACCTACAATTCCAGGTTTATTTTGCTTGGAATAGCCTTGTCCTTGACCTCGACCTTGAATCCAATTGCCTCGATTTGGGCCATCATTGGATTGTTCTTGAAATTGTTGGAACGATCCATGATATGAGTTTCCACCTCTTGATTGGTGTCTTCCACGACTAAATCTGCCAACACGTCCTCTCACTGCAAGAGCTTGATCAAATCCCTTGTTGTGATGACTCAAGTTCTCTTGACATTGTTCTTCCTACAAAAGCAATCCACCTAACTCTTCATAGGTTGAAAGATTTTCTCGTGTGGCTATACTTGTCACAAACATTTGATGTGACTCACTCAAACTATTCCAAATACATGTTCTCACGATCATGTACTCGCTCTCCAACTGCTGCTAATTTGTCACAAATCTCTTTAATCTTTAGTAGGTGATCAACAACAGTTGCACCATCATCCATCCGCAATGTGTGCAGCTTCGTCTTCAGGAATAGCACTCGAGATGTGTTTGTGGTCTCAAACAATGCCTTCAACATATCCCATGCTTCTTTTGGTCCTTCTGAATCCGAAATGTAGGGAATAATTGCATCTCTAACTAATAAGTTGATAACATTTTGTGCTTTCCATTTTCTCCTATCAAATTTCAGCTGATCTTCTTCAATCATTGGCCTTGTCTCCTCACCTGTCACGATCTCCCATAGCTCCTTTTCCATCATAATGTTTTTTAGTTTGAATTTCCAAACTGCATAGTTGACGGCTCCTTCCAATTTGCTTGACTCATTGAGGACACTCTCGATTAGAGTTGCCATTACTGAACAGATGAGTCCAGATCAAGTAATTTATCACACCACAAAATTGTATATTTTTTTGGTTATACACCTTATATCAGAATGGAGCACGGAAGTACGGCTGCTCAGGATCCTCCTTAACTTGTGTGCGTGGATCCGATATTGGAGCATGCGATCAATATTAGACTGGAGCGCGGATGTATGACTGCTCGGGTTTCTCTTTAGCTAGCGCGCTTGGATCCGATATTGGTACGGATATAAAAAAGAGAGAATATAGGACATTTCAAAATAAGTGATCGTTCAAACAGACAGATATCAGTAATGTGAAAGGTATGAAACCTCAAAGCTCTAAATGGCAGTACTAGACACTGTCTGGTGTGATTTGTAGTACCCCAAACAATTAAATGAGAGATTTCTTGGCACAACTTACTGACAAATGACACTTCTCACAAAGACTAAAAAAAAAATTTGTAAAACTTTTCCCACTCAACAGATTTTCAATATGTCTGATGCTGCCCTGGCCTTTCTGATGCCTCCGGAACTGTGTCTTCGTTCCCCACTAATAATTGTGAGCTCCAAAACTTGCAAAATACATCAAGAAGAATTTCTTCCAGCCGTTTTTTTTTGTCTCTCCAAGCTTACACCTCTTGTGAAGGACTTTCTCACTTCGTTGCGGAGCCTGTGACAAGCTGTATCCACTGATCAGGCATGCAGGACTATTGTAGCTCTGATACCATGTCAATAATCAGATATGCAACATCAAGCATTCACCATAAGCAATCACCAAAGAAGCCAAAAGAAGAACACACACTATCAATTTATCACACTGCAACATACTGAATGTAAAATGTACATATAAACCCTGAACCCTGATAGAGAGGGAGAACCTAGGAGTAGACTACTAGACTAGCCAACGGCTAGTTACAGCTAGTAATAAAGTACATCGTAAACAATAACTAAGAAGTGTAACAATGAAGTTTATCATTGATTTCTAACATAGATACAAATCAAAACTTTTTGAATAAGAGAAATTCTCTAGAGATTGTGTGGACCAAGCTAGAAGTATAATTGGTTTAAAATTTGAATCATTATTTAGAAGTAGTACAATGAAAGATCAAAAGTTACTAATTCCATTTTAATTGGATTTGGAGTAAGTTTGATCAGAATTCAAGTTTGAGACATTTATATTAGATCAACCTAATCTAAGTTTGAGTTCTAGGATCAGGGAGGGGTTGATTGAGAGGAAGAAATGATATTATTAGAGGTAAGCTAGGTTGGAAAACTGGTGAGAGTGAATATGTTATTCGTCTAAGAGATTTCTCGGATATGTTATTTACTCATGAGAAATAGAAATTCTTTATTAGCTGAGTTAAAAGGTTCTCAATGAGATATGTGAGTAACATATGTGGATTTTGGATAAGTCCGCCAGAAAAAAATGTGTTTATGTATTGGGTCATAGTGAGATTATTCACACATGTGTGCGATTAATATGTATGAATCTATTGTGTATTCCTGGTTACTGGGTTTATTTGGTGCACTTAAATTAGTCACTAAACATGGACATATATTCAAGTATTGTTGGAATAGATACTTGTGAAAGATTTATTGGTCAACTTATAAATGATTTGGATAAGAATTGAGATGTGGTGTTATACTAGCATCATTGAGTTCTGCACCTAAACATTTAAGATTCTGAATCATTGACAATTAACTTGAGTAATTGGTTATTCCTAGATTAAGTTAATTGATAAAGCGATCAGTGTGAAAAGGATTCACAAGAGACTAATAGTTTTAATTTATATTGCTTGTAAGAAGCATGATTAGTGAATTATCAAGATTCATCAGTTAAAATTATGTCTATTGAATATACATTATTCTTGGTATAGAGTATTTCTTACTTAAGGAATAGACTCAGTTCATTAGTGATTGTATTGTAGAGAGCTCAATTGGATAGCAAATCATAATGATTTCGAGAATAACAACTAAATTTGTATTCACTAGGACTTTGGTTATCTAGATTTGATTCTAGATAGTAATCTAACATTTCTGTGGTTGAATATGATTGCAAATTGGTATGTTTCCTATCTTTAATTACCAGTGGCCTCTAAAACAAGAATATCTTGCACTTTTGTTAAAGAATCCAATAAGGATGATATTTTTATAATCCAGTATTTTCCTAATGGAAAAGATTTTAGAATGAATCTTATTGGTTCCCGAGTTATGTTGGACATATACTACAATATCCTTGAATGATTAAGTATGGTTTTGGATTCTAGAGAGTTTTGATTGATGAATCAATATTTATGATTGATGAATCATAAATGGATATTTAATTATTATCAGAGGATTATAAGGAATTGTGATGATTCTTTAAGTGTGATGATTAATTCTTGATTTATTAATTCAGTTAAGAATTCAGATAGGTGTTTTGAAAATTTGGATCACTTTACTCTAGTTCTTTATTGAGAGCCTCTGGATCTCACAAATATTCTAACCAAGTAATTTGTTTTACTTGTGGAGAATTTAATTAATCTAGTGGATGGTATTCAAAGATGAGTTTTAATCATTTCATATCTTAATGATTTTCTTAAAGATTCTAGTTGAATGAATTATTATATCTTAGAATGGTGAATTCTAAATATATGTATACTTGGAAGCCTTTATGAATTGTCTGCCAGAGTTTGTAAATGATTTCGATCTATAATTCATAATTTTCATTAACTTTAATCTCTTAAGTTAGGAAATACTTCACCCAGTGTCTCATGTAAGAGTTTTACATGAAGGTGATATTACTAACTTATAAAGAGTGAAACCCAAATGGAAAATTTATCACTTAGTGTACTTTCCAAACCTGAATTTGTACTCCAGGGTAGAGATAGATAGTTAGCTTTATCTCTGAGTACTTGTTTAATATGTAAGTCCACCGACTAAGGATAATGATTTTCTAGGTTAATAATGAAAGTTAAATGAATTGCTTGTACTTCTTTCATGTTTTGAGGACAAAACCAGATTAATGGGAAAGAATGTTATGTCCACGTCCTATATATAGGATTCAGTATAGTCCTAGACTTGGATACATAGTACTCCAGAGAAACAAGCTTATTAGTTATGCCACGTCATACTGGATGTGACCCAAAAGTAATCAACAACCTTGTGAGGCCCAGACACACTAATTGGAGTTAGTACAAGATTTGGGATAGCCTATGCATGTGTAGAATATCAATGGCGATCTATGTATGGAGACTTTATGTATAGGGGAGTTGGGACCTTGCATTACTACTTGCACAGGAGGTTCTAGAGCTTATATAAGGAGGCAAAACTCAACCTACTCCATCTTGGATTTGTGGATTCATTGCCGAGATCTCTCTCTACTCTCATGCTTCCTATTCCTTGACTTGGGCGTGAAGCTACTAGAGATTGATTGGTTGCTTATACTTGGTTGGGTGGTTTCTCCACAGTGTGTTCTCTATTGTTTTGTTTTGTAAGCAAAATCTTGAGGAGACATCCCTTAGAACTTTCCTTGATGATCATCCCACCACTCCTTCCATGCTTGAAGAAGACATTTGATTTGAAAGCTCCTCCCCTTTGAAAATGGCTGCACCATGATGGAAATTTGTAATTTGTAGAAACAAATTGCCTTTAAGTAATAAAGACTTTCCTTGTCTCAAAGCCCAGATAGACTTTGATGATATAGAATTATCATTGATCAATATTCTATTAGGATATTGTATGAATTTGAATACTTTAATGAATTGAGTAACATACATTGATACTTGTAGAACTAAGAATTTTCTATGGACCATGTTTTATGGTATTATGAACACTGACCTTTCTTTGAAGGGATGTGCAGGTACACACAAATGTACCTGAAGAATTTGAACAAGAATTAGAAGCCCTATGGGCTTTAGGACTGACCTCTCTTTGAGGGTATGTGCAGGTACTCGAGAAAGTGTCAGAAGAACAAGAATCGAAACAAGAAGCTTTCTGAGCTTAAAGACAGTAAACAAGAAGGCTTTTGACAAAGTCTATAATGAAGGCTCGGTAGAGTCTATAAAGAAGGCTTATTACTAAGTCTATAATGAAGGCTCAGAGGAGTCTATAAAGAATAGGACAAGGCCTAGGGTTTGATCACCTTAGTGACTTTTTCCACCATGATTGAGGATGGACAACCTCTAGAAAATAAGTGCCAATGACCATGATTGAGGATGGGAAACCTCTAGAATAAAGGGCCTAGGAATTGATGGACATTATGCAAACACAAGATTGACATATACCTTGGCTCTTCCTTAAGAAGATTGCACTTGGGTGAATTCCCAAGTTGTAACCATGTAAAATTATATGTAATTAAAAAGTCAAGTTGGAACCTTGTACCACCTACCTCCTACCTATTTTTCCACATGCATTCTAGGCTATTTGACACCTAGAATGGGGCGCCTTCCTACACTCTCACTTCATATGCCAAATCAACATAATAACTCTCCCAAGCTAGTACACATCACCCATTCACCCTCTCTAACTAATACACTTCATCCATGCACTCCACTTCACCCTAAGTCCAATTGGAGTCTTCCTCACACCTCATGCACTTGAACTTGACACCTCACTCACTTTGGAAGGACTCTCCACTCTCTATATAAGTGGAAATGCGCCCCTCTACCAGGAGGATGGAAGGATGATGCATCCAGACTCTGCCATTTTTGTTGTTTGTTGTGTACAGGTGCTTTGGAGAAGAGGATTGAGGCATTACCTCAAGGAGGCTATGTTATTTTGTGATTGCAGAATTATTTGGAGCTCAAACCCTCAGATATCTCTCTCTCTTTCACATCACACACAACACTCTCTCTCTACCTCTCTCACTTTCACATTCTCTCGAAACCATGGTATGCTCTTGAAACTGTTAAAGAATGGCTGATCAATACTTCTGCATGTCAGGCTATCTCTAGCCTATTGTCTATGCATGACAAATCTAGAGCTTGCATGTCATGCTATCTGTGGCCTATTGTCTATGCATGTCAGATTTAGAGCTTGCATGTCATGCCATCAGTGGCCTATTGTCCATGCATGTCAGATCTAGAGCTTGCATGTCAGATTTGAAGCTTGCATGTTATAGCATCTGTGGCCTATTGTCCATGCATGTTAGATCTAGAGCTTGTATGTCGGATTAGAAACTTGCATGTCAGATCTAAAGCTTGCATGTCAGATTTGAAGCTTGCATGTCACACCATGCATTGCCAAATGACCATGCATGTCACTTCATGACTGTTGCATGTCAAGAATCTATGAACCCTTATGATTTCATGACAAGAATCTAAGATCCAACATGATTGCATGTCGGAAAGATTAAGACTGATGAAGAAATTTTTATGCTTTTGATAAGCTAGATATGGAATTAAGATCATTGAATATGAACTAGGTTTATGCTACTACATCTGAGACCCCTATTGGAATCCATTGTATATGTAATTGGCATTGGCCAATTGGATTTGCATAATGATAAGAAAAGAATTCTTCGGTGGGGGGGGGTCCCCATCTTGACCCCTCAGTGCTTCCACTATTGTGTGAATAAATCTATGTGATGCAATGAATGTTTCTCGGGTTTTGATTTAAAGTGTTATCTGATTTTCATTAAGTTGATTCAAGACAAGCTTTAAGTGAATGATAAGCCAACTAAATATTTTGGCCTTAAGAACTTAGGACAGGCATTCACCCTCGAGTTCACAGCTTGGTATCAGAGCTATGGTTTAATTATCGTGAACTTGATATGAAGACCTTGTATGTTCATGCATGCAGAAGAACATTAAGCTCCACCCGATGTTTAAGAGGCCTTGTGCTACAAAAAGCAAGAACTACTTGGAAAAGATCAAGAAGACCAAGACACCTACTAGGCATGACGAAGACCCAGATGACAACGAAACATTAGAAGCCTACTTGTGGAGAACTAGAAGACCATGCTTATCAAGAACATACAACCCGAGACTAGTTTCAGCCATAAAATCATTGAAGGCCGTACTAGTAAAACAAAGGGAGAATCTCTTGAACCATAATGATTGTCCACTAGGACTACAAGAATGTCTTAAATGTAGATCTCAAAATATTCTTTAAAGAAAAACATCAAATAGGATGTTAAATCCTAATTTGTTTCCAAGAATGATTTTGATTCAATATTAAAAGTACTTTTCTTTGAATGTTTCAAACATGCGAGTTATGTGATCTAAGCCTTTAGTAGCTTAGTGCATGACATGTAATGTTAATTTATCCTTGTTTGCATACTTTATGCAAAAGTAAACCTTGATGATATGTTGAATTAAAATCAACTATACATGAGAAAGAATTCCTAGTGATTATCCTTAGAGTATAGAAGCATTGCTTTTTAGAAATGATTTCTTGATTAAGATGGACCCAGATTTCAAGCATCTTTTGAAATCATGTATAGGAAGTTAAACCTCCTAAGACACTATGTAAAAGCATGACTAGTATGACAACATACTAAGAAGGAATGGGGATTGAAATCTTTAAGACCTCTTTACCCTATCCCATTCCTGAATCCCCAAAGAAACAATTCACTATAAAATTGTTTTTGAGCGATCTAAAGCCTAGGATGAAAATGAAATGATTTCATCTACCCGAGATAGATTCAGTAAGCTAATTTTGAATTCATAGATTAAGAGATCTGAGCTAGATCAAGGAAAAAAAGACTCTTCTACCAAAGTTGATCTTAACATATAAGATCAAATCTGAAAGAAAGGAATAAACATAAACACAGTTTGGTATCAGAACATCTAGAAATTTTTAAAAAGATCTAAGAATCGTAGTTGAGAAATTTTTCTGAGGACAACGCTTTATGCGTTGGAGGGGTGTAGTTTGTAGAGACAAATTGCTCCTAAGTAATAAAGACTTTCCCAGTCTCAAAGCCCAGATAGACTTTGATGATATAGAATTATCATTGATCAATATTCTATTAGGATATTGTATGAGTTTGAATACTTTAATGAATTGAGTAACAGACATTGATACCTATAGAACTAAGAATTTTCTATGAACCATGTTTTATGGTATTATGAACACTGACCTTTCTTTGAAGGGTTGTGCAGGTACACACAAATGTCCCTGAAGAATTTGAACAAGAATAAGATGCCCTTTGGGCTTTAGGACTGAATCTCTTTGAGGGTATGTGCAGGTACTCGAGAAAGTGCCAAAAGAACAAGAATCGAAACAAGAAGCTTTCTGAGCTTAAAGACAGTAAACAAGAAGGCTTTTGACAAAGTCTATAATGAAGGCTCAGTAGAGTCTATAAAGAAGGCTTATTACTAAGTCTATAATGAAGGCTCAAAGGAGTCTATAAAGAACAGGACAAGGCCTAGGGTCTGATCACCTTAGTGACTTTTTCCACCATGATTGAGGATGGACAACCTCTAGAAAATAAGTGCCAATGACCATGATTGAGGATGGGAAACCTCTAGAAAAAAGGGCCTAGGAATTGACGGATATTATGCAAAAACAAAATCAACATATACCTTGGCTCTTCCTTAGGAAGATTGCACTTGGGTGAATTCCCAAGTTGTAACCATGTAAAATTATATGTAATTAAAAAGTCAAGTTGGAACCTTGTACCACCTACCTCCCGCCTATTTTTCCACATGCATTCTAGGCTATTTGACACCTAGAATGGGATGCCCTCCTACACTCTCACTTCATATGCCAAATCAACGTAATAACTCTCCCAAGCTAGTACACATCACCCATTCACCCTCTCTAAATAATACACCTCATCCATGCACTCCACGTCACCCTAAGTCCAATTGGAGTCTTCCTCACACCTCACACTTTAAGCATGGTGTTTGTTTCATCTTGAAGAATGATGTTTGCATTGCAAAGGGATTTAAACATGGAAGATTGTTTAAGTTGGAAGCTAGTGTTGCTTTTGAAAGAATGAGCTTGGCAAAGGAGGAGATCACTCAAGAGGAGATCTTGGCAAAGTGTGATCTTGCTTGCATTGAGGAGGAGCATCAAAAGGAGGAAGATCTTGAGGATCAGCCTCAAAGCATGAGAGTTCCAAGGGAGTCCTCAATGACAATGGCCGAGTCATCAAATTGCATGCAAATTGTCCATTCAAGTGTGCATCTTGCAAGGGTGGTGAGCATTGGAGAGTCTACTATCTTTGAATACTTTTTGGAAAGTAGTAGTAGACATGAGGTGACTTGTTTCTTACCTTTAAGATTCATGGTGTTTATTACTTTGTATGACAAGACAATGAAATGGGCTGTTTTGAAATCTACATTTGTTGTTGATAAAGCAATTTCATTGGATAACTATTTTTGTAATAGTTTGAATAGAGTCATAAAAGATGAAACATCATTTGCTTTGGAAATCTTTGTGTTCACATGCTTTGTGCATGATCATTCCAATGTAAGGACCAAAGATTATCCTATTTCAATGATAGGAATAATGGTAGTGTTTTGCTCTTCAAGTAGAGATTGTAGAATCTACTTGTTTTCGACCAAAGAATTTGTCAATGGTGGAAATGTGATCTTTCAAGAGTGGAAGATTTGTAAACTTGAAGAAGCACCTTTGGATCAACACCTTATTCAATTCATTGATATTTTGGAGTCAAGTCAAGTGGAGGATCAAGCTCAAGACCCGAGGACTCCAAGAAGAATCTTGAGTATCAAGATGGAGCCATCTAGGCTCAATCATATGGATCAAGCAAGACAAGTTGTCTTTGGCAACATTATTTATGCACTTAATATTTTAATTGATGTATCTTCAAGTGCACAAAATGCCTTGGAATCCATGGCTTGGCATGATGTTTAGTTTTGAAGTGTGGTACATGTATATAGACACATTTATGGAACATCTTGTAAGGGATCCTCTAAGAGGTGGTGAAAGATCCTTCATGGACATCATTCTCTATTGGAGTCTCAAAACTTCCTTCTTTGTAGCTGGATTTTTTAGACACTTCTAAAAGCTTTCATTGATCTATGAAGAGAGTTGTAAATAGATCAAGCTAAATTTGAGGAGGAGTGTGAAGAATTGCCAAAAATTGGCAAATCTAGCTTGATAAAAAACCATGTAGAATAGTGTAAATTGTGTACACAAGTGGGTCCCACACATGTGAGGCCATGATGCCACATGGGAAACCCATCCTAATGTAGGTTAGTTCAAGTCAAGAGAGTTGGTCATGTCTATTTGGTGGTCATCCCTACTTTATAGGACCTACACCTAAGTTTAAGGTGAAAATTTGACCAACTAACTACCTACCAAGCATAACTCTAGGAAATAGACTAGGGTTTCATTTTAGGTCAAGGAGAGTGAGTTAACTTCCTTATTACATGCTGGAAATCCACCTAACTTCAAGAAGGAAGTCGAATTTGCTATGTATTCCCTCTCTCCATAGTGAGAAGATAGAAAATTTTTGGAGCTCATTGGCAATCTCAAGCTAGTTCACTATGTACATTGAGTTTTTGTGATCCAAATGAAACCAAATCAATTTCTACTTGTTTCTCAGGTTGAAGGACGTACTACAGCCTGTAGTACACACGTGTGGGCTCGGATTTCAATGTTTATCAATGCTTTTGATTGTTAATGTTTGTTGTTTGTCAAATTGCCAATCTAGATCAACTTTTTTGTGTCTAGTTTTTTGATAGATTGTTAAGCAAGCATCCAATCACTCTTGTGGATCTTTGTAGATCCATTTATGGTCCTAAAGTACAGTACTTTCACATGGTATGATAGAGCAATGATCTCTCGCTCCGTAAGTAATGGCAGAATGGTATACTGCGAAGGTGCGTGCGTGGCAAGAGTAGTAGGGTGGTTGGCAGATCGGGGAGATGTTTCTTCCTCTTCTCGGCTAAGGGACGAGGACGAAGTCAGGGAGTTGACAAGGTTGATCCAGTTTGCTGGGACACGAATGGTGAGATTGAGGTGCATGAGGAAGTAGACGATCTGGAGAAGTGGCTGGTCCAGTTTTTGCAGCAGCATTTTGAGTGACTCTGGCTCATTGACTAAGTGGTGAAGTAGCGTCCGAAAGATGACGTTTTGGTGCCATTGGTAGAAATTGATACAACAATGTATTACCTCTGAGGGCTAGTTATATACTATAGGCGAGTAATAGACAAGTGAGTAATACAAAGCGTGAGTAATGGATAGGCGAGTTATGAAAGACACGAGTAAACAGACAGGCGAGTAATCAAACAGACGAGTAATGAGGGTGCGAGTAATAGATAGGCGAGTAATCAAACAGGCGAGTAATGATATCTAAAAGGCGAGTTATGAACAAGTGCGAGAAATTGGCAAGTAATGAGCGCGAGTAAACAGGCGAGTAATACGACGAGTAATCAACACGAGTAAACAAGTGAGAATGTGATAACTCGCACTCATATATATAGGGAGTTTATAACTCGCCTAGTGCCATTTTTTGATAGTGGTCCAATCAATGCTAGGTCACTATTGTTTGCACTATGCACGACCCATTTTTTGATTGACTGTCAGATTTACGTGATTTTTTAATCAGAACATCCCATTGTTTATAAAAAATAACAGTTTTTGTTAAAAATGAGCCTAACTTGCATTTAGATTGAAATTTCGCTGCACAGATTGATCATGCATTGCAGTGCAACAGAGGCCAATGATAACAATAATAATGACTAGCAATATGGCCCATACTGACCGTTCGGAGTACCTCTGGGCATTTTTACAAGGCAAAAGGGAGAGGAGAGTAGGGCCAGGATTTTCACACTAGTTTTGTGCAAGGGCACGACAATTTGCACAAGGCATGATTCATTATATTCAAGGTTTCACTAGGCACTTCCTAATCTACCTAGCCAATTTCTACCCCTATTAGTATGATCACCTATTTATGCTAAAGGGCTGGGCTAGTCTACAATTAAATCTAATCGAGCTTAACTAATTCTCTAAACTAGCTACTCTAGGCTAATCTAACTATTCTATGCTGCCGGCTATTCTAGCATTCTATATGGTCTAGCTAACTATGTAAATTTAAGAGTCAGGATTTTCTATTTTCCTAAGGTAAGGGTCAGCTACGAGACTAAATTTACATTTATCCTAGTGGTTGGGACCTTCTAAAATCTCCTTTACTATCTATCTGTTTTGATCTAGTCTAAAAGGTTACCTAGATTAACTAAGCTAGCTACTTCTAACGGATGGACTTGACTTAATTTACCTTTCCTGATCTAGTTAAGTATCTTGGTCAATAACTATTCTAATCTACAAAACTCGATCTATTACTTTAAGACTATTAGTAGGCAGGCTCCAGACAATATTATGTGAGCCCGATGAGTTATAAATAATAACTCGCCATCAGAGACATTACTCGTCGTCACCTATTACTCGTCAGAGAGCTTGTTGACACTTTTTTGAGCCAAAATTACTCACTATCAGAGCAAGGTGAATAACAGCCTCAGAGCTATCATTTTGGTGATCAACAAGTTATTAGGCTATTACTCGCCATCAAAGTTTTTTTGATTTCTATTCATTATCTTTACTCGCCATCATAACAGTGGCCTGAAAAACAAAGATCTTTCATCTGAGAGACTGGTGAGTTATAATTTTGTAACTCGTCATCAGAGCCATTACTTGCCATCTTCACATATTGTTCTGATCATCATTTTTAGCAAGTGGACAACTCGACAAGTCATAATTCTATTATTCGTGCCTGCTATTACTCGTCCTATATAATGCGCCATCAAAGAGATTCTAGAATTTCTCTTGATCATTTCACAATCAGATACCATCTATATTTTTCTATATTTTCATTTTTTCCAATTGCCTTTTGAATTCGCAATTAATCCGCTTCTCATTTGTCCGCGTCCAACTTTTGTTTTGATCCTGATTTGATCTTGATTAGAGATTCATCATCACATCGGTTAGATCCCTTATCCTTAGATCCAGTATCTGATTACCTATACACCGAAAGAAAAAAGACATCAGAAAGACAAAAATATTTAAAATAGTCCTAATTCCCATTCTGTTGTATGCATCTGAGATTCGAAAGGAGATTATTCACCCTGGATTTCCCTGAACTCGAAGAGTTTGTCAACGTACCAATCAAGACATTACCCGAACCAGTTGACAAGGATCCACTGACAATGGACAATCCTAGGCCGTTTGTTTCCCATGCAGTCCAAAAAATTTTCAAAATCGACCTTCCAAGATTTGATGGCAAGGGAGATCCATGAAGATTTTTACAAATCTACACCCAAGCGTGTAGAGCCTATAGAGACGACAGCCCGCAAGAGCTGTTAAGATACTTCAATATGTGCTTAACCGATATCGCTAAAGATTGGTATTTCAATCTTGAGCAAAATGAACGTGATGATTGGAATATTTTCTAGGAATTTATTACAAGATTCAAAACCACCCGTTTTCTTTCTGATCCATTCTTGCAATTGGGCCAAATCTGTATGGATAAAGGAGAACGAGTCCCTACAAGATTGCATTGAGCGGATCAAAAGACTGTAAAAATTACAGCAAATAAGGATCCTAAAACACTTGAAATGATGAGGGAAACAATAGATTATGATTTCATAAGATTAGCACAAGTTGAACCATCAAAATCCATCAAAAATCTATGCTTGAACCTCACTAAATGGCCCAAATCCTTGAAGAAGGCTTCACACGTGTGAAAGTACGGCCTCCCACAGTCTGAGTACTGTACACAAGACCTACATTCAATCCTATAATCATTAGTAATCACAAGTACTCAAACAATTATGAACATAGAGAGCAATTGCACCATTATGAGAGAAAAAACATGAAATTGCTTGATTGATTTTGGTGAGATATCATCACCTATATATACATGATCCATCACGGTTTTGGGCAGGTATGAGTAGCCCTAAACCTATCCCTAATGATAATTTTGGTGGATCTTTCATCCCTACCAAGTTAGGGTTGGAATCTTGGAGATCCCTCAACAATGCAAAAATTACCAAAAATAGCTCCTATTTTTTCTCCCTTGTATCTAAGCATAATTTGGACTCATTCCAAAGGTTCTAACACTTAGGTCTACTTGAGAACATCCTTATGAATGGAATCCTATGCTATTTGGCACGTGTGACAAGCCACATCATGACCATCTAACTATTTACAAGTCATATGACCAAAACTAGTCAAGCTAGAATTGTGAATTTTTAACACTCCTCCTCACTATCTAGCTTGGTTCAATCATTGATTTACTAATCACTCCAAGTGATGATCTGAACTTCATAAAAGGTGTCTTTTGAAGTGGTTTAGTAAGTAGATCAGCTACACATTCATTGCTTGGAACATGCTCCAAAGCAATCTCCTTGGCTTGCACCATTTCTCTCACAAAGTGATGGCATATCTCAATGTGCTTAGATCTTGCATGGAAGATTGGGTTAGATGCAAGGTGTTGGGCTGATATATTGTCATTGTAGATGATTGGTTCCTCCTCTGAATCCATGATCTTTAGTTCCACCAATAATCTCTTGATCCAAAGTACCTCCTTTGTAGTGGTTGTCAAAGCTTTGTACTCGGCTTCGGTTGAAGATAGAGATATAGTTTCTTGCTTTTTTGAAAGCCATGAAACCACACCTTCTCCTATGAAAGTTGAATAGGCACTTGTTGATTTCCTATCCCTATTATCCCCTGCAAAATCTGAATCACTAAATGCATGAAGGTTAATCACATCTCCTCTATATAGAATCCCAAAATCCAATGCACCCGAGATGTATCTTAGAATCCTCTTAGCCTTTTTCCAATGGATATTCAATGGCTTTTGCATGGATTGGCTCAACCTACATACACTAAAGCTAAGATCTGGTCTAGTTATAGTGATCCACATTAAGGAACCTATAAGTTGCCTAAACAAAGTGATGTCCATGAAGGATCTTTCATCATCTTCATTTGGCACTTTTACATCTTGCTCCATTGGTGTGTCAACACTTTTGCATACTTCCATCTTAAACTTCTTCAAAAGACTTTGAGCATAGTTTACTTGACTTATAAAGATAAAATCAGACCCTCTAAGTACTTCTATGCCTAAGATGAAGTGAAGACACCCTAGATCTACCATCTTGAACTCTAAGGATAGATCTATCTTGATTTTTTCAATACGATCAACACTATTTCCACTAATGATGATGTCATCTACATAAATGAGTAAAAGTACAATACCAACATCATCAAACTTAATGTAAAGAGTGGGATCATCTTCACTTTGAACAAAAGAAAGTGAAATAAGATAGCAATGTAGTCTTGAATTCCAAGATCTCGAGGCTTGCTTCAAGCCATAGATGCTTCTTTGGAGATGGCATACTTTGTTCTCCATTCCATGCTTGATGAACCCTTGTGGCTGCTCCATATAGATATCCTCTTCCAAAAAACCATTCAAGAAAGCATTAGAGACATCCATTTGACATAGAATCCATCCAAAATGTGATGCAAGTGCAATGATTAGTCTTATTGTGACCATCTTGGCCACGGGTGCAAAAGTTTCCTCATAGTCTATCCCTCTCTCTTGAGCATAACCTTTTGCAACTAATCTTGCTTTATGTTTGTTAACACTCCCATTTGCATTCAACTTAAGCTTGAAGACCCACTTGCATCCTATTACATTCCTTTGAGGTCTCTCAACAAGCAACCAAGTTTCATTCTCAATCAAGGCATCATACTCATCCAACATAGCTTTATAACATTCTTTGGAGTTCAATGCATCTTCAACATTAGACGGTTCTTCAAAACTAGATAAATCATAAGAAGTGGATGAGATACCCTCAACTTGCTGTCCTTTGCCTTGATATGTGAGCCTTGATGGCTCCACTTTTGCCCTTGAAGATCTCCTTGGTGTGATAGGTGGGTTTGGTGCTTGCTCCTCCATGAGCTCCTCCTCAAAACCAAGATCTTGCTCCTCGGCCATCTTCTTCTTGATTGTTGGAGCACTTGAGCCTTCTTCAAGCATATGCATATGATGTTCATCAAATATGACATCCCTTGAAACAACAAATTTGTTCAAGGATGGGAGATAGACTTTGTAGCCCTTGCTTGAGCTTGCATATCCAAGCATGATCCCTCTCGTGGAAGATGGATCCTCCTTGGTTCTTGTTTCCAATGGCACATGCACATAACATATACACCCAAAAACTTTCAAGTGATTAAGATTGGGTTTCTTTCCATACAACATCTCATAAGGAGTTTTGCCTTCAATTTCTTTGCAAGACACCCTATTCATCAAGTAGTTTGCACATACAAGAGACTCACCCCAAAAGGATTTGGGCAAACAAGCATCTAATCTTAAAGCCTTAGAACATTCACATAATGTTCTATTCCTTCTTTCAGCAACTCCATTTTGTTGAGGAGTGTAAGGACAAGAAGTCTCTTTCTTGATCCCTTCCTCCTCACAAAAGGCCTTGAACTCATTGGAGATGAATTCTCCACCATTGTCACTTCTAAGAATCTTGATGCTATGATTATGATGCTTTTCCACAAACAACTTGAACTTTACAAAAGTATCAAATACTTGATACTTGAAGGAAAGTAAGAACACCCAACAATATCTTGAGTAGTCATCAATGAAGGTTAAAAACATGGATGAACCTCCATTAGATTTGGTGCTAGCAATGTGCACATCCGAGTGTATGAGTTCAAGAGGATGAGATGACTTTGTGATGGAGTTAGGAAACACCTTCTTATGTGCCTTGGATAAGGCACAAGCTTCACAAACCTTGTCTTCCTTCCCAATAGACCTTGGTAGGCCTAAAGCATACTCCTCCTTGATCATAGCCTCCATGGAACCCGAGTTGACATGTCCAAGTCTTTTGTGCCATAAAGTAAAGGTAGATATCTTGCTCTTCTCGGCCAACATGACAACATTAGTATCCACAAATGCATCCAGCTTATAAAGTTTGCCAAGTCTAGTGCCCTTAGCCACTATCTTACCCTTCTTCTTGATGAAACATTCATTTGAAGCAAAGTCAACATTGAAACCATTGTCTACCATTTGGCCAACACTTAGTAGATTCTTTGTTATTGTAGGAATGTACAAAACACCTTCTATGTTGATCTTTTTGGAAGATCCTAAGCAAAGGGGAATGCTACCAACTCCTTCAATCTTACAAGCTTCATCATTTGCTGTATAGATAGACTTTATAGGTCCATCATAAGATAAGAGAGAAGAGAAAAACTCCCTTTTACTAGTCATGTGTGAACTAGCACCCGAGTCAATCCACCAAGGATCTTCTCCTTTGAAGCTTGTTGAAGAAAATATGGACATCATGAGAGAGTCCTCATGTGAACTCTCCTCCTCCTCCTCTTTGCTCATGTTGGCTTGGCTTTGATCTTGCTTCCTCTTGAAGCATTCCGAGGCATAGTGCCCCATCTTGCTACAATAGTAGCACTTCACCTTTGATTTGTCCTTCTTGACTTTGGTGGTTGATGGAGATGCCTTTGGGGGTCCTTCTTGATCCTCAAGCTTTGTAGACTTCTTGAATGTTGATCCTTTGCCTTTGGACTTGCGTTTGCCTTTGGTGAAGAGAGCTTGGTCATCTCCACCTTGGATGGAAAGCCTATCCATCCTCTCTTGCATTTGGCTCCTTCTTGATTCCTCGGCCATGAGCGTGCCTTGGAGTTCTTCAAGTATGGGTAGCTTACCCATAATTGCATATCCCTGAACCAAATTGTCAAATTCAAAGCTTAGTCCATTCAATATGAGTTGAACAAGCTCTTCATCCTTGATAGGGTCACCTATAAAGGCTAGCTCTTTGTTCAATTCCTTTACTCTTAGGACAAAAGTATGTGCACTCTCTCCTTTCTTTTGATAGCTTCTATAGATTTGATTCTTCAAAGCTAACATTCTAGTTTGGTTCTTGGATTCATAGACCTTTTGCAAAGTCTCCCAAGCATCTTGAGCTGAAGTGCAATCTCCTACCTCTCTTAAGAGTTCATTTGCAACATTCATTTTTATGCAATGTAGTGCAACATTGCACCTCTTGATGTATTTGGCTTTTTCTTGAGGATGAATAGGTTCACCCTCCTTACCATTTACAATTTCCATCAGATCTTGCATGATCATGATAGATTCCATTCTAACTTTCCATATGGAATAGTTAGTTTTGTTGAGCCTTTCACATCTAGTCTCCTAATCAAGGACTTGACACAAATGAAGGTTACTTCTATTGATTTGATTGAAGGTCTACCTTATCCCACTTCTTAGGGACCTGAAAAGATCAGTAATAGACTTCCTATAAAGATCTAAGAATGATCTCTAACAAAATCAAATCATAGAATACTAGAAACAATGCACTTGCTTGATTGAAGTAGACAATACTAGTAGAATTGCCCCTCTTTCTATAAAGAACATTAAAGCTTCCAAATGATCTGATCAAGAGTGAGTTTCAGAAACCTAATATACTTCCAAAATCACTTGTAAAAGATCTAAATGGAACTTAATGAGGATGCAACACAATCTACTATCCAATCACAAGCAAAAAATGATCAAAATTGATGAAAAATTGATCTAATTTGGTGCATAAGTCAAGCAATGGTTGGACTAAACCTAAATCACTTTAGGAGGTGCCTACTACACCTTAGAACAGCCTTGAAGAGTCCCCAAAACTCTGATCTTCCCTCTCCTTGAATGCTAGAAAGCCTTCTCTATGAAATCACCTCCAAAACTCGCTTAGAAATCAATGCTTGGAGCAAGCAAAACTTGCTATCTTGGTAATGTGAATTGAATTCAACTTTGCCTCTGGTTTTAGACACCTAAACACCTGCAAATGAAGTCACACAACACCAATCTCCAATGTATTTGACTCACTTTGAGTTCTAGAATCAATACTAGATGCTAAGATCCAATCTACACAAGATTTAGATCAAAAATTGTGATAAAATTGAATGCAAACCAAGGATTTAGCTCATTTCAGCCTTTAGGCTCTGATACCATGTAAAAATTACAGCAAATAAGGATCCTAAAACACTTGAAATGATGAGGGAAACAATAGATTATGATTTCATAAGATTAGCACAAGTTGAACCATCAAAATCCATCAAAAATCTATGCTTGAACCTCACTAAATGGCCCAAATCCTTGAAGAAGGCTTCACACGTGTGAAAGTACGGCCTCCCACAGTCTGAGTACTGTACACCAGACCTACATTCAATCCTATAATCATTAGTAATCACAAGTACTCAAACAATTATGAACATAGAGAGCAATTGCACCATTATGAGAGAAAAAACATGAAATTGCTTGATTGATTTTGGTGAGATATCATCACCTATATATACATGATCCATCACGGTTTTGGGCAGGTATGAGTAGCCCTAAACCTATCCCTAATGCTAATTTTGGTGGATCTTTCATCCCTACCAAGTTAGGGTTGGAATCTTGGAGATCCCTCAACAATGCAAAAATTACCAAAAATAGCTCCTATTTTTTCTCCCTTGTATCTAAGCATAATTTGGACTCATTCCAAAGGTTCTAACACTTAGGTCTACTTGAGAACATCCTTATGAATGGAATCCTATGCTATTTGGCACGTGTGACAAGCCACATCATGACCATCTAACTATTTACAAGTCATATGACCAAAACTAGTCAAGCTAGAATTGTGAATTTTTAACAAAGACTGCATGGCAGATGTGACTCTGGTAGTGTCCCAGAACATAGTGTCCTAACCTGGTTCATGGCAGGATTACCTAAGAGGAGACAACAAATGAAACAAAGGGACAAATATATGTCCTTTCAAGCAGCCTACGCTGATGCCATCAAGATAGTCGACGATAGTGAGAGCACTAGTTCGGACTCCAATAACTTCGACCAGAAACAAAAATGCAAAAGAGAATGAAGAGCCAAAAGTAAGAACAAATTGCACGATGACGCCTCTGCCTCTACTACCAATAGCACCGAAACCATCATATTTGCCATCGAGAGGTTGCACATGCAAAGCAATGAGCAGATCAAAAAGCTCACAATCAACCTTACTCCAACTATAGACCAAAAGCTGAAGTGCATACAACCAAGTCCTACCCACGTCTATCTGAGGAGAGAAGCCACCTGGTGTCCACACCATCAAGGAAACCATACAAGAAACAAATGCCCACAGTTAAGATAAAGGTTAGAGCGACCTGCCCGATATTGCCATATTTGTAATATGAGCAATTATGATACAAATGAATGTCGCTATAATCTCAGGAACCAAGTATCCTGACCTCCAGCTAATCCTGCTCCATTGGCACAACGCCAAAGTGCTCTACCCCAACCACTGCCTAGACTGGCATTACCTCCCATTCCCCCCAGAACCCAAGGTTTAGTAGTATGAAACCCACAACCAGCTGCTCAGTAGTTGAACATGGTCAAGGCCATTGGGGGAAATATGGGCTCAAAATGGGCCCTTTAAGAAATTTCACTTTACGTAGAGAGAGAATACAAACCGGTAACTTCCGGTCGTCATTTTTCGAGTTTTCGGCCTTGCCCGACGTTTAACTAGTAGCTAGTTAAGCATGAGATGTAATAACTTCTCTTCATGCTCATTCCAAAATTAGGAACTAGAGCTTTAAGATCGAAAATCTTGGTGTGCTGAATGCAAAAACTGAAGCGGGAGTGGCAGAACTTTTGAAATCACTGTATACTTATAGTGAAATATGAGGCGGGACGATTTTTCAATGCGACATAAACATTACAAAAGTAAGGTATGCTAGATCTATTCATATTGATTTACTGTAGTTTGATGCATTTACATGATTGTAGCTTTTAACAATGGCAATGTTCCATTTGCATGTTGCTCTTCTGATGGAATGCACTCCAATTATTAAGAAAAATGTGAAAATTGTAGAGAATGCTACTGCAATAGTTAGAGAATTGAGAATGAATAATCATATAAATATAGATTTGTGGGTGGATGGATGAATATATCCTAATGATCCAGCTATCAATTTGTGTCCAGATTTTAAGTCTGTAACTCATCTTCTTAGATATGTATGTGAAGGAAATAGTGGATTACGCGGATATTGTCAAAGGTTGCATGATATTGGAATGCATAGCATATCTTGTCTTAATCAACAATTACAATTTGCTAACGTGCAAATCAGCAATTGCTTCATTGTGTGCAAGACACTAGTGCTGAAAAAAATGCACTCAAGAATGCTATGTCAGAGTTGAATGCTACAGTCACTACTCTTCGGGGATCAAACCAAGAAATGTTAAAATCCATGGAAAAGTTGCGATCCGAGAGTTTAAAATCTGTTGTTTATATAAAAGTTATCAATAAGGCAATGATGAAGAGGAAAAGAAAAAGAGTATCGATGAAAAATATTGATGACTTATCTACACATAGCGGCAATCAGAAAAAAAAATTTCGAGCATTCAAGTATGTTGTCATATAAACTATTTATTTGATTTGTATATGTCATTTAAGTTTGATTTGCACTTGATAACATGGATTATTTATTTATTAAACATAATTTGAGTTATATATGTTTGTTGCAGATCATGTTTGGGGGCAAAGAACTATTTAGAAGATCATTCATGTATTGGATCATCTTTAAGTCATGTTTTACGAAGAAAGTCAGCAAAGGAAATGATAAAAAATGCTCGGTTTGAAAAATGAAAAATGAAAAATTAAATTGTAGAGACTGTTTTGATTAAGGTTCAATCATACTTAGATGCAAATGTGATACAAGGTGCATGTGATGTATATGGAATTAGCAGAAATGCTTATTCTACTTTTTTTAGAATAGTTAAAGAAGCTTTTTCCCAAGTGATGGTAAAGAGAAATTATCTTCCGCGTCCATATCGGGTAAGATTAGCAATAAATTATTATATTGACGGAATGTTCAAAATAGTTGGCCAACCACTTCATATAACTAAATTATACAAATCAGAATATGGTGAGCTCTGTAAAAATTACAGCATATAAGGATCCTAAAACACTTGAAATGATGAGGGAAACAATAGATTATGATTTCATAAGATTAGCACAAGTTGAACCATCGAAATCCATCAAAAATCTATGCTTGAACCTCACTAAATGGCCCAAATCCTTGAAGAAGGCTTCACACGTGTGAAAGTACGGCCTCCCACAGTCTGAGTACTGTACACCAGATCTACATTCACTCCTATAATCATTAGTAATCACAAGTACTCAAACAATTATGAACATAGAGAGCAATTGCATCATTATGAGAGAAAAAACATGAAATTGCTTGATTGATTTTGGTGAGATATCATCACCTATATATACATGATCCATCACGGTTTTGGGCAGGTATGAGTAGCCCTAAACCTATCCCTAATGATAATTTTGGTGGATCTTTCATCCCTACCAAGTTAGGGTTGGAATCTTGGAGATCCCTCAACAATGCAAAAATTACCAAAAATAGCTCCTATTTTTTCTCCCTTGTATCTAAGCATAATTTGGACTCATTCCAAAGGTTCTAACACTTAGGTCTACTTGAGAACATCCTTATGAATGGAATCCTATGCTATTTGGCACGTGTGACAAGCCACATCATGACCATCTAACTATTTACAAGTCATATGACCAAAACTAGTCAAGCTAGAATTGTGAATTTTTAACACTCCTCCTCACTATCTAGCTTGGTTCAATCATTGCTTTACTAATCACTCCAAGTGATGATCTGAACTTCATAAAAGGTGTCTTTGGAAGTGGTTTAGTAAGTAGATCAGCTACACATTCATTGCTTGGAACATGCTCCAAAGCAATCTCCTTGGCTTGCACCATTTCTCTCACAAAGTGATGGCATATCTCAATGTGCTTAGATCTTGCATGGAAGATTGGGTTAGATGCAAGGTGTTGGGATGATATATTGTCATTTTAGATGATTGGTGCCTCCTCTGAATCCATGATATTTAGTTCCACCAATAATCTCTTGATCCAAAGTACCTCCTTTGTAGTGGTTGTCAAAGCTTTGTACTCGGCCTCGGTTGAAGATAGAGATATAGTTTCTTGATTTTTTGAAAGCCATGAAACCACACCTTCTCCTATGAAAGTTGAATAGGCACTTGTTGATTTCCTATCCCTCTTGTCCCCTGCAAAATCTGAATCACTAAATGCATGAAGGTTAATCACATCTCCTCTATATAGAATCCCAAAATCCAATGTACCCCGAGATGTATCTTGGAATCCTCTAAGCCTTTTTCCAATGGATATTCAATGGCTTTTGCATGGATTGGCTCAACCTACATACCCTAAAGCTAAGATCTAGTCTAGTTATAGTGATCCACGTTAAGGAACCTATAATTTGCCTAAACAAAGTGATGTCCATGAAGGATCTTTCATCATCTTCATTTGGCACTTTTACATCTTGCTCCATTGGTGTGTCAACACTTTTGCATACTTCCATCTTAAACTTCTTCAAAAGACTTTGAGCATAGTTTACTTGACTTATAAAGATAAAATCAGACCCTCTAAGTACTTCTATGCCTAAGATGAAGTGAAGACACCCTAGATCTACCATCTTGAACTCTAAGGATAGATCTATCTTGATTTTTTCAATACCATCAACACTATTTCCACTAATGATGATGTCATCTACATAAATGAGTAAAAGTACAATACCAACATCATCAAACTTAATGTAAAGAGTGGGATCATATTCACTTTGAACAAAAGAAAGTGAAATAAGATAGCAATGTAGTCTTGAATTCCAAGATCTTGAGGCTTGCTTCAAGCCATAGATGCTTCTTTGGAGATGGCATACTTTGTTCTCCATTCCATGCTTGATGAATCCTTGTGGCTGCTCCATACCATTCAAGAAAGCATTAGAGACATCCATTTGACATAGAATCCATACAAAATGTGATGCAAGTGCAATGCTTAGCCTTATTGTGACCATCTTGGCCACAGGTGCAAAAGTTTCCTCATAGTCTATCCCTCTCTCTTGAGCATAACCTTTTGCAACTAATCTTGCTTTATGTTTGTTAACACTCCCATTTGCATTCAACTTAAGCTTGAAGGCCCACTTGCATCCTATTACATTCCTTTGAGGTCTCTCAACAAGCAACCAAGTTTCATTCTCAATCAAGGCATCATACTCATCCAACATAGCTTTATACCATTCTTTGGAGTTCAATGCATCTTCAACATTAGATGGTTCTTCAAAACTAGATAAAGCATAAGAAGTGGATGAGATACCCTCAACTTGTTGTCCTTTGCCTTGATATGTGAGCCTTGATGGCTCCACTTTTGCCCTTGAAGAACTTCTTGGCGTGATAGGTGGGTTTGGTGCTTGCTCCTCCATGAGCTCCTCCTCAAAACCAAGATCTTGCTCCTCTGCCATCTTCTTCTTGATTGTTGGAGCACTTGAGCCTTCTTCAAGCATATGCATATGATGTTCATCAAAGATGACATCCCTTGAAACAACAAATTTGTTTAAGGATGGGAGATAGACTTTGTAGCCCTTGCTTGAGCTTGCATATCCAAGCATGATCCCTCTTGTGGAAGATGGATCCTCCTTGGTTCTTGTTTCCAATGGCACATGCACATAACATATACACCCAAAAACTTTCAAGTGATTAAGATTGGGTTTCTTTCCATACAACATCTCATAAGGAGTTTTGTCTTCAATTGCTTTGCAAGACACCCTATTCATCAAGTAGTTTGCACATACAAGAGACTCACCCCAAAAGGATTTGGGCAAACAAGCATCTAATATTAAAGCCTTAGAACATTCACATAATGTTCTATTCCTTCTTTCAACAACTCCATTTTGTTTAGGAGTGTAAGGACAAGAAGTCTCTTTCTTGATCCCTTCCTCCTCACAAAAGGCCTTGAACTCATTGGAGATGAATTCTCCACCATTGTCACTTCTAAGAATCTTGATGCTATGATTATGATGCTTTTCCACAAACAACTTGAACTTTACAAAAGTATCAAATACTTGAGACTTGAAGGAAAGTAAGAACACCCAACAATATCTTGAGTAGTCATCAATGAAGGTTAAAAACATGGATGAACCTCCATTAGATTTGGTGCTAGCAATGTGTACATCCGAGTGTATGAGTTCAAGAGGATGAGATGACTTTGTGATGGAGTTAGGAAACACCTTCTTATGTGCCTTGGATAAGGCACAAGCTTCACAAACCTTGTCTTCCTTCCCAATAGACCTTGGTAGGCCTAAAGCATACTCCTCCTTGATCATAGCCTCCATGGAACCCGAGTTGACATGTCCAAGTCTTTTGTGCCATAAAGTAAAAGTAGATATCTTGTTCTTCTCGGCTAACATGACAACATTAGTATCCACAAATGCATCCAACTTATAAAGTTTGCCAAGTCTAGTGCCCTTAGCCACTATCTTACCCTTCTTCTTGATGAAACATTCATTTGAAGCAAAGTCAACATTGAAACCATTGTCTACCATTTGGCCAACACTTAGTAGATTCTTTGTTATTGTAGGAATGTACAAAACACCTTCTATGTTGATCTTTTTGGAAGATCCTAAGCAAAGGAGAATTCTACCAACTCCTTCAATCTTACAAGCTTCATCATTTGCTGTATAGATAGACTTTATAGGTCCATCATAAGATAAGAGAGAAGAGAAAAACTCCCTTTTACTAGTCATGTTTGAACTAGCACCCGAGTCAATCCACCAAGGATATTCTCCTTTGAAGCTTGTTGAAGAAAATATGGACATCATGAGAGAGTCCTCATGTGAACTCTCCTCTTCCTCCTCTTTGCTCATGTTGGCTTGGCTTTGATCTTGCTTCCTCTTGAAGCATTCCGAGGCATAATGCCCCATCTTGCTACAATAGTAGCACTTCACCTTTGATTTGTCCTTCTTGACTTTGGTGGTTGATGGAGATGCCTTTGAGGGTCCTTCTTGATCCTCAAGCTTTGTAGACTTCTTGAATGTTGATACTTTGCCTTTGGACTTGCCTTTGCCTTTGGTGAAGAGAGCTTGGTCATCTCCACCTTGGATGGAAAGCCTATCCATCCTCTCTTGCATTTGGCTCCTTCTTGATTCCTCGACCATGAGTGTGCCTTGGAGTTCTTCAAGTATGGGTAGCTTACCCATAATTGCATATCCCTGAAGCAAATTGTCAAATTCAAAACTTAGTCCATTCAATATGAGTTGAACAAGCTCTTCATCCTTGATAGGATCACCTATAAAGGCTAGCTCTTTGTTCAATTCCTTTACTCTTAGGACAAAAGTATGTGCACTCTCTCCTTTCTTTTAATAGCTTCTATAGATTTGATTCTTCAAAGCTAACATTCTAGTTTGGTTCTTGGATTCATAGACCTTTTGCAAAGTCTCCCAAGCATCTTGAGCTGAAGTGCAATCTCCTACCTCTCTTAAGAGTTCATTTGCAACATTCATTTTTATGCAATGTAGTGCAACATTGCACCTCTTGATGTATTTGGCTTTTTCTTGAGGATGAATAGGTTCACCCTCCTTACCATTTACAATTTCCATCAGATCTTGCATGATCATGATAGATTCCATTCTAACTTTCCATATGGAATAGTTAGTTTTGTTGAGCCTTTCACATCTAGTCTCCTAATCAAGGACTTGACACAAATGAAGGTTACTTCTATTGATTTGATTGAAGGTCTACCTTATCCCACTTCTTAGGGACCTGAAAAGATCAGTAATAGACTTCCTATAAAGATCTAAGAATGATCTCTAACAAAATCAAATCATAGAATACTAGAAACAATGCACTTGCTTGATTGAAGTAGACAATACTAGTAGAATTGCCCCTCTTTCTATAAAGAGCATTAAAGCTTCCAAATGATCTGATCAAGAGTGAATTTCAGCAACCTAATATACTTCCAAAATCACTTGTAAAAGAGCTAAATGGAACTTAATGAGGATGCAACACAATCTACTATCCAATCACAAGCAAAAAATGATCAAAATTGATCTAATTTGTTTTATAAGTCAAGCAATGGTTGGACTGAACCTAAAGCACTTTAGGAGGTGCCTACTACACCTTAGAACAGCCTTGAAGAGTCCCCAAAACTCTGATATTCCCTCTCCTTGAATTCTAGAAAGCCTCCTCTATGAAATCACCTCCAAAACTCGCTTAGAAATCAATGCTTGGAGCAAGCAAAACTTGCTATCTTGGTAATGTGAATTGAATTCAACTTTGCCTCTGGTTTTAGACACCTAAACACCTGCAAATGAAGTCACACAACACCAATCTCCAATGTATTTGACTCACTTTGAGTTCTAGAATCAATACTAGATGCTAAGATCCAATCTACACAAGATTTAGATCAGAAATTGTGATCAAATTGAATGAAAACTAAGGATTTAGCTCATTTCAACCTTTAGGCTCTGATACCATGTAAAAATTACAGCATATAAGGATCCTAAAACACTTGAAATGATGAGGGAAACAATAGATTATGATTTCATAAGATTAGCACAAGTTGAACCATCAAAATCCATCAAAAATCTATGCTTGAACCTCACTAAATGGCCCAAATCCTTGAAGAAGGCTTCACACGTGTGAAAGTACGGCCTCCCACAGTCTGAGTATTGTAAACCAGACCTACATTCACTCCTATAATCATTAGTAATCACAAGTACTCAAACAATTATGAACATAGAGAGCAATTGCACCATTATGAGAGAAAAAACATGAAATTGCTTGATTAATTTTGGTGAGATATCATCACCTATATATACATGATCCATCACGGTTTTGGGCAGGTATGAGTAGCCCTAAACCTATCCCTAATGCTAATTTTGGTGGATCTTTCATCCCTACCAAGTTAGGGTTGGAATCTTGGAGATCCCTCAACAATGCAAAAATTACCAAAAATAGCTCCTATTTTTTCTCCCTTGTATCTAAGCATAATTTGGACTCATTCCAAAGGTTCTAACACTTAGGTCTACTTGAGAACATCCTTATGAATGGAATCCTATGCTATTTGGCACGTGTGACAAGCCACATCATGACCATCTAACTATTTACAAGTCATATGACCAAAACTAGTCAAGCTAGAATTGTGAATTTTTAACAAGCTCAATTACAACGATTGCAATAATATTTTCCTTGATATTGAAAATGTTCTAAAATACATTATTTGATTCTATAAACTGAACGAACATCAAGTAAATGGAAAGATCATTATTGTAATAAAATTGGATGAATATGAAATAATCAAGGGTCAAAAGTTGGAATGAGTGAGTGTCACTTTGATGAACAAAATTTCAGATACAAATGATCGAACGTTTAGTGTTCAATCGGAAAATCAGATATGGTGATTAGCAGCATTCCAAGTATACATTTCAATTTTCATTTAGAATATCTTTATAAACAATTCATACCTTGCCAGTTTCTATTGACATGTCATGCATTACTGGCTTCTCTACAGGTCTTGAAAGAGGACCATAAAATACTTTCATGGATATTTTCAAGAACAAATTATGGCAAGATTATAAAGAGACATTTGGAGGGTGAGAAATTTACAGTCGAAAACCATGGAAGTTTTCAAATTCAATGGCACCTTGCAGGGGATTTAAAAATATTAAAATGTATGTATAATGTCTCTCATGGGGCAACATCAAAGCATCCATGTCTTTATTGCATTAAGGATTGCTACAATATAAAGTTGGGACGATCAACAAACACTGGCCCAACACGAGAAGTTGAAGATCCAAAATATTAAAAGTGTTCTGCCAATTCTATAAAAATATGTTCACATATGCACATTGCATGCTGAGGTTCGTATTATTGAAAAACTTATTTACATGCATATTCTACTAGCATGGATTCATAAACCGGAGTCTGTGGCTAAAACATCAACTAGGAGGTTGGAAATAGTTCTGTCAAATGCAGGACTACATAATGGGAATGTCACGATTGAAAAAAGTGACAAACTCTCCGGGAAAAAAGAAAACGTTCCTAATAAGCCATCAATTGGAGGTGCTAAAGCAAGAAGATTCTTATCCAATCACACATGCAAAGAATCAAGTGTTAGATACGAAATTTGGAGAGAAATTGTTCAAGCCACATGAACACTGGAAGGAAGTAATTGAGTGGAAAAAAGACAAGTGTGGACCAACTTAGACAAACTCATAGGTGTTATCAGGAAAGAAAACCTATCATTAGAAGATATGAGGACTTGGCAGAATCATTGCACCACATTTGTAAAATATGTACATGATTGTTGGGGAAAAGACAACGTTACTCATTACATGGTGCTAATCTATATCATTATCTGGTACTTTTCTCATTCAGACTTATATTTTTTTTCTACTGATGCAACTAATCAAAACTATTGTTTGCAGCACATTCTTCTTCATTATGCAATTTATTTTGCAATGGAATATGGAAACTTAAATATCTGGTCATCACAAGGCATGGAAAAATCTCATTGACAAGCAAGAGGAGCATTTCATAGAGCAACAAATCAGGGAGGACACAATTCAAGAAATAAATATTTAGTTCAACTTTTTCAGTGGTTTTATAGAAGAGCAGAACAATAGCATCCTGTAAACGAGAAAAGAAAATAAATTTAGAATAATACATAATACTGCAAACTCGTACTTTAACACAGTGTTTGAATTCGAAGAAAACTGAACAATATCAATACCAATATAATATCTACGTACCAGATCATATTTATCGTATTCAATGTCATGTCCTCCAATGGCCTCTACATTTTCGGAGGGGATATATCTAGGTCTTGGGGGATATTTTTTTTGGAATTCCAAAAATTCCTCCTCTATAGGCAAAGTTTTTTCATAGGCTTTAGATTTTTCAATCATGGCCTCCAAGGCCTCATTGCCAGATTTTCAATTGCCATCTTTATCATAATCTATCTCACTTTCAAGGTCCTCATATGTGTAATCAACAATGTCAGAAAATTCTGATAAATTTTGAGCAAAAATTGAGAGGATTTCATCCTCTCTCAAATTCAAAACATCTTCTATATCATTAAATGAAATATAACTTTCATTATTTATAAAATATAAGGGAACATCGAGTAGAGTTAATTGATTAACAAGAGATGTAGATGGAAGAGAATCAAAGAGAATTATAGAACAAGGGAGAGTTTTTTTATAATCTGAAGCCATAGATGCTTCAACTTCAACCCCTATATCAGTATCTGCATCATCTACATCAACTGGAGCAGGTGCAAATGTTTCGATCAATGGAACAATTGAAGATTCAACAAACTCATCATCTGAAAATTCAATAGATATGTAAAAGACAAAAGCCATTCCTTTGATTAGAAGGTAACATATTCTTTTGTGGATATCACAATATATATTTCTTTTGAAATGGTCATGCAGGTTAGAGTACTTTCTATAGTGTTTATGCTTAGAGGATGGTTGGGAATGCACAAGGTCCTGAAAATGAACGCAATAAAAACTATCTATATCCAAAATAGGAAATACTAATAATCTGAGAAAAATTATCAAGATAAAAAATTGAATTATAACGATTTTCATAAACTAGCTAATCGATATCAAAGGGAGCAAAAAAAATACTCGCAAAATACTCTAATTTCTCAGATGGAATGTCACTGGCATTCAAAAAATCCAAAAGTTTGTTATCTGAGGACATGGAGGAACTAGCCATATTGAACCTGATATCGGTTCAACGCGACAGAATGATATCAGTAGAGGAATGAACAACAGTGCGCGCGTTGATCCGATATCGTTAGGACAAGACTAAAATTTTTCACGAGCACACGTCAGAAGAGACTGATATCGATTCAGTGTGCCTGAATGAATCTGACCATGCACTGTATGGGAAGGCGTGCGTCGATTCGATATTGCGATAAAGAAAGAAAGAAAACAAAATAACTAGTGAGTTTAGAATAAAAGATCATGAAATCAAAATAAGAAAAGTTGTGCCCATATTTTTAGCCAATTCCTGTTGATCATAGCCATACATTTGTCAAATAATGAATTGAGGAACACAGCCTATATGTATCCACCAATCAGAGTGAGACAAATTTGTATCTATGCCGAATGATGAGTTATGCCTTCAAGGATTTTCTTCGAAAGTTTCTTGAAATATTCATGGACGACCTGTGTGTCCACTCCTCTAGAGCCCAACATTTAGCTCGCTTAGAGAAAGTGTTCATCCAATGTCGATTATTCGGCATATCCATAAACTCGTCCAAATGCCAATTTCTAGTCACGCATGGCATAGTGCTAGGCCATGTTGTTTCGGAGCATGGTATCGCCATTGACGTTGACAAGATCCACATAATACATGCATTGCCTGAACCGGAAACTATACGCGAAATGTACATCTTTATGGGGCATTACAACTATTATCGAAGGTTTGTCCTAAACTTCACTAAGTTGGTCCGCTTAATCTATCAAGATGACTATCCAACTAGAATGGACAATTGAAACCACTAAGGCTTTCCACAAGCTCAAGAAGGCCTTAGTTATAACACCAATCCTTCAACCTCCTATTTGGACCATAGAATTTCACGTCCACACAAATGTCTCTAATTATGCAGTACGAAGTGTTCTGACCCAACCAGGGAGTACAAGAAGGATTACCTGATCTACTTCACTAGTAGGCAATTGATTCATGTGGAGATGAACTATACCACTACCGAGCATGAAGCGCTAGCCATAGTATACAGTGTGAAGAAATTCCACCATTACCTGCTAGCCAACCTCTTTGTCTTCTTCGTAGATCACCAAGCCCTACTATATCTAGTACATAGACCCTACACAATTGGGCGTATCACCTGATGGCTGCTGCTTCTTCAAGAGTTCGACTTTAAAATCGTCGTTCGCAAGGGGAAACAACACTATTTGGCTGATCACCTCTCAAGGATCCAAAATATTTTCGAGAGTAGAGATGTTGATGATGAACTCCCAGATGCCATACTATTTCATGTCGACACCATCCCAAAGTGAGCTACCGATATTGTGGGATATCTTATGTCAAGACATCCTCCCCCTGAGATGAGCAAAGTACAACGACGCAAGTTAATTTATTAAATCTGCCCCATTCACATTGATAGTAGGACAACTATATCGCATTTGTAACGATAGAATTATATGCCGATGTATCCTACCGCACGAAGTGTCCCATGTAGTGAGCATCGCCCACGAAGGAATAGGAGGGGGACATTTCACTGCCAAAGCTACCAATAAGAAGGTCCTACAACACGGCCTGTGGTGGCCCACGATGTTTAGAGATATTCACAATCAGGTCAAGAGGTGTGACGTGTGTCAATGATTCAACCGAACCCAAAAAATGATAGGATGCTGTTACGACCTGTTTTGGCTGAAATGCCATTTGAAAAATTGGGCATTGACTATGTCGGCCCTCTTCGTCTAGCTGCCCGTGGCTCGCAAGCTCGATATATATTAGTGCCCACTAACTACTCGACAAAATGAGTAGAAGCCAAGGCGGTGAGGAAGGCTAATGCCAACTCCACTGCCAAATTCTTGTATGAGAACATCTTAGTCCATTTTGGGTGCCCACTATAACTCGTGAGTGATAGCAAAAACCCGCTTCCTCGTGCTTCACACCCTAGCTATGGAAAAACAATGACGGAAGGCTTGGCATGATCGCAATATCAAAACCAAAGGAGTAGTAGAAATCCGACCTACAGGACAATTAGCTAGACACACCCATTAATGGCAGTAGGTTGCGTCGCTACTATTCCGCTAATGTCAAGCTCAGAGATGTACCAGGACCACCATCCATGTCCTCTTCTTCAGCTCAAGATGAACCGTCGACAGCCTATTAGATAGCCTAGGTAGGAGCAGCTTGTAGGAATGGATATCCATCGATTAGATAGGAGGTAGAAATTTTTAGTTAGATCCTAGTGGTAGTTTAGATCTAGATCCATAGGAGTAGAAATTAGATTCTTAGAGTTCCGCTTAAGTTTAGAAGAGTTAGATAAATCAGATAGTTAGATCAGGAAGTTTGATTAGACTAATATTACCTAGCCAGTTCGATCAGCCTTTCTCTAGGTAGTTTAAGTTTAGAGAGGCCGAGTAGGTAGACTAGCCTGCTTAGATAGTCTCTGTCAGGAATCTTCTACTAAGATAGTGTTTTCATTAGATGGCCCCAATTAGTTAGCTAGGATAACTCTAGGAAGTTCGATTAGACTTAGAAAATCTTACCTGTCACATAGGTTTTAGACCAATCGTCTTAAAGTAATAGATCGATTCCCGTAGATTAGGATAGTTACCGACCAAGACCCTAACTAGATCAGGAAAGGTAAATTAGGTCAAGCTTGATTCTGTTAGCTAGTTAAACTTAGTAGAGTCCATCTGTTAGAAGTAGCTAGCTTAATTAATCTAGGTAACCTTTTAGACTAGATCGAAATGGATAGTTAGTCAAGGAGATTTTAGAAGGTCCCCACCCATAGGATAAATGTAAATTTAGTTTCGTAGCTGACCCTTACCTTAGGAAAACAGAAAATCCTGACTCTTAAATTTAAATAGTTAGCTAGACCAGATAGAATGCGAGAATAGTCGGCAGCATAGAATAGTTGGATTAGCCTAGAGTATGTAGTTTAGAGAATTAGTGAAGCTCGATTAGATTTAATTGTAGACTAGCCCAGCCATTTAGCATAAATAGGTAATAGTACTAATAGGGGTAGAAATTGGCTAGGTAGATTAGGAAGAGCCCCGCGAAACCTTGAATATAATGAATCTCGTCTTGTACTATAACACCACCGCTTTGGATCACCTAGCAAGGAAATAGAAGGGACTGAAAATCTCTGATTTTCACACGCGTGGAATTCCATAATTCCGTACTATCACTATTTAGACCTGAAAATTCAGTTTCAATCCACTTAGATCCAAACACTTTTCAGAGAAAGGTAAAAAAAAGTGATTAACTGCTTTTTTTTCTTGAATTAGCTCTCAAATTCTTAAACAATCAGAGATGTTAGCATGCAAAGCTTAATTTGGCTCTGATACCATGACAAAATTTCCAGAATTCACACATGTGAGAATGATCCACAAGTATGATTGATCTTATTAAGCTTTATGATTAGCACAATAACCTGATTCTAGATTGAATAGTAAGATCTAGTACAAAATTTATGGCTTAGCCACAATCTAGCATGCTAGGAATCAGATAATGATAGCTTTTGAATCACAAATGAGCAAAAGTACAAGAATTTAGTGTATGAGCATTAGCCTCAACATGAGTTAGAGAGAGAAAGATAGAAATATTCAAGCAAATATTGGTGTAAATCCAAAATGGCATGGATTGCTACAAAGCTTTGGTTCTTCATCAAAGATTATGAGAATAGCTACACATATTTATGGAGTTTGAGTTAGCTCGAGGTAGAACCACATCCATCCACCCTTCAATCACATCTAAAGTGAAAACTAGAGTCGAAGTGACATTTGTCACATCTCATGCATGTATCTCTACCTACTTTTACCAAGTGTCCTATTTCTAACTAGAATTGTACAAATCATCATGCATATGTCCATTTCACTTTGTGCATGCCTTGCATGTCACTATGGATCAATTACAATAAATGCATGTCATATGCCACGAGTTTCTACAAGCATATTAATGCTATTTCTAAGTCTACAATCTATATGTAAGTTGTAATCAACCAACTAGATATGATAAATCCATATAGCTCAAGTTCCATCTAGGCCAAATTTGGCATTCACATTTATGAAACAACATACTTGCATAATAAAAAATTTGTAGCAAGCCTAAAGTCAAGATAGATGATTTTTATTCTCAACAAATTGTTTTGTTCAAAATTGATAGGCGTAATCATGCATAGAGAAAGAGGAAGATAGTTTATTCCACTACGCACGATAAGTTTTCTTTCTTGTCGTTCAAATATTTTTCATTTGAGTTTGTTTCTTTTCGAGTTTGACCTATCTTTCACATCCTCTTTTCAACATGGTATCAGAGCCAGATCACTACTTCTTTATCTGATCCAACATGGTATCAGAGCTTCTATCATAGTATCAGTGCTAGATCACTACTTCTTTATCTGAACCGTCATGGTATCATACTTGTGATCTCTATCAGGGCCTAATAATATTTTGATATTAGAGCGAAAGATCTAATACTTGATATCTTTCGTGATATAAAGTTGATATCATATTCTTCAGTTCCTTTCATCTTTTCAGTATCAGAGAATTGATTTTCCGTCAAGACGCAATTATGATATTGCTTTCAAGTTTGCCCTCTACATATGAGAGCTGGGTGATTATCATATCGACACACTCAAATTTAAGTCTTATCAGAGTTATCACTATGTTGCTGCAAGAAGACAATAGAAGAAGTCAAGACACTTTGTCTACTTCCTCCTCTCAAGATCTATATGTCAACAAAGGTTCTAGCGACAAAAGCAGAAAAGCTCCAAGCAAGAAGGCTACAACAAATCAGAAGCTGACTTAAAGTCAAGTACAATCATCAAATATACAGTCGAAAAAGAAGATGTTTTGCAGGTATTGCAAGCGCAATAACAGATCAAGGATTGTCGAATTCTCCAAGCGAAGGATGCAGCAAAGCAACTTGATCAACAAGCAAACACAGTTTCATCATCTCCCCAGGTCGAAGTGGATGAAAGCATATTCATGGTCAAAGACCAAAGCGCATTTTTGGATGATTCATGGTTTCTTGATTCTGGAGCAAATCAACACATGACCAATCAACGTGAGATTTTCAACTCCTACACGTCTTATAGCACGAAGAAATTTGTTCATCTTGGTGACAATAGTACTCACACTATTGAAGGTGAAGGTACTGTAAGATTGCGGTTCCAGCATGATCAATTCAAATTACTATCAAAGGTTTTATATGTTCTTAAACTCTCTACAAATCTGTTATGAGTAAGTAGAATTACAGATTTAGGTCATAAGGTAGAATTCGAATTTGATCAATGCAAAATTATTGATAGAAGTAATAAGATCCTTGCACTCAGCAAGAGGCAGGGTTACTTATATAGATTGGCACATTGTTATTCTGAGTCTAGTCAAGCGTTGAAAATCTTTGTTCTAGTCAATAAAGCATTACTATGACATCATCGCTTAGGACACTTGAATTATGCATCTATTTTGAACATGTCCAGACAATCCATGGTTCTTGATCTCGACTATCCTTCTGGTAAGGTCGATCTCCATGTTTGTCATAGCTGCATCTTTGGAAAGTAGGCTAGGATTCCTTTTAGATCAAACCATAGGCATGCAGCAAAAGGTCTGTTAGATGTTGTTCATACAGATATATGTGAACCTATGTAAACTCCTTCATTGCTTAGATACAAAGTATTTCATTACTTCAAACCTACAAGTTTTTGGATGTACTGCTTTTGAGCAGATACCTCGTAATCTCAGGAAGAAGCTCGACTTCTAGAGTACCAAATTTATTTTCATCAGCTACACTACTTCAGATCAAACCTACATCAATGGCGAATCAGAAGATGATGATACAGTATGATGAAAATGATCAACTTCCTCTATTACCCAGAAGATCTTCAAGAGCAAGCAAACCACCTAACCGGTATATCGACGAGTCAGCAGCCTACCTTGTTTAGGAACTGACATCTGTCCAAGAGGCACTCAGTTAGCCTGATTCAGATATCTGGAAAGAAGCTATGGATAAAGGGTATTCATCTCTTATCAAGAACCAAACATGGACAATTCTTGAATTACTTGCTAGCAGAAATGTAGCTGATTGCAAATGGATTTTCAAAGCCAAGTACAATGCAGATGAAAGCATCAACAGGAGAAAGGCATGACTTATTGCCAGAGGATTTTATCAAGTACACAACATCGATTACACTGAGACCTTCAGTCCAGTAGTCAAGCATTCTTCTATTTGACATTTGCTATCATTTGTTGCTGCAGCAGATTTGGAAATACATCAAATGGATGTACATACATCATATCTCAATGGAGTTATCGAAGAAGACATTTACATGGTGCAACCCAAAGGTTATATTATCTAGGGTAAACATAATCATGTGTGTAAACTCCATAAGACACTTTATGGCTTGAAGCAATTTGCTTGAGCATGGTTTCAAAGGATCAATACTTTCCTTACTGAGCACAACTACACACCTAGCTCTTCAAATTCAAATGTTTACTTCAAAGCAGTGCAATAGCCTTTTATCATTGTCACTTTATACGTGGATGATACATTGCTTTTCAGCAAAAGATCTGATAAAAGAGGCCAAGACAATGCTATCTTCCGAATTCGACATGACCAATTTAGGCAAAGCTCATTTCTGCCTTGGTATACAAAT
This sequence comes from Diphasiastrum complanatum, assembly GCA_029204225.1. Lineage (NCBI taxonomy): Eukaryota > Viridiplantae > Streptophyta > Lycopodiopsida > Lycopodiales > Lycopodiaceae > Diphasiastrum > Diphasiastrum complanatum. Next base: position 15,499,540 of record CM055108.1, read on the forward strand.
CCACAGAGACAAAAAATAGAAGTTGGTCTACATTACACAATAGAAGTACATCTACAACATGTTAGTCAGATATAATCTGATTAATTGCAAGTTAGCTCTCTCACCAATGGAACCAAGTCTCAAATTGTCATAGGATTAGTGTCCCCAAACAATCAATGAGTAGCAACAGATGCATGAGTATCCTTACCATTCTATTATAGGATCTCTTATGTATGCCATGATCTGTACCAGGCATAGCATAACTTTTGCAGTCAGCTCTCTCAGTCAGTTTATAGCTAATCCTGGTGTAACACATTGGAAGGCTCTTATTAGAGTCATGAGATATCTTTGAGCTACTATGGACTTTTGCATTTGTTATGGAGTAGTCGGCAATGACAAACTCAATCTACTCAATGGTTACATAGATGTAAGTTGGGTAGGATATGTAGCCACTCGTAAATCCACTTTCGAATTTACATTCTTCCTCAACAATGGTCCAATTTCTAAAACAATCAAAAGCAATTTTCAATAGCTCTATCTTCCACTGAATCAGAGTATATCGCAGTCTCTCAAGCTATAATGAAAGCAATTTGGTAGAGGAACTTACTCTCAGATATTGATCTGAATCAATATGCTCTGATGACATTATTCTATGATAATCAAAGTGCCATTGCTTTATCAGCCAATCCTAGATTTCATTCTAGGAGTAAGCACATTGAACTGAAGTATCATTTAGTTAGAAGCAAAGTTCTCAATGAAGAGGTAGAGCAGTACTGTAGAACGCAAGATATGATCTCAGATTTTTTACCAAAGCATTAAGTTTGGAAACACACAGAAGATTCTGTGTAGAACTAAGCTTGAAGGTCAAGGTATTCAAGGATTCAGATTAAGGGGGAGCGTTGGATTGTTCTCCTTCTTACTAATCGACTAATCGATTTTAATCCTCATCCATTGTTTATCCAGTTTTGTAGATTTTTCCATGTCTTTACACAGTCTGTAGATTTACAAGTGTTTTTACATAGTCTGTAGAAATACATGAAGTTTGACAACAGTGTCGTCTTTTTCACATTTTTTGCCTATCAGGATTTGCGAGTAAATATGCAGAGTCGCATTTTTCGCTTTTTCAAAGTGCCCCAAATGTTAAGGAAATGACTCTGGCAAAGTGTGGAGCTACCCTAAATGAGATTTAAGGACACTGTCAGATTTTTTGCAAAAAGCCGACACCGTTGTCTTTTTGCAACACTGTCGCCTGTGGCAATTTTAGTTCATTTCTATAGAGTGACAATTTTGGTTCATTTATGCAGACAAACTGTTTACAACCAATTTCCACCGCTTATCAGCAATCAATTTCTGAGAAGGAACTGGTTGAATGCCAGCGGATACCAGCCAACTGGCAATCGCATTTGACAACCTAATTGCTTAGTATATACAATTGTTCATATTCATACAGTTTCAAGAAGAAGAACAAGAACAGGATCAAGAAGAAGTTCAACAAGCATTTGAATAGTTAGCTCTCTCTCTCTCTCAAGCCTGTGAGCTTGAATACTCTTGAGCATTGTAGTTCAGTTGGACCTATATTTCACGTATCTCTTGTCGACAACAAGCGCTCCAAGGAGCATAAGGCCAGTTGAGAACCCTCAAAAAGCAGTTCAAGGCCGATCTAGAGTTTTTCACCGCTCTAAACAGTAATTTACCTCTTATTTTTCCATATTTGATTAGACTAGTTTTTTATTATTTTTGGCATTTTCGGCTTCTCCCCTCTCTAATTTTGATGTCATTGAGATTGCATTGGAGGTCAATAAAACTATTTTTGTTTTTGTCGTCCTTATTGCCTTTATCCAGGTTAAGGATTTCGGTGCAAGCCCAGGTTCTTCAAAAAAAGACAACATGACAAATCTATCAATCTGATCGCCAGCACCTCGTCCTAAAACAAACAACGCTAGAACAAGAACGTGAATCTCTTCGGGCTTCTGAGAGGTCGCTCAAGGATTACGTCTACCAACTAGATCGTAATATCTTAAAAGAACAGAAGAGAATCAACGGGCCCAGGCCAATTTCAAGACTCAATAGGCTGCTCTTGATTGAAATTCCAACAGACAGACCAGTAGGTGTAGGCCATCCAGGCTGTCCTAGATCAGATGTTAGCAACAACTAAAGACGAATTACCAGTTGCTCAAAAATTGTAGAGGAAGCACGCAGAATATTACAAAGACCATTCTGGCCGGGTGCTGCAAACATACCAGGATCAACAAAAGCTTCACGATGCTGAGCTCCACGCCAAAGATGCCGAGTTGGCAACTCTACAGGCCATGTTCCAAGAAGATGAGCAAGCGCTCCAAGCAGCAATAGGCTAGTTGAGAACTCTCAAAAAGCAGTTCAAGGCCGTTCTAGATTTTTCCACTGCTCTAGACAATAATTTATCTCTTATTTTTCAATATTTGATTAGACTAGTTTTTCATTATTTTTCTCTGCCATTCTCGGCTTTCCCCCTGTCTAATTTTGCTGCCATTCATATTTATCAGATTGCATCGGAGGCCAATAAAAATATTTTTGTTTTTGCCATCCTTACTGGCTTTATCCATGTTCAGGATTTCGACTTTTTTTGTGATGTTTTTGGGAGTCCTCCGTTCCGTTTTGTAGTCGGCCTTTATGCCATCATTAATTTTTTGCACAATCGATGCTTCCAATTGGAGCTAGATCATATGCATTAACCTCATCTCTTCGTTCCACCCTCGTTCATCTCTTCGTCTTCACAACACTAGTAGGTACGATGTGCGCCAGAATATCACCCCACAGGATCAGAGAAGCCTTTTGATGCCCTCGTAGAGCACATTAAGCACTGCCACACCACTGCCGCTGCACTCCTTGATGCTCTCCGCCTTGCTTATAACGAGCCCCAAGCCCTGCATTATAACTGCCAACAATATCATCCCACCACCCTCATTGTTTGCTATTATGCGGCCTTGGCTCATTATAATGCCATTGTCCAAGATCATCTATCCGACATCCCTACCAGATTTTTGACTTTCCATTCATCGAATCCGCCTCCACCTTCGACTTTCATCAACTTTAGCTAACGTTTTCTCACTTGACCTCAAAATTGGCGGAGATCCTAACGTGGTGTATATATGATTCTAAATCATTTAGAAAGCAAGTGGTCATTAGGGCCCTTTTTGGACTCAAAAAGGGCCTCTTCACTAATTATAATTAGTGTTAATGATGACACGTGTCCCAATAGAATATTGACAACTGAGAGGGAATGGTCTATATGACATGGCAAATTCAATGGTGCAGATTAAATCAAGTGTGGGCCCACAAAGTACACCTCTAACATTAACCCTACATTAACCCTAGATAAAGCAATAACTATGCCTACAAGTTAACATCAACTAGCATGTCTATCTACTAGCAGCCTTATCCTAAGTGAGCCTAGTCCTTATTTCAGATTTTGAATGTTCACAAGTTTGTATCTCTCATCTTTATCTCATTTTGTAGCCTCTCTCTCTCTCTCTCTCTCTCTCTCTCTCTCTCTCTCTCTCTCTCTCTCTCTCTCTCATTCTGTATACTCCATAGATATTCTATTTTTTTTATTTTGGTTCACCTTATCTGAAGATCTACACACTATTTCGCATATCCTACATTATCATTACATCATCCATTATGGCCTCTACTCAATCAAGGAAGCCCAAGAATCAACTAGCTTCCATTGTTGCACACATCAAAGATTCCAATGAGCATTGGGTGCCCCATACATTTTCAACTTTTGACTGAGTTTACATGCAACCATTGGACAAAGGAACTCACAAGGTTGCAAAGAGGAAGCGAAACAACCAAGACTACCATTGGAAAGGAAGGATCCACGAATTCAAGATCGACCAAAACGGCGAATACCTTGCAAATGTGCAACACGTATACATGTGTCGTGATATTTTATTGGATGTGGCTGTTGCTGATAGAACCATACAGTCACATTGTAGGTCTCACCTCTTTTATTCCTGTGTTAACTATTATGTTTGAATTATTATTATGTCATTGTAATGGATAATAATGTTGCATTAATGCCTGGTGCAGATGTCTTTCCTTCAAATAGCTTCGACTGGCAAAACGTGAAGTCCTTCACTGGAAAATTCTCCGCCATACATGCCAAATATGGAGAACTAATATATGGTGGGTTGGCATCCTCTGTCCTGATCAAAATGGGCATTTTCTTTTACGATCACATGTACGAAGTTCCAAAAAGAAACTTTGGCCAAGGCAAATTAGCACCAACTTCTGAGCCTGCGATCAATTCTCACGAGTGGCCATATGTTGACCAACTGACTATTGAATTAACGAAGAGGCAACTTCTCAAAGAGATTTTCAGTAATATGAAGCCAACATTCGGATCCAAACGAGTCTACACTAGCATCTCTGTGCCGATCATCGTATTTGTTGCCATATTTAAGGCGGTCCCCTTTAGGAAAACAAACACGATGTGGGCATGGAAAGCAACAGAATCATCACTGTTGGACAACATATTTGTCGCATGGGATTCAAAGGAAATGGAGCATAAAGGAGATTTAATAAGGTGTAAGCTCTCTTGTGAAACAATGACCATAAGGTATCATATTTCACGTCAAACATGCTCCTTAAGTTTCATTTATAGGCGATATAAGTTTGGTCATGGCCGATGGGACCCTCTGGACACGGAGACAAATCAGCAAGAAGTGGAGATATCCATACATTTGCCCCATGATGAAAGACGAGAAATTCATATAAATAAGGAGTGCAGCCTAGAAGATCTTCGGCATATGCTTGGATTGACTTTTGTTGATGTGCCAGTAGATTTTGTCTTCACTCGTAATGGACAAAATGTGTGTCCCTAATTTCCATCAGATTCCTGAATTTTAAATAGTAATGTTGAATAAATATAGGATTATTAACTTTGTGTCTGGTTTTGCAGATACGGAGACGAGCCGAAAAAGATCATGAATGTGTTTTATTTTTACAAACAGGGACATTAGGAGTCCAATGGAAATAAAGGATTTAATCTAATGGAAAATAGAAAACACAATTAGTTGGTTACGTTTTGATATTACTTTTGCGTTGTTACATTTTATATGCCTGTTACTACATTTGTGGATGTCCAAGGATTTTTACTCATGAGCCTAGACAAGAACATACTATATTTGAAAAAGAGGCCAAAACTTTTATAGGGGCACTTACTAAAAATAGAACCCTTCACTATATAAGGGTGTTTGGGTCCTCATTTCTCCACTTCATCCCTTGAGTGTCAGAGTGTCAGTTTTTTTAAATTCTCTGTTTTTCATCTCTCGTGTTCTCTGATATGTTTTCAAAGGCTAACCAATGTCGGAGGAAATGGCACGGACGAAACAAACGGCTAGAGATCCCAGAGTGACTGCATTGCTCCATAGGGATGCACTAGCCACCCTCGATGAGAGAGAGAGACGGGAGAGCAGAAGCAGGAGTAGGAGTCGCAGCCCTATAGCGTCTCAAGAAGATCCGGCCACTTAGCGTGAAGTTGAGGAGGACATGGCCCATACAGCAGCTGCACAGGAGGACCAGACTGAGCAGCAGCAACAAGAAGACCAGCAGCAACATCTGCTCCTGATTTGGGCTGCATGTTCCATGCGTAACAACAATGCAAAAATAATAATTTGTCCAGTATTCGTAATTCACCATGCGTTGTGCAAAAATGGACTCTTTCGAGAGGAATGTTCAACACAGGACTCCAAGCTTTGTCTAGATTGTGCCTATTTGGTGGAAGACGTTGGTTGCAATTCAAAATACTTTTGTTCCGCCCAGATTCAAACATACAATATTTACAAAAATTCTTTGCATTTGCACCGAGACCACAACCGTACATGCATTTCAAAGTCTTCAAATCAGCAGCTAGGTGCCATTCTACAGCAAAAGCTTTCTCCTTCAACATTGAGCAATTTGCCTTCATTTTGTGCATGTATTATCTTAGATATGCTGCATTTTTCAAATAGCCACTCCAGTACGTCGTGAGACTCCTTAGGAACTTCAAATGCAGCTATCCACCATATGTGATTTTCGGATTGCACGCTAAATTCTTTACAATAACTTCCGCCAAACTGTTGTAATTCACGATTCATCAAGGTGATTGTGACACGTTCAAGTTTATGCCCTTTTACGATTTCTGCTTCGTCCAACTTAATAACAAATATAACTTTACCTCCGCAATCTGTAAAATAGAAATTTCATTACTAAAACATATTAGTTGAAGAAAAGCATACAATTGAAAACCGAAATCCACAATAAATGTTCTTACCATTTGTTCTAACTTCGTAATGTCGGATCATCATCGCTTGGACCTTTTCCAGATCTAAGAATATATTATTGCCTTGATGATAATGAAAACATGTCGAAGGTCCTTTCTTCTTATTGGTTACTGTAAAAGAATCCTCAATATGTTGAAACTCAATATTTGATGGCATTTTAACCCATTTTTGTCAGAGCGTTTCATATACTTCTTCAAAGCTCTATACCCCTTGCGACTCACACCTCCTTGGTCACATGCGTACACCATCTCTTTAACATTTGGATTTGGCTTGAACTTGTCGACTAGCTTTTTTGCAATTCTCAAGCGAATTGAATCACTTGTTTCATCTTCCACAATCTTAATCAAATCTTTACCCTTCAAAAAATGTTTCATATATTTTCCGGCAATAAAATCTTTTCCAACCGTCTTTTTCAAGAACTCTTTTGTGTCCCTCATACGTCTTTTACTGGCACCACCACCTGGTGCCAAAGCTTCTAGTTTGTGTCTCTTAGTGTTTTCATTTTCTGCTTGCTGATCCATCGAGACTCTACGCTTTCGTTGTAAGCCATATATTGTCCTCTAAAATATACTGATTGAAGATTGCAATTCTTCAATTTTTGCGACAGAACTGGCAAGCTCTATTTTCAAACCATTTATCTCCTGCTCCAATTTCATATTTATTCCATGCAATGACTTTAAATTGTCATTCATACTCAATATATGAATGTTTGCCATATTTGCCAATGTCTCAGCTTGAATTCTTTGAGAATCCATTGCTTGACAATAGCCAAGCAGTCCATTCCGACCATCCCCAACGAACCTTAACAAACTATGTACATCAAAAAATTTAGGAGGAGCATCTACCAGTGGATTATGAGGGTATAAATCACCTCTTACCCATAGGTCAATATGTTTTTTTCCTTCTAATCTCCAATAATGCATGTCATACGGATTTAAGTTAACACCCCATGCAGCTTTGGTGGTCGCATAATCCTTCTCTAACTTCACATGTAAGTGATACTTGGTTGTCATCTTGAAGATGTCGAATTTCCCAAAAGAATCTATGTAGAACAGTAGAAACACACCTTAATCAACCTTGTGTCAAAGTTCAATGTGAACTAACCATGATATAAGCTTTATTAGGCATATACTAGTTTCCATTTCTAGGGTCCTATTGTAGTTAGGACAATGAAAGGTCGTCCTATACTAACTCTACTCTAGTTGTAATTTGTAACTTACCTATTAGTTGCCTATTATAGTCTATGCAAATAACCTACAATAGTCTATGAAAATGAGACCTACATTTAGGCCTTAACTGTAAAAATTACAGCAAATAAGGATCCTAAAACACTTGAAATGATGAGGGAAACAATAGATTATGATTTCATAAGATTAGCACAAGTTGAACCATCAAAATCCATCAAAAATCTATGCTTGAACCTCACTAAATGGCCCAAATCCTTGAAGAAGGCTTCACACGTGTGAAAGTACGGCCTCCCACAGTCTGAGTACTGTACACCAGACCTACATTCAATCCTATAATCATTAGTAATCACAAGTACTCAAACAATTATGAACATAGAGAGCAATTGCACCATTATGAGAGAAAAAACATGAAATTGCTTGATTGATTTTGGTGAGATATCATCACCTATATATACATGATCCATCACGGTTTTGGGCAGGTATGAGTAGCCCTAAACCTATCCCTAATGCTAATTTTGGTGGATCTTTCATCCCTACCAAGTTAGGGTTGGAATCTTGGAGATCCCTCAACAATGCAAAAATTACCAAAAATAGCTCCTATTTTTTCTCCCTTGTATCTAAGCATAATTTGGACTCATTCCAAAGGTTCTAACACTTAGGTCTACTTGAGAGCATCCTTATGAATGGAATCCTATGCTATTTGGCACGTGTGACAAGCCACATCATGACCATCTAACTATTTACAAGTCATATGACCAAAACTAGTCAAGCTAGAATTGTGAATTTTTAACATTAACTCTTGCTCACCTTGTATGGTAACCCAAGGTAAAGGTGCCACGTAGGATTGATTAGCACTAAATTAATTATGATTAGAAAACTTGTTTAGGCAAGGAAGAGGCCCTTTTTGAGTCCAAAAAGGGCCCTAATGTGAGTCATCAAATGTATGCTCTTGGATCTTCTAAGATCAAGAATGAATTTGTCACTCATGGTGTGAAAAATCATGTTTTTTCATTTTATGAGGCAATTTGTAAACTTCTGATGAGATTAAGTGAGTCATCCACAAATGACACTTACATCCTTGAGCAAGTATGTAGTCTTAATAAGTTCAAGATAGTTTTTAATTTCAAGATTAGATATATCATGCAAAAAGCTCATAGTTTATGGACTAGTCAAGCTAGCCTGATGCAAAATCTTGGCAATCAACCTGTTTGCGTAGTGATTATGAGGCATGGAGACCTCGAATTTCCATCATGGTGCAGCCATTTTCAAAAGGGAGGAGCTTTCAAATCAAATGTGTTCTTCAAGCATGGAAGGAGTGGTGGGATGATCATCAAGGAAGGTTGTAAGGGACGCCTCCTCAAGATCCTGCTTACAAAACAAAACAATAGAGAACACACTATGGAGAAACCACCCAACCAAGTAGAAGCAACCAATCAATCTCTGAGTAGCTTCACGCCCAAGTCAAGGAATAGGAAGTATGAGAGGCAATGAATCCACAAATCCAAGATGGAGTAGGGTGAGTTTTGCCTCCTCATATAAGCTCTAGAACCCCCCATACAAATAGTAATGCAAGGTCCCAACTCCCCTATACATAGAATCTCTATACATAGATTGCCATTGATACTCTACACATGGATAGACTATCCCAAACCTTGTACTAAGTCCAATTAGTGTGTTTGGGCCTCACAAGGTTATTAATTACTTGCGGGTCACATCTAGAATGATGTGGCATAACTAAAATAAGCTTGTTTCTCTAGAGTACCATGTATCCAAGTCTAGGACTATACTGAATCCTATATATAGGACGTGGACATGAAATTCTTCTCCCTTAATCTGGTTTTGTCCTCAAAACATGAAAGAATTACAAGAACAATTCATTTAACTTTCATTGTTAACCTAGAAAATCATTATCCTTAGTTGGACTTACATATCAAGCAAGTACTCAGAGATAAAGCTAACTGTCTATCTCTACCCTGGAGTACAAACTATTGTAGTATATGTCCAACATAACTCGGGAACCAATAAGAATAATTCTAAAATCTTTCCCATTAGGAAAATACTAGATTTTAAGAAAATCATCCTAATCAAATTCTTTAGCAGAAGTGCAAGATATTCCTGTTCTATAGGCCACTGGTAATTAAAGATAGAAAGCATACCAAAATGCCAATGCAATCATCTTCAACCACATAAATTTTAAATTACTGTCTAGAATCAAATCTAGATACCCCAGGTCCTACTAAATACAAATTTAGTTGTTATTCTTGAAATCATTATGATTTGCTATAGTGGATTGAAGATGCATAAAGCATGGCTCGTCATCTCTTCGAATGAAGTCTACCATCATTTGTATTCTCGCATGATACATTTGTGGCGAACGAGATTTTTCTTGTCAAAATATGATTAAAATTTAGTGAAAGAATTCTCTTAAAGTAGACACTTTGAACGCTTTAATGCGTATAGCTTTGGAAAAGTGTAATTACAAAGACATAGATTGGGATGAAGTTTGGTTGATTTAGAATGCTGAAAAAGTTTGGATTTGGTTTGGTTGATTTGATTTGCTTTAAAAAGTTTGAAAAAGTTTGGTTGATTTGGAATGCTCAAAAAGTTTGGTTGATTTGGATTTGCAAAAGAAGTAGCAACTTGAGGCCCAAAATCCTTATAAATCTAACAATGCCTTAAGAATGCTTATTTGTTTTGTGAAAGTTTAGTAAAACCATTAATGCAATGTTCTCAATCATTTACATGCTTGTGACATACAATGTTGACACTCTTATTTGCAGCAATTATTTGAGGTTATATTGAATTCTTGTGTGATATACAATGTTGACACTCTTATTTGCAACACATAATTGAGGTTATAGTGAATTCTTGTGGTTGAAGAATGTTTCTATTCAAATTTTTAAACTCCTCTCATACCAAAGGGTGAAGTAGTAAAACATCATCATAAACTTATTGAGCTACCAAATTTCAACAAAATAGAGTAATTGCACTTCATTTGCACCAAGTCAAAAAAAAAAAGTGAAAGTGCCTTTTGTATTTTTTAAATATTTTGGTTGTTGCGTGTGTATTGACTAAAAAACATATTACAAAATATGTTTTTTAGGATGGAATTTTTTTTTTTCCCTCAAAGGACGGAAATTTTTTGAGACAATATTGCATTTGAAGGACAAGATTTTAAGTATCTAGTGATAAAATATTCTTTTGAAGGAAAAGGTTACCCTTCAATCTACATCACTGTGTAACATTTTGAGAGACAGAGAGAGAGAGAGATATGAGCCTTGTGATGCAATGTAGCGTAAAATACATCACAGAATTGTCACTTGGAAAAATATGATTATTGCAAAATGTGAAAATTGTGATTCCTAGCAATCTTCATGGTTGAACTACAAAAAGTTAGGAGCTTATTTGATTCAGTCTAAATTCCTGATTTGCCCGATCCATTTTAACTAATTGTGCATTCTGACGAATCTAAAATTGGAGCCGATCATGGGTCCTCCTCTGAAAAATACTGGGGATTCTCATTTGAACTCCAGACGGTGTCTTCAAAAACGAGATTGATGTAGATCTCCTCCTCCTCTTTGGATTTGACTTGCACAACCTCGTCAGGCGGTGAGTTGATGTTGCCCTCGGATCTGGAGCTTTGGTTGCAGGCTTTTGCACAAGCACAGTTGATTGAGTCCCACCAACTTTTGGCTGTTTTTTTGTTAGCTTTTTCATCTGCGCAACTTATCAAACTCCACCACCCTTTCCCGTTCTTAACGTTTCGCACTTTAACAGGAAATTCCAGGGATCCGAATGAATCTACAGCGAATCTCGTCGAAAAGTTTGTTGAGAGACCCAAGATTTCACCCAGTGTGATTGGTTTCTCCCGGAAAGAGATAGAAGAAGCTGACTGTCATACCGAATAGTGTAAAGAGTCGTCAAGAATTTTATGCAGATGGCTAATTCACAAAAATTCTTGAAAATATTCCATTGTCATCAACAAGCGAACAAGTGTGCCTTGACTAGTTAAGATGAAAGAGTAGTCGATCTTGCAACAACCGAACTGAAGAAGCCTTCAAGCGTTCACGATTCATAGATGAACAAACCGGGTAAACATTGAAGCCATTCAAGATCCATAAATGAAGGACAAGTACCTGTGTACTACTGTCAAGGTCAGATGAGGATTCCGCAGCAAAACTTGGAGTCTTGCAATATTTGAAGTCGTTAGCTTCCGAAAATCTTAATGTCTCCAACACTCTCATTTTGAAACCAAGTGGCTCCAACCCCAGCGGCCACCCTGCGGATGTACTATCGCCAGGTCCCTCGTTTGCCGTCTCTTCATCTCTGGACTCCATATCTGTTTACGAACATAGAAAATTTTATGCTGCGAAAAGTTGATTAAAACTTGTGCTAAAACAAGTTTACCGACTGCTTTCACAAAACAGAACCTGCTTCCTTACAGTCTGAACTTTGCTTATGTTAGATAGCATCAGGGATTGAAAGACGCAATTCTATATGTATACTTTCAAATTTCAACGTGGCACAAACTGAAGCCAGCAAAATCTATCTGTAGAAAGTATGTTCCTGTGCCTCAAGAGTGTTTGCGACAAAGTAAAGTCCAATCGCATGATAATGCGTATGTAATGAAAAGCTAAAAAGATATCCATCGTAAAAGTCAATTTGTGAAAATATTCATGGAAAATGGACTGGGTAAATTGTGCGATACATTAGACTACCATTTAAGAATCATCATTAGATGAACAAAGAATCTAACGAGTTCTGTATTGCAAGACACTGCCAGAGGATGTAGGTCAAAGACTAGATCTTCAAGCCAGAGATAGCTCGCCATACTTGTATCGTACTTCGAAAAGATCCGCAAGTCTTGAATAATAAAGTATCATATTTCAACGACGAAGAGGACTTGAAATAATATAATAATCAAATATTATACCTTCGGGTGCCACTGCATTAAACGGAAAGCATCTCCGATAGTAAAAGCAGAGCAAGGACCCCACTTTCGCCATGGTTGCACTCACGTCGGGTATCACAGCATCATATATTTAAGCTGCACTGGTGACTGCACTATCCCTTTGCCACCTGAGCGGAAACTAATATGACTGTGAAAACTGAATATGAGACTCAACTCGCAAATTCGAATAAACATCGCTACTTGCATCGTGAAATGCGAGAATATAATGCACGCCGTTTGATTCAAGGACCACATAAATTGTTTTCCTTTTAAAAAGCTAGTTACTCCGACTAGCAGTGAAAGATTCTTCTGTCGAAATCTAGTTTTACTTATGTAGCGGTTAAGAAATTAGATCTCGTTTACCTTACTACCCATGACTTCTATGCTTGCTGCTCCATTAAAAGCCGCGTACTATGACGCTCCCCACTAGTTAAATTAAACGATGCAACAGATAGACGTAAGATGAAAACTGCATTTCACAGATTCACATCAAACAACTCGGTCCCAGCGCTCATCGTAGAGGAATTACACAAATAGCAAGAATATTCTGCATCATACAACCACGAACTGAATAACATTCATATGACGTGTGTAGGAAAACGATATCCATATTTATTTACCGATCTAACGCTTCAGTCAGCAAGATCAGTCGAGACAGAAAGTGATGTATTCTTCGTACTCGCGAGCTTAATATCGACGGATAATTATAACAAATCACGTATGTCAGTTAAAAACATCCCATTTCTGCGTGGTCGATTACATTTTAGATGTCCTGATTCCTGGTTTCTCAAGGATTTTACCTGGCAGACGACCATGAACATGAAGGATCATCCATGGCCCTGACTTCGTCACATCCCGGTCCACAACACCTGCAGGAGCACAACTGCACAAGGGCATGAAAAGATCAGGCAGCTGAGATTTTCTGCGTAGCTCCTAGCAGTCTAACCAGACCTCTACTCTAGTGCTTTCAAGTTTCGACCTTTCAGCTGCTGCTTCCGTTCAGTTTCAAATTCGAAAGAAGTTAACTTTTCTCTTGATTCTTTCTTCCGCCATAGCTGCAGCAGCCAGCTCATAAGTAGCATTATATGCAAACCCATGACGTGTTCAAGTCTTGGGGGCTAGGTGAGAGAATGGCAAATACTCTCTTCAAGGCACTTTAAATGGCCTTCCCTCATTGGCTTGGCTGGGTTAGTTACCTTTGCTTCCTAGGTCGGGTGAGTTAGTGCGGTTCACATCCAAAGTTTCTTTAGTCCCAGGTTCGAGTCTCCCCTTGAAGACCAAGAAGCATTTCAAGCAAAGACCCAACGGAGTGGCCTCGGTTGGTTAGTTTGGCATTCAAAGTTTCTTCGATTCTAGGTTTGAGGCTCTTCTTGAAAACCAAGAGTCATTTACACAAAGACCAAACGAAGTGGGCTTGATTGGCATCCAAAGTTGCTTTGTTCCCAAGTTAGAGCCTCCCCTTGAAAACCAAGAAGCATTTTAAACGAAGACCCAACAAGGTTAGCTTGAAATCCAAAGTTTCTTTGTTCTTGAGTTTGAGCCTCTTCTTGGAAAACAAGAAGCATTTAAAAAAAAAGACCCAACATTCAAGCCTCTCCATGGAAATCAAGGAGCATTTCACACAAACACCCAAGAGAGTTTGCTTAGTTGTTTAGCTTGACATCCAAAGTTCTTTTGATTCTAATTTGAACCTCCTTTTGAAAAACAAAGAAGCATTTTCACACAAAGATGTTACTAACTTTAAGTGACGACCTAGTTGGCAAAATAATTACTAACATGGTTACAGACTACATTGTTTAGCAAGTTCTAAATTTAAAATGAAGTTCTCTCACTGGTTTCAGGAGACAAAATGGGTTGTCGTCCTCCTTTTAGAGTTACATAGATGTAGCGACTTTCTTCACATTTCACGCAATAGTTCACTCCCAAGGGAATAGTACTTCCCTTGTGAGATTAGTTGAGTTCTATAGTTTTCCTAACTAACCATCCCTAAAAGAAGATAGTGAAAGCAATTAAGTAGAAAGCATTAGTAAATAGAAAAACACAACAAAAGAGAGAGATGCGAGAGTGAGGTGCCAGGATGTTCAGGTTATCAAACAGGCATAACCTCCTTTCCCTGTATGAACATGGAAACTTGGTACAAGAGGTGCATTGATCTCTGATTGGCTAACTCTAGATGGCAAGGATCCTAATCCAAGCCCTTCACGTAAAATCTTATGGTTCTAAATTGAGAAGGATGCCCCTCACATGAATCATGTGATTTTCTTTTGGAAGGAGAGGGTCCTCACATGATTCATGTGAGTCTCTTCAAAGTTATAACCATCTTAAACTTGACTTTGGGATTTTTATTTAGTTTATACCCAAGTCACTTATTCCTAGTCTACGAGTTCTACAAAACAGATTATTGTGCTCATTGGGTTGGACTTATACGCACATGCAGCCTATGACCTTAGACTTATTAGTCTTAGCTGTATAGTGTATTGTGGCGGGCCCACATAGTAGGCCTACCTATACAATACTTTAGTAGCGGGACCCACAACAAAGTTGCCAACATGTGATAAAGGACCAATAGGATGGCAGAGATTCAAACTGGCCAATCGTTGTGGCCCTCATTTTAGCGTCTGTCAACCAAGCTTGAAATGGGGTCGGTCCATTGCTAGTCAAATAACTTGCCAAGGTTTAAAAATGGGTGGCAAGTGAAAGGGCTAGGGAAGGGACTTGCCGCTAGTCTCGTTGGTCTGAAACGCTCAATGTGCTTGGTATGTTCACTTATTCTAAGGTAAGTGGTGGGACCAGCCTTAGAATTTGCAAGTTGCATAGCTTGTATGTAAAAAGCAAAAACTTTCACAACTTGTCAACTGAAGTTTTAAATTAAAATATCTTGACAACTTGTCAATTAAAATCCTAAATTAATTTATGTTCTTCATAGTTGAAATGGAAAGAGCTTTGGTCACACTTCATGTAAACAGTAAAATGAAAATTTACTTTCAAAATGTCTTGACAAGTTGTCAACTGAAGTGCCAATTTAAAATATGCCTTTCAAAGCTAAAGGGAGGCTTTGGATACACTTAATGTAAATGGTAGAATGGAAAATTTGATGTTATCATTGAAAGCCAAAGAGAAAAGTGAAATGTTCTTATTCGAAAGGCATATTCAAACTTTTAACATATAATTTCAGTTTTCATCTAAAGGTCCATGTAATTTCTAAGTGAAACCCTAAATCTCAGTTGAGTTCCAATACATAGACCATGTTTTATAGGTCAAGGCCAAACTCATCTTGATGTTTTTTTTTTTTTTCATGGTCATTGGTGACTCATTGACTGCTTAAATTGTAAAAAGTTCCATGCAAGTTGCCATGCATATATTAGGCACCACAAAATTAGAATTCTCTAATCGTGATTTCTAAATTTATTAGAGAGAATGAGAATCACTTGCAAGCAACTCTTGTTGCTCGTTGAAGCATGTAAATCATCTCATGAGGTGACTGACAAATTGCAAGTAAATATTTGCGAGTAAATATTTGCGAGTTTTATTTCATTGGATTTTTAAATAGCCATGATCGAAGACTAATAAAAGAAATGAATACAATACTAGAAAAACAATGCACAAAACATAATACCCACACTCACGTTTGTAGTAGGCTCCTTGGAGAATTCCAATTGAAAGCATCTTGACTATGTGAACTGGACATATTAGGTTTATCTATGACTGATTACAAACGAAACCAAAAATAGAAATCCACATTGAACACGTTAGACAAAAAAGTAACAATGGATGTTTGAACAGTTAGCTCTACCTCTAGTATAAGAACCCTTTGAGGACAAAGCAAATATACGAAAAACATCTTGCAAGCTGAGGATGGATTGATGCATGAACATAATTTCATTCACATGTAGCCCCGTGACATGCAAGTAGACAAAATACATACACTTGCAAAATATGTAGTTTTTTATGGACATATTTTTAGAAAAATCTACACGTGCATAATGGCTCATTATCAATTGTGATGTGATAAATTACACATTTTTTACTGCTATCAAAACTCTCAATGATATATAACTCCTCGTGTTCCGAAGGAAATTTGATTATTTCTCATACATGCCCTTTCACTCACAATCTCTATTCCATTCCATATTTACCAGATTTTGACTCACTTGATCTATGTAAAATTTAGACCAAATGATACAAGATACTTGTAAAAGTTTAGATTCAAATACAAACATTAGTTGTGATTAATTTGTTATTATCAACAACAATTGTTAAATCAGGTGAATTTGATATTTTTTATGTTTTTTGAAATGCAATATAAAATATTTTGATATAATTCTGAAAGTTGGTTAAAAAATTTATCTGAATACTTTGATATTTAAAAAAATGATTCAAATGGAAAATTGAAAAATATTTGTTTAACTAACCATATGAATAATCAATGAATTTGAATAACACAAAAAATTTTAAAAATTATTTTTTAGAAACAATCATCTGTAATAAACATACTGATCATCTTTTCTTAAAGATAAAAATATTTACATAATTTTTTATGATAAATGTTTGTACAGTATAGTAAAAAAATTTCAATCAAATCATTTGAATCAAGACTAACATCTCTTCCAAGATTTGAATCTGCTTGAGAAGTAGACTGCTTCTAAGTAACAACATCCACTAACGTAAAATCTTTTGAAACGAAAAATGACAGAGGATACACTTTTTGGTAATTCACGTAAATTTTGAATCTTAAATTTAAAAATTAATTAATTATTTGTAAGATATTACGTTTTACAAATATTTTAAATTTTGAATGAGTGATGCAAAATATTTTAAATTTTTTTAACTCAAATCGCATAATACAAAAGTGTTCAAAAATCTACTTTTAAATCATTTTTAAAATAAATATAATCATATTCTAAAAGAGATAAAAATGTCCATATATATTTTTACAATGCAATAAAAAAATTTCAACTAGATCATTTCGATAAAATCTAATAGGTCTACAAACATTTGTATAGTTGGAGTCACTTTCTGATCCTAGGTAACTAAATTTGTATCTGTGAATGATTATCGAACCACTTCATTTTTGAAACTTTTAGAATTAGTGTATTCATCTTTTTTTAATCTAAAAAAACTGTTTATAAGACATTTCACATTATTTGTGAATGATCAAATTGTTTTTATATTTCAATTTTTAGTTATATTTTAAAAGAAAAATATTTTGTTGTCTAGTTTTAGAATTTTTTATTTTTTTTAATTTATTTTAAATTTTGTATTTTATTTTTTATTTCTATTTTTTCATATTGTTCTTTAAATTTAATTTTTTTATTTTTTATTTTTAGATTTATTAAATTTTTATGATTTTTTAATATTTGAATATTTTAATATTTCAATATTTTAATATTTTTAATACTTTTAATTTTTCTCATTTTTTGATTTTTTTGATTTTTTTAATTTTTTGATTTTTTAATTTTTAAGTTTTTAGATTTTTTTTTTTTAATTTTTTAATTTTAGGTTTTTTTTTAGTTTTTTGATCTTTTGATTTTTTGATTTTTTAATTTTAGCTTTTTGAAATTTATATATATTTTTTTAATTAATAAGTTTTATTTGGACCTATACTCAACATAGGTCTTATGAGGTCCAAAAAGAACTTATGTTGAGCATACGTCCAGTGTGACTGCGTGAGCTCATGCTAAGCATAGGTTTGAGCATAAGTCCATTGAGGATAAATACAATGAATGAGAATAGGTCGATGTTGAGCATAGTTCAAGGGACGACCTATAATAATGTAGGTTAGCGGAGGGTGGAAGCGTGAGCGCGATGGAAATTAGTTGCGGGTCAAGGGGAATCGCATGGTCCTAGCCCTTGTAGGTGACAGTAAAAGTATCTTTGTCAAAGGTGGAGACGGACTAGGGCAAGGTCTTGAAGAAAAGGCACCTGCATATTATGGAGACCTGTAGCGGTCAAAACCGCCAGGCAGTCGTCGGTGCACAGAGCAACGATCTCCCGCTCCGTAACGGTAGAATGGTGTGTTGCAAAGGTGTGTGTGTGCGGCACGAGCAGCAAGGTGGCTGGCAGATCGGGGAGATGTTTCTCTCTCTTCTCGACTAGGGGACGAGAATGAAGTCAGAGAGGTTGACGAGGTTGATCCGGTCTGTTGGGACGCGGATGGTGAGGTTGAGGTGCGTGAGGAAATAGACGGGCTAGAGAAGTGATTGGGTCCAGTTTGTGCAGCAGCACTTCGAGTGACTCTGGTTCGTTGACTAAGTGGTGCACTACCGCCCGAAAGACGACGTTTGGGTGCCATTGGTAGAAATTTGTACAACAATGTATTAGCTTTGAGGGCGAGTTATATATTGTAGGCGAGTAATACAAAGCATGAGTAATGGACAGGCGAGTTATGAAAGACACGAGTAAACAGACAGGCGAGTAAACATCGCGAGTAAACAAGTGAAATGTGATGACTTGCCCTCATATATATAGGGAGTTTATAACCCGCCTACTGCCATTTTTCGACAGTGGCCCAATCAATGCTAGGTCACTATTGTTTGCACTATGCACAATCCATTTTCTAATTGACTGCCAGATTTACGAGATTTTCTAATCAGAACATCCCGTTGTTTACTAAAAATAACAGTTTTTGTTAAAAATGAGTCTAACTTGTGTTTAGACTGGAATTTCGCTGGACAGATTGATCATGCATTGCAATGCAACAGAGGGCAACGATAACAGTAATAGTGACTGCTCAAATTAGCAATATGTCTCCTTATTGACCGTTCGGAGTACCTCTGGGCATTTTTACAAGGCAGAAGGGAGAGGAGAGTAAGGCCATGATTTTCACACTGGTTCTGTACAAGGGCACGCCAATTTGTACAAGGTGGGATTCATTATATTCAAGGTTTCGCGAGGCACTTCCTAATTTACCTAGCCAATTTCTACCCCTATTAGTATTATGTGGATAATAATAGGGAGTGCTCTTCCTATAGACAACCATGTAAGAGCATAACATGTGAGTGATGGCCTCTCATTGTATGGTGATTACTCTATTTTTCCAGTGAAACCCAGCTTTGGCACTTTGTAAACACTGTCTACAGGCCATACTACAGCCTTATTTCCACACGTGTGGAGTTGGATTATACTAATTGATCAATGCTTTGATTGTCTCTACTTGTTTCCTATCAAGCTGCTAAACTAGATCTTGTTTTCTGATGACTAGTTTCTTATAGATTGTTTAACAAGCATACAATCACCTTGTGGATCATTCAAAGATCCATTTATGGTCCTTAGTACTCTACTTTTCACATAGTTTCATTTCCATCAAAAAAGCCAGCCAAGAATGCTAGTACAATTCCAACATCAAAATAATGTAGCTAGTTTCACCATATCTTGACAATTTGCACACATTCACATGAAATTGCTCAAACATGAGATAGAACAAATAAAGTAAACTTGAACAACACTTTCTTGATGCTCCTTTGACCTTAATTGATCTTCAAACACCTGCAAAAACAGATCCAAAGTATCTTTGCCACTTGATTTCCCTTTTATGCTCTTGCCATAGCTCCAAATTGCCACCTTTCCTTTTGTGTTGTTGAAGCTCTTTGAGATCAACCTCTTGATCTTCCACTTGAACGATCAAAGTTATTGACTAAGACCTCTTTTCCAAATCCATTAGTTGCTTTCAATTCTTGAAAACCATCATCCACTTGCATAGCATCATCTAGACAAGAAGATGAACCAAAACATGTGAGTAAAACAAAGTTTGTACCTTCAACTTGCTTACCCTTCTCATCATATGTAAGCCTAGATGGCTTTTGTCTTTCCCTTGAGGATATTCTTAGAACTTGACTAGGGGAGGCATCTCCACCATTACCATCCAAAGAACCATCTTCACGACCACCAAAAATGTTAGATTGATCAACATCAACAACATCAAGCTTATCCACATTCTCCTCTTCAAAGACAACATCCTCAGAAATGTGAAATGTCTTTGACTTATGAATGTAAACCCTATAAACTTTCATTACTTCACTATAGCCAACAAAAATTCCCTTCAAAAATCCAAAAGATGAGTTGACATAGCAAGTAATACCAAAGATCTTCAAATGCGCCATCCTTGGCTTCTTACCAAAAAGAACCTCAAATGAATTCTTACCATCCAAGTCTTCATTTGAGTACCTATTTCAAACAAAGTTAGCACACATAAAAGCTTCACCCCAAAATGACTTAGAAAGATTTGCATTCACCCTCATGGATTTCGCTCTTTCAAAAAGATTGATCTTCCTCTCTTCCACACTATGGATTTCACTCTTTCAAAAGGATTGATCTTCCTCTCTTCCACACTATGTAAAACCTTTGAGTTTGAAAGCTCCGTCTTGATCTCCTGTGCCATACAAACCTTGTTGATAGGTCTTCATTTGAACTTTGTTGATAGGTCTTCATTTGCCAACTTTAAGCTCTTGATCTTCATGTAGAATTGACTCTCCACAACATTCTTGAGCTTGAGAAAGACATAAAATATGAAATCCTCACTCTTTAGAATATAAGTCCAACAATATCTACTAAAGTCATCAATGCAAGTCACAAACATCTTTGCTCCTCCATTACTCAAAGAACTAGTACAATGTACATCCAAATGTACTAAATGAAAAGGCATATTAGATCTTGAGCTAGATCTAGAATAAGACACCTTTGTGACTTTGACATTGAACAAAGCTCACAAAGTTGCTTCTTTTAGGCCACCATGGTTAGAACCAACAAATCCATGAAGTTTGTAGAGCTCACCTTGTCTCTTGCCTTGAGCAATCAAGACTTCATTCCTTTTGATCAAACAAGAATCACTAGCAAATTTCACTTTTCTGCCCTTTCTCAACCATTTGACACGCTAAGCACATTCTTAGTAATGGAAGGTATGAACAAAACATTCTTCAAGCTTACATTCCTATTTGTAGATGAGAGAAAAATTGGAATAGTACCAATGCCCTTGATAACAACTTTACCATCATTGGCCATGTTGATGACCTTCTTCTCTCCTTCATAAGGCACCAAAGAAGTGAAGTACTCTTTGTGACATGTCATATGAAAGCTTGCTCCACTATCAATCCACCATGGATCAATATCTCCATCATTGGTTAGCAAACAATAAGACATAAAAAAAGAATCACTTGAATTTTTCTCATCAACACCATCCTCATCAAAAGTGAAATTTCCTCGCTTCTCATCTTGATCTCTCTTTTTCTAGAAGCACTAACTAGCAAAATGTCCTTTGACTCCACAATAGAAACATTTTAGCTTAGACCTATTTTTCTTCTTGCCAAGAAAATTAGAAGCCTCACCTTGATCTTGCCCTTTAGAACACTTGCCTTTGCCTTTCCCTTGAACTTGCCCCCTAAGAACATAGCGTCCTCCTCTCCAACTTGAGAAATGGAAGTAGGTCCTCCTATTGATAGAAGCCTAGACTCCTCATTCACCAAGATCTCTTGCAAATCCGACATACTTGGCAAAGTCTTTTTAATAGCAAAACTTTGAACAAGATTAGAATGATCATCCAAGAAGCCACCAAGAACATCTTGAACAAGTTCTACTTCCTTAGTGCTTTCATCAATACATGCTAACTCATCATTGAATGTTGCAACCCTCAAAACAAAAGCATGAGGACTTTCATCCTTCTTTTGCAAACATTGAAAGATTTTCCACCTAAGGGTTGGTACCCTTGACGTAGACTTGGACTCATAAAACTTCTTCAAAGCTTCCCAAGCCTCACTTGATGAAGTACACTTACCAACTTTGCTGAAAAGTTCATTTGTAGCATTCATCTTGATCACATGAAGAGCTTTCTTTGCCCTCCTATTATACATCAATTGTTCTTGAGGTGCCAAAGGTCTTTCCTTCACACCTACAACAATATCCATCAAATCATTCATCTCAAGGAGAGTCTCCATTCTCATGTAAAGTAGAAAAAATAATATCTATCATCATTAACTATGGAGAGTGAGAAAACTTGTGAAAAAACTTGCCCAGTGCAAGAATTAGATCCACCATTGCTTCTTATACTTGGAAAGTGCATTCTTGAGTGAAGTGATTGCAAGGATAATGATGACTTTGTGGTAGATCTTGAAAAAGGAAACTTAGATGCTTTAGCCAAAGCTCATGCCTCCCATGCATCACCATCTCTAATCAAAGATCTAGGTAGCCCAAAAATAGGCTCCTCCTTGCACATAACCTCCATAAATTTGTGATTGGAGTGATCCAATCTCTTGTGACACTTGTGTTATCTTCTCCTTGGCTATCAATCCACAATGGTTAGCTTCCACAAAAGCATCAAGCTTGAAAAGCCTACCATATGTAAAACCGTGTTTAGTCTTTTCATCGAGTTTTTTTCTCAGCTTATTAGGTATGTGCATATACACTGCGCATCCAAATGTCTGAACATGTGCTAGATTTGGCTTCGTCTTCCACCATATCTCATGAGGAGTTTTATTCGGTATTCAAGATTTCAGAATACGATTCTGAAGATAATTTGAGATAGCCACTACTTCTGCTTACAATTGTTTTGGTGCTTTTGCATGAGCCATCATATACCTTGCAGCTTCCCTCAGTGTACGATTCTTTCGTTCAGCTATTCCATTGTGCCGAGGTCTGTATGATGCAGTCTTTGTATGCATAATACCTCGATCAATACAGTAAGCATTGAATTCGTTGGAAATATACTCACCCCCATGATCTGTGCGAATCTGCTTTAGCTTATTGCCTATCTGCTTCTTAGCCCAATTCGTATACTCAACGAATTTCTCGAAAGCGTCAGATTTGGTACAAATAAAGTATACTACAGTGAACTTGCTGAAGTCATCAATAAACGTTATGAAGTATTTTGCATCACCTAAATACAATACTCCAAATGGTCTACAAATATCTGAATGCACAATTTCAATTACCTTAGTTGCTTTATAAACATCCTTACTGAAAGGTGTTCTAGTCATCTTGCCTATAAGACAGGATTCGCAGGTGGTTCAAATATCTCTACTTTTGATTTTGACTCCTTGAATTCTCTGACTTTTGTTGGCTTGGTACAAGGTTTCTAGAAATATTCATGTGACATAGCCTTTTGTGCCACAGTATATTTGTTGATTCTTGAGTTTGATTGGCTTGTTCGATTCTTGTTCAAATGTTCAGGTGATATACATTTCCTTCTCTGTTGCCTTTAGCAACCAAGTTATCAGAATCTTCCTCGAACAATTTACAAGAGTTCTTAGCTATGGATAGAAGATCTTTATCAAGAGTAGGAACATAGAGAACTTCCTCCAGTTTCTTATCTCCCTAATTCGTATCTAGCCATAATACACCAGTTCCATCAACCACATGTTTAGAACCATCTCCAAGTATAATAAATCTCAAATAGTTCATCTTCTTGTACTTAGACAAAATTTGTTTCGAAAAAACAAAATGTGAGGTGGCTTCTGAATCAAATACTACTTCTCGAATTGAATTAGATAAACAACATAGACCAGCACTAACATAGGTTGTTGAGCTCCTTGTTGCCCTGTCTTTTGCTGCTTTGGAGCATTCTACTTTGTCTTCAACATGGTTTGAATATGAAGGTTCGTTTCAATTCTGTTCCTTTTTGTTTATGGGATTCTGATAATAGTCTACTGCTGCATGACGCTATTTATGAGAATGAATGCATTCAATCTTTGGATTTAACCAACACTTATCTTCTGTGTGACTGGATCTTCTGCATCTGTTGCCGATCTACTTATCACCAGAATTCTTCTATTGTTTACCAGATTGTTGTTCATTTGTCTTAGACTCATTCTTTTTAAATGACTCTTTCTTAAACTTATACTTCTTAGAAGATTTACTCTTCTGAGTAAATAGAGCATTTTCGGACTCACCATTGTCGTCATAGCATTCACAAGCTTCTACTTCCCCTTTAACTTCGTCTATTGCCTTTTGAAATGTCATCGTTGCATCTTTTGTCAATAAGATTCTTGTTGTGTGGAATGACCTGGGTAGGGCTCGAAGAAAATAACTAAGCTATTTTCTGTGACATATTAAAGATCTGTTTAATTCCTTGCAGAATTCTGGTGCAGAAAATACAATTTCAATTGGTCTTCCAAGAACATGGTTTGATTACAAGATCGAGTCTCATTCTTGGTTTGCAATACTTCCCATAAATATTTTGTGTTTGAAATTGATGTAAGATCTAGCATTATATTGTCATGCACTGAAGATGCAATAGTTTCTATAGCTTTGTCATTTTTTATCCATTCTCGAAGTTCTTTATCAAGAGTAGTTATTGGCTTTCCCTCAATTGGTTCTACCCATTGCATAGACCTTCGTCCTTCAATGAGAGTGAAGTCTTTAATTTCCAAATCAAGTAGTTTAACCCTTCTGGATCCAAGATCTTAGTGATTTTAGCTTGAATATTGATGATCGACGACATCTTCTATTTCTGAATTACTCCATATAGCAGCTTGCTGATGGATGTATTAAGAATGCTGAGAGGGATACGAAGATACCACTATATCAATTTTAATTCCGTATGCTCTGATACCACTGTAGGAAAAATAGTAATTATTCTTCCACAGAGAACATGATGAGAGTTTGAATAAATCAAACTAATATCAATGTCTTCAATCAGGTCTGTATCTGATCTATTTACTAATAGAACAATATTAGCTCTGATTGAATATGCGTGCAAAAATTATATGCGGAAGTGAGAGACAACTTAAGACAATTTTAGACAATAAGAAACTATTAATCAAAAACAAATTTTTATAACTCTGAATCTGAATCATCAATATACATCTCTTGTTGTCTTATCTTGTTGTTGTGTCTCTGATTGAGTAAGTGAGTGACAACGAGTAGTGCACATGTATTTATATTGTTACAGGACATGTCTTTTGGCCTTTTATTTATAGGTATTTTGGCCTTTCAATGCTGTAACAGTAGATATCTAATCTTTTACAACAGTTGATATTACAATAGAAACTATGTTTTCAGGGTCGAATAAATTCTGTTCGCGAATTATTCACGACAGTCCATCTCTTTGTCTCAGCTTCGTGTTTCGTGAATTGTTCGTGACACTTGTCTCTTCGTGAAATTTTCGTCTTTCGTGAATTGTTCACGACATATGACAATTCTTGAGCTTGAGAATCAGAATATTTCATGAACTGTTTGTGACAAGTGAGCTTGAAGAACAGTCCAGAAGATTTCATGAATTTTTCACGACAATTTCATGACATCTGAGGTTTGAACAAGAAACAAAATATTTTGCGACAAGATTCTGTTCACAAATCTTTCGAGGTTCAACAAAAAAGTCACAAGCTTCTACAAGAGAACTGTTTCACGAATCTATCATGAATCTTTCGAGTTGGTCACGAATAGAAATGTTTCGAGTTCGCGTTCGTCTCTTTCTCATCCTGTGTCAAGTAAACTACGTATTTTGTTAGTAGAATCAAGATCTCCATTCATGATCGTAAGACTGACTCTCTCCATTTTTTGTCCTTTTATAATTTGAGACTCATCTAACTTGAGAACAACTATCAACTCGTTACTGACATTCTCATTTGTAATACCATATAGATTTATGATGAATGTTAGTAACTGATTAATGTCAATAAATAAATTGTTGGAATTGTTATATGCTAGACATTCTCCTTTCGAACAATACACTTCATTGATATGAGATGGATTACCAACTATTGTCTGCATACTTTGGTTTAAAATGTCTTTTTTTTTTTAAATGAAATGGTCGTGGGATTGGAAACTTTCAAATACTTACCTGTGCAAATGCCTCCTTTATCATCTTAAACATTGTTGCATATGCTTCTCTACTGATGCTAGAAAAATCACATGCCCCCTGAACCAATGTAGTGTCCAATATTTTTCCAACTTCATTCATAATGTTATCAGCAACTGAAGCCTTAATCTTGTTCATTTTATTATTGTTTAACATTGATTTCATAGACTTAGAAGTCAAAATAGAACCTAGTGAGTTTCCAATCGAAATCTCAGCGGCCAAATGGTCTTCAGCAACCAATGTTGATCTGCATTGCAAACATAATGTTCATAAAACTGTCAGTAGAGATTAGGACAATCATAGTATTCATAGCAACATAATAAACAAATCAATAGAAAGTTGAAATTAATAAATAACAGAACTAGTGATTATGATTGACTAAAAGTTGAAGCAATATCAAACCAAATAAGCTATAACTTATAACTTGAAAGCATAGATTCGTCTATTTTGATAACCTCCTCTAGATGATAGATCACGTATATCCTTGGTTACCAATCTTTTCCTCTTGTTGTTTCTGACCTTTTTGTTGAGCACATCTATATCTTTAACAAGAGATACGCATGGATTGAAATGCAGTTTTTATCTCATCAATACTAGTTGTAAAATGATGCAAAGAAGATTTCAACATTGGATCTAATGGGGCAAGAGAGATAGAAGAATGTGAACGGAGAAGAGAGCAGGAATATTGCAGAACAGCTCTCCCATTACAATCAGCTACTAGATGCAAAAACAATCTGATAGAGAGCTTATGCTAAATATAATCACAGCTTAAAGTGTTCTAATTGCCCAACAGGATCTTAAAAATTAATTCATACTCACAAAAACAAGAGTACAGTCCACCAAAAATGTTAGAAATGGTTTGCGTGTGGTATTATTGAAAAATGGATTCAATGAGAGATTTGGTTCTGAAATAGATGGAAAGAGCAGTATGTTCCTCATGCGTCAAAGACAGCCATCGTCTGATCAGAAACTGAGGAGTCATAGACGTCTATGTTCTAATCAGAGGGAGTAAACAAGCGTGATCAAATAACGATAGAGTGCATTCAAATCACAATAAGCATTCATCTACGTTACACACAAATAAAACTCGTATTGTTGCTATATTATACTGAAGCACAACAATGGTAGTTACAAAACAGAATGACAGCGTAACTGGGAGACTCAAAAATACGTCTTAGGGACGGAGCGTCTCATGTATTCTATGCAAGGATGATCTATTTATAGATTTCATCCATGTATTAACTACAATAAATGATTGTCACCTAATTAGGTAAGTCGTTGTACATGGAAGTATATGGCTTCTGTGACAACTGTACATAATGTATACTGTCAATCCGTAGGGAGTGTTGACGTGGACGAGGGTGTCGCAAATTCTCTCACTTCACTTTTTATGGGAAGTGGCTTTCTCTCACACCGCAAATTTGTCAAAGTGGCTAGGAATGTCCCTCGTTCAAAGTAGATGACCTTCGGCTTTATTCTCTCTTTTCAAGATTTTGCAAAAAAGGCGAAGGTGCTTTATAAAAGGCGAAGGTGCCCTCAAAAAGGTGAAGGTGCTCTTAAAACAGTTTAATTCATGAAAATTAGATGCAAGTTTTGCGAAAGTGTCGCGAACATTTCGCGAAATAGTTTGAATTGTTGAACTATGCCAGATTCGCAAGCTGTCGCGACAATGTTGCAAACATAGTTCATTTTTGCAGGTTGTTGAAAAAGTAATGTAAATCTCAGACTTGTGCTAAATGCTAATTTGTGGAAGTCCTTGAAGATGGCCAAGTCTTCAATGACTTCAAGTTATTAAACTTAACATCTGAACTTGAAATCATGACATGATTGGTTACCCTTTGCTGGAGATCAGCCGGAAGCCCGTTGTAGACGTTCTTCAAATAAATTGGTTGTCTAAGTTTGTGATTCCAAGGAAACAACTGTGGGCCTAATTTCCAACAGGATCTCCTTTTTGAACATCTCATTTTCTTCCAAACAAGTTTTCAGCTTTGTAGATTTTTCTTTGCACTCCTTTGATATTTTCCTTAATTTCTCTTCCAAATAATATATTCTTTGCATTGAATGTGCATTCCCATAGAGCATCAAATTCTCACAGTAACCCAAAAGACCATTTTTGCCATGACACATAGATTATTAATTGACTTGCCGAATGAAAATTCCTATGTTGCAATGAATATGGATCAATAGGATACAATGTTCCTGATGACCATAAATCTATATGCTTTAGTTTTTCCTCTCTGTATCAGATCATATCAGAAGTTGACAATTTGGGTTGCTTTGAATTTCTCGTCCTGAGCGGAGCATATTCTGGTGATAGATCCACATGAAGATGATAAAGCTTTGTCATCAGTACACTAGTATAGTAACTAACAGTATAATGACAATAACAGAGCTTGTTCGACCTTGGAGATAGAGATGGCATAGGCTTTGTTTATGAAATGTCACTCCTTATTCAAATTTTTGAGTGTTCCCAACTATTGGGAGGGAATATTTCGACATTTTGAAAATTATACTTTAACACCAGTGAAGTTTGATGTGACTAAAGTAAGATACATACATTCATTTTCATGGAAAGTAGTGCGGGCTGATGTGTAAAGAAGTTAGAAAATGATATTTTAATAGCTTTATTGTTATTTTTCTCTCTCCTACATGGCATCTCTTATTGGGCCCATATTTTCTCTAATGAGTTGAATCAATGAATAGCATCCTAACCTTAATTCATCAAGTGATTTGAACAAGTTAACTCTAGTTCATTATGCGGTACCTTGAATATTGTATAAGACCAATCTCAAAATCAATCTGTTAAATTGCCAGACATTTCTCCCAAGGTTCTATCATCTTCAAAGCAATTCCAATTAACAATAAATATGACAAAGTCAAGTAATTATAAGAACTCCTTAAAAGTTTGCAACTAAACATGAAACTGCTTGTAAGAGTCTATAGCATGCACTCGACTGAGTAATCTTGAATAAGCACTTCAAAGAACTAGTGTTGTGCCTAATTATTTTATCCTTGATTGAACCAATATCCCAGGGTGGATCCAAATGATTGTGCTATATTATGCATCACAAATTGAGAGAGTAAACTCTGAATTGATGTTAAGCAAAAAGCATAGAGCTAATTGAGTTGTTTTACTTGGAAGCCTTGATGTCCATGTCGAGGTCCATGGGTTGCAAAGTCCACATTTATGTTGCACATTGTAAGAAGAATGCTAGGGGACAAGTTGAGGTGTCCTTGGGAGCCTCAATATTCATTCCCCACTTTGTTTGCCCGTGACCAAAATTAATGTTTCTAGTTTCAACTCATTTGGACTTGAGTTCTGGAGATGAAAATGGGAAAGGCGGGGGTGATGGAGAATCGAGATACGATGAAAATGGCGATTATGCAATGGGGACAGGCGGGGGTGGTGGAGATGCTAAGAAAAATGGTGTTGGTGGAGGGAACGAGGGAGCGGGAGGAGGGGGGGATGCAAAGAAGAATGGCGACGGAGGAGGTGGAGAGGGTGGAGGGGGCGAGGGAGGAGGGGGGGATGCAAAGAAGAATGGCGACGGAGGAGGTGGAGAGGGTGACGGAGGAGGTGGAGAGGGTGGAGGGGGCGAGGGAGGAGGGGGGGATGCAAAGACGAATGGCGACGGAGGAGGTGGAGAGGGTGGAGGGGGCGAGGGAGAGGGAGGAGGTGGGGATGACAGGAAGAATGGCGATGGAGGAGGTGGAGAGGGTGGAGGGGGCGAAGGAGAGGGAGGAGGTGGGGATGCCAGGACGAATGGCGATGGAGGAGGCGGAGAAGGTGGTGGGGGTGAGGGAGAGGGAGGCGGGGGTGACTTAGGAGGAGGCGGAGAGGGTGGCGGGGGTGAGTGAGAGGGAGGCGGATGAGAGGGTGGAGGGTGCGATGGAGGAGAGAGACAATCCTCTGTGGTGAATGCAAATGGGCCGACTACGAAAGTTACTTCCCCGCGAGTGATTCTTCTGGTTGTGAGGGCAGCACCGCTGCTACCGTAGCCGATGTTGGTCTTCAGATTGCACTTCTTGTTGGGCGACGACTCGATAAACACCCTGCACCCTTCGATTCTCCTGCTTTTTCCGTCAAATCCGTGAAGATCAATTTCAAATTGACCAAAATAATTCGTTTTAGCCTCACCGGAGAAAAACTGCCTCCCATTCGTATCCCTGCAAGTCACTCTTACAATGGCCCCTGCAACCCGTTTGAGCATCTACCGCTTAGCGGAGAAAATGTAAACCTGTAAGCATATAATTAGGGCTAAGAGGAAGTTGCGGCTTACTCTTTATAGGCTTCGTTACATGGATTGGTGGTCTGCCATGCTCATCGTTCTCGCATTCCTTACACAATACAAAACCTGCAACTTCGATTTCCTCCCCCCAGTAATGTCCATAGTTACCGCCTGCAAAGACCAACTTTGATGAAGTGAGGAAGCAGAGTACCAGGACGATCAACGCCTTCATACTGGTTGCCTAAGGATCGATCTTGGAGTTCCTTTTAACTAAACGATGAAAACTGTGTGAAAGTGGAATTATGGTCTCAAGGTAACTACCAAGTGTTTTCAGGCAATGACATCATCTCAGTCTGTATATCTACTTGAATCAATAGCAATAGATATCGCTGAAGCGCGTTTGCAGCTATGCTGATGAAGGAACAAGCACTGATCACGAACAAGCTCCTACATTACTTACTCAGATTATGTATTTCTCGTCCCTTCGGCTTAGATCGGGTTACCCACTAGGTAGTCGGGAACTAGCAAACATTTGATGCTGAGGAAATGCGATAGGATATATTAAGAAGATGAAATCAAGTCGCAAACTCCTGAATTTGTCTTCCTGTGAACAAAAGCAAAGCATCGCCAGGCTGTGTACAGAATTGTGAAATAAGTGATAATTGAGCACGTATGTTTATGCCCAGCTGTATAACTTTCTATTTACATTCGTATTACATTTGCTAGAGGTTGACTTCACATGCACGTCTTTAATTAATGGAACTTGCTTTAAGGATTGACAGAGTTTTCCTTCAACTCAAAATTTGGTGCTTACATCCCACTACTTTTACATCTTGTCATGTTAAAGCACATACACTTAAAATAGATATTAAAGAAATTTGGTAACATCAAGTATATGCTTAATAATAGTGTTTTAAAACATATTTGTGGTTATGTGGGTCTTCCAAAAAATTTAGTACTATCCCATATACATTGTATGATAACATTCATGTATAATTTGGATTCAATGTGGCCTTAATGATCTGGTGAGACGCTGGCGCATGTCATTTCTACCTATCCAGCATGCAATGTTGTCAGCGCCCTGCAGGAAAGCAAGCTGCATGAGTTCAATCAACATTGCTTTATTAAAAAGTTTGATGCCTCTTATCATTATCCTTCAGCTCCGTAAGCTTGATCATTCCTACCATGCAGACAACACATCCAACTCTTGTCTTGAATGTATATGCCCCTAACTCTGTTGCTAATTATAGGATTGACTTCTGGTATAACCTGGCTCCTAATTATGATGAGCATCTGATTGTGCTTGGTGACTTCGACATGTACCTTGATCCTGTAGATGGTCCTCACTCCTTTGTCGAGCTTGCTGCTTGGTCTCTTTTTCACACAAAACGGCGATTTCCAACAGTTTTTTTTAAAGATAGCATTTAAAATGAGTCGTTGGGGGAGCGGAAAGCTCGAGCGTCGAGTCTAGTTTTTGGCCTCAGTATAAGCCTTGCAAATTTTAACGTGTTTTTGAAAGATTTATAGAGAGGGATATAAGGGTTATACAAAGAGTTATAGAGAGGGTTATAGGAAGAGTTATAGAGAGGATATAGAGAGGGTTATAGGGAGGGTCAAGCAGGGCAAGAAGCATTCTAGAATACTCTGCTCCCCGAGGATAATACCGTGACTGATGAAAAAAAGGTCCCTCAGTATAAACCACGGTATGTTACAAAATGTAAATGGGTCCCACTTTTGAAAATTATTGTCTATCAACACACTGAATTCCAATTTCTATCAACAATAGTTGTCATAACCACAAGTGAATAAAGAAACTTATGTATTACAAAAATATCAAGACCACAATTTGTGTACTCACAAGCGTCGCCTTCTTGTTTGATGTCAACTAGTCAAATAATAAAGTGCAATTGCATTTGTGAGCAATCTGATTATCATTACAATGAGCTGAATTACATCGTACTGTCTCACTTATTCATTTGGTGGTTCCTTGTTATCATTTGTCGCATCATCATATGCGACAAATCTGCCAAACCAATGAGTCTATCTCTAATTCTACCCAAATATCTCCTATAACATCGTTATTAATAAGTTGATCTTCACAAGCTAATGGAGACGGTGACAACAAAGGAGATCGAGAAGGTGTGTCATGTGTCGTCAATCCATCCGATGATGATGCATCTCGCTCAATATCGTCATTAGCTCCTCCGAAATGTGTCATCGAATCCATCATCACAATCTTGTTCAGGCGCATCAATTAGTAGCGCCAAGGAAGCACACGAAATTCATATAAACCAAGATGAGTATGAAAAACAGTCTTATGTTCGTCAGAAGGGTGCATCCTAATTTGGTAATATCCAGAACGAAGGTCAATCTTAGAAAAGATTTTAGAGGTACCGAGCTGGTCAAAGAGGTCATCCATGTGCGGAATAGGGTACTGATTACGAATAGTCAACTTATTTAAAGCACGGTAATCAATGCAAAGGTGTTTGGTACCATCTTTCTTACTAACAAGGAGAACAGGGGCACCGAAAGGGTTGTGACTAGGAGCAATGAGACCCCGATCTAAAAAGGTAGTAATATGGAGGTGAAGCTCATCACGTTCAGATTGAGACATACGATAAGGGGGACGGGAAGGAGGAGCAGAACCAGGAAGCAGGTCAATATGATGGTCCACGACATCTCTATCTTCAAAAATTCTCTTACTTCGAGGAACGACTTGAATCATGTACCACCATCTGGGCTCTGAATGGTTGGGGTGAAAGACCACCTATAATTGATTGATGTTACAACACACTTGAGCGTTTCTTTGAAAGATAGTTTAAAATGAGTCGCAGGGGGAGCAGAATGCTCGAGCCTCGGGTCCCCGGTGATTGGCCTCGGTATAAGCCTACCAAATTTGAACTTGTTTTTGAAACATTTATAGAGAGGATTATAAATCCACTAGAAGACCTCGGAACATAAATTGAAATACTGGAGCTAATTTGTTGAGTATACTGAGGATGACGTTGGTTATAAATAGGGTCCATGTTGCCAGAGGCATTCATGATACTCCGCTAGCCGAGGGTAATACCAAGACTGATGAAAAAAAGGCCCCTCGGTATAAACCACGGTATAAAACAGAATGCAAATGGATCTCACTTTTGGAATTTGTTACCTATCAGCACATTGAATTCCATTTTATATCAACATTGGTTGCCATATGCACAAGTGAATATAGAAACTTATGTATCACAAAAAAATGATGATCACAAATTGTGTGCTCACATGCATCGACTTCTTGTTCGATGTCAAGCAGTCAATTAATAAAGTATAATTGCATTTGTGAGCAATATGATTAATATTACAATGAGTTGAAATACATCGTACTGTCTCACTTATTTATTTGGTGGTTCATCGTTATCATTTGTTGCATCATTATGCAACAAATCCGCCAAACCAAATGAGTCTATCTCTAATTCTAACCAAATATCTCCTATAGCTTCATAACTTGATCTTCAAAAGCTAATGGCGATGGTGACAACTATTGAGATCGAGAAGGGGTGTCATGTGTCATCGAACTATCTGATGATGATGCATCACGCTCAATGTTATCATTAGCTTGTGAAGCTTGCACATGATCATCCTCCAAAAATGTGTCATCAAATCCATCATCACGATCTTGTTCATGAGGTGCATCAGTTGGCAGTGCCATGTCCTCCACAACATCCCTATCTTCAAAAATTCTTTTACTTCGAGGAGCGACTTGAATCACGTACCACCATCTGGAATCTGAACGATCGGCGTGAAAGACCACCTGTAATTGATTGATGTTACCATAAATGTTGACTCATAGTTAGTATCCATAGATATGTTACAGTTGCTTGGGTATTACTATACACAATATACACCTTTTGCAGTACATTGAAAATCGATTGATTGACAACAAAAGAGCATAGATATCTTGAAGACATAGAAGAAATGTACTTGCTCACATTATTGAGAAAAAAAAAATGTATTGCTTTGATATTTGTCCAAAGCTTGGTAGAGGCAATGGTAGAATAACCACTCTCATCTTTCCTGACAATTGCATTGGGACCATTGCAAATAACTTTGAACCATTGGACATCAAATATGAAAAATTTGAATTGCCTCTTATTGAAATTAATCAGTTATTAACATTCATCATAAATTTTTATGGTATTACAAATGAGAATGTCAATAACAAGTTGATAGGTGTTCTCAAGTTAGATGAGTCTAAAATTATAAAAGGACAAAAAATGGAAAGAGTCAGTCTCATGATCATGAATGGAGCACTTTCAAATTCAGAAGACTCAGAAGGCCTCAGTGTTCAATTAGAAAATGATATCTGGTGGTTGGTAGCATTTCAGGTTTAGCAGTTCCTTCGTATAATAAATAGGGATAATCATTTGAATATGGCTTTCATTTGGAAAATCTTCTCTTTGTTGATATTATGAGGCTAATCACGTTTTTGTATTCTCTTATAGGTGATGAAAGAAGGCCATGACATTCTCTCATGGATATTTAATAGAACATCATATCCTGCCACCATAAAAAATCACATGGAGGGAGTTCCACTCAATATTCCTGGAATTGGCACTTTCAACATTGAATGACATTTAGCAGAAGATCTGAAGACATTAAAATGTATGTTCAATGTATCTCATGGCGCTAACTCTAAATACCCTTGTTTGTATCGCATGAAAACAACAAAAGACATGACAAGGAGTACAAGAATATCAAGAGTTCGAGAAGATCCTAATTGAAAACCTATACTATCGATTCCTCTATGAAATGTTCATATCTGTACATTGCATGCGGAGGTGCGTATTATAGAAAAAATAATATATTTTCACATCTTGTTTGCATAGAATTCCGAGCCAGAGGCCTCTACGAAGGAAGCTATTTCCAGATTAGAGAATGTGTTGTCCAAAGCAAGCTTACATAAAGGCCACGTTAAAATAGAAAAAGATGACAAGCTATCAGGTAAAACAAGAAATATTCCCATGCAAGCCGAGCATTGGAGGATCCAAAGCTCGAAGATTTTTATCAAATTATTCTGGCAAACAATCCAAGGTTCTATACACGGTTTGGAAAGAAATTATTGCAGCAACTCAAGATTTCAAAAAACAAGGTTCTACTCGTATACACAAAGTAGAAGTTTGGAAAAAGTTAGACAACATGGTGAAATACTTGAGAAAAGATAAATTTTCAAATACTGCTGTACAAATGATACAGAAAACAACCAGTGAATTTGCGGATGCAGTTCAAAGAACATGGGGAGTTGATCATATAACACATTATATGGTAAGATTTTGATTTTACACTACGATAGACAAATATGTGCAATTAGATTCGATACTTTTGGTACTGATTTAGATTATGTTTTTATGACATGCAGCACATATTATGACATCATTCGACATTCTTTGCAAGAAATAGTGGAAGTCTTAGCATATGGTCATCGCAAGAAATGGCAAAATCTCATTGGCAAGCAAGAGCGGCATTTCATAAAAGTAAACAACATGGCAAGACTAGCACAAAAAACAGCTATATACTGCAACTTTTCCAATGGTTTTACAGAAGAATCCAAATTCGTCATAATACAAAATCGACAAATTATAAAAAATTTCAAAAACCATACAAATTTATACAAGCCAGTAGGCTATAGACACACACTAAATTTTTTATATTAAATAAAAATATTTACAAAGTACAATTCAACAGTATCTACTCTACTTCCAATATTTTCTCCAAGGAAAGTTACAACTTAGAATCATGCAACAATTTTCTTCTTTCGTATGGATCCAACAGCTCATAGTTTTCATGCTTATTTAGATCAACATAAGCAACATACAATGCAAAATGGGATGATCTGAGCATGAAATTCATTGGTCCATATCCTAAAATTTTAATCGCAATGGTTTTCTTTACAAAAATTATTTTATGCACCTAATTGAAATTATGTCCTCCAAGAAAATGAGACAGTGCCTTCATTGCCATAATCATAGTCTCACCATGTTGATGAAACTTTGAATGGGCAACACTTATCTCATTATTCTTAAATAACTTCAGATAGTGTCCCAGTGCATGATCTCTTGAAAATTCTCCAACTGAAGATCTTTGCCCTCCTCGACGAATTGCGAAATCATCAAGGAAAATTGTTTCCTGAAATGATAAAAATTAAAGTAAGCTCCAGTATATAATCTGACATAACGAATCTACTAGTACATGATAAGATACAAAAATTTACGCATTCGGCTTTGTCTGTCCTATTCACTGTCTCTCCATCAATATTATGTCCACCTTTCGATGTCAATATTGTTGGTGAATAAACAGCTGGTTGTGGAAAACCAAGTTGACTTTGGATTCTGAGAAACTCCTCCTCAGAAGGTAGATCATCTTCTTTGTTACGCATTTCTCCCACAGCCATTTTCAAGCAATCTTTCCCTGAATAAAACTTATCATTATATACATTGTCAACACCAGGGAGAAAATCATCAAAATCAAAATCAATTATATCCGAAAATTCATCAAGCTCTTTGCTCAAAATTCATAGAGTCTCAGCTTCAGTGAAGTCAAAAAGGTTCGATATATCCGATATTGTCAAAAAGAAATTATTATCTATATTATAAGTAGGCAAAGTGATCAAAGATTTATCAAAAGGAGAAAGAGTAGTGGGTGTTCTAGGGCCTATAAACAATGCCCTATTTCGAGCAGGATCAAAATTTGAACAATCATCTAAATTAACACTCGTATCAATAAAAAAATATTTATATCTACAATCTTTGACTTTTCAGACTTTGTACCACTAGAAGAATTAGCTTCAAAAGTGGAAGGAACAACATCCGAATCGTCAAAAATATTTAACAAAAGAAAAATAGCAAAAGCAAACTGAAAATCAACAAATCTATATTTTTTATTGTGAATTGGGCACTCATCTACAAACTTGAAATCATTATGTAACTTGGTAAACATTCTGTCAAACTTAGCTTTATAGATATGCTTGTCGAGTGCCACCAGGTCCTGATAATGAATCATGTCCTTATTTTGAGATCTGAATAACGGAGTACTGAGTAGGGACTTAAATCTAAGATATATTTCAAAAAATGCCTCCACACCATGGCCCAAAGTTATAGAAGGAAGAATAAAAAGAAAAGAAGAAAAAAAAAATTTGGAAAACTCCAAAATATCAGTAATACCAAATTTATGAAAAAAAAAAAAAAAACAAACTAGAATCAAAACTAGACATTTTAAACAAAAACAACAAATGTAAAATTCCAAATATCACTCTTAGGCGCAAACTGCAGGTCAAGCAAGCACCTCCAAGCAATGTGCGCTCGAAAGAGATATTACAAAGTAGAGTATCGGATCCGAGCATAGGAACACAGAGCACAAAAGAAAGGAGATGCAATGCGCGCTTGAATGCGATACCGGACGAGGCAATATCGGTTCCAGTTGCAAGTTAGTCAACGTAGGGTAATCAGTGCAAATGACGAGCTTGAAATCGATATCCGGCCAAGAAATCGTAAATTTGCGTGAAAATTCGAACAAAAAATGAGCTATTTATAAAAAAAAAATTGAACGTGTGGAGGAGTAACAAAGGAACACATGTCGACAGGTGATTGGTCAAAATTAATACATCGTACACAGAATGATTGATCTGACATCTGTCACATGTGAGAATGACACGTGTCGAAAAGGGATTAGTGCACGTGTCCCAACCCACGTGGCCTCATAATAGAGTCATCATGTCAGTACAGACATTTCATGTGGACCAATGATCTGACGACACATGTCTTTGATCGTCTTTTCAAACGTGCAAAAATTTCGTATATATAAGACTTCAAAATTTTCATTTTTTTTTGGCAAAATTTTTGGTTTTCGCTCCCAATATCGCTCTCAAGCGCGCCCCCTCACCATTTAAGCGTCTGCCCTTTATTTATCTTTATAGAAAGAATGTTCAGGCTCCAATGCCGACTGCAACAACCAAAATACAAATATCAATAAATCCATATTTATAAAAGAACTCTTTACTTATTAAAGCAATGAAGCATGCAACAATCCAGATTAAAGCAACAAAAACAAAAGAGCAATCCTTACTTATTTTCATATGGAATCAAATAAAATTTTGTCACAGGACTGGATTCGATAAAATATACAGCCTTCTCAAAATTGGCTTCTTTTGCTTTTATCGCTCCCATGAAAAATGGACTAACAACAAAAGCTATACCATGGGAATCGGAACTAATACTATTCTGCAAAAACGATACTCCAGCTTCTACTATTACATCTAAAATTTCTGAGATTTTATCTTTCAGCTCGGCACAAAATTTGGGACCTAATCTAAAGTTTGTACGTGTATTTAGAAGAAAAAATCAAAAAAATTGCGGAGAAGATCAATTCTATTTGCTGGGTATGACTCGTATTGATTATAATGGTCAGAATCAAAATAAATTTGGACAGAATCGTATGTAATTCATACAAAAAGATTATGTACACGAGCTAAAAAAGAGTAGAAACAATATTTATAGATTTCTCTGTTATTTTATTGAGCTCTTCTTGGGTAATCAACACTTTTGGTGAAGAAACCTATTGATAAGTTGGACGAATAGCAAGAGGAGGAAGGGGTGAAATTTTTTGATCTGAGTCAGATTCTCTAGCTCTGACTCAAAGTTCAGGACAATACGGGGTCTCTTGTCCGGGATAACTCTTGGAGGAAAGGAAGCGGCTGGCCTTCAAGATCTAGCCTTCTTGGGAATAGGCTATTTCTTCTTCCTCCTAGAGGTAGTCGGCAAGTCAATTCTATCCAGAGGCAGGTCTTTGGAGGTGCTGGCATTATCAACATGCAGATCAGAAAAATGGTCCCAAAGCCTTTTGAGAATGATGAAATCCTTTGGCATGATGGTGACATGCTTACCATGCACTGCCAAAAGATAAGTATCCTCAAAGACTGGGACAAAAAATCTTCTGCAGCACCCTGTAAGGCTTGCATGGCTATCACGACAAAACTAACATTTAGCCCAAGTGACAGAGTGACATTTCGTACAGGTTGGCTAAAAGGAGCTCTAGGGATCAACAGTTCAGTTGATCTTTGGAGTTTTCTAATCTCCCTCAGCCACACCTGCTTCTTGCCACGTCTACGGCTAATACCAGGGGAAACACGAGAATGGGATGGTTGTACAGTGGTTATGGCATGGGCAGTGGATTTGGTCCTGGCCATCATTGTCAGAAGAATAAAATCACAAAAAAAAAGTTTGAACGAAAGAAATGAGGATGAAAACAAAAAATTTGTGATAAAAAGATGCTTGAGATCGATACCAGAACTGAATATCGGTTTTGAGTGCAAGATATACACAGAATATTTTATAAAAATGAGATGCGCGTTCGAAAGCAATATTGGACAGCCAGCGGTATCAGTCTCGAGTGCACGGTGTGTAATATTGAACTCAATCGCAAATACACATAGAGAATTTGATTCTCTACTTCATGATGTCGTTCGGGAAATACCAACAACGGCAATTTCAATTGGAGAGATAACCATTAGATCTCTCAAGGTATATTCAATTTATCTCTAATATGCATGTATTTCTTTTTTAGTTCAAATCTATTGTCATAGCATAAATAAAATTTCTATCATAATATTACTAATTTTTGTTCTATATATGCAGTGTGTATAGCAGAACGACACTTTTAGTTGTGCATGGTCTGTCCTGTACAATACGAAGCTATTTTTTGAGTGGTATAATTTACAAGTGGATGTAGATATTAAAAAGGTAATTTTTTTGTTCATTTGTAGTTCCTTTCATTCTGATTCATATTTTTTTACTATCATTGTTTGTAATTTGTTGATTCTCGTGTTTTGTGATAACAATTCACTCTTGAGTCGTATACTCTTGATGATGTATATAGATTTCGGCGAGAGTTGGTCAGAACCTATGTCCAGAAGAGTGTAAGCGTTGCACTTGAGATTGAGGGCCCTCATAAACAAGCTGCTCCTGCCTTAACAGCCTTTTAGGTTGCTCATGATGCAGATTTTATTTTATATAATCAAAAAGGAATAAAAGTCCTTCCTTATACAGAGGAAGACAATATTATAGCAAAGAGTCTTCTTGTCTTAAAAGACATTGAGGCCCTTCTCAAAACAGAGGAAGGCGATATTATAGAAGGAGTTGTTCCCTTATCAATTCCTAATATTGATAAAAAAAATATAGAAAAATTGACTGAATAGAGATCTATTTATAAATAAAGATACATAAAAAAAAAGATACAATCATTTTACATGTAAACAACCCGTTTATGGGTTTTTTTAATTAATATCAATATAGATTCTTACAATCAGGTTGTGTCCATAGTATAATACTGGAATACAATTTTCTTTATTGATAAAAAGACATGATGATTGGCATGTATTTGTTGATAGTGAATCTCAATGTTCTTTCATAAGTTGGATTATTTCGTCAATATCTCTGCATTTGATCTCGAGCTCATGTCCTTTACGTACCTGCATAAAACTAATACAAAGTTAGTTACAATTAGTACAAAGATTGTGTTAGAAAGTTTTGATTGAAACTATTCATAAAAGATCGAATGTTTACAGTTACTTACGAGTTTACCATTGAAAATGAATCTGAAATCTGAAATACATCATCTTGTAGGAGCAATAGTTCCTGCTTGATGTATTTTAGACTCCAATCTTCTTCCACCTCAACACACGTCAAAACGGCATCATTGTATATAATTTCAATATTTTTTCATTTTGAATGTCCACTAGCTTCCAAGTCTTGATCAAGTGGCACTCATTTACCTTTATTTTTTTCATCTTTGATAATGGGAGCATAAGCTCAACATTTATTTTTCAATTTGATAACAAAGCACATGGAAGACATTTTAATTCTGCATTCTATTTCTCCATCTGAAATTTTGTCCCAGCTTCATTCATAAGTTCAGATAATAAACTATCTGATAAATTTTTACATACAAACATCGTTGGGGTTTTGTGTACATTGACACTTGAAAAGAAATCCACAAATATATTCAAGGAAATAAACCAACTCAGTCTGACTGTTTTTTATCACGTGCTCATTTTTAATGAATTTTTTACATCATTATATATCTTGCAAAGAAATGATTCTGAAACATCTAGTGCAATCCATTCATCACTTTCAAAACTAGGTAATGGAATTGGTACTATTTGTCCAAAATTTTCTTTTGTATTACGAATGTATATTGATTTATAAAAAAAGATCCCACTATCAACTAGATCTTTTGCAGTTCTACCTCGATATTGTAGTTGTCCAATATTAGTGTGAATAACATCTAACACACCTGCTAAAGATCCACTAGTCCATTCAATTATGTTGGATGGTATAAATCTGCAAGAGAAAAATGATCAAATTGGCAAGTTTATTATTAGATATTTATGGATGACAAAAATCTAAGTATAAAAAATATCAATACTCACAATTGTTTTTTTTGTGATTCTGATGGTTGAATCCTTGCACATTTATCTCTGAATAAATATATATATGTTAGACTAGAATTTCAAAAATAGATTTTTCTTCTAATGATGTTCTGAAATCCAAAATTCTGGCCTTCCAATAAGATCGAAATGATAGTTTTGACCTTTTTCTTTTTCGAAATGCTCCTCTTGATGATGGATGCATCAAAACCCAAGAGTTTTTTGAATATTTTCTTGGCATCCATAATTCATTATCATCTATCTCGTTAAATAGAAGCATAGACTCGATTGAGGAGCATGGCTTCCTTGATGGCGCCATTCGTAATGCACATGCAAAAATTTGAAACAATGAACTATGAATCTGAAAATTTGCGTAGTCAAAAAGCCATGAATTTGAGAAAATGTGTTGGCAAAAATTTGAAACACTAATCTATTTGGCGCCACGAATTAACTCTGGTTAGCCCTGTTAACCATGATTTGACAATGCATATACATCAATGGTACATCAATTTTCTCCTCTCAACCATCTATCATATTCATTTTCAATATTTTTGGGTCTTTTCGGGCAGTGATGAGCTGGAAGGGCAGGCCTCACTAACCAATAGCATTTCCACATGCTGCCCGATGAAATGACAATATATTTTAAAAGTTTTTATTTTATTTATATTTGAAAAATTCTATGTTACATAGAACCTCGATTTCAATGTTTCAATTGGTCCACATGGCAATGAAAATAAGAAAAATAAATAAAAAAGCATCTTTTTCAAAGGCCCTCTTCGGACTCTAAGTTTCTCTAATGTTTTTTTGTGGTTTCATCCACAGATGAGAAATTTTGATCTTTGTATTCAGGATACTTCTTGCACATATATTGTCCATATTTATGAAAGTATATCAATCCTTTCATCTCATCATTGTCTAGCTCATTTGTGGGTGCCAAAAAGATCACTTCCTCTTTTGAAGACAAAGAGTGCAACAATCTGAAAGGTTCACTCCATGTATAGTCTCCATTAGTGCAACAATACTTCCACTACATGGTTGGTTCGCCATTCAACATTTGAAAATGAAAGTAGTGAGGATTGGTGTGTCCTTCTAGACCATCATTTCCACGAACAATAAATGGCCCTATGAATCCTTTCCAATCCACCATTCGTTCTAACAACTCTACTTCAGTACTTTCAGTACGACCACCACCTACCGTTTGGCCAAATCGTCCTAACATATCAGGCATAGTAAAAATGGATCTACATTTCAATGCCCTAGAGATTACACTAAAAACTTGATCGATGTCTTCATGCGTGTGTCCGACCATCAAAAATCCCATTTCAACAGTCTGAAATATGTTATGCACCATAAGCATAGAACAAAGACCAAAGATGAACCTATTCTTATTTTCTCTCCAACAGTTGTCAACTTGAATACGTAAGTGTGGTGGCCAAGTAGTTATAGATTTTCACAAAAATGATGAATTATGTAGTATAAAAGGTTTGATTGTTCCCCAAGAGAGAGAATAATCTCATCTTTTGCATGGCAAATGTATATATGATGGTAAACAGACTGGTATGTATAAACCGTTCACAACGAATACTACAGCGACATAACTGGTGATCCAAAGATATTTGGATAAATTGGCATCCAGGAACACCAATGATGAAATGTTTTGGTCAAGGTCTGTAAATGTAAAGATTACTTTATCTTTCAGGCTCTTCAGACATCAAGGAAACAGTGAAAAGTGCAACAACTAGCAATTAGATTCAGTAAGCAGAATCACATTAGCTAAAGATTCTTCTTAATCAAACACAGAGAATTAGTCTTTATCGCAGAAAGCAAGCAAAACAGAACCTCAAACAATCCCGTTATCTGAACACATAGCTCATTCAGAAATGAAAGAAGGTCTGCTAAGAAATGATGCTTAACAACTTTGGCTAATACCCTACACACATTAGTCAAAATTGTTACTTGCTGGTGTCGTCTGAAAATCCATGTTAGAGTAGCTGAAATTCACTATAATTTAAGAAATGTGTGTGACGCAAATAGAACAGTATCACAATCATCCACAGATCATACAAAGTGTGTTCTCACATATGATAAGAAGTAATTCTGTGAAAGATAGCAGAAAGAAAAGAATGCTCAAGCTATAGGAACTCGCTCTTCTCTCTATTGATACTCAGCTCTACGTAGAAATGAGTCATCACAATGGCACGAAGTGTCAACCTTATAGGAATGATCACCGACCTCAATGTCGTTTATGAACTGTTAAATGGCAGTTCTGGACTTCTATTGCGTCTCTTTAGAACATCACAACTTCTTCTTAAAATATGAATTTACAAAGTGTGAAATAGGCCTTTACATGTATTTAGGCACTATAGCACATTTTACGTACATGGAAATTGAAAATTTTTACAATATATGACATAACTCAGATAATGTGAAATCATAAGTCTCCACATATCCCCTTCCTCAACTGTGCAGCGGCTCACCAACAATCTGATTTACATCGTTCTTTGTCACTTTCGGCTAGTTGGCTTGCTGTGAAAAATTGCCTTGGCTTGAGC
The DNA here is from genome assembly GCA_029204225.1 of Diphasiastrum complanatum. Taxonomy (NCBI): domain Eukaryota; kingdom Viridiplantae; phylum Streptophyta; class Lycopodiopsida; order Lycopodiales; family Lycopodiaceae; genus Diphasiastrum; species Diphasiastrum complanatum. Next base: position 15,543,987 of record CM055108.1, read on the forward strand.
TTCATTCTCTTCGTTTTCCTGCTCCAATGTCAGCCCTTTTGTTGCCAGGAAATAGTTATTCTTCTGGTTATAGTCTTCTTGAAATGATAAATTTGGATAACCACCCATTCCTTGATTGCCGATTGGTGCAAGGAGGTTATCAATTAATGTATTATTTACAAGATGTGTATACCAACTATCCTCGGTCAGGATTTCAGACATCTTGACAGAAGGGACAATTAGTGAAAGTGCAGCATATGTATAGTCGGAAAATTTTGCTTTAATATACAGTTGTTGAACAGATAGGAGGGCATAAGAAATGAGTGAAGCAATATTTACATGGTTGTACGTATAGTATGGTCTAGTTATTGGGTTAGTGGAGCAAAGTATATTATTTGTTTTTACTTCCTCCAAATAACGAGAGTAGTTAGCTTCCCAATCTGTGTAGATTTCCCACAGATTAGGGAATAGTAATTGGTGAGTAACTCGAGAAGAAACAAATTTAGAGCTGGTAACAACTTCTTTCACATCAAAAATGTTAATTGATTCTAAATTATTTAGGTACTCATCTAATGCTGGAAAAATATTATTCTCAAATGTCTTTAGGTATTCTAAGATGTATATATACAAGGATCCTGCGATCACATGAATATAGTTAGCTTGCACATTGAACTTGTTCTGAACAATGGCAAGGGCGAGGATTTCTTTTTGATGTACAGTTAGTCTAGACCATAAAGTATTTATGTTAGAAAAGGTCCAAGGGTTTTCCCATTGTTCCTTTGTGTAACCAAAAAGTTTAGGTACAAAAAGGTAATCCATCCTCCATTGGAGTTCTTGACTACAAAAAGGTGGGATAAAAAATGTTAGTTCATGTTTGAAATTCTGACCTTAGTAGTGAGTAGACAATCTTGTTTTTCTTCGTAACTACTGCACTTGTGACGCCTGGGCTTGGTATGGAATGACGCTTAACGCCCTAGGTTGGTCTTCAGCAGTTTGTACCTCTGTAGCCTCCATGATTTCAGTCTGTTTTTCTTGATTTTTCTAGACTTGGCTGCAGCTGATATATATTTGGATGGCCTTTTCTGACAATACTGATGCTAGCTCATCTGTTTGCATCTCCTAATCTTGTCCTTGTCCAAGTTCTTCCACATCAGAGATCTGCATTTGGCCTAATTGGAATCTGGCCTCTTCTAGTTCTTCCTTCAGCTTCTCATAGGCAATCATCTAGGGTTGTAGATATTGCATCTGGAAGGTCCTGGATCATCTGCTCCTGGATTCCCTTCCATGCTACTGGATCAATTCGGTACCTACCATGACATACACAAGCACCGAGTGTGACTTCGGCGCTAATTCGCCAGAGTATTGCCACTTCGGCCTATTTTTTGTATATCTGATTATCTTTTTTTAACATCTCTACAAAATTTTGTAGTTGGGCAATTGATTTCTGAGCACTACTGAGTTCATTGTTCAGTTCCGCATTGCTACTTTGAAGAGTGGCTCGTGCTCGTCTTTCTTCCTGCAAGGAAGCCTATAGGGTCTGAAGTTGTTGTTTGGGAAGGATGTTCTCATTTTAGAAAGTGTTGGACTCTCATGCATCTCTTCCAACACTTCAAGTGTGGCATCTTGCCTTCCTTTTGTTTCTTCCAGTTCTGTTTCTTTCCTGCTTAGCTCTGCATTGGCTGCTTTGAGCTCCTCATTTCTATAGGCCAGCTGAGCCCTAGTTTCACTCAGCTCTGCATCTGTTTGGGTGAGTTCTTCTTGGACTCTTTCATACTTGGACCCCAGCTTCCTGGATATCTTTTCCAAGCTGGCAAGGTGTTGTATAGATGCCCGAGTATCTGGCAGTAGTGTCCCAAAAACCTATTGATATAACTCGGCATCGAGGATTGGTTCCTCGACGTCGCTTTCGCTACCCTGCTGGTCCTCAAAAAGCTGCTCTGCTCCTTGTGGTTCTGGTTCTTGTGGTATTTCAGTCTGATTTTGCTCTTGATCAGCAATGTTCTTTGCCTCTTCTTCCACGTCCTTATTTCCTTCTAGGCTGGTCAATGGTGAACATTGGGACAATGGCGAAAACATCCTCACCAAGCTCCCTTGACTTGATGATGATGTTGTGGCTGCTGCGGTGGTTGCTTTTGATGTCTGCATTTGGGATTCCACCTCAATTGATGGCACTAACCCTGATAATACTAATGCAATCTTGATATCCTCCTGCACTTTCAGCACACTTGCATGCATGCATAAGATGCTCATCTGCTGACCCAGTCTGGAGAATTGATTTACTTTTATTAATTTACAGAATTGCTTAAAAGCAATTTATCAAAAGGCATCTGCTCTCCATTTAAGTCTCTCAATAGGTATCCCATATTGGTATTTGAAATTGTGTACTCTTGCTCCTGTAGAAAGATAGAAGCAAGAGTAAATTGTAAGAAGCTCTTGAGATTGGGGTCTCTAATGTAAGAGAGTTTGTATCCGCGTTTCTCAAGATAAGCTCCTTCTTGAAAAACTCCACTCTTCGCAATGACATCTGGTTTGGTAACTGGCATACTGCCGTCCATAGGCAATCCTAAGGCATGAGAGTAAAACCCCTCTGTGATTATAATCTCTTGATTGCAGACAGTTGTGGAAATATGTCCTTCTCCTGTTTTTCCCAAGTTGCGAATCAGCTCATAACAAAGATCAGTAAGAATAACTGATGGATTGAATTGAAGAAGACCTTGAATTCGCGTGCAAACAGCTAGTGGTTGTAAGATTGGTAGCACTGGCTTTGGGTGTGTCTTGAATACGATCTGTTAAATTCACACGTGTGGATTTTCCACAACATGTACTTGTGATCTCCTAAGGTGTGTAGATGCACCAAGATCATTCGAATTCATCAAACAAAAGCTTTACACTTGTCTACACTCTAATTGGCACGTGTTTAGCCTCTTACTCTATTTTGGCTCAATAGTGGCATTACAAGTGGAAATGCATAATTTGTCATCTATGCCAAATTTATTCCTATCAACATCCTACACCTAGATGCTTGATGTAAAAAACATAAGACCCCTATATCTAACATAGATAATCCTTTTCAATTTTTCACACTCCTCCTAAAAAACTATCTATGAAGATTTGAGCATTGATCTTGATATAACTCCAAGATTAGATCTATGCTTGATGAAAGCACTTTTGCTCAAAGGCTTGGTGAGTAGATCGGAAATACAAGAGGACGAGTTGACGTGCTCCAAATAGATTTCACCTCCAATAAGCTTTTCTCTCACAAAATGGTGTGCCACTTCTATGTGCTTGCTTCTAGCATGAAATATGGGATTATTGGCAAGAGCTTGGGCCGAGATGTTATCACACTTGATCATTGGTAGATCATCCTCCTTGATGCACTTTAGCTTCATTAATAACCTCTTGATCCAAAGCACTTCTTTGGTAGTTGTAGTGAGTGCTTTGTACTCGGCCTCACATGAAGAGAGAGATATAGTATCTTGCTTTTTGGAAAGACAAGATATTAGATTGCCTCCAAGAAAGATAGTGTATGCACTTATAGACTTTGATCCATCTTGTCACTTGCAAAGTCCAAATCCGAGTAGTCAATAATGGATAGATCTTCACTTTTATAGAGTAGACCATAATCACAAGATGAAGATACATATCTAAGAATCCTCTTGGCCATCTTCCAATGATGGATCTTAGGATCTTGCATAAATTGACTCAATTTGTGCACACAAAAACTTAGATCGGGCCTAGTAATGGTAAGCCAAATCAAGGAGCCTACAAGACTCCTAAAAAGTGTGATGTCCTCAAAGGATCTTTCACCCTTGGTATTGAGTGCCTCTTGTACATGCTTTGGATCTTCATGAGAAACATAAAAAACATAATTAGTGGAATCAAGATCCACTTGTTTTCCTTTGTCAACAATTGAGAGCCTTTTAGGCTCGGATCTATCTCTCATGGATCTTCTTGGTGAAAAAATTCGAGGAGAGTCTTCTTCAAATCTCGACCCCATCACATCATGATTGTCTTCAAAATCAATAATTGATGATGCATCCATAGATTTCTTGATCTCGGCCTCTTCAAAAGATGAGTGTTGATCTTCATGAAAGACAACATCTCTACTTTCAATAGCTTGAGAAGTAGAGAGTATAAAGACTCTATAGGCCTTCTTGGTGGATGAGTATCCAACCATGATCCCTTTGCATGCACTAGGATCTTCTTTCTTCCTTGTTTACAAGGGAATATGGAAAAAGCATAGGCATCCAAAAACTCTAAGGTGATCAACCTTAGGCTTCTTCAAAAATAAGATTTCATATGGTGACTTTCCTCCAAGAGCTATATGTGGGAGCCTATTGCAAAGATAATTTGCACAATTAATGGCTTCTCCCCAAAAATATTTGGGCAAAGATGCCTCAATTCTCATAGATTTTGCACATTCACATAGAGATCTATTCTTTCTCTCGGCCGCTCCATTTTGAGATGGAGAGTAGGCACAAGAGAACTCTCTTTTGATTCCTTCAAGCTCACAAAAATCTTGAAATTTATTGGAGATATATTCACCACCTCCATCACTTCTAAGAGCTTTAATCTTGAATGATAAATGCTTCTCTACATAAGCTATGAAAATAAGAAAATGATCAAACACCATAGATTTAGAAGCAAGAAGATATATCCAAGTGAATCTTGTGTAATCATCAATGAAAGTAACAAAACAAGTGGCTCCTCCCTTGCTTGTAGTTGATGAGAAATGCACATCCGAGTGGATTAACTCCAAAGGATGCTTGCTTTTGATAGAAGGTATTGTAAATGGCTTTTTGTGAGATTTAGCAATAGCACAAGCCTCACAAGGCTTGATCTTCTTGGAGAGTGACTTTGGCAAGCCAATAGCTTTGGCTTCTTTGATCATAGAGAGCATGGATTTGTAGTTGGGATGTCCCAACCTCCTATGCCATAATTCCTCCATAGAGAGCTTGTTCACAAGAGCAACATTACAAGCATTCACATACTCATTTGGATCTAGTTTATAGATGCCACCAAATCTAGATCCTAATGCAAGTACCTCATCATTCTTCTTGATAGTGCGAGTATCAACATTGAATTTTACATCAAGGCCATTATCAAGCAATTGGCCAACACTAATAAGATTCTTGGTAAGCTTAGGTACATAAAGAACTTTAGAGAGAGAAAGAACTTTAGAGGATGCAAGCTTCAAGGGAATGTTCCCTATGCCTTCAATAGGACATTCAAAATCATTTGCAATGTATTTTGATTTCTTGAATTTATCATAAGGTGCAATAGAAGAGAAAGAGTCCTTGGAGCTACACATCTGTGAAGAGGCTCCACTATCAATATACCATAGGCCGTCCTTCTTGAAAGGAGTAGATGAGAAACTAGAGACCATAAGAGATCCCTCTCCATCACTTGCAATAGTGTCTTTCTTCTCATTGGTAATGTTGGCTTGCTTGAGTTGATTCTTCTTCTTGAAGCAATTGGTGGCATAATGACCTTTCTTTCCACAATAAAAGCACTTAATCTTCTTCTTCTTGAGCTTGGATGATGAAGCATTAGTGGAATCATCTTCCTCCTCATCTTTCTCTTTGGATTTGACTTTGTCCTTGCTTGAGGATTGTTGATGTTGGTTCTTGCTCCTCCCTTTGTGCTTATCCTTGGCAAAGAGAGCTTTGCCATCATTATGAGTGAGAGAAAGCTTGTCCATCCTCAAGAGCTTGTACTCTTGTCTTGATTCTTCCGAAATTAGCACACTTTGGAGAGCCTCCAAACTTGGTAGCTCCTCCTTAATGGCATAGGATTGGACAAGGTTATCAAATTCACTTCTCAAGCCATTGAGAATGACTTGAACTAGCTCATTTTGATTGATGGAATCACCAATACAAGCAAGTTCTCTATGAATATCTTTTACTCTCAAAACATAACTAGATGCACTCTCATCACTCTTTTGGCTACTTTGAAAGATTTGATTCCTAAGAGTGAGAAGCCTAGAGGTATTCTTAGCCTCATAGATAGTCTTGAGACAATCCCAAGCTTCTTTGGCTGTTGTACAAGTACCTATCTCCCTCAATATCTCATTAGAGACATTCATCTTAATGTAGTGGAGAGCCATCCTAGCTCTCTTTTTGTATTTTTGAACCTCTTGAAGAACTTGTGGTGCTTCTTCAAGGCCAAGAACTATGTCCATCACGTCTTGAAGGATCAAGATGGACTCCATCCTCATTTTCCAAATTGAATAATTTGAAGTGGTCAATCTTTCACTTGGTTCCAACAAGGATGAACCCATTGAAGACATTTGAAGTGAAGAAAACTCAAATGATGAACAATAAATGTTGCTAAACACTCTCAATAGGATCCAATAATAGAGTACTATCTCCTCCTATGAAAGATCTTGCAGCTACTTGTGAATTGATTCTCACTAGCTACACAAATCTCTCTAAAACAAGATCTATTTCACATCAAATGATGGAGTATAGGCAAAGTTAGGATCAAACACTCTTAGAACGTGTGAAGTGCTCTAAGAAACCAAATTTGACTCAAATGCAATGATATTGCATGAAACAAAATGGCTAAGATCTCAAAACAATGCCTAGATCACATATAGATGAGATTGGCAAGCATACAACTGTGATTTTGGATCAACCAAGCAATCTCTTGACCAAACCAAATGTGTCCACCCAGGTCTAGGTGCCCTACCTAACCCTCTTCAAAAGCTTATAGCTTTTGATTGGCTCAACCAAATGGAATGAAACTGATTGCATCATAAACTAGACAAAAATACTTCAAAACAAGCTATCAAGCAAGATAAATGGATCAAGCATGAGAGAGAACTTCCAAACTGAAATTGGATGTTCCTCACATGTGTCTGAGAACTTGATTCCGTACAGTACCAGGTCAGACCCAATCAATGTCCTTTTGATCTCTTTTGATCCAAGATTGAACAAGATAGCTAGGAAAATGGGTCTTGACAACTTCTAGCTCAAGATTGATGAAAATTTTTCACTTAGATGGATCAAAATGCATGGTAGCCTTAGGTAGGCTCTGATACCATGTTAAATTCACACGTGTGGATTGTCCACAACATGTACTTGTGATCTCCTAAGGTGTGTAGATGCACCAAGATCAAGACTAGATTGAGATTCAAGATCAATCTTAGATCCTATGGCAAAAACACACTACTACATGCATTCAATCACTTCCAACTCTCACTCACACGTGTGGGAAGTATTAAAAAAATAATCTAAGTAAAAACAAGCTGCTCTCCTCGGATAGAGAGAGAAAAAGCATCATGAGCTCTCGGGTAGAGAGAGAAAGCTTGAAATCCAATAACTCACAAAATCCATAAAATCACCAAATCAATTAGCTTCAAAATGAGGAGTACAATGATACTAGTAGATCCACGAGCTACCACTATGCTTAACTATGATTGGACCATACTTTGTCACCTCTTGATCCTATTGGGCCATTGATCCATGCACCTCTTAATTTTATTGGACTATATTCAAGCACACCTCAATTTCCTGTTGGACCTCACAAGGTTCCACCTCTAAATCCTATTGGACCTCTTCGAATTCATCAAACAAAAGCTTTACACTTGTCTACACTCTAATTGGCACGTGTTTAGCCTCTTACTCTATTTTGGCTCAATAGTGGCATTACAAGTGGAAATGCATAATTTGCCATCTATGCCAAATTTATTCCTATCAACATCCTACACCTAGATGCTTGATGTAAAAAACATAAGATCCTATATCTAACATAGATAGTCTTTTTCAATTCTTCACACGATCGCCATAGTGCTTGCAAATGTAAACGATGGCAGACAAGAGCTTGATCGCAACAATTCGCAATTTTGGAGAGCATGAGTGATGGAAAATGGTAGCGACAACAAATGAAGTGTTTGAGGTTTTAGGCATATTGATGATATTTCGGCGGATTCGACTACTATTAAATGGAAGCATGTCCTTCATTTTGAAGGTACATACTAAATAATAAAATGTCTAGTCCAAAAAACAAAAATAAATAAATAAACAAAATGTAGGAATGCTTCCTTGGTAAGCTTATTTCTTCTTTCGTTAAAATGTGAAAAATGCGAAGGTGTCACAGAAAATGCGAAGGTAAGTGTTTCAATTTCCATATTGGTGAACTTACTAGATACACCATATTCCAATATAGTGTCGGGTTTTTCGCAAAATATAAATGTAGCGAAGGTTTCGGCTTTTTTGCAATACAAACAATTGCAGCATGCTTCGGTAAATTTGCAAAAAAAAATGTAAACTTCGGTAAAAAAATAAAATAAAATAATAAATAAAAATAATAATTGGATAAAAAATGACGGATTTCAAAAACTGATGTATCGGACATTAGTCATAGTAGCGCTTCACCCTTGAACCATTTACTCGAGTGTCAAGTAAATGTCCTTGGAGATCAACTAATTGAAGTGATCCATTATTAAAAACTTGTATAACTTTATACGGTCCCATCCATCTGGTATGTAATTTTCCAGGAAACAACATGTGTATGTTATCATACAGAAGCACATAGTCCCCCGTTTAATTTTTTTTTCTTAATAGATTGGTCAAATTTTTCTTTTCTTTTACTCTGAACTCGTTCAGTCTCGATTAATGAAAGACGACGATCCTCTTCCAATTGCGTCAAAGAAATCATCCGCTCCCGGAGACTATCGTGTTCATCCATTCGCTCTTCATTACTAATGTGAAATGTCGGAACTTTGAATTCTATCGGTAGTATGGGATGCATTCCATACACAAGATAGTATCGAGTCTGCCTAGTTGTAATCTTTTCAGCAATTCTATATGCCCATAAGACAGATGGTAACTTCTGATCCCAATCAAAAGAATGTGTTTCCGTTACTTTATTTAAAATTTTACATAGAATTCCACTTGCCCGTTCCGTAAGCCCATTTGCTTTTGGATTTTGTGGAGTGGTTTGGCGATGTGTAATAGAAAAATATGACAACATGACTTCAATGGTCTGATTAAGGAAATGGGTTCCCCTATCGCTAACGAGTTTTAAGGGACAACCATATCACGTGATAATGTTTTGGAATAAAAACTTTGCTACAGTCTTAGCATCGTTCTTAATTGTGGCTTCGGCCTCTACCGTCTTGGTAGCATAGTCCGTGGCAACGAGTATGTAACGACGACAAGTTTTACGCGTGGTCGGTTTGATAGGTCCTACAAAATCTATCCCCCACTTCTCAAAAGGTGCTAAGGGGATAATTGGAGTAAGTGGCCAATGTCTTGCAAAGCTGGGTTTCCCCATCCTTTGGCATGCATCACATTTTTTGATGAAAATTTTAACATCTCTATAGACGGTAGGCCACCAATATTTAGCATTAAAAATCTCTTTTGCAGTGTTTTTAAGAGCATAATGACCCCCCGAATCTTCCTCATGTAATGCACTTATTACAGCGCTCGTCTCGGTTGGTTTTAAACATCGACGGAGACTATCGTCGACTCCTAATTTATACAATATACTATCTACAATCGTGTAAGGTCCTACCTTAAAAGAAAAACAGTTTTTTGTTGTTTATTAAAATGTTCAGGATATATCTGGTCCTGTAAAAAATTAATAATGTCCCTATAAATTGATGTTTTAGATTGAACACTCATTATATGTTCATCTGGAAATTCATCAAAAATAGGTTCTAATTGGTTTTCTCTTTGGAGGCGGGATATGTAATCAGCATTTTGATGATCCTTGTCTCTTCTTAATTCTACTTCATAATAAAACTCATCTAATAATAATACCCATCTAGCTATTCTACCTAAAAGATCAGGTTTATTCACTAAATGTTTTAATGCGTATTGATCTACGTGAAAAACAAAAGGGTATCCTAAAAGGTAATGTCTAAATTTCTTTACTGAATAAATCATCCCTAATGCTTTTCGTTTAGTAGCGGAATAATTCTTTTCTGATGCAGCAAGTTGCCTTCCCGCATAGTAAATTGGACAATCTATATTTTGGTCATCTTTCTGACTAAGAACCGTACCTATCGCAAACGATGATGTGTCTACATATACATGGAACTTTTTAGTCCAATTTGGAGGTCCAACCCCAGTGGCTTCTAATAATGACTATTTCAATTGATCAAAAGGTTTCTGATGGTCTTGTGTCCAATGGTAATCAACAGATTTTTTTAATAAACTTATTAAAGGAGTTACTATTATAGGATAATCTTTAATTATCCTCCGATGGTAACCTACATGACCTAGAAAACCTCTAAACTCTCTTAAATTGGTTGGTTCTGATAATTCTAAAATCATTTTTATTTTTTCAATGTCGGCTTGTATACCATCCTTCGAACTTTTATGTCCTAAAAGGATTCCTTCCCTCACCCCAAAGTCACACTTAGCTTGATGTAGTTTAAGAGATGTCTCTTGACATCTTCTCAATGTTTTCTCTAATGCATCTAAATGGTTTTTAGTTGATGAATAGACACAAAAGTCATCCATTAAAATATCTAAAAACTTTCTTAAATTTTTTTGAAAAATATTCGTCATCATACGTTGGAATGTGGTAGGTGCATTACAAAGACCAAAGGGCATTCACGCATATGCGTACATCCCCCAATCAGTGGTGAAAGTTGTTTTGGATCTATCTTCCTCTTTTATAAAAACTTGATTATAACTTGAGAATCCATCTAAAAAAGTATAACATACATGACCAGCTACTTGGTCAAGAATGGTATCTGTATACGGCAGAGGATGATAATCCTTTGTTGTAGCAGCATTTAGTTTCCTAAAATCCTGACAAACTCTAATCTTGTCCGTCTTCTTCTTAGGTACTATAACTATTGGTGATATCCACTCACTACTTAGAACATGATATATAGTACCCGCTCTAAGACATCTATCTAATTGGTCTTTTACTAATAATGAGTACTTTGGATTCAATCTATATTGACGCTGTCTAACATGTATTATTCCCTGAATGAGATCTATTCTATGTTCGCCCCATTTAACTGGTATTCCTATTAAATCATCCATCGACCAAGCAAACACATTTTGGTATTTTTGAAAAAGCAATATATACTCTTCACGTTTTTGGTCCGATTGGTGTTTATATAGATTCAAAGTCTTACTTTTATTAATTTCTATTTCTACATAATTTGTTTTGTCTACCATCCCCTCGGTCAGACTTGCTCTGGTTCCACCTAGAACTTCACTTGACTCAAAGGTTATCGGTATTTCTTCTTCTTTAAGAAACTTATGGTCTCCAATATAGACTGTGACCTGAGATAGTGCTCCTATTGGTGATCTTCTAGTTGCATCGGCTAATCTTAAATGTCTTAAAGTGGATGCTATTCTATGATGAATGCCTATTTCATATGTCGTTTCTTTAGTCATTATATTTACACTAGATCCGAAATCTATGGGTACATTATCTAAGATGCAGCCATTAGTTACTATCTGAATCTCTGGTTGGCCTTCATCACCGTAATTAACTAATCCTAAGTTGATTACTGGTAACTTTGCTTTTCTTCTCTTTTTATTTTGCAAGAATTGCTCAATTTCTTTCTTATAATATTGGTTATCGTCTAGTAATTGTTAAAGGTTATATTAGGCATTCTAGAAACAAGGTCTTCTACAATGTTATAAGAATGGTTTCTAAGTGGTGATAGATCTCTAGGTATCTCGCTACTTATAAGTGGATCTGAAAATGTCACTTTCTTAACTTGTCTAGTTTCTTCATCTAAAAGCTTCTTAGCTTCTAAACTAATATCAACATCATAATGTTTTCCATTAGACTTATCAAGACTTAATTCATTATTACTAGGAATTTTTAATTATTCTGTGAACTTCGTTTTTTCTATCATCTTTTTCGCAATTTTCGCAATTTTTGCCTTAGTTTTCTTCTTGCCTTTAAGTGTTAAAGAATCTTTACTACTTCTTGTTTTTCTCTAAATCTGGCCATTGATGCTCTTGATCTAATGATTCAAACTCTACTTCTATCCTCTGAACTATCATGTCAGTGTTAGTCTTAGATGGCCGAAGGTCATCTTCCCTAGGTGAGTTTACAAATCTTGGTTTAGACCGTGGCTGTTGTGGCTGAGGACATTCAGCTGTGACATGCCCTTCGCCTTTACAGTTAGCACAGAGCGGCACATATCTTACTGATCTCCTGGGTCTAGGACAATCAGGCGAATAGTGGCCTGAAGCTCCGCAATTGTAGCACGAACCCCTTACTCTGGTCAGTGGAGTGGAATCTTGTGTTCCGCCCCTTCGCAAAATAGTGTACTGTTGACCAGTACATTGTTTCGGTATCATAATTTTTTGGTTAGTAGGAGTTGCAGTATAAGCTACCTCTTCATGATTATTAATCGGACAGAGGAATAGTTCCTCTTCTAAATAATTAGTCTATAAACTGGGACAGTTGGTCTTAGAATGACCTTCCTTCCCACAAGCGGTACACCAAACATTGGCGTTAGGCTTCGTTTTCTTTCGCTTGGCTTTAACATCAGATATTTGGACTTTGAAGTCACTCATTTCTCTTGTTAACAGCTCAACACTTTTCCTTAATGGATCCATCTTTTCGGATTTCTTCATTCTTTTCTTTCTATGAATTTCTATTTTTGGATCTCCTATAAGAAGATTCTTCTTCTGATGAAGAAGAATAAGATGAATACTCAGATGATTCTTTGTCATCCACTGAATCAGATTTTGATTCAGACTCAGTAGATGTTTCATATTCTTCTGTTTGTTTAAATTTGTGCTTTTTACTACTTTTTCTTTCATTTCTCCGTCTGCAAGAAATTCAAGAAGTTTTGTAATTCTTAGCAGAGGCAATGACATCTTCCAAAGAAGTCATCAAACCCTGTCGACAATATTGATCCATTTTCCTAGGCAAACCACCCAAGAACCATTCATTTTGCATAGGAACTGGATACTGGGCTCCTAACTTTTCGATTAAATTATTAACCCTATGAGTATATTTTCTAAGTGATTCCTTTGGCTTTTTTCTCAACAGAGTTAAGCCGAGCCAACAATCTAGTGGAATGTCCTATTTCCCTAAACTGTTTAAGGAATGTTGCTTTAAAAGCATTCCAAGTATTAACGGTTTCCGATACTAATTGACTGTACCAAATCCTAGTCTGCTTCCGCAGAAGACCTAGCAAAATTCTAACTTTATCCTCATCTGTATGCTCTCTATTTGCTATGGTAATGAATTCAAATTGCGACAAATAACTATTCGCATCTTCATAAGATGATCCCTTAAAGAAATCATATCTGATTTTTGTAGATGTGCGTGGCGCTGAATTAGTCATATTAATAAATGGTGGTGAACTAGATGAACTTGGAGGGTCTGAATCTAAACTTTGCTCAGACAAATATTCTAAACTTGGTTCGGAAGTAGAATCAGACAAATCTCATTCATGTGAATCTGTAGGACTTGGTGTTTCAACAGATCTTTTCTCAAATGAATCTACAAATGTTGTAGAATTTTGCAAATTCTGCAAATACAAATCACTAGATTTCCTATATGCTTCTGAACGTTGTGCACGCTCTAAACACTTTTGTTCAATAGTTGCTTGAGAGTATGTTCTTGGCATGCATTACATGAGAAAGATTTGTAGATGTAATACACTCAAATATATTGCAAAAGGTGAAATTCATCTCCCCGGCAACGACGCCAAATTATGTGGTGGCCTAGTCGTTATAGATTTCCACAAAAATGATGAATTATGTAGTATAAAAGGTTTGATCATTCCCCAAGAGAGAGAATAATCTCATCTTTTGCATGTAAATGTATATATGATGGTAAACGGACTGGTATGTATAAAATTCACAACGAATACTACAGCGACATAACTGGTTATCCAAAGATATTTGGGTAAATTGGCATCCAGGAACACCAATGATGAAATGTTTTGGTCAAGGTCTGTAAATGTAAGGATTACTTTATCTTTCAAGCTCTTCAGGCATCAAGGGACAGTCAAAAGGGACAACAACTAGCAATTAGATTGAGTAAGCAGAATCACATTAGCTAAAGATTCTTCTTAATCAAACACAGAGAATTAGTCTTTATCGCAGAAAACAAGCAAAACAGAGCCTCAAACAATCCTGTTATCTGAACACATAGCTCATTCAGAAATGAAAGAAGGTCTGCTAAGAAATGATGCTTAACAGCTTCAGCTAATACCCTACACACATTAGTCAGAATTGCTACATGTTGGTGTCGCCTGAAAATCCATGTTAGAGTAACTGAAATTTAGTATAATATAAGAAATGTGTGTGATGCAAACAAAACAGTATCACAATCATCCATAGATCATACAGAGTGTGTTCGCACATATGATAAGAAGTAAATCTATGAAAGATAGCCAAAAGAAAAGAATGCTCAAGCTTTAGGAACTCGCTCTTCTCTCTATTGATACTCAGCTCCGTGTAGAAATGCGTCAGTACAATGGCACGAAGTGTCGACCTTATAGGAATGATCACCGGTCTCAATGTCACTTACGAACCGTTAAATGTCGGTTCTGGACTTCTATTGCGTCTCTTTAAAATGTCGCAACTTCTACTTAAAATATGAATTTGCAAAGTGGAAAATAGGCCTTTACATGTATTTAGGCACTATAGCACATTTTACGTACATGGAAATTGAAAATTTTTACAATATATGACATAACTCAAATAATGTGAAATCATAAGTCTCCACAATAAGATGGGAGGGAGATTGTTGCGTGCAAGTTGCATCTTTCGTATTGCTCGCATAATGGATGTGACCACCTGATTGTTGTCATGCAGATGCAAGGTGTCTATCCATAAATCACAGATCAATTTGAATCTGTGAACTAGCACTCCACAAACATGCGTTTTCAAAAAATGGCTACTCTCAAATCTTGGAGGAGTCTTTTTGAAATGGTACAATGTTGTTGTATTTTGATGCATGCCATCAATAATAAGGCACAACGATTGCTCTGGATGTGATCATGATTCTTCTTTCGAATATGTGTATAGTTTTCTCGAGTCAAAAACATGCAATAAGTGCCGATTTCTCGTTGCAATATGGCAATCTCGCACCTTAATATTATTAGAAGTTTCGATCGCATTTTTTAGCTCATCACAAATCTTGCATTTGGACATGCTTTGTTTTGTTGGAGTCTTGACATATCAAAACTCATGTCTCCACAACCGATACAATGTATTTCTAGAGATTGTGGACATGCTAGTTTCTTGAAGTTCTTTGTTGATGGAATTGAAGACATCACCTTTAGACATGCCAAGAGGGAGATGATGTTCACAATGAACTACTCCATCTTTTGATTTATGTTGAAGATGCGGTTGGGGTAGAGCATGCTTTTCTAAGATTCCACACATAATAGCAAGTCCCCATCTTGAATGTGCGTGTTGTTTTAATGTACATGTGTTCCCATGAAATTTGTAGACAATATTGTTCGTGCTTCTAAGATTATCTGCCAAAACAATCCATGGGAAACTCCCAATAGATCTTGAAATGCCTTTGAACACATGGTTTTACCCGAAACTACGGGTTTAAGTCTCAAACATGGTTCTTTCCACATATTTCATACAATGTTTGAATTATCTTGTGCCTTCAAAAAACACCCGAACATTTGTAAAGGTAATTATGTCTATCCGATCCTCGCTTTCTCCATACACTTAGCTCAAGTCTTCACATTCTTTGTAAGTGATTTTGTGTATACATAATTTTTTATAACAAGGCTTCATCAAAGTCTCTTTTATATGTTTTGGCGATAAAACA
Organism: Diphasiastrum complanatum; assembly: GCA_029204225.1. Classification (NCBI taxonomy): domain Eukaryota; kingdom Viridiplantae; phylum Streptophyta; class Lycopodiopsida; order Lycopodiales; family Lycopodiaceae; genus Diphasiastrum; species Diphasiastrum complanatum. Next base: position 15,559,707 of record CM055108.1, read on the forward strand.
GAATCTGCCTTCTTCAGAGTGACGAATGCAAGCACGCGCTTTCTTTTGTAGTTTCGAGAAGCTCCAAAAGATTCGAAACTTGGACCATGTTGCATTGGACTCTCAAACTTTTCTCATGTGATTGACCAACTCTTGATACAGATTCTTTCGACATTTCATTTCAATTACCTATCTCATCGTCTTCATCAAAATCAAACATAGAAAAATCTGAATCATGTTGTCTAGAAACAGTAGAAAGCAATGCTGTAGAGGATGCACCTGTTGTCTTCTTGGATTGTCTTGCCATTTGGGAAAGTCTATGATCGTGACTGTCGGTTATAGCATTCGTTTGAGATGGATTGTAGTGTCCATTTTCCACATTAACATTTCTCATATGCATCAATAAATGTTTACTAGATCCATTTTGCCGAGATACATTATTGTTAGCCACATCGTCTATCCCCGTTAGGATGTCTGAGTTGTACGTCGTTCGTGTCAGATCATAACCAATTACATCATCCACGCTTGTCAAAATATCAGAGTTGTATAGAGCTGGTCTTGTAGCATTGCTATCAGTTACATCATGAGCATTGATATCATCCACACCGGTGAGAACATCTGAACTATACCTAATCTGTTTGAAGTTTGCACTATTATTATGATTGACATCTTCCACGCCAGTGAGGAAATCAGAATTATATGTTGTTTTTGTTGATGTTCTCTTGTCATGATTGAAGGTAGTCGTACATTGCATACATATTGATATTTTGTTGTAATTGCAATCATAATAAGTGTAATACTCATTTGTTGTCTCGTCGAATGATACGTGCCTAGAATTCGTAGCATGTAAAGAAAGTTTCGATACACACCATATCATCGATTTATTCGGTGAGTAAAATAGGACTTCATCATCTGCCATGGCATTTTGAATGGTTCCTTCATTTGTTACTGATATTAACTTTATAGTGGCAAACAACTAATTTTTGTCAAAATTGTAGTAACCTTTGAAGCTAGCTGAACAAACTATATTTCCATAAAAATCCATACAATCAATAATATCATTGTTGTTATAAATATGACATGCCAAGACTGCAAGATCGTCAATCTTCACCACGTCATTGTTGTCCCACAATAATCTGTTTGCCATTAAGTCCAACAAATTATCATAAATGTCTGCAAGATGAGTGATACCCGTTTGTGGGTATGGCAATGGACAATCCATCTTGAGCACTTTCGATATACTCACCATGCATTTTTTTGTGCCAATTTCACAAAAGAAACACATCTGGCTTGGTTCAAAATTTGACCGAATGCAATGACTTCTTTTTGAAATAGCAAGACAACGCGGACATTTTTCTCACGATCATTTTTCATTGCAAGCCCTACACACACAAAGAGAAATTATGATATCAACATACATTAAAACATACATACATACATAGATGTAAATTTATAACACACCATGTATATAGCTGGATAAATATACCTAGGTTTTGAAATTGTTTGAAATTATCTTGAAATAGTTTTACGTAATTTAAATATCTCTATAATATATTAGTGGATCTTCCTTAGCCTTTCGCCATTGGTCCTTAAAGTTTGGCCCTTACCCCTTGCCACTTGGTCCTCAACCATTGGACTATACTCCTTGGCCGTTAGCCCTTAGTCCTTAGAACTTGGCACTTAACCCTTAGCAATTGGACCTAAGCCCTTATATCTCGGCCCTTAGCCAGTTGGCCCTTAGTCTTAGCCCGTAGACATTGGCCCTGGTCCCTTGGCTAGTTGGCCCTCAATCCTTAGACCTTGACCCTTAGCTGTTGGCCCTAATATGTAGGCCCTTAGCCCTTACCTCTCAACCAGTTGGCCCTTAGTCTTAGCCCTTAGATGTTGGCCCTCGACCACTAGTACTTAGCTAGTTGGCCCTCAGTTCTTAGCTAGTTGGCCCGAGTCAGTCTTTTTAACTAGTTGGCCCTCAGTCCTTAGCTAGTGAGCCCTTGATTTGGAGTAAGTTTGATTAAGTTTGAGATGTCTGTATTAGATCAACCTAATTTGAGTTCGAGTGCAAGTATCAGGGAAGGTTGATTAAGAGAAAGAAATTATATTATTAGAGGTAAGCTCGGTTGGAAAACTGGTGAGAGTGAATATGTTATTCGTCTCAGAGATTTCTCGGATACGTTATTTACTCATGAGAAATAGAAACTCTTTAGTAGCTGAGTTACAAGATTCTTAGTGAGATATGTGAGTAGCATATGTGGATTTTGGAGAAATCTGCTAGAAAAAAATGTGTTTATGTATTGGGTCATAGTGAGATTATTCACACATGTGTGTGATTAATCTGTATGAATCTACTGTGGATTCCTAGTTACTGGCTTTATTTTGTTCACTTAAACTAGTCGGTAAAAATAGACATATGTTCAAGTATTGTTGGAATAGATACTTGTAGAGTTAATGGACCTTTCTGTGGAAGATTTATTGGTTAACTTATAAATAATTTGGATAAGATTCGAGATGTGGTGTTTTACTAGTACCATTGAGTTTTGCACCTAAACATTCAAGAAATCCGAATCATTGGCAATTAACTTGAGTAATTGGTTATTCCTAGATGAAGTTAATTGATAAAATGATCAACGTGAAAAAAATTCAAGAGATTGATAGTTTTTAAGTTATATTGCTTGTAAGACGCATGATTAGTGAATCATCAAGATTCATCAGTTAAAATTATGTCCATTGGTTATACATTATTCTTGGTATAGAGCATTCCTTAGCTAAGAAATACACTCAGTTTATTAGTGAATTGTATCGTAGAGAGCTCAATTGGATAGCAAATCATAATGATTTTGAGAATAACAACTAAATTTGTATTCAGTAGGACTTTGGGTATCTAGATTTGATTCTAGACAGTAATCTAAAATTTCGGTGGTTGAAGGTGATTGCAATTACCATTTTGGTATGCTTTCTATCTTTAATTACAAGTGGCCTATAGAACGGGAATATCTTGCACTTCTGCTAAAGAATCCGATTAGGATAATTTTCTTAAAATCCAGTATTTTCCTAATGGGAAAGATTTTAGAATGATTCTTATTGGTTTTTGAGTTATGTTGGACAGATACTACAATCTCCTTGAATGATTAAGTATGGTTTTGGATTCTAGAGAGTTTTGATTAACGAATCATAAAGATCTAAATATTTATGATTGATGAATCATAAATGTATAGTTAATTATTATCAGAGGATTATAAAGAATTGTGATGATTCTTAAGTATGATGAGTAATTCTTGATTTATTAATTCATTAAGAATTCAAAGAGGTGTTTTGAAAATTTGGATCACTTTACTCTAGTATTTTATTGAGAGTCTATGGATCTCACATATATTCTCACCAGATAATTTGGTTTACTTGTGGAGAATTTACTGGATCTAGTGGATGGTATTCTACTACAGATTGTGTTCCTTAGACCTTTACCCTTAGCTGGTGGCCGTAAGTTCTTAGTCGTTGACACTTAGCCCTCGGTAGTCGGCAATTGGCCCTTAGCCCTTGCCTCTTGGCCCTTAGTTCTTGGCCATTGGGTCTCGACCCTCAGTCCTATGCCAGTTGGCCCATGGTCCTTAGACCATGACCTTGACCCTTACCTGTTGGCCCTCGACCCTTTGTCCCTAGACCTTGACCCTTAGCCGTTGGAGCTTAGTTCTTAGCTGCTGGCCCTTAGCCCTTGATTGTCGGTAATTAGCCCTTAGCCCTTGACTCTTTGCCCTTGAACCAATGCCATATCCATAGGCGATTAGTCCTTAGTCCAAGGCACTTAGATCTTGACCTTCAAGGCTTTTTTTTCTTGTAGCTTGTATTATTGTTTTTCATTACTCTTTTAAAGTTTTTGTTTTTTTCTTAGTTTTATAGATTTTATTTTTGATTATTTTTTAAGATAGTAACTGTTTTTTAATAAATTTCTTAATATGTTTTATACTTTCATTGATTTTTTTATTTTATTGTATTTGTTTATATTTTTTTGTGATTTTATTATTAAATTATATTATTGAAACACTTATTTTGAGAGTTAATTTTGTTGTATTCCATTTTTATATATCTAATTTATTGTGCTATTTTGTATTTTACTTATTTATAGGTTTATTTTAATATTTTAGTGAATAATCAATCTATTAAGTTTTTATGATTTATTAATAGATATATTCGATTTTTTTGATGATTTGTTAATGGCTATATATTTTTTTATTGATATATTTTTCTGGTTATTTTATAATTATTTTGATTATATTCAGTTTTCTTTGTATTATTAAAGTTAATTAATATTTTAAATTTTATTCACTTCTTTGAATATTTAATCTATTAATGTTATGATTATGTGATGCTATTTGTATATTTTTTTAATTTCTTTCAATTTGTTTATTCTTGTAATTTGTTTATTCTTTTATTTATTTTTGGGTTTTATATATTTATAATTTTTGTTTAGTAGACGTTTATTCATCATTTAATTCTACTAATTTTCACTTTTCTGTTTTTAAAAGTTATTTATGTCTTTATGTTTGTGTGCAATTTTTAATTATATATGTTTGTCAAAAAACAAGGAGAGGAGAGCACAATAAAAAGACAACAATTATCCCATAAGTATTTCTGGAAGCATGATAGAACTCATGAGTATATACAGATTTTAAAATCGTCCATTTCCAAGAATTGTGGCTAAAGAGCCACAATTACAACAAGATGGCTTTCCAAAAAAGCCAAAATCAATCACATTTGTTTTTTTATGAGTTCAACACGTTGTTGACACGTGGCAGTTCATAAATCCCATAAACAAATGAAGATCTATCCACAAAGATAGATAAACCCCCTCCCCATCTCAATAGTTATCATTGTTACATAATTAAGAAACCGTAAGGTCCTATGCGACCCTCTACGGTCCCTAATGCAGTCCCTTTGTAGTCCTCTGCGGTCCTTCCGTTGCGGCAGGAGGTTTTCAGTGTTTCATTTTTTGTTTTAAAAAAATTCAGAGTGTTTCATTTTTTGTCTAAAAAAACTGAGAACCTCCCGCCGCGGTGAGAGGACCATAGAGGGACCGCATTAGGGACCGTAGAGGGACCGTAGAGGGTCGCATAGGACCTTAGAGGAACCTCAGAGGACCGCAAAGAGACCGCATTAGGAACCGCATTAGGAACTGCAGAGGACCACAACGGGAGGTTCTGAGAATTTTCTTTTTTTATGAAAAATATTCAGAACCTCCTGCTAGAACCGCATGAACTACGGTTGTGGTTATCTACAGTCCAGTGACCCGTTAGTCATCGCAAACTTGAAATTGTGGTTTTGTAGGTTTTCGCCTTACGGTTTGGAATATTATGAACCGCATGTTGGTCCTTTGTGATGCGGTTGTTGTTTTGTTGAAATGCAGTTTCTGCCTTAGACAAATTCATTTGCCCAAAAACTAAAACTATTTGATACCTCTGATCAAAAAATTTACAACAGGAGGTTCTAAAACATCTGATACATATATAAAAAATATATATACATATATAATTAAAAAAATTCAAAACCTCCCGCCACGGTGGGAGGTCCTGAGGCCACGTTTCTTAAATTTTATATATATATATATATATATATATATATATATATATATATATATATATATATATATATATATATATATTAGTGATATATTTGTATATACCACATATATATAATTGTATCTGTAACAAAATATCTATAATTGTATCTTATATATATATATATCCTTTTGATTTTATATATACATATGTAATATAAAAAAAATTCAGAACCTCCAGCCGTGGCGGGAGGTTTTGAGACCACGTTTCTTAAAGTATTATATATAAAGACAGTTTTAGAAAATTTGAGACTCTTGCAAGTCTCATTTTTTAAGGAAGATATTTTACTTTGATAAATATTGATTTTTTTTTAGTACTTTGGAAGCTGCTAAATGCTATTATAGAATCATGAATAGATATTATAGGTCGTAACTATGTAAGGCATTTCAAGTTCTTATTGTTGAGAACATGCTTTTATTGGAAGCTTTTTTACAGAACTAAATAGGTCTTTTGAAAATAAATTTATTTTAAATATGGTGTCAGTACAAAAAATGAAATATTTTAATTTGATAAATTTTGATTTTTTTTTTTTTTTTAACTTTGGTACCTGCAAAATGCCCATATAGAATGATGAACTTATGTTTTTCATATGCAACATTATAAGGCATTTCAAAAAAAAAATTGACAACATGTTTGAATTGCATTTTTGTTTTTGCTGAACTAAATATTCTATTTAGAAATTACTTTATCTTGAATCATGTCCTTTCAATTGTTTAATTATATTTTCATGTAATCATAACGAACAATTTTTTGAAAATATAAAAACCTCTATTTTATTTATACATACTAGACATATCAATTGTAGGTGATAGCATTCACGTCAACACAAGCATAACTTATTTCTAGACATTATATAATGTTAACATAGATCCATCCAAATATCATTGAAACAAATAAACAAATATATGTTGTTCAAAAAACTTATATCATAGTGCATACTATTTTGGTTAGATATTCATGACTATCTAAATTGTAAGAAATGTAAAAGCGATCAATAGAAGTTATACAACAAGTATCTTTTTATGTGAATGTCATATACCAAAACGGTAAAACAAATAAATCAATTGATATAGTATTGCTCTTTCTTGCTTGAGTCTATCCACCAAATTTATTATGTACGCTCTCATTGCATGTTCACCAAAGTTATCTTGTTGTAGCCCAAGATGTACACAAATAGCAAATACTTCTCCCCTTGAAAGCTTCCATGGCTTAGATTTCTGCATAAGAGCATAAAGAAGCTCCACTTGTTCTAATTCCAACTCCTCGTATAGTGAAGTCTGCTTTTGAGCCATTCCAATAGCCATTCCTCCAACCGGATGCAGTTCTTGTTCCTTGGAAAAAAAATTTGATTTTGAGAAGTCCTAAGGAACTTTTATCACTTCTCTAAGCATATTGTAGTATGGGTGACTAGTAGTAACCGCTTCTTGTCCAATGAAATGTGACTTTACATAGCTCTCAATGTCTGGAGCTTCTTTCATTTGTTCTAAGTATGGCCACAGGACATCATTAAGATAGTTGTTGTCGGAAAACGAAGTATATGCCTCTGGAAATATACAATTCAATGGACTATTCATGCATGATTTGTATGGTGAATAATCTATAAGCACCGTGTTGTGTTTGTTGAGTCTAGGATAAAAATGACGCCATATATAGCATAAGGGTAAATTAGCAGCTACAAAAGGCTTCTCGAGACACATTATACTTGAATGTTGGTAGCAATTTTCTAGGCTCCACAACATGAAAAATGGAAGCTTTTGACATGCCTCCCTTTCCATGAAAGAGCAGATACTTAGCACAGTTTCATAGTCCATAGAGGACCAAATGCCAATCTTAAATTTTGACAAAATATTTTTAAGAAATTCCAACCACCCGTGTCGCAATTTGATCTATTTTAATTGCCATTTCCTATCCCTTGAGCATTGTGGACCAGTATCGCATCTTTTCATGAGAATGTCATCTAGGTCTAAAATAATAAAAATGTCATCTTCAATACGTCTAGATGGCTTTACCACCTGAAAGAGAAAAAAAAAATTAACTAATCAAAAAACACTCTTATAGTAAAAGAAATGTACATTCATGTTAGCCGGCACATAAATATCCAATGACAAAATTAACTTGAACTAAAAATATCATTTGCATAAAGTAAAAAATATATATACAAACTTAAATGCATTAGTTAATACAAACTTTTCTCTTGTTGTTTTTCTGGACATTGAAACTTGTCTATGAAATTCATTGTCATCAAATCAACTGTACAACAAAAGTAACGAAACAATTCAATTAATAATATTGTTTTATAATTATCTTAAAGAAAGATTATGGCAAAATTGTAAAAAAAAAAATTCACAACATGCTTGTCAGAAGTGCTTTTCTCGTGACATGCATAATTGTAGATTAGGTTTTCAAATTTGGTACTGAAATTGACATGTCCTAAGTACCGCATTATTAAGCTTTTCTCTTACTAAAGTCCATATTATGTTATATTCTTTTCCTACCATCAAGATGCGCACTCTCGTTATTTGATGGCATATATTCTTCAAAATTTATTGTCTTCAAACTAGCTGTACAACATGAACAAAATAATATTTGAATTCAAAATATTGTTTTTGATTTATAAAAAGAAAAATCATCACAAAATCTAAATTAAAAAACAAATTCCAAATTACGTTTGTAAAAAATGTCTCTTGTGAAACATATCACTTTACTCTTAATTTAAAAATTTGTACAAAACTTTTTTCTAAATTCCAAAGTGTTTAACTGTTGTGGCGATAGAATCCTCAACATGCTCTTTTCCTCTCGTACCATCAAGATGTGCACTCTCGTCATTTGGTGGCATTTGTTCTTCTTGAAAACCTGTAAGCAGGAGTTCATGGTCTGGAATACTTTTTATGAAAGTATTTTCTTCGTCATCTTCTTGTGTTTGTTGAATATCATCCAAATTTATGTTTTCTAAAAGACTCGCAGGTGCAATTGAGGAACTGGCCACCTTATCACCCGATTGTTGATGGTCTACATTTTTTCTTCCATCATTAATGGCCTTCATGTTTTTGGCTAAATTGGGTATCATAGTCACCATAGTTGAGCAATAAGCCTCCAATAAACATTTATCTTCATTGTTGCACGCCAAGACGATTGTTTGCATATTTTGTTGCAAGGCTTCTCTCATGGTGTACCCTCCTGTGTATGCATCAACTACAATTTTTCCATGGTGGCAAAATGCAACAACAATGTCTCTAAAAAAACATGCAATTTTTAGGAAAAACACTTATATTGTCTCCTTTGAAACCACAAATCTCATAACTTATTGGATCAATTAAAAAAACTTTTAGATTTTTTGCTCAAAACTTCATCTCCCTATAGTTTGGAATCTTGGTTCTCAATTGCATTTGAGCTCTCCCAAAAGCAAATATCAGGTTGTGATTCTATAATTAGCCCTTCAAAATCTTCATTTTTGTCCAACTTTGAAATGCGAGCAACAACCACCGCAAGGTCATGTCCTTTTATCACCTTTTTGCTCTTGTCAGTTTCTTTTGTATACGATCCATAATGTAAGTCCACTGTCCCCTGAATATCTTTTAAAACTTTCATCAGCTGACCAAAAAAAATTTCATAATCTACGAGAGCAACAAAAATATATGAATTTCCTACATGCACATTTGCAATGCAGTCAAATATTCTTCTATACCCTTCTATACTCCACGCATCCTTCCTTGCAGTCGTGTCCAATATGACCAATCCTATCTCGTTATCAAATCCAATGGTAGACACAATCTCAATAATTGTCTATGCTTCCAAGCCAGCATTAACTATTTTCCATGGCAAAGTAAAAACATCTGTTTTGATGCCACTAATCCTTCCGAATGCCATTCACAACTCGTTCTATACTGGAGTAGGTAGTTCAACTTTTTTCTTGGATTTGTTGATGCTCGTTTTTAGCCACTCTTTAGACCAACTAAACATATTATCAAAACTATGTTTTGATATCCCATATTTATCTTTTATGCCTTCATAGTTTATGGTAGTATCTCCACTTAGAGTTCGCATAAAAGTTATGATTCCATCCTGCAACGTCCGAATATATTTGCAATTAAGGGCCACCTCTTCCATGTCTTTATGTCCTTTGTAATATCTATCCTTTTTCAATAAGATCTTACCCTTCAAAATCATGTCCTAAATTGCCATCACATATGCATCAGTAAGGCCTTGGATGCATCTAAACATGGTAGTTACAAGGGTGGACGTGTTTTCTACCTGAGTCCTCTGATTTGTTTTACTTTCACAATCTATATTGTCTTTGGAAATAGGCTTGAATTCTCTTTTATTTTTCTTCAGACGCCCCATAAGGTACATGTCCATTATAGTTATCCAACGTTGAAAAATATTTTCTTCACAAATTATCATGTGGATATCATATTTCAAATTCACCTTCTCCAAAGTGGTGGCTGCTGTTTTCTCAAAGTTCTGTTTAGCACCAAAAACAACAAACATTAAATTGGTAATTAGATTGAAATTTGAAAAAAAACAATTATGCCAATGACTACATGTTTTGAATATTTCTTACCTTCCAATTTTCATCTTGCATGGAGTGACCTCCGAGAGGCTTTGTAGGAGATCCATACTCCTCCCATTGTTTTCTAGCTTGTTGTAAAGTCTCTTGGTAAGGAGACCTTTTCATTGCATTTCTTTGGAGCTCATTTAATTTGGATGATAGTTTCACAAGCTCCATCGTGTCCAAGCAGCATAAGATCCTCGATTGTCTTTTCCCATAATATTGTTTTAAGTAATCTTGACATTGAAGACTTGAAACCAATTTTTTGACGGCCATAATAGAATGTTGTCCAGAAATGATATAGTATCCGCACAAGTTCAAAGATAAATTAAACTTTAAAAATAAAATATAGCATTTTCCAAAACAATTTTTTAATATATTCAAACACAAACATAACAATTCATGTGGAAATACAACCCTTGTTTTTTATTACAACGTGCCATTCTTAATGATACGTAGTATATGTACTGATGTAGTAGATCTTCTTTCAGCTCTTCCTTCTGTAGCATCCTTTTTTATATAGGATCGTATGGAATCAAATCTGCAACTGTAGCTACCGGGTAAGGATTTTGGATTAAATCTTTTATTAATCGTTTAACAAAATCCTTGTTCAAAGGTCTGTACACAAGCTTTGCATGTGCACAATCACAAAGCATAACGTCGATTAGGAAGGTCCGATTCTGCCCAAATGGATACCAGTCATTGTATTTACTCCACATCGCTTTACCGACACCCTTTGATGTTGCTATTAGAGAGGAACCAATTTTACTCTCCTCAATATCCATTGGCAACGTTAGCATTTCACCCACATTTTGAATGTGATCTCCTAAAACTTGTCTTTTCTCCTTATTTGTGATACCCTTCTTCACACTTGAGGTACTCCCTTCTTTTGTAGAGTTGTCCGTTTTGCTTCTTTTTTTGGAATTTTCTAGCTCGATATGACTCTTCACCTTACTTTTATCCTTTGATTTCAAATCCTTGTGCAAATCTGAAGGCCTTTTTTCTATTGAGATTGCAGTTGTTGCTTGTGTCTTTTTGCCAACATATGACAAAACCATCTTTTTGGACACTTTGACTTGTCTTTCAAACACTTTCATATCACATACTATAGATAATTCATTACTTCTTAAAAATGAATCAATCATGATTTTCAAAGCCCGTGATTGTGGAATGCAACCACGTGCCAATTGAGCGCTCCTTACAATGTGAAATCCATCAATGATTTCTTGTATTGAGGTCAAATTAGTAGACTGCAAATCTGCATAAGATGGCAATTCCCGATCCAATTTTTTCATTGATCCTTCTTCTCCGATCATACTAGGATTCATCTTGGAGAGATCAAAAGCATTGAATTGAAGTTCAAATTTTATAAATGCGCTCAATGAAGCACTTTCAACTAATACCATGAAAGTGGGCACCGCTTCTTTGGACATGAATTCTTGCATATCAAGAACCACTCCTGCATTTCTCCACCCTTTTTCTTGGAGATTAATATGTAAAAAAATATCACCCCTTTCTCCGTTAGGCCCATTTGTGTCAATGCACCACTTGTCTGTGTCTGAGGTTACGCAATGATCATAGTGAGCTTCAATATTTGGGAGCTCATAAGAGAACATTTCTTGAGTTTGGTTTTTGTTGTGGTAAAGCTTTTCAATCATTGATTCCATCTGTTTAACATAAAGTAAACAATGTACAATTTAATAAGAGCTCAGATTCTAGTTCTTGTCGAACTTGGTTCATTAAGATCAAGACTTAACATTTAGTTACTATACAAGACAATAAAAGAATACAATTGGCATACTTGGTTTGTCATCTAGCAATTTCTTTTTTGAATATTATTTTCAAAAGTAATAAGCATCTATAATCTTGATAAAACTAACATCATCAATGTCCAAATGATTTTTGATTTAAAAATAAATTTTTGTGAACTCGGTTCATCATTAAAACTTAGTTATTGAAATTATTTGCTTAAGTACTAATATCATTCACATTTTTGCCAAACTGAGTTCGTAAACTCTCATACAAATAAAAAACACATTACAAAAAACAAAATATAGTTTTTATACAATTAGTCTTTTTATTTTTTGTCTTCCTCGATCCCAATGCAGGTTCGTCGTAGCAAATTTGATCATTTACATACAATTTTATGACTTGCATATAATTATTGAATGTTTTGTCTGAACGAAAGATTATTATTGTGTACTCCTCAAATTTCTCATACAAAGATGTAATTGTGTGTTGTCTTGACAAAGATCCAACATTACTACTGCAAGGGACATCGTGCAAACTGAGATAAAATGCTCTCATTTGTTTCAGTTGCTTAGAATTTAGCTTCACTCCTTTAACAAAGCGTGGTCGACTCAATGAGATCCATACATCACGTGCATGCTCCATGATTTCTTCCAGACTGCTCTTTTTTCTTTTCTCTTCTGGTTCGTGATTGAGTCTATCTGATTGAAGAATGTAACGAGATGCATTCTTAAATATACATATCTTGGCATGCGCAAACCTAAAAGTGGCATCAAATATCCGAGGATGTATCCTAATTTGATTTATGCAACCTTTGCCAATTCATTACATGTATAACAAAAATGTTGACCGTTGATAGGCTCAAAAATACAATAAGACAAAAAGTGATTTCTAAACAATCTATCCAATCTGGATCCAGGATTGAGATCCACCTCCTTTGGGTAAGTGTCTGTGTAGACCTGCTCATTCTCTTATCTGTCAACACACATATTTTCGCAATACATCTTTTCAAACATAATGGAGCCTTCAAAAATAATTTCTTCCTCATCACCTTTCTTAAATGAAATTGGCCTTAAAGTGACGTTGATTGATGCGGGTGGTGGACTATTGGGCTTGCTCAAATCAGCAAACAACTTATCAGCAAATGAGTGATCCAAAGCTCGTTGGTTCATGAAAAGTGATGCATGCTAGATGTTTGTGCTTTCTATATGATACATTGTATTTTCACCCCATATGTACCCGATGTCATCAATTACAAAATTATCTAGATTGACATTTGCATCACTCTCAAAATTAGGGATTTGCTCTGCCTCGACAGTACGTCTGCCATCGTCTGATACATTGCAATAAGAGCCGGATTGCATTCCCGATCGATCGACTCTCGGCTCCAAAGGTCTTTTCCCGACGGTCCAAACAGCTTTTGCAGTCTCTCTTCCAATTTGAACCTCACGACTTTCTTTTGTAGGTTCTGAAGTGGTTACTTTTCTCCTTCTTTTCAAGGCTTTTTTTTTTTCAGATTCTTTAGGAGAGGGATTTGTTTCTATACATGGAACAATTTCCATTCTTGTTACATCTTCGATCATAGAAGTTGCAGCAGATCCAATAATTGCAACAAAAAAAAAACACTTTCTATTCCCTCAGCTTCCATCAATAGCTTATGTTTGTTACATAGGGCCATCAATCCATTAAAGAGAGAACCCTTGTAGTTAAGAATAAACTCATTTGAGTCATGAGTTGGTGGCTCAGCAGTAGAATGCGCAGTGTCCACACAAGACAAAATAACATGACGCTCAGAACCATCTTGGCCACGAGTCATAAACTCAGCTGTGTCGAAAGTAAATTCGTCTTGAAGGTAGATACCACAAATTACGCCAAGACTTTCAACATTATCCATGGAAAATTCAGGATTGCCAATTGATTTACTAGATATTACCATACAGGCTTTCACATGAGGTCCACTTGAGCTTGGTTTATGAAGTATCTTCCAACCTCTGGTAAGATATAATGGAGAGGCATTCTCGGATGGCCTGAAAACGGTTTGATCTGCGGTGTAGAAAGCCTACAGAAAATACAGTTCAAATTATAAGTCAAATAGAATGTATAAAAAGTTTTCATGCAAAGTAAGATTGAGGGCCTAACATATATATATATATATATATATATATTCAAATATAGATCACTCAGAAAAGATCTGCTATTTGTCTCCATGATGGCAGATCTAGGCATTCAAGTTTTGTTCGACGGCAACACTTGTTGTATGATCGAGAAGACGACAAATAAGTTGTTGACGGTCGGATGTAGAGAAGGAAAAATCTACCAGGCTAAAATGATCAGCAACTCTGAAAGCGTATTAAATGCTTCAGAAAATGAAGATCAACTCTGGCATAGGAGAATGTATCATTTGAACATGTGGAGCTTGTACGACATGAGCAAAAAAGACACTGTCATAGGTATCAAGATTTCAAAGCCCGAAACTGACTTCTGCGAATAGAAAGTCAAGCAGCATTGGAATCCATTCACGCATGAGGGAGAAAGAGCCAAGGAAGTTCTTGAGTTCGAGTGCCTCTCGTCTCGGTGGGAGGTTTTCATTTTTTAATTGTGTATGTATATATTTGTATTTATATAGTTATATAGATATACTTATATATATGTGAACTCAGAACCTCCCGCCGCGGCGGGAGGTTCTGATTTAGTTTATTTAAACTCAGCTAAAGGAAAATCACGAACTGAAAAAATTGAAGATGGGGAGCTCAGAACCTCCCGCGATGACGGGAGGTTTCGATTTAGTTTATTTAAACTCAGCTAAAGGAAAATCAGAAACTGAGAAAATTGAAGATGGAGAACTCAAAACCTCCCACCACGGCGGGAGGTTCTGGAATTTTTTTCATGTAAAAAAATCAATTTGATTAAAATTAATATCAGTATAAATTTAAATCTTATGTCTCTTCAAAATTGAACGGAAAATACCATTGATTTAGAATTTTCCTTGCAAGTAAATCGATGCCTCCGAAATTGGATTATGGAGGTTTGCTTAGAATACTGGGAATTAAAACGAGAATGCAAGGAGGGGAGGGGCTCTACTTATACCATTTTTGATGGATAGATGTATACAGTACCTATGGGATATACCATTTGCCACATGTCATTGCCTTATCTCACAGAGCTATTTCAACATCTCATATATTTCAAAAACATACGGACTGGGGTTTGCGGTCCTTTGCGATCCCTAGTGATGTCCCTAATGCGGTCCTCTGCGGTCCCTTTGCAGTCCTTAGAGGAACCTCAAAGGTCCTCTGCGACCTCTTCGGTACTCTACAGTCCCTAATGCGGTCCCTCTGGTCCTCTATGATCCTCTACGGTCCCTCTGGTCCTCTGCGGTCATCTACGGTCTCTCTGTGGTCCCTCTGTAGTCCTCTATGGTCCTCTGTGGTCCCTCTATGGTCCTAATGCGGTCCCTCTCTGGTCTTAATGTGGTCCCTAATGCGGTCCCTCTACGGTCCTGTGAGGTCCTCCCACCGCGACGAGAGTTTGTCAATCCTGCGGTCCTCTACGGTCCATCTGCGACCTCTGTCATCCTCAACCAGCCTCTGCGGTCCTCTGTTGTCCTCTCCATCATCTTTGGTCCCTCTTTGGTCCTAATGCGGTCCCGATTCAAAAGTAGTGCGAAGATGAAAGCAATGAGAGAGAGGGCATTGAAGAGGAAGATGAGGAAGGCAAAGAGGAACATGATGAAGCGACAACGACCTCCATTTGGCAAGGACCTCCATTTGGCAGAGTTTGCTTGCAACCCTTTTAACTTGATTCTTTGTTGTCTTAAGAAAAAATATGAACTAAAGTCAGATTTGCAGTAGTGCAAGACCAATCTACCTTTTTTAGTGTTGGAATTTTCCTCTTGATTACATTAGAATCTATTGCTTAAATATCATCTTTTCTCTGCAAATGTTTAAACAAGGTGAAACATTAATAGATAGTTTAAAAATGCATTAATTAGCACTAAGGCTGTTGCAATAGCTGCTTGATAGCATTAAAATGGTTTGTGTATATGATATGTTCATCGTTTGTAGATTCATGCTTTGCATATTTACAGTCTCTTTGCAGATTCATAGCCGCTCTTCAAATTCACAGCCGCTTTGCATATACACAGCAGCTTTGCAAGTATGTTAATTAAGCATCTGATATATTTTCTTGAACGTATCATAGCATCTGGATTGGGTTTGTTTCTCCCATAAGTGGTTTGATTGTCTTCATTTGTCTCATCCTGCACATCATGCTCAAACATGCTATGAACTTCATTGAGCACATGACCACCAAAAGCCATTAATGGCTTTCTATTGCGATATGCTCCTGGATGTAACCGCTCAGCAATATCCCTTAGCTAAAATATGAATTATCAAGAAACAAGGTGATCAAAATTTCCAGCATAACATTCTGGAAGCGTATCACAATAAGTTGACAACCTTCTATAACTACTACAGAGAGTCAAGAACCACATACTTATATTTACAGACTGCTTGCAAGTCTAATGTGCACATCCTAGAGTATTAGTGTTTGTAAAAAAAATATTTGTTGCAACTACGCGAACAAGGAAAAAATTTATACCCACTCTTCTATGTCATGTCCATCTATTGGCATGCCTGTGTTACACAAATTGAATCCATCCACACTCCTTTTCTTAGTGTTCAGACGATAAGCATCAGTGTCAGTTGAAAGGGCTGTGACATCCAGGGGAATGCTGTCTTCAAGTGCACTACCTGCTCATTCTATTTTGATCTGCAGCCCAAGCATTCATAGCTGGATTGGGTTTGTTTCTCTCATAAGTGGTCTGATTGTCTTCATTTGTCCCATCCTGCACTTCATGCTCAGACATGGTATGAACTTCACTGAGCACATGATGACCAAAAGCCATTAATGGCTTTCTATTGCGAAATGCTCCTGGACGTAACCGCTCATCAATATCCCTTGGCTAAAATATGAACTATCAAGAAACAAGGTGATCAAAATTTCCAACATAACATTTTGGAAGCGTATCACAATAAGTTGACAACCTTCTATAATTGCTGCAGAGAGTCAAGAACCACATACTTATATTTACGGACTACTTGCAAATCTAATGTGCACATCCTGGAGTATAAGTGTTTGTAAAATAAATACATGTTGCAATTACGCGAACAAGCAACAAATTTTGTATGATGATTTCTCACAAATCAGAAGATACAATGCTTTTTGATCCAAAATTCAAGTACAGATAATACTCGATGATAAAAGCTCTAGCTCGAACAAATTTCTATGAACAGGCATTTCAACTGTATGAACAGATGCCAAGATATGAATGCCAACTTGATGCCATTACATTCAGTATACTTCTTTACATGTGTACTACTCATTGTGATGCTAAAAGGTCTATGAGACTTTATAATGACCTTAAAGCAGCTGACGTAGCTCCCAACAAAGCAATGAAGAAGATTATTTTCTGATCCATGCAATATTTGCAACAGGATTCACATTTATATTTTCAAAACTGTGGGAGGTATGCCATGTGCCAATTTGAAATAGCCTGAGCTTTGAGAACTCCTCAGTCTTTTAAAAGGTCTTTCAGAAACGTAGATCACCTTTGGAGCATGACAATTTGAAGTTCCATGTTGTTTCTCCATCACATTTGTTGTCTTTTTAGATCTCCACGACAACTTTCTGACTTACCAAGTTTTGTAGATGATGCTCACCTCCTAATCTAGCAAGCACAGTCTCTTGGTATTCTGAATTTTCTACATTTTCATGGTGATGCATCTTATTTTCATTGAAGGGTGGATAAATGGGAGCATCAACTACTTCTTTTGGAATTTGATTCAATTTCAATGTCTCAATAAACGGATTTGATATCTTGCCAGAAGAGATCTAAAATGCTTTGGATAAGGTGGGGTCGAAGAGGGTTTGGGAACCATCAAAGGAAATATAGAAGGGTGATGACCCATGGGGAGGCTAGGTAGTGGGTTAGATTTTTGTTGATAAACAAAAGGGTCAGCCAGCATAAACGGAGGTTTTTGAAAAGTAGGCGAAAGCCCCTTGAAAGAAGAGGGCACTGAAGGTGCAAGTCCCCATAGTTGTTGAGGTGATTTCATTTGTAGACGTTGCTCTCCCATGGAGATGGCGGGTGCTTGAGAATTTCTATTGTTAAGCTACTTTCGTCGTCAAAATCAAGATAATGTACATTATAGTTTGTGTTCTTATTGCATTACAATTTGTTCTTATTACTACATGACCTCTCTGACCTTGCCATCGCAAGTTCTTCCTCAATGTTTATGTGAAGCGTGATTTGGATTTGTATATTATCAACGTCTAATGATAGCAATTTTTGTTAATAGTATTTTGTTCATAGATTCAAGAGCAGCCTCTGCTATGTGAAACATTTATGTTTTTGAATGCGTGTATGCAAAGAAATAAATAATGAGAAATGTTTGATTCACTTCGGGTCAGCTATGTCTTTGACCTTGCCATCGCAAGTTCTTTCTCAATGTTTATGTGAAGCGTAATTTGAATTTGTATACTATCAACATTTAATAATAGCAATTTCTGAATGTGTGTATCTCTCTCTCTTTTTCTCTCGATCCAATGTTGGTTCTTCCTCAACATTTATATGAAGCGTGATTTGGATTTGTATATTATCAACGTTCAATGGTAGCAATTTTTGAATGTGTGTATGCTCTCTCTCTCTCTCTCTCTCTCTCTCTCTCTCTCTCTCTCTCTCTCTCTCTCTCTCTCTCTCTCTCTCTCTCTCTCTCTCTCTCTCTCTCTCTCTCTCTCTCTCTCTCTCTCTCTCTCTCCCCCTCTCTATCTCTCTCTACCTTGATCAAATGTTGCACCTCTCTGATAGCAATTTCTGAATGCGTGTATCATAAATTAAAGCCAATGCAAGGCATCTGATCAATGATAATCATCCATGTGAAATTGTAAGATTTCTGTCTAGCACCAAGTCGTGTGTTGTTATGGCCACAATGACATCCCATGGCCAGAAGGCCAATTTCTAACAGTTGATTAACCATGCTGCATTTGTCATTGGTTGACTTTTATTTGTTCATGGGTTGGATTGACACACCTTTTCTTATAAGAATATTTTGTTCACAGATTCAAGAGTAGCATCAGCTATGTGATTTGTTCCGCAGTTGTTATGTCTACAAGATTGTGTGCAACCAGTTGTCACTATTGAAACATATTGGTCCATGCAGGTCCCTATTGCATCTCTACATAAAACGGGATAAGCTACCACAAATTTTTTAGTACAGTGTAGCCTCTCTCTCTCTCTCTCTCTCTCTCTCTCTCTCTCTCTCTCTCTCTCTCTCTCTCTCTCTCTCTCTCTCTCTCTCTCTCTCTCTCTCTCTCTCTCTCTCTCTCTCTCTCTCTCTCTCTCTCTCTCTCTCTCTCTCTCTCTCTCTCACACACACACACACACACACATTGCGTAAAGATTAGGCAATCTGGAATGTTCCAGAAATTGGATTCAGAGTTTTGTAAATCCAATTTTTAGCTATAGTTCTTATGATGTTACTTTAGCAATAAGGATTTCAGAATTTGTTATAGTATGTTCGCTTCTTTGTCAGAGATTAGAACCATAGTAAAATAGCATATAATTGACGTATTATATAAATATGTATAGTACAATGTATTATACGATTTTGATTACTATATTTTTTCAATAGTTTTGTTTATTGAGAACATAGATATGAGATCATTTTGCTTAGTGTTCATCCCTTCAAACATAAAAATAAGAACAAAATTATGAAGAAAACTGTGTTATACGATGCAACTATGATTAGAACATTTTTTTTTCCATTAACATTACTACACGAAACAAACATATAACAGCCCACATTTTGCATTATGATAAATTTTATACTCTGTGTAGCTCCCCACTCTCTTATGCTAAACACGAATATAAACGAGCACAAATGTGTGGAATCAAACAAGAATAGTTCAATTAATAACCTCAGGGGCAAGCCGAGCCTCCAAAGCAGGATTGGCTCCAGCAGGTGGATCAACAACAGTGGTACGCAGGATTAGCAGCAACCCATGTGATTGAGGATTTCTTGTAGCTAGATCCGTTCAGAGCCAGATCACAAAAGAAATCTGAGATCATTCAAGATCCTCAGTCGCATGCTCAATCGGATTGTTCTACCTCCCACATCCTTTGTTAGGTATATGATATGGTATTTATGAAATGTAGAAGTAAGTACCTCAGTTGGATCATTCTACCTCTCGCATTATATCCAGAGCCAACAGATTGGCCATGTTATTCTGTCCAGAGCCAATAGATTAGCCACGTTCTCTCTCTCTCTCTCTCTCTCTCTCTCTCTCTCTCTCTCTCTCTCTCTCTCTCTCTCTCTCTCTCTCTCTCTCTCTCTCTCTCTCTCTCTCTCTCTCTCTCTCTCTCTCTCTCTCTCTCTCTCTCTCTCTCTCTCTCTCTCTCTCTCTCTCTCTCTCTCTCTCTCTCTCTCTCTCTCTCTCTCTCGATCAGACAGGTGAGAGTGATAATGCACACCCGTACTCCACCCCAACATGCGTCCCGACCCATGTGAATCAACTGCCACATAGACTATTGCTCGCAACCCAAAATATTGGTCGAAACTCAATATTGGCTAGTGTAAAGATGCGGCCGCATTTGACTTTGTCCGCCATCTGTCAACGACCATCAACTTTCCTCCTAAATCATTGGCCATCCAAATCATAGGTCCTCACCCAGATTGTCGGCGGCCGCCCGTCAACGACGGCATACCCACTAGATCATCGGCCAAAACCTAGGTCGGAAAATCATCGCCCGTCAATGACATACTGAATTTTCAAATCATCGGCCGTCACCTAGATCTACTGCCATTGCCCGTCAATGACGGGCACTCTTTACTAGTATATATATATACATATATATATATGTATTACATAACATTACACACTCACACACACACACACACACATATATACATATATATATATATATATATATATATATACTAAATACATATATATATTTGGAAATGTATTTCAGAACCTCCTGCCAGGGCGGGAGGTTCTGAAATGTTTTCTTAGCTACAAATGTATATATGCATATATATATATATATATATATAATGCGGTCCCTGTGCGGTCTTTCTATGGTCCAATGCGACCTTTGTGGTCCTCCCGCCATGGCGGAAGGTTCTGACTTATGCGGTCCTCTACAGTCTCTAATGCGGTCCCTATGCGGTCCCTAATGTGGTTCCTCTACAGTCATCTGCGACCTCTGCTGTCCTCCCACCACGGAGGGAGGTTCTGACTTCTACGGTCCTCTGCGGTCCCTAATGCAGTCCCTCTGCGGTCCCTAATGTGGTCCCTTTGCGATCCTCTATGGTCCTCTGCGACCTTTTGCAGTCCTCCCGCCACGGCGAGAGGTTCTGACTTCCGCGCTCCTCTGCGGTCCCTTTGCGATTCTCTGAGGTTCCTCTAAGGTCCTATGCAACCCTCTACGGTCCTCTGCGGTCCCTTTGTTGTCCCTAATGTGGTTCCTCTAAAGTCCTTAAATGCGGTTTCTCTGTGGTCCTATGCGGTCCCTAATGCGGTCCCTCTGTTGTTCCTAATGTGGTTCCTCTATGGTCCTCTCGCCGCGGCGGGAGATTCACATCGAATTTTTTTTAATACAAAAAATGAAACACTCCGAATTTTTTTAAAACCAAAAATTAATGAGAACCTCTCGCCAAGGCAGGTGGGAGGACCACAGAGGGACCGCAGAGGTCGTAGAGGGTCGCATAGGACCTTACAGTTTCTCAATCATGTTAACTATTAAGATGGGGAGGGGGTTTATATATCTTTGTGGATAGATGTTCATTTGCTTATGGAATTTATGAACTGCCATGAGTCAACAACGTGTTGAACTCATAAAAAAGCAAATGTAATTGATTTTGGCTTTTTTAGCTTGTGGTAATTGTGGCTAAAGCAATTCTTTGAAATGGACGATTTCAGAATCTATATATCCAAGAAGTGTTTGATTTTTGTTCTCTCTGGCAGTATTATCAAGTTGCAAGTAAAGAATCTCAAGAAGACTATTGCCAAATTCAACTATTATTTTGTGGATTATGGTAATAGTCAAGTTTGGATCATTTCGAACATTGGGATAATTGGAGGAATGTCAAAGGCTGTATCCAAACAGCTCAAAAGATGAGGAGTTTCAAAGGTTTCTTATTCTATTTAGGGATATGATAAGGCTCTCTAACAAATTTTAATTTTAAATTACCAATTTGCAAACATTGTTTATGCTAAGCATGGGTGTTTATTCTTAACTATTTCTTAAATTGTTATTTTTGACATCATTATTCAATTTTTAAGTACAAGTTTAAACTGGAGACTTAAACGTTGATGATGATCCCAAAGAAACATTTATTCCCAAGTCTGTTGATGATCCTCTAGGTTTTTATACAATACCAAGTTTGTAAAAAGAAGACCTTACACTCTCTGCATCGCGGATATTCCGTACGGGTTGAAACTTGCGGGGTCATTGAATGACGATTGCTTGTTTAAGTACACTGAAGTGCAAGAGGTCATTGCTGGTTTACTCCAGTTGGCAACAACTAGGTGTTCAGAAGGTCCTACTAAAAATCTGCAACATAAGGATAGAAAACGTCATTTGGTAAGTGCTGATTGTAACAAACATTTATATTCACAAGTTGATTTGTTATTTAAACTTTTTTTTTAATTTTTTGGCTTTTTGCTTTTGATGTTTGTAGGTACAAACCAAATGTGCGCAATTTTGGTGGTGCACGTCTCTATAATGAGATTGGATATCTCAGCATCGGTTACTTCTCCACCGATGGAAAGAGATCCATGTTGCACTACAACACTGCAGGAGACACTGATTTTGGAAATCATTTTGATTTTCCTGTAGTGACCAAAAAACTTAAAAATCCAATGTTTGGTTCTATGGCTTGTCCATATCAAAAGCCACAATAGCTTGTAAATAAATCAATTGAAATATTTTTTCATCTTGCAGACTGGATTTTAAATTTATTTAGCGATAGTGGCACCACTAGTGCATGTGCTGTCCAAAAGAGTAGACATGTTGCAGCCGTAGAATTAGATGAAAGTTTAACAAGTTTTGTTGAGATGAGGCTGGTATTTCAGTTTTGTCCGATGAGTTTCAAGAGGTTGGCAAGTTGGGCCCCTCTGAAGACGGTATCCCTCCATTTGTTAAGGAGCCTCAACCACCTGCTAGTGGTGTTGTTGGTGATGAAGGAGAACCAGCGAAGGTGGTTGAGCAAAGCTACAAAGTGGTTGAAGAAGTAATTGTTCAAGACGGGACAACACCTCCAATAGACACAAGGGTTGGAAGGGCTGCTACTCCAGATGCAAATGATCTGGTTGTGAATTTTGGACTCTGTGAATTTGATTAATATTTTAAATGAAATCTATTTTATTCAAAAGGTTTTTGTACAAAATGTTTATTTATCAGGTATTTTTAATTATCTCTTTAATGAATGATTTTATTGTTAAATAATATTTTGTAGAAATTTAGCATTTCTTTTTTAGTACTAGATTTGTTTAGTTTACTTAATTCTTAAAATACAAATATCAAATTACAAACAGGTCCTAAAATTTATGTTAAATTGTGTTTTGTTGTTTTATAATAAAAAATTTAAATTTTACCATCCCTTGATTTTTCTAGCAATTATTTTACATAATAGCAAATTGTACACAAATGGTATTTTGTTTTATGTGCTATACTTGCTTAATCTAACAACTTTTTATGTAACAACAAATTGCACACAAGTGTTATTTTATTTTTTGTGCTAATTTAATATAAAATTTTAAAAATATTTTTCAATAATTCGTCTAAATCTTAACTAAATACAAAATATACAAGCTTGCAAAATAACAAATCATTTTCTAAATTTAAGATTTAAAAAGCACTCGAATTTCATAAAATTGTAAGTTCACCAAAAAAAAATTGGGTCTTGTGCCATTTCTCGTTTCATAGGATTTCGTGTTTGAGGTCCATTCCGACCTCTGCTCATACATTTTTACAATTCATAAATAGATTGTATGCTAAATTGTTACCAGCTCATAAATGCTAGATTATATTCTCTTCATGTGTGTTTATATTTTAGGGTTTAAGGTGTGTGTGTGTGTGCGTGTGCGTGTAAGTATGATGCCATTCATTTATGTTTCATGATTATTAGTTCATACTACTCTATTTCGTAGTATCTTGATTTATGTTTCATGCTTACTAGTTCATGCTACTCTGAATTGTAGGATCTTAATTTACTCCTGTTACCTTAATTTGCAGGGTCATAAATTATTTGTTATGCATTAGTTATATTTCATGCTTAGAGAGAGAGAGAGAGAGAGAGAGAGAGAGAGAGTTAAACATAACCGACACTCCTAGTTCTAGGAAAGTGTGTAGCCCTTGTTTTCATCCGTTAAAGGCATGGTTCAAATGCTCCTTGTTGGACGATAAGCTTCACAAGAACGTACAAACGTCGTAGGGAGGGAGCATGTGGTGACATTCTAGAATAGGATAAAATCATACGGTTCGGGAGTTTTGATTAGCACTCTACTATGTTTTTTTTTTCTCTTCATGTGTGTCTAGGTTTTAGGGTTTAGGGTGTGTGTGTGCATGTGTGAGTGTGCGTGTAAATATGATGCCATTCATTTATGTTTCATGATTACTAGTTCATGCTTACTAGTTCATGCTACTCTGATTTGTAGGATCTTAATTTATTCATGTGTGTGTGTGTGTGTGCATGCGTGGTTTCTGTATCATAGTCCGAGCTATAATAGGTATTGAGTCAAAGCTACAAGGGCAATACCAACTTTTTGATCAATTTTCCATTTATAATTAACCACAAACCATAACCCTAACAATATTGGTGAACACACGAATTCATTGATGATGCAAAGGGGGCTAACTGGCTCCACGATTGAGTTGTCTATGCCGGAGACTGATTTCCCAATGCTTGTGTTTCTCTTTTCTGAAGGATCTTCGTCGTGATTGGGATACTTCTTCTGATCGAGTCGCTTTGGATTGCCCATCTATCTTCTTAGCCTTGTCGTTGTCGACTTTGGGTTTGTGACCTTGGCTGTCGATCTTGTTGGTGTTGTTGCTGACAATGTAACTGCTCCAGTGGATCCAAGCAGATCCACTCTCTCTCTCTCTCTCTCTCCCCCCCCCCCCCAAATCTGTTGGTGGGGATGTTGTTGCTGGAAACTGTTCATGCTCAAGATTGGATCGGCATATGGAACACGTAGTTGAGACATGTTGAACATGCGACTGGACTAAATATTGAACAAATTTTAACTAAATTTGTTTCGATCTTGTTGTAGTTGATTTGAAGATTAATATGGCAATGAGATGTAAGAATCAACTCTGACGTGATTTGTACTTCGCAGATTTGGAATATGCTCAAAAATTTGAAACTCTGTATAAGTTGATTCGAATATTGATAGAGGAATGACAAGTTATTCTTGAGATACGCTACATGATGTATGTTGTTCAATGGCTATCCTTGATGAACTAAAAACAAATGTAGAAAAAGATATGCAATTAGAAGAAATTACCAAATCAAAAAATGACAAAAAATAAACAAGGAAGATACCAATGTTACATAGAGTGAAAGCCATAGAGCACTTGTCAAACAAAAAATCATTCATCAACATGTATAATTCACCTGGACAATTTCATGTTTTTATTGATGTTTTAGAGTAATGAAAGAACTCTCATAAGCCCTTGTCAAAAACAAGCCAAGAATAGTGACACTGAATCTACCATCGTTGAGGACCCCTCTGAACAAGAGATTCAGAACCAAATCTCTATCTAGATTTTTGATTCGTAGATTGATTGTGTATTGGTACATTGGAAATCTTATCAGCATGTGGAAAAACAAATAGATTTGAGGTTGCAGAAGGGGACAAAAAACTGTCAATTCTTTGGGAGGTTGCTCTTGGTTGGACATTGTAGCAGATGACAGAATATTGGTTTTGCTTTCTTCCTACAAGGACTCATGTCATATTAGTATCTTTTTGTAGTATGGAACTGGTGAATTGCGTGGTAATGTAGAAGTTTGCAAGAAACTTCTCCAGTGAGCAGTAGGTTGAGCGGGTGGGTGCTATAGTGCTCGTGTTGTATTGTCATGATGATCCTATTGGGAGTCATAACTAACGTGTTGAGCAGGTAGGATCTTGTTGGGTTGTTTTGGACAGTCTTTGAAACTATGTTTTCTAACACAGTCGAGACATTCAGCGTGGTACCTGGTCTTGACTAGACAATCAACCATGAAGTGGTCGATTTCACCACGAATGAAACATCTGTTGTTTGATGGCCCTTGTATAAAGGCATAGCCATCTTGTATGGCTAACGGTCCTGGACTTTCAGATGGACATTTATGATAAGTCAAGAAATGTCCATATTGTTGGATTGTATGTGCTTGGATAGGCTGATATGAAGGACAAGCATCAGCAAGATGTGTAGCCCGGCAGTGTGGGCACCAGATTGGTTTTCATCTAATAAGGTACCTGTATAGGGTTTGGCTGACTAGGCATACTGCTTTGGATAGACTTTAGGGTAGTTTGAAACTCATTGGTGAGTTTCTCCATTTGTAGTTGATGTTGCTTATTAAGCAACTCCAACTGGGATTTCCAAAGCTAATCTCGAGTGTCTTCGATCGGCTTCGACTCATGGATAGGAGCACGGGGTGCTCGTCTTCCTCCTTGATGGCATCAGACATAGCTAGTTTGAGGCTCATATTCGATATAGTCTCGTACATGTTCATCTTTTGTCATTTTGATGTTACTCAATTTGATAAAAGGGCTCTTGATCAAGTGAAAGGGCTTAAAACTTTTGATAAATGACTCTTTCAAAATTGACCAATCTGTCTTATCTTCACGATCTAGGTTAAAAAACCAGTCATGTGCTTTAGCGATCATGGTCATGGAAAACAGTTGGACCATAGCGTCAGGAGATGTTTCTCATACACATCACATGCATTCTGAAATATTTGCAAAAATCTTTGAGGATCCAAACTACCATCAAACTTGAGTAGATCTAACTTGGGTGTACGTCTCTCAAGATGAGCTCCGTGACTGGCATAAGCACCATTAAGGTTGGTTCTAGCCTAAGAGGGTTCAACACCATAAGAATGGGCTCGTGCTCATGAAGACTTGGCTCTATCAGATTCTTGTTCCTCGAATGGGTTTGTGGATGATCCATGTATTTGGGTCTGCATTCAGTAGAACCTATGACATCTGATTTGTTCAGTTGTAGGGGGCTTCACCTCGTATGGATAATCTTCTGGGATTCCAGGATCTGTATGCTGGTCCATTGGGTACGATTGTGTCTTTTTTGTATTGGGTATGAGTTTTTGATATTTTTGGTATTTTTGGATTTTTTAGGGATTTTTAAGAAAGTCAAGGAGAGACTCACTATGAAAAGGGCTTTCTAATGGTCTGGGTTCTATTTTATTTTTTTCAGACTCTAAGGCATTGGGAAGATGGTGGTTTGGTCGAAATGGCAATCAGAGGTCTCGTTTGAAAGTTGTGTGTTTTGGTCTTGATCCGGTCCGGTTGAAATGAGAGTTAAGTGCGAGAATTGACCTAATTGCCTCGGTTGAGATCTGATCGAATCCTTCGGTCTAGATCTGAACCAGAACCTTTATTGACGCGAACGCTTTGGTCGAGATCTGATGCGATGCTTCGGTCAAGATTTCAACGAACGCTTCAGTCAAGATTTCAACAGAGGCTCCGGTTGAGATTTCAGCAAAGGCTCCAGTCGAGATTTCAGAAGAGGCTCCGATCAAGATTTCAGAAGAGATTTCAGATGAGGCTCCGGTTGAGATTTCAACGAGGCTCCGGTTGAGATTTCAGCTAGAGGCTCTGGTTGAGATTTGAGAAGGGGCTCCGGTTGAGATTTGAGAAGGAGCTCCAGTTGAGATGTGAGAGAAGGCCCTCGGTTGAGATGGTGATAGAGGGAGGTGGAGACGATGGGTAAGCTATGGGTAGAGGAGGATGTAGAAGGAGCTAAGGATGTATGCAAGACGTGTGGATGGTGTGTGTAGGTCGTGCTGATCGGCACTTGGAAAAGCATAGATCCTCATTCGCTTACATAAAACCAAGTGTTTATTGTTGTCAGTCTTTATCAAAAATTATTTTCGCAAATTGCCGCAATTTAATCAAAATGTCTTATAAGCATGGTTTTAAAATACGAGCAATGTCATGATTTTGGACCTTTTAAGGTCGTGTGTGTTGTGCTATGGTAACGATGATCACCGGAATGTGTGTGACAATTGATCGGCACTAGCTGTTTAAAAATTTTCAGGTTTCACTGGTTCTTGACATATTCATGAGGTCTGTTAGCTGTATTTAAGCTGACAGTCAGAAATATGCAAGAGATAGAAACATGAAAAAGTGAAACAAAAGCAAATCATGCAAGAACCTGATAGATGGTAGATGAAAAGTAAGTGAAAGTATAGAAACAGCTACCAGTCAAAAAAGAACTCAAATGCAAGAAATCTTGAGTGTCTTTGTGTTCTTAATTTTCTTGAAACTTTTCAAATAAATTTCAGAAACTGAACTTGTGAAGATTGTTGATGCAAAACAGATTAGACCAGAGCAAACGATAGTTCATTAAAATGTTCAAAAGAAATAGGAAACTGTTCTCAAAAGGTTTTGCAAGGTGATTAAGCAAACAGAAAAACAGAAACAATGTCTATTATGACAAGTGAAATAACAATGGCAACAGGGCCAAATGTTTATAGATTCTCCTCATCCTCAAATGCGCTGCTATGCAACCTAGCTCCTGAGCCTGAGAAGAATGTAAAACTAACTTCACTTTCCTTTTCAGACACACACAGATCTGATGACGGGTCTGAACCTGCACACACACATTCAGATTTGCATGTCTACAAATACAAGTGTTGTAGTATAATCATCCAACCTGTCAGAGGATGATTGCAGGGTCTCGACACTTTGTTGTTTATATATGAGCACTTTCCAATGGGTCAACTAATTATATTATAAGGCAAGCCATGGTGAACAAACTCAGATTTGCCATGAAGCACAGTTGCTCGATTTTTAAGATCCTAAGGGTTGTAACCAAATTCAAAAAGCTAATTTACTTGAACAACCGAAATATTACTCTAGCTTGCCTCATGTCATATTAAAAACAAGAAAACACTTCTACAAGCCAAAACGTAAATGATTTTGCAAGATCTATACCACATTATTGGCTACAAATCTCCTGGATGCTTGCAACCTACACTAATCCACCAAACAGAAAGGAAATCTAATCCACAACTAGGAAAGCATGAAAACTAATCCACTCTAAGTCCACAACCACACACAATATGAATGGAAGGGCATGATCATAGGGGCATCACTTAAGAAAACCATCATGATCAAGGAGCTTAGTGTAGCATCAAACTCATGGAAAATCTTCTTATTAAGCATGGAGTAGATACAATGCAAAAAGCTCCTCTTCACAAAGAGAGAGTCTCTTAAATAAGCAAGAGAGCTCTTTAGGTGGCATCCTAGTGGAATTTTCACATTTCACAAATTACAAGTGGAATAATACTCTCCACTAGAGGTCACCATCAAAAGGTGGTTCACTCTACTTTCTTTAAGAGGGGTCTACTTGCATTTATTACATTTGCCTAGAAATACTAGTTCCTACATGATCATTACATCTTCCGGGATTCACCATGAGGCTTACACAGTTCTGGCTTGTCATTACTAACTAGTATTCCTCGGCTCTCATACTCGTCTCTTAGTCTTCGTTAGTCTCATCTTCTTATAAACCTCCTCGGTCTAAGGTGAGAGGTGCTCTTGAGTTGCTCTGTCCGAGTATCTTGGGGATTCGTTAGAATCAGCCAACACCTACTCTAAAAATGAACTGAATCAGATCCTACACGTTATTAAAACTGAGCTACACCTGGATTAATCCACAAAGCTGAAACAAGAACTAATCTACAGCATTTTAGAAGTCCAAGAATCAAGAAACCAGCCAATCTTTTGATTCTTGGACATCCCAAAAACATCAAGAACTAGAATGTTAGAGGATATGCAAGATTTATACCACATTTCTAGCCTATTTAGTTTACTTGAATGCTGGTTCCTACATTAATCCACATACAAGAAATGAAAACGAATCCACAACTAGGAAAGCGAGAAGACTAATCCACTCTAAAGTCCACAACCACACACAAAGAGAATGGAAGGGCAAGATCATTAATGCATCACTCAAGAAACAAGAATGATCAAGGAGCTCAAGATTTCATCAAAACTCATGGAAGATCTTCTCATTTCAGCATGGAGTTGATAAACTTACAAAAGCTCCTCTTCACAAAGAGGGAGTCTCTTAAATAAGTAAGAGAACTCCTTAGGTGGCATCTTAGTGGAATTCCCACATTTCACAAATTACAAGTGGAATAATGCTCTTCACTAGAGGTCACCATCAAAAGGTGGCTCACTCTACTTTCTTTAAGAGAGGTCTACTTGCATTTATTACTTTAGCCTAGACTAGTTCCTACAAGGTCATTCCATCTTTCGGGATTCACCATGAGGCTCACACAGTTCTGGCTTGTCATTGCTAACTAGCATTTCTCGGCTCTCATACTCGGCTCTCAGTCTTCGTTAGTCTCGTCTTCTCAGAGACCTCCTCAGTCTAAGGTGAGAGGTGCTCTTGAGTTGCTCTGTCCGAGTATCTTGGGGATTCGTCAAAATCAGCCAACAATTTGATTGTCCATTGAACAATAGTAATGATGAACCACAATTGGTATGAGGAGTGACATTATTGATAGTGCTATTATGTATGCAACGTTGCATAGGAGATGACGATTGTTCAAGTTGGCACATAGAACTCATGTACCGTAGTGCGTGCTCACCATCTTGCGAATTGCAATGATGTTTTGATTGTCGTGAATATAGCTCATCATCATTGTCACTACTATAAAAACCGCCATCAATATTAGATTGATTTGACTGGTATAGCTCAGTCTTTATTTTGGTCAGAATAGTTTTCATCATAACTCAAACAGTCTCCATATGAGTCATATTGTTCATATTGGTCTGAATTACTGTCATTGTGCTCCTCATATTGATTATCACACAGTGTTGGGCGAGTATATAGGGTCACGGTTGGTATCAATAATGAGTATTAACATGGTATTAAAAAACCAGTCCGACTGGTATATGATTTCTAATACCAGGGTCTAGAATCGGACACCCAATATTAAATATTTTACTATTCATGTTGATACCAATGTTGGAGAGATTTTGTAGATTTTTGCCATGGTATCCATAATAGTGCTATTTTTAATTTTTTTTTTATATCTCAGATTTTTTATATTTTAAATTATGATATTACACTTTAAAAAGTACATTTATAGCAATTCGTATATGTTGATACCCAGGTTGATAACCTGCAGGTATCACCCTTGTGATACCAGCCCGTCTATACCAGTCTACAACTCCTATACCTCCGTATGTTGATTCCCTAATGGTATTACATTTTCTATTTTAGTATTTTTTTTAATATCTCAAATTTTTTATATTTTAAATTATGATATTACACTTTAAGATGTATATTTATAGCAATTCGTACATGTTGATACCCGGGTTGATAACCGACTGATCACCCTTGTGACACCAGCCCGGTCTATACCAGTCTACAACTCCTATACATCCTTATGTTGATACCCTACTGGTATTACATTTCTAAAAACCTGCAATAATTTGACCCGGCTGGTATCAAAAATTTTGATACCCGCCCAACACTGGAAGGTGGAATCTCGACCGACCCCAATGAGGATCGGATCTTGTAGCGCAGGCATCCCAAAGGGAGCCGGGAACCACGACTTAGCTTTCCAGCCTTCAACTTTTGCCATCCAAACCCACTTGACATACAAGCAGCCAACTCGCCAACAACGATCAGACTTAACCAACTTGAAGTTCCGAAAATCAACACTGAGATCCCACCTGGCGCCATGCCAGATCGGGGGTCCCTGTAGCGCAGGCAACCCAAAGGGAGCCGGGAACCACGACTTAGCTTCCCAGCCTTCAACTCTTGCCATCCAAACCCACTTGACATACAAGCAGCCAAGTCGCCAACAACGATCAGACTTAACCAACATGAAGTTCCGAAAACCAACATTAAGATCCAACCTGGCGCCATGCCAGATCGGGGGTCCCGACGTGGGTGACTTCCCTCCAAGCAAGCCGCCCGACATACATCAAACTTAACCAACTCGAAGCTTCATTACAAACGAGTAACATCCATTCCAAGTAAGCGATCTGA
Source organism: Diphasiastrum complanatum (assembly GCA_029204225.1). Lineage (NCBI taxonomy): Eukaryota > Viridiplantae > Streptophyta > Lycopodiopsida > Lycopodiales > Lycopodiaceae > Diphasiastrum > Diphasiastrum complanatum. The sequence goes on from CM055108.1 coordinate 15,591,886, forward strand.
CTTACATCAGACTTAACCAACTGAAAGCTTCGTCACGAGTGCTGGAAGCCAACCTGGCGCCACGCCAGACTGGACAGCCATAAACAGGTAACATCCACCCAAGCAAGCCATCCAACTCAGCCGACAGGTTAGAGCCCATTCCCCAAGAGCTTAACCCATTCACGTTCATGCAAGGAACACTCAGAACCACAAGCCGCGACAGATATGGAAACAACTAGTTCTTGGACCAAATGGTCCCGACAGCATACCGCTGGCGCCACGGACCGAATGGTCCCGACGGCATACCGCTGGTGTAGCGCAGGCATCCCAAAGGGAGCCGGGAACCACGACTTAGCTTCCCAGCCTTCAACTCTTGCCATCCAAACCCACTTGACATACAAGCAGCCAACTCGCCAACAACGATCAGACTTAACCAACTTGAAGTTCCGAAAACCAACATTGAGATCCAACCTGGCGCCATGCCAGATCGGGGTTTTCGACGTGGGTGACTTCCCTCCAAGCAAGCCGCCCGACATACATCAAACTTAACCAACTCGAAGCTTCGTTACAAACGAGTAACATCCATTCCAAGCAAGCAGTTTGACTTACATCAGACTTAACCAACTGAAAGCTTCGTCACGAGCGTTGGAAGCCAACCTGGCGCCACGCCAGACTGGACAGCCATAAACAGGTAACATCCACCCAAGCAAGCCATCCAACTCAGCCGACAGGTTAGAGCCCGTTTCCCAAGAGCTTAACTCATTCACGTTCATGCAAGGAACACTCAGAACCACAAGCCGCGACAGATATGGAAACAACCAGTTCCTGGACCAAATGGTCCCGACAGCATACCGCTGGCGCCACGGACCGAATGGTCCCGACGGCATACCGCTGGCGTCCCGGGATACGACCCTCAGCTATGTGCCAAGTTAAAAATTTTGAAAGCGGCCTTACAACTGGCGCTTTTACCGAACACTGAAACCCAGAAGGTAATCAGAGTCAGTTTGAGGAAAAATTCCACTTTATTGATAAATCTGAGAAGGTTACATTTCAAGTGTGTGACCGACCCTAGTCTCCGGGGCGCTAGCATGCCAAGGCGAGAGCCATGACAACATTCCAGCAAGGGAGGCTGAGACTTGGTTGGAGCTCGCCCTGAGTTGCAACCTGCACTCCCCTATAGTATTGGTGTGATTCGGCACCTCCCCTCGTACCAAGCACTCTACCTAAGCTGGTAAAGCACGTTTTTCTCTCTCTAGGATTTTCTTTTTCTAGAAAGTCATTTTCTCTCTCTAGATTTTATTGATCCCCAGGCTTCCTTTAATCATGACTAGATCGTGTGAGGTGATTGCACATCGATCTGAGCTCTCTGGACTCCGCTAGAACCGATCAAAGATTTTCAGCCATAGGAACTTGGCACCGGCTGGATTCTGGTCACAATGGCGCCGGGAGCGGCGCCGGCGCCGTTGGCGCCGGGGACATAGCTAGCGCCGATGGCGCCGGAAGTAAAGCTTGTAAAGGTAGCTTTACAACATCCACCCCACCTTTATAAAATCTGATGTCCTCATCAGATGTCAGATTAAAGTAAAGGTGTCTCCCAATTAAAATAACTATACATTTAAGCTACTTGGCACAGTACTCAATTTACTGGCCACTTTTTATTAACATTGAAGCTGGCACACCACAAGTCGGAGGCTCAGCTCTTTGTACTGAAAAATTACATAACTTGAAACAAATATCTTTGTCTGGGAAAAGCGTAGATTTGATATCGCTTTCGTAAAACCCGAGAGCCTTATTAACTGGTGACAGAGGCCTTTCTTTGAAATGTTCGCCCCTGTTGCTTCTGACTTTCGACTTTGGAACTCCTTTGAGCTCCTGATTTGTCCTTGATGCACTTTGTGTTGAGCTCCCTGAGCTCCAGATTTGTTCGGTTCCGCACAGGTATCAAGGCTCCCTGAGCCGAAGGATTTTTCGTTTGATTGCCCACTTATTGGTCCACTCCGTGCCTTGTTGCTTCTGCACCTTGATTTCTCTCCTTGTCCCAGCCTGATCTTGATACTTTCCATCTTGGCTCTTTAAGGTAGGCAAAGATTGAGTACTCCGCAATGCACTTCTCACTTAGCTTGAAGTAGCTCTTTGAATCAGCCCAAATGTAACCATTGACCTCGTGGAAGGCCAAAGGGTCGCACCAGTTTGATCTGCATCCGAACTATCTCTTCGCGTTTGTTTGAAGCACCATGTCCGTCGCGCAAAACTTGACTTTCACAATTCCATCACTGGTTAGTTGCCTCACAGTCAAAACAAGAAGTGTACATCGATCTTAGCTTCAAGTAGCTCTCTTTGAATCAGAAACAAATGCACCCAGAGTTTGCACTAGTCCGATCTCAACGCGAACTATCCCTTAGCGTCCGTTCGAAATACCAAGTCTCTATGCAAGAGTCAACTCTCACAGTTCCTTCATTGATCAGCTGCCTTACACGTAACACAAGCCAGCGTACTCATATGTTTCCTCATCATTGCTGGTCCAGAGAAAGCCTATAACAAACTTTCCTTTCCACAACAAGAACTTGTCAACTTATTAGGTCCAAAGTTCGCCAGTCTCCTCATGTGAGTATGGCTAGGTCACCTTGAATTTGTCCCCATTTTGATCAACTTTCATTCAAAATTTGCCCCAAGAGAGAGGTGTGTGTGATAGTTCCCCTCCACTTAATAAATCAGCTGATCGGACTTAGAGTAGAGTTCTTCGGACAAAAAGCCTTTCCAACACTTTGCTTCCCATCTGCTAGGATTATGGCTCGATCCAACTTGTTGCCAATCTCTGAAGAGGATCCTAGTCTTTTCCCCTTTGAGGAAAAACCCAACTGATACTGGATATCACCCATGCTCAGTGAGTTTCAGTTCCGAAGGTGGCCGTCCCAAAATGAAGACCAACTGCTATAGAAGATCTCCCCTGAAATTGCCCTTTCCAACTTTTGACTTCCTGCTTGCGTCTGGTGGGCGTTGTCGCAAATGAAACTAACCCAAGAAACAGGCTAGCCATCCATCCTTTGCAAACATTGAGTCATTTCATTGTCGTTCACGTGCGAGTACTTGAACTGCAAATCCGCCGCACAGATTCTGGATATCGCTCATGCTCAGTGAGTTTCAGTTCCGAAGGTGGCCGTCCCAAAATGAAGACCAACTGCTCCATAGAAGATCTTCCCTGAAATGGCCATTTCCAACTTTTGACTTCCTGCTTGCGTCTGGTGGGCGTTGTCGCAAATGAAACTAACCTAAGAAACAGGCTAGCCATCCATCCTTTGCAAACATTGAGTCGTTTCGTTGTCGTTCACGTGTGAGTACTTGAACTGCAAATCCGCCCCACAGATTCTGTAGTCCTCTTTGTTTGATGGTATCAGCCTTCAAAAGAAAAGGTTCCTTCTCGAGCCATCAGCTCCTTGTATCACAAGCAATCATGCAAACCAGGCAAAGCACGAGTACTAAAACTCACCACGAATACGTACAAGTAAGACACTCAGGCAGGTTTACTAACAAGTAACAAAGACAAGGTCCCCCTTTGAGATGGTCCTGCCCACGGACCTTTGCCTGGCCGCGCCCATACAAATCGATCACAGAATCAGCCCACATAGGACACCCCTCCAACCATCCATGCTTTCACCATTAAGCAGCACATTGCCTCAATCACGACCCACCACTTTTTGGTCGATAGCCCTTATAGCTAAACGATCGGCAGCTATCCCGCACCGGCAGCTAACCACCCGTGCTTTACACCCGAATTCGAGCAGCATCTCTGTATCAATGGTTAACCCGTACAGTTCGAATATGTCGCCCCGCACCCCACAAGGTACAGACCGTGCTTTCACCTACCTAGGCAGCACTTTGCCTCATCCGTCCTACGTGCAGACAGCGCCAGGCCCGAACCGCGAGAACTGACCGTGCTTACACCTCAAGGGCAGCACCTTGACTCATCAAGTCCCCCGTTCTGCCGACCACCCCAACCGTGGACGCACCCGTGCTTACATTGTGGGCAGCACCTTGCACAACAGTTGTCTTGATGAACCCCAAACCGTGGCCATTTCCGTGAGATCCGCATAGCTGACCGGCCAGTCGGCTCTGATACCACATGTAGCGCAGGCATCCCAAAGGGAGCCGGGAACCACGACTTAGCTTCCCAGCCTTCAACTCTTGCCATCCAAACCCACTTGACATACAAGCAGCCAACTCGCCAACAACGATCAGACTTAACCAACTTGAAGTTCCGAAAACCAACATTGAGATCCAACTTGGCGCCATGCCAGATCGGGGGTCCCGACGTGGGTGACTTCCCTCCAAGCAAGCCGCCCGACATACATCAAACTTAACCAACTCGAAGCTTCGTTACAAACGAGTAACATCTATTCCAAGTAAGCGATCTGACTTACATCTGACTTAACCAATTGAAAGCTTCGTCACGAGCACTGGAAGCCAACCTGGCGCCACGCCAGACTGGACAGCCATAAACAGGTAACATCCACCCAAGCAAGCCATCCAACTCAACCGACAGGTTAGAGCCCGTTCCCCAAGAGCTTAACCCATTCACGTTCATGCAAGGAACACTCAGAACCACAAGCCGCGACAGATATGGAAACAACCAGTTCCTGGACCAAATGGTCCCGACAGCATACCGCTGGCGCCACGGACCGAATGGTCCCGACGGCATACCGCTGGCGTCCCGGGATACGACCCTCAGCTATGTGCCAAGTTAAAAATTTTGAAAGCGGCCTTACAACTGGCGCTTTTACCGAACACTGAAACCCAGAAGGTAATCAGAGTCAGTTTGAGGAAAATCCCACTTTATTCATAAATCTGAGAAGGTTACATTTCAAGTGTGTGACCGACCCTAGTCTCCGGGGCGCTAGCATGCCAAGGCGAGAGCCATGACAACATTCCAGCAAGGGAGGCTAAGACATGGTTGGAGCTCGTCCTGAGTCGCAACCCGCACTCCCCTATAGTATTGGTGTGATTCGGCACCTCCCCTCATACCAAGCACTCTACCTAAGCTGGTAAAGCACGTTTTTCTCTCTCTAGGATTTTCTCTTTCTAGAAAGTCATTTTCTCTCTCTAGATTTTATTGATCCCCAGGCTTCCTTTAATCATGCGTAGATCGTGTGAGGTGATTGCACATCGATCTGAGCTCTCTGGACTCCGCTAGAACCGATCAAAGATTTTCAGCCATAGGAACTTTTCGCCGGCTGGATTCTGGTCATAGTGGCGCCGGGAGCAGCAAGGGCGCTGCTGGCGTCGGGGACATAGCTGGCGCCAATGGCGCCGGAAGTAAAGCTTGTAAAGGTAGCTTTACAACATCCACCCCACCTTTATAAAATCTGATGTCCTCATCAGATGTCAGATTAAAGTAAAGGTGTCTCCCAAATAAAATAACTATACATTTATGCTACTTGGCACAGTACTCAATTTACTGGCCACTTTTTATTAACATTGAAGCTGGCACACCACAAGTCGGAGGCTCAGCTCTTTGTACTGAAAAATTACATAACTTGAAACAAATATCTTTGTCTGGGAAAAGCGTAGATTTGATATCGCTTTCGTAAAACCCGAGAGCCTTATTAACTGGTGACAGAGGCCTTTCTTTGAAATGTTCGCCCCTGTCGCTTCTGACTTTCGACTTTGGAACTCCTTTGAGCTCCTGATTTGTCCTTGATGCACTTTGTGTTGAGCTCCCTGAGCTCCAGATTTGTTCGGTTCCGCACAGGTATCAAGGCTCCCTGAGCCGAAGGATTTTTCGTTTGATTGCACACTTATTGGTCCACTCCGTGCCTTGTTGCTTCTGCACCTTGATTTCTCTCCTTGTCCCAGCCTGATCTTGATACTTTTCCATCTTGGCTCTTTAAGGTAGGCAAAGATTGAGTACTCCGCAATGCACCTCTCACTTAGCTTGAAGTAGCTCTTTGAATCAGCCCAAATGTAACCATTGACCTCGTGGAAAGCCAAAGGGTCGCACCAGTTTGATCCGCATCCGAACTATCTCTTCGCGTTTGTTTCATGTCCGTCGCGCAAAACTTGACTTTCACAATTCCATCACTGGTTAGTTGCCTCACAGTCAAAACAAGAAGTGTACATCGAGCTTAGCTTCAAGTAGCTCTCTTTGAATCAGAAACATGCACCCAGAGTTTGCACTAGTCCGATCTCAACGCGAACTATCCCTTAGCGTCCGTTCGAAATACCAAGTCTCTATGCAAGACTCAACTTTCACAGTTCCTTCATTGATCAGCTGCCTTACACGTAACACAAGCCAGCGTACTCATATGTTTCCTCATCATTGCTGGTCCAGAGAAAGCCTATAACAAACTTTCCTTTCCACAACAAAAACTTGTCAACTTATTAGGTCCAAAGTTCGCCAGTCTCCTCGTGTGAGTATGGCTAGGTCACCTTGAATTTGCCCGCATTTTGATCAACTTTCATTAGAAATTTGCCCCAAGAGAGAGGTGTGTGTGATAGTTCCCCTCCACTTAATAAATCAGCTGATCGGACTTAGAGTAGAGTTCTTCGGACAAAAAGCCTTTCCAACACTTTGCTTCCCATCTGCTAGGATTATGGCTCGATCCAACTTGTTGCCAATCTCTGAAGAGATTCCTAGTCTTTTCCCCTTTGAGGAAAAAACCCAACTGATACTGGATATCACCCATGCTCAGTCAGTTTCAGTTCCGAAGGTGGCCGTCCCAAAATGAAGACCAACTGCTATAGAAGATCTCCCCTGAAATTGCCCTTTCCAACTTTTGACTTCCTGCTTGCGTCTGGTGGGCGTTGTCGCAAAAGAAACTAACCCAAGAAACAGGCTAGCCATCCATCCTTTGCAAACATTGAGTCATTTCGTTGTCGTTCACGTGCGAGTACTTGAACCGCAAATCCGCCGCACAGATTCTGGATATCGCTCATGCTCAGTGAGTTTCAGTTCCGAAGGTGGCCGTCCCAAAATGAAGACCAACTGCTCCATAGAAGATCTTCGTTGGCAGGACCATCTCAAAGGGGGACCTTGTCTTTGTTACTTGTTAGTAAACCTGCCTGAGTGTCTTACTTGTACGTATTTGTGGTGAGTCTTAGTACTCGTGCTTTGCCTGGTTTGCATGATTGCTTGTGATACAAGGAGCTGATGGCTCGAGAAGGAACCTTTTCTTTTTGAAGGCTGATACCATCAAACAAAGAGGACTACAGAATCTGTGGGGCGGATTTGCAGTTCAAGTACTCACACGTGAACGACAATGAAACGACTCAATGTTTGCAAAGGATGGATGGCTAGCCTGTTTCTTAGGTTAGTTTCATTTGCGACAACGCCCACCAGACGCAAGCAGGAAGTCAAAAGTTGGAAAGGGCCATTTCAGGGGAGATCTTCTATGGAGCAGTTGGTCTTCATTTTGGGACGGCCACCTTCGGAACTGAAACTCACTGAGCATGAGCGATATCCAGAATCTGTGCGGCGGATTTGCAGTTCATGTACTCGCACGTGAACGACAACGAAATGACTCAATGTTTGCAAAGGATGGATGGCTAGCCTGTTTCTTGGGTTAGTTTCATTTTGCGACAACGCCCACCAGACGCAAGCAGGAAGTCAAAAGTTGGAAAGGGCAATTTCAGGGGAGACCTTCTATAGCAGTTGGTCTTCATTTTGGGACGGCCACCTTCGGAACTGAAACTCACTGCGCATGGGTGATATCCAGTATCAGTTGGGTTTTTCCTCAAAGGGGAAAAAGACTAGGATCCTCTTCAGAGATTGGCAACAAGTTGGATCGAGCCATAATCCTAGTAGATGGGAAGCAAAGTGTTGGAAAGGCTTTTTGACTGAAGAACTCTACTCTAAGTCCGATCAGCTGATTTATTAAGTGGAGGGGAACTATCACACACACCTCTCTCTTGGGGCAAATTTTGAATGAAAGTTGATCAAAATGGGGGCAAATTCAAGGTGACCTAGCCATACTCACACGAGGAGACTGGCGAACTTTGGACCTAATAAGTTGACAAGTTTTTGTTGTGGAAAGGAAAGTTTGTTATAGGCTTTCTCTGGACCAACAATGATGAGCAAACATGTGAGTACGCTGGCTTGTGTTACGTGTAAGGCAGTTGATCAATGAAGGAACTGTGAAAGTTGAGTCTTGCATAGAGACTTGGTATTTCGAACGGACGCTAAGGGATAGTTCGCGTTGAGATCGGACTAGTGCAAACTCTGGGTGCATGTTTCTGATTCAAAGAGAGCTACTTGAAGCTAAGCTCGATGTACACTTCTTGTTTTGACTGTGAGGCAACTAACCAATGATGGAATTGTGAAAGTCAAGTTTTGCGCGACGGACATGGTGCTTCAAACAAACGCGAAGATATAGTTCGGATGCGGATCAAACTGGTGCGACCCTTTGGCTTTCCACGAGGTCAATGGTTACATTTGGGCTGATTCAAAGAGCTACTTCAAGCTAAGTGAGAGGTGCATGGCGGAGTACTCAATCTTTGCCTACCTTAAAGAGCCAAGATGGAAAAGTATCAAGATCAGGCTGGGACAAGGAGAGAAATCAAGGTGCAGAAGCAACAAGGCACGAAGTGGACCAATAAGTGGGCAATCAAACGATAAATCCTTCGGCTCAGGGAGCCTTGATACCTGTGCGGAACCGAACAAATCTGGAGCTCAGGGAGCTCAACACAAAGTGCATCAAGGACAAATCAGGAGCTCAAAGGAGTTCCAAAGTCGAAAGTCAGAAGCGACAGGGGCGAACATTTCAAAGAAAGGCCTCTGTCACCAGTTAATAAGGCTCTCGGGTTTTACGAAAGCGATATCAAATCTACGCTTTTCCCAGACAAAGATATTTGTTTCAAGTTATGTAATTTTTCAGTACAAAGAGCTGAGCCTCCGACTTGTGGTGTGCCAGCTTCAATGTTAATAAAAAGTGGCCAGTAAATTGAGTACTGTGCCAAGTAGCATAAATGTATAGTCATTTTAATTGGGAGACACCGTTACTTTAATCTGACATCTGATAAGGACATCAGATTTTATAAAGGTGGGTTGGATGTTGTAAAGCTACCTTTACAAGCTTTACTTCCGGCGCCATTGGCGCCAGCTATGTCCCCTGCGCCAGCAGCGCCCCTGCTGCTCCCGGCGCCAAAGGCGCCGGCGCCGCTCCCGGCGCCACTGTGACCAGAATCCAGCCGGTGCCAAGTTCCTATGGCTGAAAATCTTTGATCGGTTCTAGCGGAGTCCAGAGAGCTCAGATCGATGTGCAATCACCTCACACGATCTAGGCATGATTAAAGGAAGCCTGGGGATCAATAAAATCTAGAGAGAGAAAATGACTTTCGAGAAAGAGAAAATCCTAGAGAGAGAAAAACGTGCTTTACCAGCTTAGGTAGAGTGCTTGGTATGAGGGGAGGTGCCGAATCACACCAATACTATAGGGGAGTGCGGGTTGCGACTCAGGGCGAGCTCCAACCAAGTCTCAGCCTCCCTTGCTGGAATGTTGTCATGGCTCTCGCCTTGGCATGCTAGCGCCCCGGAGACTAGGGTCGGTCACACACTTGAAATGTAACCTTCTCAGATTTATTAATAAAGTGGGATTTTCCTCAAACTGACTCTGATTACCTTCTGGGTTTCAGTGTTCGGTAAAAGCGCCAGTTGTAAGGCCGCTTTCAAAATTTTTAACTTGGCACATAGCTGAGGGTCGTATCCCGGGACGCCAGCGGTATACCGTCGGGACCATTCGGTCCGTGGCGCCAGCGGTATGCTGTCGGGACCATTTGGTCCAGGAACTGGTTGTTTCCATATCTGTCGCGGCTTGTGGTTCTGAGTGTTCCTTGCATGAACGTGAATGGGTTTAGCTCTTGGGGAACGGGCTCTAACCTGTCGGCTGAGTTGGATGGCTTGCTTGGGTGGATGTTACCTGTTTATGGCTGTCCAGTCTGGCGTGGCGCCAGGTTGGCTTCCAGCGCTCGTGACGAAGCTTTCAGTTGGTTAAGTCTGATGTAAGTCAGACCGCTTGCTTGGAATAGATGTTACTCGTTTGTAACGAAGCTTCGAGTTGGTTAAGTTTGATGTATGTCGGGCGGCTTGCTTGGAGGGAAGTCACCCACGTCGGGACTCCTGATCAGGCATGGCGCCAGGTTGGATCTCAATGTTGGTTTTCGGAACTTCAAGTTGGTTAAGTCTGATCGTTGTTGGCGAGTTGGCTGCTTGTATGTCAAGTGGGTTTGGATGGCAAGAGTTGAAAGCTGGGAAGCTAAGTCGTGGTTTCCGGCTCCCTTTGGGATGCCTGCGCTACATGTGGTATCAGAGCCGACTGGCCGGTCAGCTATGCGGATCTCACGGAAATGGCCACGGTTTGGGGTTCATCAAGACAACTGTTGTGCAAGGTGCTGCCCAAAGTGTAAGCACGGGTGCGTCCACGGTCGGGGTGGTCGGCAGAACGCGGGACTTGATGAGTCAAGGTGCTGCCCTTGAGGTGTAAGCACGGTTAGTTCTCGCGGTTCGGGCCTGGCGCTGTCTGCACGTAGGACGGATGAGGCAAAGTGCTGCCTAGGTAGGTGAAAGCACGGTCTGTACCTTGTGGGGTGCGGGGCGACATATTCGAACTGTACGGGTTAACCATTGATACAGAGATGCTGCTCGAATTCGGGTGTAAAGCACGGGTGGTTAGCTGCCAGTGCGGGATAGCTGCCGATCGTTTAGCTATAAGGGCTATCGACCAAAAAGTGGTGGGGCGTGATTGAGGCAATGTGCTGCTTAATGGTGAAAGCACGGATGGTTGGAGGGGTGTCCTATGTGGGCTGATTCTGTGATCGATTTGTATGGGCGCGGCCAGGCAAAGGTCCGTTGGCAGGACCATCTCAAAGGGGGACCTTGTCTTTGTTACTTGTTAGTAAACCTGCCTGAGTGTCTTACTTGTACGTATTCGTGGTGAGTCTTAGTACTCATGCTTTGCCTGGTTTGCATGATTGCTTGTGATACAAGGAGCTGATGGCTCGAGAAGGAACCTTTTCTTTTGAAGGCTGATACCATCAAACAAAGAGGACTACAGAATCTGTGGGGCGGATTTGCAGTTCAAGTACTCACACGTGAACGACAACGAAACGACTCAATGTTTGCAAAGGATGGATGGCTAGCCTGTTTCTTAGGTTAGTTTCATTTGCGACAACGCCCACCAGACGCAAGCAGGAAGTCAAAAGTTGGAAAGGGCCATTTCAGGGAAGATCTTCCATGGAGTAGTTGGTCTTCATTTTGGGACGGCCACCTTCGGAACTGAAACTCACTGAGCATGAGCGATATCCAGAATCTGTGCGGCGGATTTGCAGTTCAAGTACTCGCACGTGAACGACAACGAAATGACTCAATGTTTGCAAAGGATGAATGGCTAGCCTGTTTCTTGGGTTAGTTTCATTTTGCGACAACGCCCACCAGACGCAAGCAGGAAGTCAAAAGTTGGAAAGGGCAATTTCAGGGGAGATCTTCTATAGCAGTTGGTCTTCATTTTGGGACGGCCACCTTCGGAACTGAAACTCACTGAGCATGGGTGATATCCAGTATCAGTTGGGTTTTTCCTCAAAGGGGAAAAGACTAGGATCCTCTTCAGAGATTGGCAACAAGTTGGATCGAGCCATAATCCTAGCAGATGGGAAGCAAAGTGTTGGAAAGGCTTTTTGTCCGAAGAACTCTACTCTAAGTCCGATCAGCTGATTTATTAAGTGGAGGGGAATTATCACACACACCTCTCTCTTGGGGCAAATTTTGAATGAAAGTTGATCAAAATGGGGGCAAATTCAAGGTGACCTAGCCATACTCACATGAGGAGACTGGCGAACTTTGGACCTAATAAGTTGACAAGTTTTTGTTGTGAAAAGGAAAGTTTGTTATAGGCTTTCTCTGGACCAGCAATGATGAGGAAACATATGAGTACGCTGGCTTGTGTTACGTGTAAGGCAGCTGATCAATGAAGGAACTGTGAAAGTTGAGTCTTGCATAGAGACTTGGTATTTCGAACGGACGCTAAGGGATAGTTCGCGTTGAGATCGGACTAGTGCAAACTCTGGGTGCATTTGTTTCTGATTCAAAGAGAGCTACTTGAAGCTAAGCTCGATGTACACTTCTTGTTCTGACTGTGAGGCAACTAACCAGTGATGGAATTGTGAAAGTCAAGTTTTGCGCGACGGACATGGTGCTTCAAACAAACGCGAAGAGATAGTTCGGATGCGGATCAAACTGGTGCGACCCTTTGGCTTTCCACGAGGTCAATGGTTACATTTGGGCTGATTCAAAGAGCTACTTCAAGCTAAGTGAGAGGTGCATGGCGGAGTACTCAATCTTTGCCTACCTTAAAGAGCCGAGATGGAAAAGTATCAAGATCAGGCTGGGACAAGGAGAGAAATCAAGGTGCAGAAGCAACAAGGCACGGAGTGGACCAATAAGAGGGCAATCAAACGATAAATCCTTCGGCTCAGGGAGCCTTGATACCTGTGCGGAACCGAACAAATCTGGAGCTCAGGGAGCTCAACACAAAGTGCATCAAGGACAAATCAGGAGCTCAAAGGAGTTCCAAAGTCGAAAGTCAGAAGCGACAGGGGCGAACATTTCAAAGAAAGGCCTCTGTCACCAGTTAATAAGGCTCTCGGGTTTTACGAAAGCGATATCAAATCTACGCTTTTCCCAGACAAAGATATTTGTTTCAAAGTTATGTAATTTTTCAGTACAAAGAGCTGAGCCTCCGACTTGTGGTGTGCCAGCTTCAATGTTAATAAAAAGTGGCCAGTAAATTGAGTACTGTGCCAAGTAGCATAAATGTATAGTTATTTTAATTGGGAGACACCTTTACTTTAATCTGACATCTGATGAGGACATCAGATTTTATAAAGGTGGGGTGGATGTTGTAAAGCTACCTTTACAAGCTTTACTTCCGGTGCCATTGGCGCCAGCTATGTCCCCGGCGCCAGCAGCGCCCCTGCTGCTCCCGGCGCCAATGGCGCTGGCGCCGCTCCCGGCGCCACTGTGACCAGAATCCAGCCGGCGCCAAGTTTCTATGGCTGAAAATCTTTGATCGGTTCTAGCGGAGTCCAGAGAGCTCAGATCGATGTGCAATCACCTCACACGATCTAGGCATAATTAAAGGAAGCCTGGGTATCAATAAAATCTAGAGAGAGAAAATGACTTTCTAGAAAGAGAATATCCTAGAGAGAGAAAAGCGTGCTTTACCAGCTTAGGTAGAGTGCTTGGTATGAGGGGAGGTGCCGAATCACACTAATACTATAGGGGAGTGCGGGTTGCGACTCAGGGCGAGCTCCAACCAAGTCTCAGCCTCCCTTGCTGGAATGTTGTCATGGCTCTCGCCTTGGCATGCTAGCGCCCCGGAGACTAGGGTCGGTCACACACTTGAAATGTAACCTTCTCAGATTTATGAATAAAGTGGGATTTTCCTCAAACTGACTCTGATTACCTTCTGGGTTTCAGTGTTCGGTAAAAGCGCCAGTTGTAAGGCCGCTTTTAAAATTTTTAACTTGGCACATAGCTGAGGGTCGTATCCCGGGACGCCAGCGGTATGTCGTCGGGACCATTCGGTCCGTGGCGCCAGCGGTATGCTGTCGGGACCATTTGGTCCAAGAACTGGTTGTTTCCATATCTGTCGCGGCTTGTGGTTCTGAGTGTTCCTTGCATGAACGTGAATGGGTTAAGCTCTTGGGGAACGGGCTCTAACCTGTCGGCTGAGTTGGATGGCTTGCTTGGGTGGATGTTACCTGTTTATGGCTGTCTAGTCTGGCGTGGCGCCAGGTTGGCTTCCAGCGCTCGTGACGAAGCTTTCAGTTGGTTAAGTCTGATGTAAGTCAGACCGCTTGCTTGGAATGGATGTTACTCGTTTGTAACGAAGCTTCGAGTTGGTTAAGTTTGATGTATGTCGGGCGGCTTGCTTGGAGGGAAGTCACCCACGTCGGGACTCCCGATCTGGCATGGCGCCAGGTTGGATCTCAATGTTGGTTTTCGGAACTTCAAGTTGGTTAAGTCTGATCGTTGTTGGCGAGTTGGCTGCTTGTATGTCAAGTGGGTTTGGATGGCAAGAGTTGAAGGCTGGGAAGCTAAGTCGTGGTTCCCGGCTCCCTTTGGGATGCCTGCGCTACACAACATTCCAGCAAGGGAGGCTGAGACTTGGTTGGAGCTCGCCCTGAGTCGCAACCCGCACTCCCCTATAGTATTGGTGTGATTCGGCACCTCCCCTCATACCAAGCACTCTACCTAAGCTGGTAAAGCACGTTTTTCTCTCTCTAGGATTTTCTCTTTCTAGAAAGTCATTTTCTCTCTCTAGATTTTATTGATCCCCAGGCTTCCTTTAATCATGCCTAGATCGTGTGAGGTGATTGCACATCGATCTGAGCTCTCTGGACTCCGCTAAAACCGATCAAAAATTTTCAACCATAGGAACTTGGCGCCGGCTAGATTCTGGTCACAGTGGCTCCGGGAGCAGCAGGGGCGCTGCTGGCGCCGGGGACATAGCTGGCGCCAATGGCGCCGGAAGTAAAGCTTGTAAAGGTAGCTTTACAACACGTCGTTGGCGCCGGGGACATAGCTGGCGCCGATGACGTCGGAAGTAAAGCTTTGTAAAGGTAGCTTTACAACAGATCTTGATCGAATGAAGAGATTGCTGGTTAAGCGACCCCAATGAGGATGGGATCTTGACTGAATGAAGAGATTGGTGGTTAAGAAAAAGCGTGAAGATGGGATCTCGACCGGGGACCGAAAGTGAGGCGTGAGGATGGGATGTCAACCGAGCTGAAACGGGCATGAGGGAGCGATCTCAACCGAATGGAAAGTGACCGAACTATGATGAGGTTGTTGAAATCTCGACCGAGCCGAGGAATTTCTGTGAGGGAGAGAGCCCAGTAAGACCTAGACCGAGCCGAGAGAGGGCCGTGAGGAGGATGCAATCTGAACCGATTGTTAGTCGAAGCGGGTAGGGAAGTTGAATGACAATAGTTTCAGGACTGACGAAAGTTTTAGGAATTACAATATTACATGACTGACGATAGTTTCAGGAACAACCAATCTACAAACGTCACAGGAAATTGCCAACTTCAACAGACAAATGCAGATTTTCCCTCTGCTTCTCTCATTGATTGGCTTCAAATCTTTGATGTCATCACTAGAAAGAAGCCCAACAGCGCCATTGAATTTCACTTCAGTTCCAGCATATTTTGAATATACAATAGTATCGCCAATTGTCACACTCGCTTTAGTTGTTTGTCTCCAATTTTCTGCTCCTCACCAACTGCGACTACTTCCCCGCTTTGAGGCTTAGTTTGTGCAGTTGTTGGCAAAAGGATGCCACCTTGTGTCTTCTCTTCAACTGTCCGGTTTTTGATGAGTACGCGATCTCCTAGTGGGGTAAGTGTTTTAAATGTAGTTCAACGATTTCTGAACTCACGCATAGCTGCTAATGGTAGAGTGGGGGCACCAGCTGCTGTTTATTCTTCCAAGAATGCTTCTGCATTTCGATAAGATGGTGGTGGGCGTAGGAAGGGAAAAAGTACAGAGAGAAAGAGAAGATCCGAAAAGAGAAGAGAGCCGGGACATATACAGTTAGGGTTAGGGCTGGACCTTGGGATTAGGATAGGGTTATGTTTTTTTTTAAATAATAATCTTCAAAATGAAAAATGTGAAAAAAATTTACAACAGAAACAAAACATCAAAATTGAAAAATGAACTGATTCTCTCTCACTTGGGAAAATCCAACAAATTTTTTTCAAAATTTTGGCAATTCTGACCCATCTCCACTAATTTGTTCATAACTTCCTCAATATTGATCCAAATCACAAAAACTCAGTACCTCTGAAAAGCTAACAACAAGATCTATCAGCTTATAGGATCAGATCAATGATTAAATGTGATTTGATTGGTCAGATTCACAACAGAACAAGTCTGAAAAATTTGAAGAAAGAAAAACTAACAAAACTAGAGTTAGGAATCAAGAATTGTCATAACTCTTTGGATACTGATCCAAATGACCTGTCATATGGATCAGATCAAAGCTAAAACAATGCTCTAAAATCCTATGGATAGAAACTTGAGATTAAAGCTCAAATCAAATCTGAAAAATGCAAACAAAGTGAAATAAAAATTTTAGTCACCTATTTTGACAGCTTTGGGAAAAGTGCAATAACTTTTGCATCTTTCTTGATCTAGCACCAAAAATTCACCAAGATCAATCACTATGATCTAATGAAAAATGAAGATTATTTTGAGGTACATAGTACGGAATTTTACCCTGACCTAGTTTGGTCCCCAATTCTCCACCCCTTCTATTGATCTTAAGTCGGCCCTCCAATTTTAGCTTTTAGCTCAAAATCTTGCTAAAACTGGATTGTAAATTTGATCAATGATTAACTATTGCTCTTGTCTCTAATACCATGTTAAAGTACTGTACTTTGGACCTTAAATGGACCTGATAATGACTCACGAGAGGGATTGATTGATTGATTAACAATTGAATGCAAACTAGACATCAAAAATCAAGATCTCGATTGGCAATTCTACACCTATCAATCAAGAACAACCATAAATCATTGATTACCATGAAGATCCGACTCCCACACATGTGGTACGACTCTCAGTATGACCTGTGGACAATAAATGAAGTTAAGAACAGTTTGATTTTATTAGATCACAAGAAAAAACTATGTACATAGTGTAGAGAGTTGAGATTGTCAATGAGATCTCAAAAATTTTAAGGCATTACTATGAGAGATGGATTGTATGTACAAAAGCTCTTCCCCACCTCAATTTAGGTGAAAATCCAGCATGTAATAAAGAAGATGATTGACCAGTTTTGCCGTAATTTGGAAATCTTACCTAACCCTTGAGTTTTGCCAAGTTGGTGGCTAGATTGGTTATCCACCTCCATGATTCAAGGAATTTGGTCTTATAATTTAGGAATTATTACCAAACAAACCTAATTAACGCCATGAATGATATCTAACCTATCTAGGGTAGCCTACACATGTGGCAACATGGATTCACACGTGTGGAACCCACCTATGTACACTTTACATGATTTTGATCAAGTTAGATTTGCCAATTTCTCACACAAAGTACAATAATAAGAATTAACAAGGGCTAATTATCTTTCAAGAAATTTATGTTTAGTTAAGTTAGGGGATTGTCTATAAGTAGGCAAGTAACACTTTTGGCTCATTTGAAAATGAGAGAGCTTAGACTTCTTATTGTAAATGTGAGCCTTGGGAATAGAGCTTGCTAGGTCTCATGTGCCTAATCCACATGAATCCCATCCCCATTTGTATTGATTTGCTTCCATCTCTTCAATTGTGTTGATGATTCCTTGGAGCTTTATTTGTGATTTGTAGTTTTATAGCTATATCAACGTGAATGTTTGTACTTCTCTTTATTATGGCTTTAGGTTTTTTACGGCTATTTGATTGGGTTTGGCACATGACACATTGAGGTCGATGTCTTGAACAAGAGAGAGATATATACAATTTAACATTTGACACTTATTACTCATTGCGCCTTTAAGACATATTTTCGCTTGTGAACACAATAATCAGAGCTTCTAAAGGTAGCTTGTAGGTAGTTGGTAGTTGGGTGACTTCTCTATTTGGACAAAGTATTTTCCATGAATATTAAACACGCATTGAGGATTCCTATTTTATTCTCATCTTCGTACAAATAAATTAGCCATTATTTGCATTGGAGTTTTGATGTGATTTAGTTCTTGAATTCATTGTAGGTGACTCAATTGTAGTTCTTGTACACATCTACCATTTTATGGCTTTTATTTGATGTTCATCTAATAATCTTAGTTGGAGCTAACTTTACGTTTACCTTCTAGCTTCTTTTGAGCTAATGTGATGCTATATTCCTGAATTTTTATTCATACCTTTACCATAATCTTTAACTAGATATATCTTATTTATGTCTTTGAGATTGGGTGGTTGTCACATTTTGTTTGAACCTAGTAAAATTCAACTCTAGGCAATCCATTGAATTTTTTCTGTTAATTAACAGCTTATGACATCATGATAAAATATTACCTCTTTGGTTCATACTAAATCTTAAAGACTAAATATTCAAATTTGAGGTAATCCTACATGTTCTAGTTGGTCAATGGAGTGTTTGCAAAAGTCAATGTCTTAATGATAAGTATATGTGCACACAAAAAGCTTTGCCACATTGCACATAAAGCTTTGCCACATTGCTAAGGACTTTATTGCAAGAACTCGGTCCTTTCAGAGGCACCTCTATATGCAAGTCATAAATAGCAAATATTTCATGTGCCTATCCTTTTCTTGCATGCACGCCTACATTTTAAATGCACATTTATATGCAATCCATAAATAGCAGAAAACTAGTGTCCCACTATGTTCTTCTTGCATGCATCCCTAGGCTCCAAATCTGCATGACACACCAACATCATCACCAACAACAATAGTGATTATCTATTGGCATTCACATAATCATTTCATTATATGTTTTTATTGTTATCATGCACTAGTGCACACACTTTGATTTAAAAAATCCTTGAGATACGAAAGGGAACACTTTGGAGATAACTATGACTTTAAAATATATATAATTACCTTGCACCCAATCTTAATCAATCAAATTTTTATAAGATATTTGTGGCAATGCCTTTGTGGTGTACCACTATGTTCTTGTGTTATTATCGATTAAAACTATCTTGAACAACAATTGCTCTAGGCTCAAGTTGAGTTGGCAATGCGGCAACTAAGGGATCAAAAGCTCTTGTACCTATAAAGCTTTTTTAGAAGGCAAACTCCTTTGTATTGTTACATCATTATTACTTTATGTTGCAAAATAATCTTGGGTATATCTGACATGCATTAAACTTCAACTAGGTATGAAAAAAGTCACTGTACACCTGGTCTTAACAAAGACATAAAAGGAAGAGTATTTGCCTCCCGAGTCTGTGAGGTGTTGGGGAACTCATGACTGGAGTTCTCATACTTGGAACCTGGTAAGATGCCTCTGAAATTTTTGCTGAATTAAACAAGGAGTGCAGAACTGAAAGTAGCCTCTGCAGATTGCCCGAAGACTCCTTATAAGCGTTGCAATGCCTTGATCGACAGGCTGAAGCAGGAGTCTTCAAGCATTGTAACCAGCATGCCAGAATATACCCATTTGGGAATCCATGGAGATTTATGAATGATCACACTCTCTCAATAGGGCTGACAGGAGGGTCAAGATGACGGCCATTGGAGTATAACTCTCTGGATCTGAAAGAATTACGCCAAGCTGGAATGATATCAACTACTGGCACTGACAATGGGGAGTTGGCCATTCCAGTAGCATGAGAAGGAGCACGGGGAGGCTTTCTCTTGCCCTCCCTTGTTCCTTCTCTCGTACTTGGCAGGCCCCTAGGCTTTGCTCTGCTATGTAAGACAGCTACAGCCGTTGCAAAGGCTTGCAATGATGAAAACGGTGCTTTAAAATCAACTGAGAACAAGCCCTCGCTCATTGTTGTTAGGCTGAAGGCAGGTACGTCTTGCTTCTTTCCCTACAAAAGAGCAATACTTAAGGCTAAGAGCCTGGAGTGTTCTATTTTATATCAAATAGCAACAAAGAAGAATGAAATTTATATCGCGTAAATGTACAATGGAAAATTCTGTTAAGATTGGATGAACATAGTAGACCTGAACATGCATCTCCAAAAGCTTATTATATGCCTGATCGTCACCATAAGTGCCATTATTGTTCCTATCATTTTTGCCAGAGTTTGTTTGAATGTGGTGATTGTCCAGAACAACTAGTCCACACCCTAGATCCCAGCTTCCACAGTCACATGTTCCCCCAGATCTCCACCGATCAATAAGAGGCTGAGGCCCAGAGAATCCATAAGTAGGGCATCCATGTTTGCCTGCTGGGAGTATGACAGTCATGGTTGCTTCAGTACCGTGGAATAGCAATTTCTTATCGGTCTCTTGATTATTCGTTTCCAGATCATCCATGAGAGTCTGCTCCAGGGTTTCATACGTGTAAGTGTGCCCATCAAAGAGAGATCTGGTCATGCTCGGGGATCTTGTCAGTAGAGCTTGCCTAGGCTTTGAAGTGCTTATACCTTTATGGACCCTTCCAACTACTTTTTCTTGGCCCTTTGCACTGAATTTAGAGGACGCCTTGAGGTTTTTGTCTGAATTTGGAAAATCGTTGCCTTGTTTTGAAAATTTTGCGCTCCAGCTGCTCCATTGGACATTTGAGGTGGAATAACCACCGAGAGAAGAAACACTTCTTTTTCTCTCTATTGGCGCCCTAATAACCATAGCTGCAAGTTCTCCATTGGCTTGAGAGGACAACTCAACCTCACCTTCGATTTTGCTGCTCGAGCCATCGCTATCATGCTGTTCCGGATCTTTTTCAGTTCGCCGAGAGATGAGCTGATGCACTTGATTTTTTATAGCAGTTTGGAGAAGACTTCTCTTGGTAGATCGTGTTGCCAATCTATATCCAGCATGCCTTGTCTTCCAGTCTGCAAATTCTGAAGGTGATTCAGAGCATAACGTGTCTTGAGAAAACGCATTCCGTTTGGGTGAGCCAGGGCATGATGCACTTTTGTGGGAAAGAAATGGAGACTCGCTGCCAGCAGCATCCCAAGATGAAAAACTCGCTCTTGGATTAAGACTCTCTGTGCTGTCTCTCATATCCTGCTTCAGTAGCACAAACTCTGAATCAAGAAATTGTAGAAGTCTGCCATTAGTATCTACTTCCGAAATTATGGAATGTTTAACTATCAACGTGCTGTTGATGATGAGTGCTGGCTTATCCTTCCTTCCCCCCCAGCCCTTCCAGCTACTTTTCCCCTGTGCCTTCCCATTCAATGAGTATATGTTGAAGGATATTGACTGGTCGGCATCTTTACCATTTTTAGATAACTCTGTCTTCTGTGTTCTTGCCACAAGTACCTGTTCTGAATGCTCCATCCAGAAGTTGTAAACTGAAGTTCCATCTCTTGATTCACACTGCAGATTACCACGCATCAGGAGTGTTGACTGGCTTTGTTCCACTGAAGTTCTTGGGGACGATCTGTTTGAATTTGGAGGGAACGGAAGCTTCACTGTACCACTGGGTAGGTTTTGGGTGGAGACAATCGGATTTCTCTCTTGGAGTTGCGGGGAGGACTTGCGAGAAATGTCAGACTCAATAGCTAATTTCTCAAAGCTCTTTTTTGGCAGCATGAGTGGTGGTTCTGAGCTTGGACAATCTACGGCATCATAGCAAGCCACTGACAGCTGACTAGAGCAGGATGCGAATGATTTTGAGCTCTTTGACTTCCTTCGTCTAGCAGTTGTAAAATTTGTATCCCTTTTGCATCTGAAGTGCTGATGCAAAGAAGCAGCCCAATCATAACTACTTCGAACCTGTTCTGAAATCAAATCTATACATCTTGAATGTTTGATTGGATCCCTCCAGCTTTTTACTGGGCTTTCAGAAATTCTTGTAGTTCTATAGATAAATTGGACTTTTTCCAAGTCATCCGGGTTAGAGGAGCCGTGCAAGCCTGTAGAAGGATTTTCCTCTTTTGAAGAAGCTTCTGATTTCCTGAATGTACGATGTGCGCAGTTACATTCGACCTCCTTCTGCTTCTCTCTTTTTGGAGACCGAAGTGGCTTTTCTGTTAAGCTGAAGGAATTTTGAGGAACACCAGCAACTGAATTATAAAATTGCGATGAGTGCTCAATTGTAATCGGTGGTCTTAATGCAGGATGGTCACCAAGAACAGATCCAAGGTGCCTGACGGAAAAGTTTCTTTGAGAAGATACAGGAGGCATAAGGAAAATTTGATCTCCGATTCTAGTTTTCGAATCAGTATGATATGTGAAGTTCTTAGCATCATCGCATTGCAGCGATGACGTGCCAGAAGCTAAATTAGTAGATTCATATTCCACAAACGATGATGGAGGCCTAGGATTGTCTCCACCATTTGATCCTGAAATTTTATGAAAATCGCATGTAGGAGGGAGCAGCTCATTGTGAGAAACACTCTTGAACACTCCGTTGGATACAGTCCCTTCCAAACAATCAATAAAACGGCCAGACCAATCATCACCTTCTGGAAAGCAAAATGCAGAGTAATATGCGCTTTGTCGGGAATGGTGTCCACCACGTTTTTCCTCTGTCTGTTCGTGTATTTTCAGTATTGAATCTGTTCTGTTATTTTGCTCTTCTAGAGTTAATGCAGATTGCGTCACTTCCTGTATATCTTCTATCAGTCGACCATCACAAAGTTTAAATTCTAGATACTCCACAGTTGTTGAACTATTTGACACTGCACTTTTTGAACGAAATTCTCGATCATTCAAGCCAATCGACTTATCGAGACTTCTGGGGGTGTGTGGTAGTGCCTTTGTAGAGGGTGGGCTTGGTTGATAATTGGCTAGATGAGATGCGGTCGGTGCAACTGGGCTGTCAAGAGGTTGCTTTGGCTTGAAATACGCATAAGACTCGATTGTGGAAGAGACAGAAGGCCTGATTGCAGTCAGTTTTGGTGACTCCGTTTTGGAAGAGAACGAAGACCGACGCGAAGCAATTTTTGATGATAAGAAGGACAATCTTTTCTTTTCTGTTGAGATTTTCCTTTCTTTGCTTGTGCTTGGACTTGATGGCACAACCAAATTGTCTTCCAGCACTTTCAAAGTCGTCTCCAAAGCTCTCAAATTTGTCCGAAACTCTTCTTTAACCGTCTCCTTATCCATGTTTCCGCCATCTATTTTTTCTCTGGAATGGAAATTCTTTTGTACTTGGGTACTTTTTCCTGCAGATGAAATTCTTACAGGCTCCAAGGAATTTCTCTTCGTTGCCTTGTCATGCGAGCTACTACTATGTCTGGATTCCATTCTGAGTGAGATCTTCACTCGATGTTTCCTATTTTGAATGTTATTCCCAACATCCCCCTCGATAATTCAGCAATAGACACTGTTTTTTTCTGCATCATAACAGGATTTACGTGAAATAGTCAGAACATAGATATTTGAGGGCAGACAAGAGTTATGTTCTACATGTATGATCGAAAGTCTGATGTATATTTTCTTTTCATACAATAGACTCAGTTCAAAGTTAAGCTGATAAATTGTTGAATATCTGAACTACCATAGCCTACAAGCATGCGTATGAACATATATAGACTGACAAGCACATGCTTGATTTTGATCAAGGATTTGCAACTACCTCTTGCAAGCAAATTTTTTTGAACATTGCTATTAATCACATTACATGTCATCTCAAGTTTGCTTTCACTCAAGGGAGTAAAGGGCTTGGACGAAATAGGAAAACTCCCCCCTTTTTCTCCCAATTTTCTAACTTAGAATAGGATAGTACATAACCAAGCTTTGGCTATGTTGTGGGAAATATTATCTTTGCATTGTACTTGTTGGAAATAAATTGTAAGTTTTAGTGGATTGTGGAGTTGTTGATGTGTCAGATGTGGTAACCAAGTTGAATACATTTGTTGTTGTGTCAAGCAAAACTTGACTAAAATATTGTAAAAGGTACACCTTGGCACTTTGTCTTCCAAAATTGACTATGCTTTTTATGTATGGGGTAACCATTATTTTATCTATAATTATGGTGATTTGAATATTTTTGGAAATTTCATCTTTGCCTATGGGCTTCCATAATTCTCAAACGACAAATTTTCTTAGCTAGCCAAACAATCATATAGGTGTACAAAAAAGATTATTACCTTGTCTAAAGGATAGTGAACGCTCTAATGATTACCCATCAAAATAATAAAGTGTGGTATAAAAAATATATTGTCATTGTATTCTATGGCCAAAATTTTCATTGATTGTAAAAAAATCCATAAATTCAGGCCCACAAATACTTTTATTATTATGGATTTCTATGGCTTATCAGGTAGTTGTGGTTTTAATACTCACCAATTCCAATTAAGGAGCTTTTAGGCCAAATAAAAACACTTGTTTCACTTGTGTGAAAACTTTCTAAGCTAATTCACTTCTTGTCTTTGAATAATGCTTAAATCTTAATATTCGGCAACTTTTTGTTATCTATTGGGTATAAGCTTACTATCAATAGGGAATTAACACACGTAGTAGCCAAATCTATATCCACAGTTCTTAATAACGATTGATTTTCTAGAATAAAGTAGACCCTTTATGTTCTTGTATTGATACTTGCCAATATCTTGCACCTACGCAATGTTAGAATTTTCAACTATGAAAGTCATTTTAGTTCAAAAGTTTTTATAGTTTCTTTTAGGAGTTGAACTTACATGTACATGATGATGCTAGTGTGGCTATGAGAAAAACAAATGTAAGTCACACAAATTGTTTATTTAGATATGAGGGAGTCAAGGGGCACTACATTGAGATCTCTCCATTGTTGAAAGCAGTGAAATCTAATGTGTGATGTCAAGTCAACAATACCACATGTTTGCCAACTAATGATTGATCTACTATCTTCATTTTTTTATAAAATTTTGCAAACAAACCTTTTTAAAAAAAATGTAGTATTCTTGTCATAAAAATCTTGACAAACACAAAATAATACACTTAGAACTATCTAAACACATTCGCACTAGAGAGGCTTGAGAAATGACAAGGTTTAGGATAAAATAACAAGAATAGAGAGGAGGTAGAATAACACAACATAGAACACTATCAATTGTGAGCAATGCAATGTGCCAAAAAACCTAAGCAAACCTAAAGAGTCAGGACTTTGAGTATTCTATTAAGCAAAGAACCACCTGCTAACATTGATTTGTGTATGATTAATAGTAGCTAATAGTAAAGGGGATATTACATATTCCTACAAGATGAAATGCAAGGCCCTGATCATGTTGAATAGATTGAACTTTAAGACTAGTAAATGAAGTTGAAGCGGAGATAAACCCAAAACCTTTGAATAGCTTGTTTTAGCAACATAAAGAATTTGCATGACCTTCTATTGTTCATTCTTGAGGAGCATTGAATCACACAAAGATTTGCAAATTTCCTCAATAATTTAGAGGCAGATAGTTGCACTACCCAATATGGCAACATTTGAGCACTCATTTTTTCTTCATAAGTCATTGAAAATTCAAAGGGCATATAAAGAACAAAGAAATTTTGGTGAGATGCTTGGAAAAAAGCAATCTAGAAGCAATTTATTGTCATAAGTATCTAAAATTTGTTAAAATAAAAAAAATGTGGGGACATAAAAAACAAATTTGATAGAAAGAGGACATCTTTGCCACTTTCCAGCAAGTTCAATGGCCATTCAATCTAATGGCCTTCCCTAATTTTATGACCATTTCCTTTTTACGTAATGGTGAAAAGGCCCATACAACATCTATGAGCTCACACATCTAGGATTTGCTTGGCTCATACATGAATGTAGAAGAGCATTAAATAGTGCAAAGATTTTCACATGCAGCACATCCATACCTATGTTCAATTTTGATTTTCTTAAGGATTTAATGCATTATGCTCATAAAGAACATTATAGAGTTTGAAAATTTAAGAGTCTAGAAGTAAATTTATTAATGACTCATAGAAAGAATGTACATAGTCTTTTATAACCCTTCTTAAGAAATCTAAGAATAAAATTATAGCCAATGGCAAATGAGAAACTATAGCCAATAAAAATATCAACCATAGACTTGATGTGTATTGCCATCCTTTAGGCTTGTGAAAGGCCTTTGTACTTGTTTTATCAAGTGCAAAGGTCAATCAACAAAAAGGACCATGATTAAACCCAATATAGTGACCACAATCTTAATTAAGCCTCTCCCTAACATTATTGCCATAATTTTATGACTACTTTACAAGGTGCAAAGGTCGAGAAAAAGGACCTTTCCTTACTTATTGCAATAATAATCTAACACCCCTTGATAGTTAGAGGCATTCTAATTCACTAACTATAATGTGTGCCTACTCAAATGTTGCATGAGTCATTGATCCAATTTGGTTTGGGACCATCATTACCTAGGGCATGATTATGGGATCTCATTTTCTTCTCCAAATTTGATTGGTTGTAATTTTCAGCCCTCAAAATACCAAGTTTTCATAGATGGAATTTTGAAAAAGTTTAACCTTCATGTATCTTAATCCTAAAAATACATAGGCCTCATGGATGCAATTTCAACAACACGTAGCCATCACAACTGGAATCATGGACAAAATCTTGAAAATTATGTTTGTAATTTTTTTTCAATTTTTTTGTGACAAACATTAATGTACAATAATGGGTGTTTGTCGGCCTTAGTAAGGATATGTAATGGCTCTTCCTCTCGTCTCACCAAGGCGCTACCACAACTCGACTAGAGGACTTGCCAATGGGCTTCCACACACTCGAGGTGTGTTCACACATAGCCATAGGGCATGTCCATTTATCAAAAAACTTAACATTCATTGGAGGAAAAAAATAGGAAGGCCCTTACCCAATTTCACATAGAGAATTGAAGCCCTCTATGTGGCAAATGAATTGGCTTAAAACATGCTGACATGGCATCTCCAAATGCCCCAAGGCATCTCCAAATGCCCTAGGACCCCTATCTTTTAGGAGGTGTTCCAAATTTGAATGCTTTAGGTGGGAGAACATCCTTGTGGCTCATATAGGATAAGGGAGACAATAAAGGTCTCCCAAATAAATCTGTGTGAAATGGGGATCCATGCCACATGGAGGAAAATGGTGTCGCGGAAGCTTTTTCATTTCGTGTTCGTCTTTTCTCTTTTGATTCGCGAACAATTTTTTGTCTTTGAATTTTCTTTTCGTGCGGAAGCTCTTACAGGATCCCAGACACTCGACTACGCATCATAGAACATATTTTATTCTAGCAATCAAGAGACACAGCACAAGGCCAAGAGATACACGAAATAGAGCGACTATATTGTCAGTTTGGTTTTAGAGCGAGATCGTCAGTGTCTCGCTCGTTGGCAGACTTTCATGCACAACTATGGTATTTTTGCCTTTTTACTCTATTCCCTACGTCTCTCTCCGTTTCTTACAGATCTCTGTCAAATTCTCATCATTTTTTCTTTTTCTTTTCTTTGTTATGATCCAGAGAGGATCGTTTATACCTCCACTGTGTGGAGTTTACCTAAACGTAGAATCACAAGACTAGTTAACGCTAATCAACTAGTTAGTTAGTCTCCGTCGTTGTTATTCATTTCAGCTAGGCGTGAAGCCCATTGAGCTACCAGCTGGCAGCGTGAAAGATTTCTCTTCGTGTGTTTTCATTCTTTTCACGTAGTTTTCATTTTGCGTCCATTTTGCGGTTTGCGATCCTGGAGGTGTGTTTACGATTCGGGATTGATTCGCGAATCGTTCGTGATTCGAGTCAAAGACACGTTGACTGTCGCAAATTGTTCTCGTTCGACCTTCGTGACTTGTTCGTGTTGCGACAAAGTTGCAGGAGTTCACCATTTCTGACACTCCCTCTTGAACCTTGCAGCTTTGTTCGTTCAATCCAATTGTCTCTCTTTGCTTGGTAAAGAGTGGCTTGTCGAGCTGTTTCGTGAGGAGATCTGCAATCATACTTTCTGATTTTGTGGATTGGACCTGGAGCTCTCCTTTCAAGATCAAATCTCGAATGTGATGGTACTTCAGAGGAATGTGCTTCGTCTTTGAATGGAAGACAGGATCTTGGGACAGATAGATGGCACTCTGGAGTCCATCATCATCGTGCTTGGCCCCTCTTGTGGTATCTCGATTGCCTCCAATATCATCCGCAGCCACACTACCTCATTTGTCACTTTCAAGACTGCGACATACTCAGCTTCGCAAGAGGATTGAGCTGATTGCAGCTCCGCATGCTATTGTACATCCTCCAGTAATGGACTTGTTGTCATCCTTGTAGCTCACCCAGCTCACATCACTATAGTGATGCAGCTCGAATCCTTTCTCTTCATTTCTAGCTCTGTAGGTTAATCCAATATTCTGGGTACCCTTCACATACTGTAGGATTTGTTTAGCCATTTGCCAATGTGCTAGACCAAGATTGGAACAAAATTGGCTCAATGCGTGAACAGAGAAGGCCAGATCCGGTCTGGTACAAATTGTCAAGTACATCAGACTCCCGATTAAGTTCTGGTAGGGCATACCTGCCATCTTCTGTTCTTCCTCTTCTGTTTTTGGGCATTACTGTTTCGTGAGCTTGGCTCCAGCTATCATTGGTGTGGCTTTCTTTTTGCAGTCCATCATGTGGTACTGCTTCAGCACTTTTCTGGCGTATTCTGACTGACTCAAGTGCATTTCGCCATTTGTTCAATCTCTTTTGATCTCCAGCCCTAGGCATTTTGTTGCTTCTCCAAGATCTGTGATTTCGTAGCTTTCAGAAATCTGACTCTTCGTGTCTTTGATCAGCATCAAGGAGTTTTCTATCATCAGCGAATCATCCACGAAAATGGTCAGTATCACAAAATCCTTTCCTACTCGTTTGATGTAGACTTTATAGTCCGGTTGAGTAGGTTTGAAGTCTAGAGACTTCAGAAGACCATCAAGCTTTTTGTACCAGGCCCGTAATGCATGTTTTAGACCGTGGATGTATCTCTGCAATCCACAGACATATTGTCTATTGTCGGGGTCTTCATAGCCTTCAGGTTGCTTCATGAAGATTTCCTCCTCTAGATCTCCGTGGAGAAAGGCTGTTTTCACGTCTCAATCTGGTGAATTTCCAAATTGTACTGTGTGGCGTATGCAAGGAGTAGCCTTATGCTTGTCATCTTCACCATGGGCGAGTATGTGTCGAAATAGTCGACACCATATCTCTGCATGTAGCCCTTTGCGACAAGCCTTGCCTTGTAGCGGCCAATAGTGCCATCTAATTTTAGCTTTTTCTTGTACACCCACTTGCAGTCAACTACTTTCCTGTTTTCTAGCAGTGGCTCTAATGTCCATGCCTCGTTTTGCCTCATCGACTTGATCTCTTTTGACATTGCCTGCTTCCAGAATTCTCCCTCTGGACTCTGGATAGCTTCTTGGTATGTTGTTGGCTCTTCTGTGAAGCTGCAGTACTCCAACTGTGTATCTTTGCTCCATTGAAGATTGTCAAAATAGCGGTCTAGAGGTCTGCTTTGTCTTGTTGGCCTTTGAGGTTCGTTTTGTCGCTGCTCGAACATTTCTTGTTCGTGGGATCGATCCTCTACTTTTTGTTGCTCTGGAATTTGGGGCTCTGCATTCTGATTTGATGTATGTCCTCGATATCCCTCTTGAATAGGCAGCAGTGTGAAGATCTCATGGCCTCTTTCATCTTTCAGTCCAGGGAATGTGGAATCATCAAACTTCACATCTCTGCTCGAAACAACCTTCTTCGTGGTTGGATCGTAGAATCTGTACACGTGTGTTTCGTTCGAGTAGTAGACCATGATTGTTTGCTCGGATTTGTCATCGAGCTTGCTTCTCTTTTCCTTTGGAATGTGCTTGTATGCTGCACATCCAAACACTCATATGTATGACAGATCAGGCTTTCTGCCTGTCCACATTTCGTATGGTGTTTTGTTCTCCAGCGCTGTCATTATAGATCTATTCTACAAATGTACAGCTGCAGCTATTGCCTCGACCCAGAATTGACCTGGCAATTGAGCCTGTGCCATCATGCATCTAGCTCCTTCGACTAGCGTTCTGTTTTTTCTTTCTGCCACACCGTTGTATTTTGATGTGTATGCAAGAGTGAACTGGTGTTCGATCCCTTGTTTTTAGCAGAATCTTGAGAATTCTATGCTTTTGTATTGACCTCCATTGTCAGATTTAAGGATCTGTATCTTTTTTGAGGGGTGTCGCTTTGTGAATGCCACGAATTTCTTGAAAGAATCAAATACTTTGAATTTCTTCTTCAAGTAGTAGATTGTGGTCATTCGGCTGTAATCATCTATGAACGTTAGAAAATATCTCAAACTTGAGAGCGAATCTATTTTCATCGGTCCACACACATTAGAGTGGACGAGCTCAAGAACTTCTTTGGCTCTTCTTCCCTCATGTGTGAATGGAGTCCTATGTTGCTTACCTTTCTGACAAGCTTCGCAGAACTCAGCCTCTGGCCTTGAAATCTTGAGACCTGTGACAATGTCCTTTCTGCTCATGTCATACAGGCTCCGCATGTTCAGATGATACATTCTTCTATGCCAGAGCTGATCTTCGTTTTCTGAGGCATTTATTATGCTTTCAGAATTGCTGATTATTTTGGCCTGGTAAAGATTTCCTTCTCTGCATCCGACTGTCAACAACTTGTTTGTCATCTTCTCGATCATACGGCAAGTGTTGCCGTCAAACAAAACTCGCATGCCTAGCTCTGCCATCTTGGAGATAGATAGAAGGTCCTTTCTGAGTGAGGGCACATAGAGTGCTCCTGGCAGCTCTGCTTGGACTGACAGTGTTCGTAGCTGTAGGGAGCCGATGCCTTTGACATCGTGTCTGCTTCCGTCGCCTAGAATCACTACTCTGTCGTTTTGAAGTTCGGGAAAGTTGATCAAGATCTTCTTGTTGCAGGTTATGTGAGATGTTGCTCCTGAATCGATGACTACATCGTAGTCATATTCAGAGTAGCTTGTCGAAGCTTCGTCGAGTATCATGAAAGCTTCGTCACCTCTTTCAGCATCCTTTGATGACTCTGCAACGTTTGTCGTTTTAGCTTTGTTTTTTCTTTTTGGGTTGAATCTACAATCGCATGCAGAATGCCCTTTCTTCTTGCAGTGCATGCAAGGTATTGCTGGATTGAACCAGCATTTGTTGGTCGTATGGCCTGGTTTGTGGCAGTGATCGCAGGAAGAAGATTGTTGATTTGAGAACCTCGTCTTCGCGAATCTTGGCTTGTTTTTGTTCTTCTTCTTTCCCTTCATGAAGAGAGCCTTCTCTTGATCATTGCTTCCCTCTCCTTCGTCTCTCATCAGTCTCTCATCAACGACAAGACTGAGTGCTTTGTCGAATGTCATATTTGGTAGACTCGGTATGAGCATTCTCAGCGGCTGATAGGACGTCGATAGAGATTTCATGAAGTACATCAGCTGCTATGGTGCCGGTACCTGGTGCTCCTGTCCTGATGGAGCGAGTTGAGTGAAGATCGTTCTGATCTTCTTAACGTGCTGATCTAACTAGTTGCCATCCCACCGTATGGATTGCAGCTGATTGTGAAGGTGCATGATTGAAGCTGCACTCCTCACTTCATACTTCTGCTTTAATCTTTCCCACGCTGCATGGCTGCTTTCGCAGTCTTCAATCTGCATGAGTAGATCTTCATTTATGGATGAAACGATGATCGCTGCGCGCTCATCCTTTCTGATCCATTCAGCTCTCCTTGGGTATCCCTCAGGAGGCTGCACCTCTGAGAGCTCGGTCACCGACCAGATGCCTTCGCCCTTCAAGAGTGTTTTGATTTTGAATTTTCAGATTCTGTAGTTTGCACCATCAAGACTGATTGCGACTCTGGTCTGAATTGTCATAGAATGTAGATATGCGAGGCTCAATCAACATTTTCTTTCAGCCGAGAGAAACATGGGTACATCCATATCATGGATATTGTTTGCAATCACATATACCATGCCATCCGTAATAAAATTTTTCACCTTTCTTGACCTAATGCATCTCATTTAAAGCAGACGTTTAACATTCCTAAATCTAACATACTATGCTCCATTGCCAGCACTCCACACTCCTGCGCTCAAAACGAACTCAGAAGCTTGCGCTTAGAACAGCCTGTGCTCAAAATAGCCTGCTCAAAATCACTGAGCTCCATCGCCAGCGCTCCTCTCACGATGACCTCATCGCCGTCACTCCTCTCACAACGACCGCAACCCCCGATGCAAGCAAGAAAAGCGTGAGGATGGTAAAAAAATTGAATAGAACGATCAATCTCGAAACTTCCAAAAAGTGAAAAATTTAATGGTGCTTTATGACGGGGAAGGCCCTTAGCCTTGGGCCTTCCCGTTCTAAGGCATTGGACCCTCGGGGGCCTTTCCTGAATGTCTTACAACGGGAAAGGCCCCCAAGGGTGTAATGCCTTAAAACGGGAAGGCCCGAGAATAGGGGCCCAATGCCTTAAAATGGGAAAGGCCCCCGAGAGTCCAATGCCTTAAAAGTACGGGAAGGCCCGAGAATAGGGGGCTTCCCCTATACGTAATGGATTCTTTGTGCTGATTATGCCCAATTTTTGGGCTTTTTAAAAAGCATAAAATGTCATTGGATTTTTTTTTTAAAATTTCAAAATTCTGAAGCACATTCCAAACGCACGACAGACTGGGCGTCAGTCCATGTCAGACTGTGCGCGTCAAACTGCCACATGGCAGTTTCTCATGGGTCCAAAAAAACCCACACTACTGATTATGCTTTGTAAATGGCATGTGGAAAAGTCAAAGACTCCATTACGCAATGGAATGAGCCGGGCACAGGCCATTCTACCCGGTTCGGCTTTTCAAAAAAATTTAGGCTCGGCCCCTCCGAGCCTTGCCCAAATTTTTTTGGAAATCCTTACCGGGCAGAATGGCATGTGCCCGGCACCTTCCATAATACATAAGCTTTATGCTTCTTGGTTTCCAATGGAAGGCTCGAACTTGAGACCAAAGAAACTTTGGATGTCAAGCATTAACCAATTGAGCCAACTCCCTTGGGAAAGCTTTATGAATGAAATCTTGAAAATAGGTAACTCCCATGGATAAAATTATTGATGGTATGGTGAACATTATGTCTATAATTTTTTTCAGATTCTAGTGACACACACTATGTATGATAATGTGTGTTTGTCACCTCATGATAAGGATATTGGTCCGCTGCTACCAAGGCTGGACAAAAAGACTTGTCATCATATCTTACCATGGCCTCCAAACAATCATTTTATCTTAGTCCATAAGCCTTTAGCCTCTCCACATCTTTTTAATTTGATAACAAAGAAACCATGACATTCATTCAGCACCTCCGGAATCTTTGCCTTTGGGAGAGGGACATGTAAAATCAGCCTTCAATTCAGTGCGTGAACGCTGCTTGTTACACAGGCTCGGTGCTTGTTACACAGGCTAGGTGCTTGAAGGATGCTTGTTACAGAGGGTAGCGGGATGCTCACTCCCGTTACCTAGTTCATAGTAGAGGGTAGCGGGCTGCTCACTCCCGTTACCTAGTTCATAGTAGCTAGTTCATAGAAAGTTTTTGAAGGAGAATAAAGGATTAAGATAGGTAGACGGAAGACAGAAATGATATTAAATGTTCTGTCAGGGATGTCTTGTCTGCTTCAGATCACAGATTTTTACAAGCTGAAGCGCTAAAATTGAAAGCAACAAGAGAAACTTTTATTCAACACCGAATGAAAATTTACCTAGGGGGATGTCCTTGGTTCTACTTTTCCGAAGAGACCTGTGATGATGCTGGATCGTGTCCAATCAGCTCCATGCTCGAACTGTTGAATGTAGCTTATGTTGTAGGCTAGCTCCAAATCGCTTATGTTCTCTGCGATTTTTTTCTTCCAAACTTTTAGTGACATTTGATCGCCATCAATCCTCGTGTCTATTTGCTGATTGTTAAAAGGAGTTCTTGCCTCATTCATTGGCGTATACCAACCTCGACCACGGTCGCACGCTATTCCGCTGTTATCTGGATTCTACTGGAGCACTCGTAATGATTTATGGAAGAGGACGGTTTCAGAAATGTGAATAAGTGGTTTTCTTGCCACAAGGTCATCACGATGCTGTCGTGATCAGCATCAAGATATACCTACCATTTCAGGGAATGTCTTGAGATCAGAAGTATCACCAAGATGCGGCAGCTGGTCTCCATTCATGAAATGTGATCCGTCTTAGATGTCCTGTATTCTTCTGCTAGAGTGCAGAATTCCGCAGTGGAGCCTTTGGAGATTAGAACTAATCCAAGTCTAATGCCAACCGCCGTGATGAAAGTCTCCAAAGAACACACTGAGATAAAAAAAATTTCATCCAACATTCACATCAAAGTCACTGTAGCTTTTCACGCTTCCTTGATCAGTAACACGTGTCCCGTGTCCGGAAAATGCATAAACTTGGGAACTCTTCTCCAATGGTTTCAACGTGCTATGATTGATCTGTTGATCAAGGCAATATATATTGCAATTTATCACGACAGGGTACTTAGGAACCTGGAGATAGTAATCTAGTAATGCCTGCATTATGTCCCGCATAGACGTTTTGCATCCATATACAGAATGCTGAGAAAATTATATCAACCAGCGCAGATCCAGTGGAGATAACCAATCTAAAAAGTCAATTTGATGGTAAGTTCAAGCAAACTGAGAATCCTGTCTGATTGCCGCTGGCACGTTAAAGTTCACCACTTGCAGTTGCTTAACATTGCTTTTCCTCGAAACACTTTTTCGACATATGGGTAGCAATCGAACTTTTGGGTTGATCGCTTACAACCTGCAAAAGATTTTAACACAACAGAAACTTTATTTGTAAAACTCCTCACAGGTTTTCAAGCTACATGAGCCGCCTAGATGTCCATATAATTCCTCGAGGCTGGCTTCTGAGTCCTAACTCCTGCGATATGAAACCTGTGAGTACATCCCACACCAACAAATATCTTCAAAAACAGAAAAATGCATCAATAATCACATCGCGTCTGCCATTTTTGTAGGGGAAACGTGCAGCCTTCTTTGAAGGCAGTAGTGATCAACTAGGACTCGTGAATGGTGAGCATAGACTCCAGATAGACCACAACAACGGCCGGTGGCCACCGACCAGTATCCAGCATATATATGAGGTTTCAGAAATCTGGCTGACTGTGCATATCAAGTTCACCACGCAGTTCCAGTTTTATAGGCGATAACACAACAGCTGTAAGATTGGAGGATGAACTACAAAATTTACCAGTGCTAAAGGCTTGAATTACGCCAAACTGCAAGAAGCCGCAAACAGGACATCCGGAGCATGGATCGGAGCAACACAGAATTCGGCCTCCGACAGTCGACTCCGAGCAATCTCAAGCTTCACAGTGCCCACCACTGCCAAGGTCAACTTCAAGGCCGACTACCTATAACTGTTGCAGATCACTGTTTCCTGAAGGGGGCTGAAGCGTTGCAGCCAGGCTTTGTCGGCCTAGACGCCCGTTCAGTTTGAACGCTAGAGGGCCGGCTCCACTCTCGAGCATATGCAATGTAGGCCCAGATGCGTGGATACAGACGTAACTCTCGGGAGTTCAGACCTCATGCGTTCCATCGTGCACAGTGCGCATGCAGTCCTTTGACATGAATATAGAATTATTATAGAAGATGCTCAATAACATGCTATATAGTATAATCTACCCTTTTGCTCTCAATTTCTCAATTCCAAATTATGTCCCACTATCTTCCACGACCATTATCTCAACACATTCATAATCCATCTCTCTAGAGTCTAGACTCTCAGCGATAACGTTTCCTCCACCCGAGAGATCAGATAATCATAAATGTAAAGCCATAATCGCCTGTCTCTGTTCCTGAGTCCCGAGCGGCCCTGCCTGCAGCCTGCTTGTCCTGAGTCCTGACCTCCTTTTACCTTTCCCTTCGTGTTGTCGTCCTCCTTTCCTTTCCTAAATTCCTTCTAAGTTCTCGGCAGTCGGCAATGACTGAGCAATGGGCATGCTACTTCGGTCAACTCCTTACTTGATCATGGCTTTGTCTACGTGCCACGTGGTAAGTTGTGATGAATACGTGACTTGTGAGAGAGGATTGAGTATTGCAAGCTGGGCCACAACTGTGCTGACCATGGAGGAGAGCATAGCTAAACTGTAGGCAGTAAGAATTGTAAAGCTTTTAAGGTGAATAATCTCCTTCTATTTACTTTTGATGACCCAATAAGGGTGAGCTGTACTCGATGCTCGGGAAAATTGGCAAAGTATAAGAATAAAATCAGCAAGTTTTTTTAAAATTAAAGGTCATAAAATGTTTGACTGTTTTTTATACAAATATACCTTTTTATAAGAAAGTCTTCAAAAATTGAGTAGTTCTAAAAAATGCAGATTTTTTGAGGATAATTCAAAAGAGGTTTTCCGAGCACTAGCCCTACTTCCTTTTTCATAAATTATCCATATGGACCAAAATTAGCATATGTTGGGAAGTGTTTTGTATTGTGCTTATAGTGGGCCATGGTCTGTCGTCTAAGCCATTTTGTCCTTTAATCAGTTAGCAAGCTTGTGAACGATGTTAAATGCCAAGCCCATGGCCCTATATGTAACATTAATGGTCTAGAATCGAGCATGGGCCATGTGACATAATGTGTCACATGTGCCTATTATGGACTAGGAGGCCCATTGTAAGTATATACTTGGCAAGTCTTCTTGTTGAGTCGCAATAACGCAATTCTCGTTAAAAGTTTCAAGCTAACATTGTAAAAAGGGCCAACAAACCTATTATAGAATCGGTACAAGGTAAAAAAATATGACTTAAAACCTAAGATTTATAACTAAAATCAGCTGATTTTGAGCCATATAGAAAACCTATAAATCTAAAATGAAGCGGTAAAAATGAGTTTCAACAATTGCGTTGGTTTTTTTGCGAGCATTGATGTAGCGCAGGCATCCCAAAGGGAGCCGGGAACCACGACTTAGCTTCCCAGCCTTCAACTCTTGCCATCCAAACCCACTTGACATACAAGCAGCCAACTTGCCAACAACGATCAGACTTAACCAACATGAAGTTCCGAAAACCAACATTGAGATCCAACCTGGCGCCATGCCAGATCGGGGGTCCCGATGTGGGTGACTTCCCTCCAAGCAAGCCGCCCGACATACATCAAACTTAACCAACTCGAAGCTTCGTTACAAACGAGTAACATCCATTCCAAGCAAGCGGTCTGACTTACATCAGACTTAACCAACTGAAAGCTTCGTCACGAGCGCTGGAAGCCAACCTGGCGCCACGCCAGACTGGACAGCCATAAACAGGTAACATCCACCCAAGCAAGCCATCCAACTCAGCCGACAGGTTAGAGCCCGTTCCCCAAGAGCTTAACCCATTCACGTTCATGCAAGGAACACTCAGAACCACAAGCCGCGACAGATATGGAAACAACCAGTTCCTGGACCAAATGGTCCCGACAGCATACCGCTGGCGCCACGGACCGAATGGTCCCGACGGCATACCGCTGGCGTCCTGGGATACGACCCTCAGCTATGTGCCAAATTAAAAATTTGGAAAGCGGCCTTACAACTGGCGCTTTTACCGAACACTGAAACCCAGAAGGTAATCAGAGTCAGTTTGAGGAAAATCCCACTTTATTGATAAATCTGAGAAGGTTACATTTCAAGTGTGTGACCGACCCTAGTCTCCGGGGCGCTAGCATGCCAAGGCGAGAGCCATGACAACATTCCAGCAAGGGAGGCTGAGACTTGGTTGGAGCTCGCCCTGAGTCGCAACCCGCACTCCCCTATAGTATTGGTGTGATTCGGCACCCCCCCTCATACCAAGCACTCTACCCAAGCTGGTAAAGCACGTTTTTCTCTCTCTAGGATTTTCTCTTTCTAGAAAGTCATTTTCTCTCTCTAGATTTTATTGATCCCCAGGCTTCCTTTAATCATGCCTAGATCGTGTGAGGTGATTGCACATCGATCTGAGCTCTCTGGACTTCGCTAGAACCGATCAAAGATTTTCAGCCATAGGAACTTGGCGCCGGCTGGATTCTGGTCACAGTGGCGCCGGGAGCGGCGCCGGCGCCGTTGGCGCCGGGAGCAGCAGGGGCGCTGCTGGCGCCGGGGACATAGCTGGCGCCGATGGCGCCGCAAGTAAAGCTTGTAAAGGTAGCTTTACAACAATTGAATATTGATAACATGAGAGAAGAGCTATTATGTCTTTACCATGGGCCGACAAACGACCATTGTTAGACGCCAATCCGGCTTTGATGTATTCCTGGCACGACCAATTACTGGGATGGATACCAAGTGTCATGCCCATGACTGGTTTTGGGTAGTGTGTCCACGCTAGGGACCGGTAGACCAACAACTCATAAGTTAATTGTGACCTTATGTGTACATGGTCATAATTAATGGTTGTAGGCCTAAACACATGGTGGTGGAGTTGGTATGGGTTTATCAGTGAGTCATTAGGGAACTGGATGACGTGGCCCATATAGGCTGCAGAGGTGTCCGGTGAGGTGAAACAGTGCACTACTAGTGGTGCATGGGCCTTGGAGGGTATAAGTATACCTGCTGGGTGGAGGGTATAAGTATACCTGCTGGGCTCTCACTAGTGTATGCTTGATTTGTGGTTGGTAGCTACATGCTGCTGGTGTGACTCCTCTTTCCATGACTCTGATTGATCCATAGCTTGGGGGCTAGATCCGTACGATCTAGGTTTGGTTGGGTTGGTTAAACTCCACCAGTTCCCATGTGTTGTTGCCTTTGTATGGTATGCTTAGGCTAGAATCCTGTTGTGAGGACTTTATATTGGTATCAGAGCCAGTCTAAGCAGGATTTACCATTGACAGTGCTGAGTGGAAATCTCGACGTTTTTTTGAGAATCCGGAGGAGTAAGCAACAAACGGTGGAATTGTGGGATTTTCTTCCCATTGAAAATAATTTTCGAATTGCAATCGATTGTGTGGTAAGTGCACTACCAGGATCACAATTGGTTCGTTTTTGTGCTTATCAAATTGGTTTTTTGGAAGGAATTCCATGTCAATTCTGTTGTTGCCGATTACTCTATGGTTAGCATCTTTATGAAGGCAACAAGTTACTTTATTGGTTGCTGGATTTTTTTCCTACAGTCTCTTATTCTTCTTATGAATGGTTACCATATTTTAAATGTTGTCTATTGCCTGTTTGGAAGCCGGTTTGGTTTTAAAACGATGAAATAGGCTGGAATAGAAGCAAAAATACTCTAACCGGTTGGCTATTGAGTGTTGGTGATGTTTGACAGGATTGCAAGGCTGCTTACTGTGAATCACAGGGTTATGCTTCATTTTCCAGCAAACTAACCGTTTGTTTGCAGGGTTTGGAGCCTGTAAAGCCATTACTTGGGAATGGTTTGGTTCTAGTACAAGTGCTATATGATAAAATAGTCATTGTAACCTGCAAAAATCAGTTTCTGTGAAAATTTTGGCAGCATAACAGCTGTTTTGCTAGCATAGTGAGGGCAAACCCTACAAATCTTGTTTTGAAACCTTGATTATGTTGGAAACTAGTAAATACATGTGAAGCTAACAGTAAATCGCTGCAAGGGCAGAGGTAATCTGCAAAGAACAGCAGATGTATGTGCCTTGCTACTTCCTGCAATCAAAAGCTTGGAAAACTGTGTTTTAAATCCCTAAAAGATAGTACTCGAATGTTGTTGGTCGCTCTCCTCCAAAACACCCTGAAACATGAAAATGTTAAGTATGTGTGTGGTGATGGTGGGCGTTTTCTCTGCCCTCATCCCCCACCCATTTGCACCTCCATGCTCTCTCTCTCTCTCTCTCTCTCTCTCTCTCTCTCTCTCTCTCTCTCTCTCTCTCTCTCTCTCGGTTTCGGATCTCTGTGGCCCGAGGAGCATCTGCTGCTCGTGGGTGGAGGGACCCGATTGACACCCGCGGAGAGGAGAAAATATGAAAGGGGGGGGGTGTCATGGCAAGTTCACCTTAAATTTTATTTTAGGTGAACTTGAGTGGCCATGCGTAGTAGGTATTTGGGGGGTAAAAGGGAAAGTGGTGCTTGGTTGGGATGTTTTTCGATACTTGTGAATTTCTTGTTTGAAATGGGTTTTTCAGTTTTTTAGAACTGATGTTTAAATTTTGCAGTTGTATGAGACAGCTTAGGTAGTTGTTAAGGATTTTCGGTGCAATATTGACGTTTTAATTCCGGTTTTTATTACGTAAATGATCCATTTGGAAATTCATTGGTATAATTGGTAAATAAAAGCATGTATGGTCTGTAAATTGGTTTTTTGTAGACATTGCTTGGTTCAATAACTATTATCCCCATAATGAATGCGTTAACTGAACGAATTTTTTTTTAATTTTCAGTTGGCAAGCAAATGGATACTGATGAAATTTTGGAGGGGGGTACTACCGAGATTCGCTCGGCATCACCAGGAAGTGATGGGAGAAATACGGAAATTCAGCCGACCTCACCCGACAGTGATGAACCCTAGACTCAA
This sequence comes from Diphasiastrum complanatum, assembly GCA_029204225.1. Lineage (NCBI taxonomy): Eukaryota > Viridiplantae > Streptophyta > Lycopodiopsida > Lycopodiales > Lycopodiaceae > Diphasiastrum > Diphasiastrum complanatum. The sequence continues at coordinate 15,631,890 of CM055108.1, forward strand.
AAAAACTGTTGCAAACTTTAGGCAAGGTAGTTTTAGAACTTCATCAGAGCAATAAACAACAGGATAAACAAATGCAAAATCCATTTAATCAATCGCAGGCTATTAACTCTAACAACCTGGGTTACCAACCGGAAATATTTTCCGGCGATAGAAATTTTAAATGCCCGGAAGTTGTTGAAGACTAGATAAACCATTGGACAAGCTATTTTAGCTTGCACAACGTCCCAAAGGATAAACAAATATCATCGGTTCTATTGTTTCTAGAAGGTAAAGCCTCTTCTTGGTGGGGAGAACTTGGGCTGGATTCCTGATGGAATTCTGGAAAGCTTTGTCACAATGGACAATTCCGAGCTGTATATTTGGCTTATCAACTGCAAAATGGGCAGCCGAGAACTGGACGGTTATGTCCAAGAGTTCTTGGACTTTTTGGCCAAGAAGGTGCCGTTTTTTTATCGTAAGTTACCACAGTGGCAATTTATTGTCGGTCTACCAGCTGACTATTAAAATGAATGCAAACGAAATATCCTTAACTCACTAGAGGATGCTATCCGTGTGGCGAAAGCCTATGATAGTACAGTTGTTGCATCACGAAAAAGTGTGCGCGGCCAAACGGCCCCGAAACCCAAGCAAGAAAAATCTAACAAACGTAAGAAGCAGTTTTTTGATGAGCTAGAAGCAGAAGCGTACCAACACCCAAAGAAGAAGAAGAATAAAAAAAAATTGGTGGTCAAAGACAAAGCACGGTTGGTAGCGCTTAAATAGAATCTGTGTTTCTTTTGCAATAAACCCAGGCACCGTGCCAAACAGTGCCTCGAACGGAAAGCAAAATCGTCAAGTTTCATGACTATGGATTTACCGACAGGTAAATTGGAAGTCAATTTGTTGAATGATTGTGACTGTACTTGTAACTTTAATGCTCTCTCTTTCAAGCCTAATGAATTGTTTCGTGTGAGAGGCAATATTTTAGGGAAAGACGTGAATGTACTAGTTGATTCATGTAGTACTCACAATTTTTGAATGCTCGACTTGCGCAGATGCTCCAAATGCCCACCATGGCCAGTGATCACCGTTACGTGGTCCGTCTTGCCTCAGGCTCGGACACTGAGATTTGGGATGTCAAAGTCTCGAACTTAGAGCTTCGGATGCAGGAATATGTTGAGTCGTTGGATTTCCATGTCATGAATCTAGACTGGACTGATGTAATTTTGGGCTATGAATGGTTTTTTGGAAAATCAGACTCTTTAGAGATAGATTTTAAAAATCATTCTATGGTATTTAAAGATAAGTTTGATCAAATTGTCTCTATTTCTGGAGAGACTGATGTACTTCCATCGCCGATGATTTCCTTGGCTAAATTAATTGAGAAACTTCATGATTCTAAGTATGAACTCTTTCACTTGCTTTTGAAATCTCGTATGCATTTTGATGTTGGGGATGTGAATGTGTTTTCATGCTTTAACACCAAAAATTTGCATCAGGAACAACAGCTTTTGCAAGATTTAAAGCAAGAGTTTAGTGAGATTTTTTGGAAGCAGCTACCTTATGGACTACCACCCGCTCGGTCGGTGGATCATAAGATAGATCTTTGCCTCAATAGCCATCTTATCTTCAGACAACCATATCGGTTTAGTCAAAAGGAAGAGGAAGAAGTGGCTAGGCAGATCGAGGAGTATCTCAGGATGGGACACATAAGACCAAGTAAATTTCCATGGGGAGCACCTGTCCTTCTTAAGAATAAGAAAGATGGGAGTTTCCGGCTATGTGTAGATTACAAGGTTCTAAACAAACTTACAGCTAAAAATAAATATCCGTTGCCCAAAATGGAAAATCTCATAGATTGACTGAATGGGTTGAAGAAGGAGACTAATTTCCCAATACTTGCACTTTTCTTTTTTGAAGGATCTTCATCGTGACTGGGGTACTTTTTCTAATTGAGTCCATTTGGATTGCCCATCTGCCTTCTTAGCCTTGTCGTTGTCATCTTTGGTTTTGTGACCTTGGCTGTCAATCTTGTTGATGTTGTTGTTGGCAATGTAACTGCTCGTAGTGGATCCAAGCATATCCACTCTCTTTCCCCCCTCCAAAATCTGTAGGTGGGGATGTTGGTATCTGTAACTTGCATGCTCAAGATTGGATCGACGTTTGGAACACGCAGTTGAAACATGTCGAACATGCGACTGGACTAAAGATTGAACAAATTTTAGCTAAATTGTTTCGATCTTGTTGTAGTTGACTCGAAGATGAATATCTCTATGAAAGACAAGAATCAACTTTGACATGACGTGGATTTCTGAAAGTTGCAGTATGCTCAAAGATCCTAAACTTTGTACAAGGTGATCTGAAGATGGATAGATGAATGAAAATGTGTTCTTGAGATATTCTACGGAAGACTCTCGTGCACAATGGCTATTTCTCATGCAAAATCAATCACACATAAGGAATGAAGAGGAACAAAGAAATAAACGAATAGTACATAGAGTGAGACTATATGGCACTTGTTGAACAAAATTCTCATTCATCAACATTGATAATTCACCTTGACAATTGCAATATCCCATTGGTTTTGTAGAGTGATGAGAAAAACTCTGATTGATAGCAGATATTGTAAGATATGGCTTGAAATGCATGGAAGGAGAAGATACCATTCCCATTTCAAAACATTCTATTTATAGAAAAATACTAATTTTGAGTTCGGCGAAGATTCTTCTTGATCAGATCACAGAAATTCTTGAATTTTACCCTCGCCAGACTACAAAAACTATAATTGCTTGTGTCAGAAACCTTCGCCCGATTTTCCATAGTTGTATCTATGTCAGATCCTTCACCTAAGAGGTTGGCGAACGTTATTTCCCTAGAAATTGCTAGAAAAGTGTTCAGAGAGTTTTTTTTTTCCAAAATAGCAATGATGAACCTTCGTCGAGACAACTTTCGCCTACTGAACCTTTGCTAGTCCTATTCTTAGTTTTTGATTTTCCAGATCAAGTCTCTGTCAAAATTTGGATCAAATCTGATATGTTCTGATTTGGATTCTGAGAGATTTATCATTTTTGAGAAGTATCGATTGATCAAATTTCAAAAAGTTTTTCATCATATAGAATCAGATTCTTGAAAAGTGGAATAGATCTAGTAGATCTAATCTGAGAAAGTTTTTTGAAAAATCTAGATCTAATCTCATTATCTATTTGATCTAAATTTGTGAAGATGGCTACCCCTGGAGCTGCTCCTGGAGGTGCTCCACAGGAAGTCAATCCAATTATTTTTAGAAGAGCACCCCGATTGAATCTACCCAAATATAATGGATTTACAGATTTAGTTAGATTTTTTCAGATATATTTTGAATTCTGTGAAGTCTATGGTGAGATTTATCCTCAAGATAAACTTTAGCTGTTTCCTATGGCCTTAACAGGTGCAGCACAAGATTGGTACTATAATCAGGATGAAACTAAGCGTACAGATTGGGAGGTTGTTAAGTGAGCCCTGATCACATGGTTCAAACCACGAAAGTTTATGGAAGACCCTTTCCTACTTTTAAGTAAAATAAAAATGGGAAAGCGGGATCGAGATTATATTGAATGGGTTCAACGTCTTAGATCTGAATGCGAACCTGAGCTGATTAACGAAAATGCCATGATTACGTGGTTTTTGTCAGGTCTACCTAAACGGATCAGACGTGAGTTGAAACGCCATAATGAGTATGCACTCTTGCAAAATGCTATGGACGATGCAATTCGGGAGGAGGATGAAGATTCAGATGAGGAGCCAAATATCAGTATGTTGCCTTATACAGCAGGGCAGACTACTACGACATCCACCACTATTGCATCAGTGAATGCCAATGCTACTGCAGAAATGATGCTCAATGAGTTCGAGAAACTTGGGAAGAACCAGTAGAAACAAATGGAAAAGTTGCAGTTGCAATTTGATGAGAAGATCAAAGCATTGGAAAATTTCCATGGGGAAGCAAACAAGGAACCTGAAAAGCTTACAAAGACTTTTCCTACCAGGGAAAATGTTTGGTGTTCTATTTGTATAGAAAATCACACAGTGAACGAGTGTCCTCAATTGAAAAAACAAATGGAAATCAGTGTTTGCCATCTGTGTAATTCACCTGATCATGAGACTGCTTTTTGCAACTTCAACCCTCGGATAATTCAACAATGGTATGTCCAGATGGGATATCGAGAACCACAGTATGGAAGTAATCCAACAATAAGACCACGAAAATCTGCTCTTGGATACCCGGAACGTTTAGCTTTACCTGCCTCACCAAAGCACTCCACTCCTACAGCCAATTTGATGGAACCGGAACCTTATGAAAATGCTGAGCAATGAGACTATGGAAATGATCAAGCAAGTGGATCTTCAGGTTGATCTTCAGAACAATATGCCATTTATGCTGCTGCTCAACAACAAGCCTCCAAAAATTGGACCAGAGCACCACTCGGATGCTTTGCATGTAGAGAAAATCACAGAGTTATAGAATGCCCAAATAAAGAGAAATTTGTATCATTCTGTTGTGACTGTAATTACGGGCATTGCTATAAAGACTGTCCAGCAAGACTGAAGCCACCACCAGCTACAGCACCTATAAATTTGATAACAATCAAGAAAAGACCAGTAGCTCAGAATAAACCAAGCGCACCCTTGATGGTGGTCACCAGAGCACAGAAGCAGAAAAACCAGTAATGAATGTAGTACCTGCTGATTCTATATCATTGAATGATATACCAACAACATCGGGAGTCTATCCAAATCTTAATACAGAAAAACGAAGATATCAGGATATGAGACGGTGGATTAAACATCTTCAAGAAGAAGAGGAACTTGAAGTTGCTAAAGCAACAGCTGAAGTTCATTCTTCACCATTGCAGCCACCAAGAAATTTACGTACGGATATGAATGATCAGTTACATCATCTTGAAGAACGCTTCAGGATGACTAAACTAGAAGCACTGCATATAGAACTACTCATGAACATTTTGTCTAGCAAGGTCAATATTTCATTGGGAGAGTTCCTGAAGTTGGTGCCAAAAGCAAAAGAAATATTAGCACAAAAGTTAGTTCAAGAAGAACTAGAAGTCCATCAGGAGCCACTTTTTTGTGCTGGATTTGAAGAATCTAACGATGTACTCCATGTTGGAGCCGCTTGGGAAAGTGAACAAAAGAATATCACTCTGCTGAAATAGCATAGACAATTTTCTAAAGAAACAGCCATGATAGATGGAGGTTCAGGAGTTTACCTGATTTCTACAAAGCTATGTGCAAAATGGGGCCTTACAAAGATTAAGCCTACTACTTTTGCTATTAAGCTAGCTGATCAAACGATAGTTCGTCCATGAGGAATGGTGGAAGATATACCTATCAGAATTGCGAGAGTATAGTTCGTCATTACTTTCGTAGTGATGGACTTACCAGAAGTGCGAAATGTCTACCGAATTCTATTAGGACGTCCATGGTTACGAGTTGCGCAAATAATTCATAACTGGGGTACCGGAAAAATCACTTTTGAAAATCATGAACGTGTAGTTAAAATTGATCCTACAATTTGGACTATCAAACCAGTGGTTCAAAAAGAGGATGACAATTCGTCAACAACAGATCATACTTGTGATCGACCAGAAAAAAAATTTGGGAGTTCATTACGATTCTCAAACAAATACCGTCAATTAGAATGAAGCTCTTGCAACAATTAACTGTACAACCGGATATATGTGTCAACAAAATAATCAATCAGATTTGAGCAAGATTTCCTTATTAGATCAAACTTTGGATACACCAATCACATTTCCACTGAATATGCTAAATGTAGCCTGGATATCAACGGAACTTATACCAGATCCGATTGAGGATGAACTCATTCCTATGAGTCATGCCTTGACTTATGATGGCAATGCAGAACTTACGGATGACCAGATTCTAAATCATATGGGATCCGACCAGATTTGGAGTGCGTAAAGTTCCTGATGAACTCACAGTAAAACCGCCCAAAGTAGTTATATTAAAGGAAGACAAGATCACATGATCGATGATGAAGAAGCAAGCTAAGCAACATTATAATACGGTCCTGAAATGGAAAAATCCCCCTCAAAAATTAACTGGTGTAGATTCAATTTCGAAACGTGATCGGCTAGATAATGTTGCTTGCCCTTTCGAACCACAAATCAAAAGTCAAATTCAGTCAATAACAATAACCATCTTGCAATACGTCCAGTATTGCATGTCTTGTTCACCAAGTAAAGTAACAGTTGATGATTCGTATAAAATACAAAGTGCGTTTCCATGAGGTAGTGATGAAATTTTCGAACAGAGAAAATCATGGCTAATGCCTCACGTTCTGTTGTTGAATAATTCTTTTCTGGATCTGTAAGCTATTTGCTTGCAAATCGTATAGGATAATCTTTCTTATAGTCACCTGGCTGCGTCAAAACTGATCCAATGGCGTATTTTGAGGCATCCATATGAACATGAAACTCTATCATCCAATCTGGAGAGCCTAGTATGGTGCTGAAGTTGATGCTTTTTTTAATTTTTCAAAGGCTTCTAACGCTTCTACTGTCCAAATATGAACAATAGTCAGTTTGTATATAGGTCATGCTAAATCCGCAAAGAAGATAATAAAGATTCGATAGTAGTTCGTATGATCCATAAACACGTAAACTCCACGAATTGTTGCTGGCGATGGCAATTCCACAATAACTTTGATCTTAGAATAATCTGTGGCAATACCATGTCTTGATATCACATGTCCAAGCACAACTCCGTGGGAAACCCATATCTGACATTTTTTCGGATTTAGAGAAATATGATATTTGTGGCATCTTTCAAATACTTTCTCCAATCGATCCAGGTGGTCTATATCTATACTATGAACTCCCAAGTCGTCCAAGTAGATTTCAAGAAATTTCTGCAGACAATCTTTAAAAGCAAATTGCATTACTCTTTGGAATGAACTTGGTGCATTACAGAGTCCAAACGACATTACTTTGTAAGCATAGGTGTCCCATTCTGTTGCAAAAGTAGTTTTATGGCGATCGGCAGGTGCAATCTTAACCTGGTTGTAGCCACTAAATCCATCCAAGAACCTATAAGCTTCCGCTCTAGCAAGGCGATCCAAAATGCTTTCAGTAAAAGGTAACGGAAAGTGATCCTTTTGCGTCACTTAGTTCAACGCTTTGAGATTCACACAGATCCGCAATTTTCCAATTTCTTTAGGAACAATGACAATCGGTGAAATTCAATGTGCTTGATCTCATAAATAAAATCGGCATCAAGGTCGAATAGAAGAATGCTTGACTACTGGACTGAAGGTATCAGTGTAATCGACGTTGTATACCTGAGAAAAACCTCTGGCTACTAGTCGTGCATTTCTTATGTTGATGCTTCCATCTGCGTTGTATTTGACTTTGAAATTCCATTTGCAATCAACTACATTTCTACTAGCAGATAATTCGACAATTGTCCATGTCTGGTTCTGGATAAGAGATGAATAGTCTTTATCCATAGCTTATTTCCAGAGATCTGAGTCAGGCTGACTGAGTGCCTCTTGGATAGACGTCGGTTTTTTAACAAGATATGTTGTAGACTCGTCAATATACCGATTAGGTGGTTTGCTAGTCCTTGAAGATCTTCTGGGTAATATAGGAAGTTGATCGTTTCTATCATACTGTAGTTGTTGAGCTGCAACATCATCATCTTCTGATCCATCGTTCATTTGTTGTTCATCGAAAGTAGAAGAGTTTGGACCTGCAATGAGAATAGTCGTCTACGAAACTGGAAAGTTCAAAGCATTAGGAGAATCTGACAGGTCGGCTACATGGGAACTGCCCTTTCCTTTGAGGTCTTGAAACTGATCTTCGATGAAAATGACATCCCTCCGGCTAGTGAATATCTTTGACTCAATGGGATTGAAACTTGTAGACTTGATCTGAAGTAGTGTAGCTGATGAAAACACACTTGATACTCTAAAAGTCAAGCTTCTTCCTGAGATCACAAGGTATCTGCGCAAAAGCAGTACATCCAAATCTTATAAGTTTGATAAAGAAGGTTTGGTACTTGTCCAAACTTCGAATGGTGTTTTCTCTGAGAGGCCTTTAGTAGAACATCTGTTCTGAATATAGGTTGTTGTTGAAACAGCTTCAGTCCAGAAGGACTTCGAAAGTGTCACATGTGATAACATGCACTTTGTCAATTTAACTAAGGTTCTATTCTTTCTCTCAACAAGACCATTTGACTGAGGTGAACAGGAAGTGATGTATTGTTGCTCAATGTTGTTGTTAAGGCAATAGTCCTTGAATTCGTTGGAGATGTATTCTCCCCCGTTATCTGACCTCTGTGCTTTGATTCATATGCTAGTTCGATTCTCAGCATGCTCTTTAAATTGTCTAAATTTGATGAAAGCCTTTGATTTCTGTTTAATAAAATAAACAACTGTTCTTTTGGAGAATTTGTCAATAAAGGTAATGAAGTACTTTGCATCTAGGAATGAAGGAGTTTGCATAGGTCCACATATATCTGTATGAACAACATCTAACAGATCTTTTGTTGTATGCTTATGGTTTGATCTAAAAGGAAACCTAGCCTGCTTTCCAAAAATGTAGCTATGACAGACAGGGAGATCGACCTTACTAGAAGGATAGTCGAGATCAAGGACCATGGATTGTTTGGTCATGTTCAAAATAGATGCATGATTTACGTGTCCTAAGCGATAATGCCATAGTAATGCTTTATTGACTAGAACAGAGGTTTTCAAGGCTTGATTAGACTCAGAATAACAGTGTGCCAATCTATATAAGTAACTCTGCCTCTTGCCAAGTGCAAGGATCTTATCACTCCTATCAATAATTTTGCATTCATCAAATTCGAATTCTACCTTATGACCTAAATTTGTAATTCTACTCATTGATACCACATTTGTAGAGAGTTTAGAACTATATAAAACCTTTGATAGTAGTTTGAATTGATCATGCTGGAATTGCAATCTTATAGTACCTTCACCTTCAATAGTGTGAGTACTATTGTCACCAAGATGAACAAATTTCTTCGTGCTGTAAGGAGTGTAGGAGTTGAAGATCTCACGTTGATTGGTCATATGTTGAGTTGTTCCAGAATCCAAAAACCATGAATCATCTAAAAATGTGCTTTGATCTATGACCATGAATGCGCCTTCGTCCACTTCGACCTGGGGAGATGATGAGACAGTGTTTGCTTGTTGATCAGGTTGCTTGGCTGTATTTTTTGCATGGAGAATTCTGCAATCCTTGGTCTCATGGTTATTGCGCTTGCAATACCCACAAACTTCGACTGTGGATTTGATGATTGTTCTTGACCTTGAGTCTATTTCTGATTCATTGCAGCCTTCTTGGAGCTTTTCTGCTTCTGTCGCTTCTATTGAGAGTATGAGGAGGATCACAAAGCTTTCACGAAGGAACCATGACTCTCTCTTTAGCCTCGGATGGAGTTCAGATGCGATTGCTGGACACTGCCACTTGAATCACTCCTACAGTCCTCCAGAGTGTAGTTAGACATTGCTGATCTACGTTTATAAAATTAATGCAGCATTCAACATAGTTTCAACCAAGGTGCAGAATTCAAATGAACAAGAAAACTTAGTTAGACACATGAATAAACAGCAGACGCATTAGCATTCGAGACCAGACACAACAAGAAAATCATCTATATTGATCTTCTTCTCTGATTTCTTCAAGCACTACATGCAAATCCACGCACTACGCTGGCATGAGAGAAATGCGGTTTTCTCACAAGTAATCATCTCGCTTTACTAGGGGACAATGGATCTTGATCACAGAACTCGTCTCGCACGCAGGCGGACTTGTTGTCTGTATTTTGTCTTGATTTCTTACTAGCATCAGACTACTACATTGCACTGTATGTCTGCTCTATTTATCTATATGTCAAGTATCATCCAATAAGTGTAGTCACTCTATGTAGATCTAAGATTAGAGTGATTAAGCATCTACAACTAATCGGAGAATTACAAGAGTGGCAGATTAGCCACGACCTAGGGAGTATCTGCTGACGTCATGCCATCAGAACATATTTCTGTAATTTTGGATACTTGCATGATCTTTGCTGGTACTCTTTGGAGTGTGAGGGCAAAACGGGTCTCACGACATTTTTCGTGTCGCATCATTGGTTTCGTTTTGCTCGTCCGCCTTTCTCTCGTATTGGACCGCAAAAGATTCTCGTTCGTGAATCTTTCGTGTTCGCAAACCGTTCATCTTCGTCTCCTTTGACTTTCGTGTTTCGTGTCTCCTGACTTTCGTGTTCACGAACATCTTCGTCGGGTTGAGGGCTGAAAGCTAGCAAGGCTTTGTAGTTAGAAATATTTTGTTTCTTCAGCTCCCTCTCAAAGCATGATAGCTTTACGATCTCGAGACTGCTCCTCTATCTCTCAAAGAGTTCTTTGTCCAGGGCTTTAGTGAAGATGTCATCAACCATGTCTTTCGTTCCGATGAAGGTGGTCTACAGCATCTTCTTTTCAATTAGATCCCTGACCAAGTGGTACTTGATCGCCATGTGTTTCGTTCTGGAATGGAACAAGGGATCTTTCATCAAGTGTATTGCAGAGGTATTGTCCATCTGCAAGATCAGAGGCTCGTTTCTTGTTTCACCCAATTCGTCCAGAAACTGCATTAGCCTGATTATCTCGTTGGCAATCTTTCTTGCTGCAATATATTCTGCTTCACAGGATGACTGGGCTACAATGGTCTGCTTCTTGCTTACCCAAAGAACTGCTACTCCCCTGTAAGGTGTGAGCTGCATTTGTTCTCCTTCTTCCTTAGTCTTTGGACAGTCATCATTCGTCAGCACCGTCCCTACGAGCATTGGAGTGTTTTCTCCTTTGCAAGCATCCCAAAGTCCTCTAGGATCTTCTAGGTGTATTTGGACTGGTGAAGGTATAACTTACCTCCCTCGTAGTCCCTTTCAATTTGTAATCCTAGGTAACACCTGGCTTCTCCCAGATCCACTATCTCAAAATGTTTCAAAATGTCTGCCTTTAGTTCAGCAATTAGCTGCTCACTCCTACAAAGTATCAGAGTGTCGTCCACATACACAGCCACAATGAGGATCTGCCCATCTGTAACTCTGACATATACATTAGAATCAGCCAACAAAGGCCTGAATCCTAATGATTTCAGGGCTTGATCTTTCTTCTTGTACCATTGTCGGGCTGATTGTTTCAGACTGTAGACGCTTCTATGCATTCTGCATGCATAGTCAGGAAGTGAATTCGAGATATATCTTAAGGGTTGATCCATATAGACCTCTTCCATGCAAGAAGACTGTCTTCTCATCCACAATGTGGATCCTGAGGTCATAAGCTACTGCATATGCAAATAACAGACGTAGGGACGAATATTTGACGACAGGTTAGAAGGCTTTAGAATAGTCAATACCATATCTCTGAGAGAAACCTTTCACTACCCGTCTTGCATTGTATTTCGTCACATTCCCATTTGGTCCGTATTTGAGCTTGAATACCCATTTGCATTTGACAGTCTTGCGCTTATGTGGTAATGGCTCCAACGTCCATACTTGGTTCTTCCTCATGGACTCCATCTCTTCGTTCATGGCTTGGATCCATCTGTCCTTTTCTGGACTGTCAATCGCTTCCTTGAAATTCTGTGGTTTGCCACTGAATTCACATAACTCTTCTGATGTGAAAGCTGATCTGCCTGACACATATCTTGTTGGCGCTCTTCGTGGTCTTGTCGACCTTCTGGGAGATCCTCCTAGAACAACTATGTCTTTGCCTTTGTCTGGTCTGCTCAGTCCGGAATCATCTTGGTTTACAGGAACTGTGGCAGCAGGCTATATCTCGAATCTTTCTTCGTCAGATTCGTTGCTCGAATGGGAGACGACTCAAAAATTTTCACAGTGTTTGTGTGTGGCATGTGGATTTTGTAGTATGACAAATTGTTGTCATAAAAATCCTTGCTCAGCTTTCTCATCAAGCTTCTTTCGAAGCTTATCAGGAATATGTGCATAAGCTGCACAACCAAAGATTATGACGTGAGAAAGGTTGGGCTTTCTACCCCACCATAACTCATGTGGTGTCGTATGAGGGACACCGGACTTGCCTGTCCTATTATGGATGTATGCGGTTGTATCTACTGCTTCAGCCCACAGTGCCCTTGGAGCCTTTGAATAGGCCATCATGCATCTGGATGCTTCCATCAGGGTCCTGTTCTTTTGCCCAGCAACACCACTGTGCTGCGGTGTATAGGCTGCAGTTCTTCTGTGAATGATGCCATGATCATTGCAGAAGTCAGTGAAGCGATTCGAGATGTATTCACCACCTCGATCTGAATCAGTTGTGATGGATGTTTGTTGGATATTGCATAAGATGTTTGAATATATTCAGATGCTAGTCATCATGTTATTGCAGTTATATTGACATTATTGTCAATTTAAATGATGTTTTTATCATTAGATGATACCAATTTAGATGGATAAATCAAAGTATCAATTATATCAAAAATATGTTTATTTGGTGTGTTGTAAATTCTGGAGTCCATTTTTGAAAATAGACTTTGGGAAAGTCCAAAATTAATTTGGAGACAGTATTAGCAGTACACTCCATATCGTTAGAAAATGATGCAAAGCCAGTCCAAGCGAAGCCTTAACATTGTAATCCGCTCTATAGAGAGAAAATTAAAGAAGATATACAAAGATTACTAGCTGTGGGTTTCAGTAAAGAAATTGAACATACAACATGGTTATTGTCCATAATGGTGGTTCTCAAGAAAAATGGTAAATTAAGGATATGTGTGGATCAAAAAGATATAAATAAAGTCACAAAAAAGGACCACTTTCCTTTACCATTAACCGACGCCATATTGGAAGGGATGGCAGGAGCAAAGGCAATGAGTTTTTTATATGGCTTTAGCGGTTATTTTCTTATTCGATTAGATCCTAAAGACATTCATAAAATAGCATTTGCCACAAAGTTTTTTTGGTACATATGCATATCAGGTAATGCCATTCGGACTCTGTAACGCTCCATCAACATTTCAAAAAGTAATGCAGTTTGCGTTTAAAGATCTACTGCATAAGATTTTAGAGATATATCTAGATTATTGGTGTTAAATCTAAAAATTGTGACCATCTTGATTGTCTCAAAAAAGTTTTGATCCAATGCAAAAAATATGGAATTTGGCTGAATCTAGAGAAATGTCAGATTTGGGTGACACATGGTGTTGTCTTAGGACATATCCGGCTAAGCTAAAAGTTATCCAAGAAATGCTGCTACCAGCCACGATAAAAGAGATTTATATCTTCGTAGGCCAATGTAATTATTATCGTATATTTATTCTTGATTTTGCAGGAAAAGCCAAATTAATTTATGAAGTGATTACGGATCCAAAATAGACCAAAGAAAGAATACAAGCAATTGAGGATTTGAAGCACTCACTTCTCACTGCACCCATTCTCCGAGCACCAAACTATCAATTAGAATTCCATGTTAATACTCACTCTAGTAAGTATGCTATTGGAGTCATCCTAACACAACCAGGAGAAATCGGGAAAGACTACCCGATTCGTTTCCTCAACCGACAACTAGTCCCTGTTGAAGTAAATTATCCACGACTAAAAGAGAGGCTTTAGCAATGATATATGTTGTACAAAAGTTATGACATTATTTATTAAGAAATCAATTTGAATTCTATCATGATAATCAAGCATTGCTATATCTATTGAATAGACCATGCAACACTGGTCGTATAGAATGATGGTTACTCATCCTTCTAGAGTTCAACTTTAAAATTATCGTTAGGAAAGGTAAGCAACATTTTCTTGCTGACCATTTATCCAAGATAGCATCAGCCATCACAAAACCTATAAATGACAATCTATCGGATGCCTACCTATTCCAAGATGGGCCAAAGACGATCTATCACTACTCCTAGATGGGCCAAAGACCTAGTCTCATTTTTATTAACCGGAGTAATGAATCCAACTATGTCTAGAGTTGATAAGCGCAAATTGATTTTGAAGTCTAGACCTTACCTTCTAATTGCTAGACAATTGTATGAAGAAGATGTAGCTAGAATAATCAGGAGATGCATTAATGAGGATGACAAAGAACAAATAATTTTTCTATCGCATGAAGGTGAAGGAGGAGGGCACTTCTCGTTTGACAATACCGCTAAGAAAATATTATTAGCTGGATATTGGTGGCCGACGTTATTTAAGGACACTTATGCACAAATCAAAAGCTATGATGTCTGCCAAGAATCAAAACTCCTCAACAAGCTAATTTTATGCCTTTAGCTTCAATAATCGAAGGAGAAGCATTTCATAAGTGGAGAATTGATTTTATAGGACTGATCAGCCCAACCACCCGAGGTCAGATATATCTTAGTGGCCAGTGACTACGCTACAAATTGGGTAGACGTTAGAGAAATGAAACAAGCTATTGCCAAAGTTACAGCCAAGTTTTTGTATGAAAATATTATCCCCCGATTCGGTTGTCCAATTGAGTTAGTGAGTGACAAAGGCACTCACTTCCTAAATGATGTTGTACATAACCTCCTAGCCCATTACTTTGTGAAGCATCTCAAAATTATTCCATACTATCCTTGATGCAATGGGTTAGCGTAATTCTCAAACAAGATCATCCGTCGAATTCTGACCAAAATAGTTGAAGCCAGATGAAACAATTGGGAAACAAAATTATGTTCAGCTATTTGGGCCTTCAAAACCACACCGCGTATATCCACGAAGGGACACCCTTTTAGTTGGTTTACAGCCAAGAGGCGGTACTATCGGTTGAATTTATCATTCCGTCTTTACGAGTTGCATATTTTGAGCAACTTGGTGAGGAAGCAACCATCAAGGGCCAATTTATTAACCTTCACAAACTCTGTGAAATCTAGTTATTAAGCTATCATGCACAGCTAGTAAACAAACGTAAATAGAAGGCCTGGCATGATAATCATATTCGATTTAAGGAATTGTCTCTGGCGATCAAGTTCTACTCTATAAAACTCAAAAGATTAAACCAAGTAAACTCAAATTCCAAGCGAGACTGATACCTGACTACCCCCCTAGTCCCCCTCCATCTTGTTCATCCTTAACCGATGTATAGTCTTAAGATAGAATAAGTTTCATTGATGTTTCGAATAGGGATTGTATGGCAATAGGCTTGGACTTTAACTGAAGGATTGCCAAAGGACAATAACTAACAGATTACCATCTAAAACTCGGTTTTCAGCAACGTAGTGACTCAATGAAATTGCTTTGGATTGAAGGCAAAGTCCATAACTCCAACAGCACAAGCACGAAATGCTTTCAAGAACTGATTCTTTACTACAAACTTCAGCGAACAAAGGCTCTCTTCTGTGCCTTTCACGCTATCATAAGGAGGTCATGACCTAGTATAGGTGAACCCAGGCTTTGGCATTTACAAGCTGCAATGCATGTCAAAGGCTAGTTTGCCTTTCAAAGAAAGGCAAAAATTTTAAAATTATTTTATTCGAATGGCAAACTTGAAAATTCCTCTTTCATTTGAAATGCAACTTTAAAAAGTCAAATGTCATGCTATTTTGAAATTTTTTAAATTTTGCTATAAAATATAACAGAAATATATGTATAAGTAGGGTAACTTGAAATCAGACCATCAATTTCGAGCAACACATTTTGGCAGCCCCACCACTCATCATCAATGGTGAAGTCAACACACTTTCCACAATCTGCAGAAAAACCATGAACAGCCTCATAGTGTCTCTTCTCATACTCCAATGCAGCTTGCCATGACACATTGTTGCCAGGATCAGCCACAACAGATGCAACGTTTTGCAATGCTCTCATCTCAATACCTCTGACATCAGTGTTGTAGCGCATATAACCATCTCTTGACAAGCAACCAGTCAGCTTCATACCAATTTCAGGTGGCACACCCATAGAATTCAACCTTTTTATGACTCTTACCTGTGCACTTTTATTTTAAATCAACCCTAAGTCACAACCAGGAATATCTTTCACCATAACTTTCATCCACCTTGCAATAGTCTTCAAACCCACTCTAGATTTTAAAAACCACTGCACAAAAAACTAATAATAACAAAAATAATACATAGAATGAAGAAAACAAAACATTGGAACAAACAATTAGACAAATACACCAAAAGCTTACCATAACAAGATTCCATCAAGCTCCATCTATAACACGAAGAAAAATTGGATGCAAACAACCATCAGCTACGTCAGATTTGCCAATTTTTGGCAATTCTTCACACTTGAGACCAAAGAAGATGTCAACACATATCCATGATATTCATCTACCAAAGAAAAGTAGATTTACTATACTTGAGGTCCAATGAGAACCAGCTGTACACAGTGACTTGCTAGTCGGTGGGACATGCATCTAATAAGTAGCAACTTGAGTTATGTAGGAGTTGACACCAAAAATGAAGTGTACGTATAATCTCTTCTAGTGAGAGAGAGTGCATATGCTCTTGGTTTTGAAAAAGAAATTCATGGTTCTTGTATTGATTCCTCCTATGCAAATTGGTGATCATGTTGTATAAAAACATTAGCATGGTATTAAAGCCTAGCACGATTGTGCACATAATAGAGATGTTGTGAGTGCAATTCAAGAGATCGATGTTTTCTACCATTTAACACTAGATTTATTTTCAGCACATTTTTGTGCGCATGCGCACAAAAGTGCGAATAAAACCCTTGGTCACTTGACGAGACATAACATGCATTTAAATGATTGAAACTTCAATCTTTCAATTGTATGTGAAATTAGACTTGACTCTTCATTGTGTTATAGAAAGACTTACATTTTTTTCCTCTCAATTGATGGCAATTTGCCTCCAAAAAACTTCAATTTTCAGCACTTTTCAGCACTTCACATGGGTAACTTTAGGTGCACGTATATATCTCTATAGGACTCTAAATTTGAATTTTGTTTTATAGACATGTTTCTATGGTCATAAAGGATTTTTGAATTTAGACAACCTAAGAAAGGGTGATAAAAAGCACCTCCAAAAGAGCTGCAACTTTTTAGCACCTTTCAATAATTTTCAGTACTTTTCAGAACTTGACATGGGTAATTTTAGATGCATATCGGCTATCTCTACATAACTCCAAACTGAAAACAATTTGAGAGACATGTTTCTATGGTCATATAATACTTTTTAAAGTAGACAAACCAAAAAAATATTGTTAAAATCATGGTATTATACACTCATATATGATATTTCCACTTTTGGTGATTTTTATCAGCACTTAAAAGAATAACTTTGAATGCACGTATCTATCTCCATAAATTTCCAAATTTAATTTTTTTTGTATAGGCATATTTCTATAATCATATAGGAATTTTAAGAGTAGACAAGCTAAAAATTGAATGTAAAATTCCCGACAATGTAGTCCCATATAAGAAAATATCGAAGTTTCATCAATACCCCCACATGTTTGAATATCTTACATATAAGTTGTTCAACATGAAGGTCTCAAATTTTTTAACCGGTAGATGTATACATGAAGAGCACACACGTGAAAGGATTTGATGTGATTCATCATAGTTTATGAGATATAATTTTTTGAACAAGTGCTTGAAATGCACACTTTTCTGTGCATTTTGTGACGACTCTAGTCTTAAGGAGAGATTCAAATCGATTTTTGAGAGTTTGAGAGGTGTGGTGGACAACAAGCACTACTTAGGCTTCTAGACAATGTTTTCCAGGGCCATTTACAAGTCTAAATTTGATGGAGCTCTAAAACATTTAAAATTTTAGATTTTTGTGACTTTGGAAGCATCTCTCAAAAAAATGCATTGTTGCAACCAATTCACAACCAATTGATGATCCATTTGGTGTAGAGAAAAGCTAGCAAAGGTCACTAGATAGCCAAGGCAATTAAGAGATTTTAGTCCTTAGTATTTTATTCAAATATAACTTCCAAAAAGAGACACGCGTTTTTTATGCTAGCTAGGATTTTACAAGAAAAAACCTAGAATTTTGGATTGCAGAAGACATAGTTTGATATTGTATATCATTGTAGGGGGGTGCCCTACCACCACAAGTAGGTTGCCAAGAGGCTATATCTGGTTCTGGATAAGTGGAGGAGAGATAGACAACTGAGCAGGTGTCCATCTCCACCTAAACCAAGGGTTCCAAAAGCCCTCTCTTGTTCGTAACTCGTTATCCAAAATCAAAGGTGTTAAAAAAGTGCTTTTGGTTAGTTATTAAATGATTCAAAATTAAATCGAAAAACTCTAGATGTTTTTTACTAGAATATGGGTTCTCTAGTGCATGCTCGTGCAAGTGAGCATGCAACAACAACTGAGCCATGCCGCCATGTAACATGCGACTCATAAGCAAGATTGGCTACATGCGAGAGAGAGAGAGAGAGAGAGAGAGAGAGAGAGAGAGAGAGAGAGAGAGAGAGAGAGAGAGAGAGAGAGAGAGAGAGAGAGAGAGAGAGAGAGAGAGAGAGAGAGAGAGAGAGAGAGAGAGAGAGAGAGAGAGAGAGAGAGAGAGAGAGAGAGAGAGAGAGAGATATTCCAACATATGCATAGGTTCAAAAATAATTAGCACATAAAGCGATCTTTGGTTTTATGGACTTACTATATGAAGCATATGCTTTGGTTTATGTTAAGGCCTAAAAGCAAAGTTGTGAATCTTGAGGCCCAAACCATTGATATGCTTCTAGATGGCACGTTCTGACAAGCACATTTTGATAGGGTCGTTCTGATAGTAATTGCTAGAAACGGTTCCTTCTCTCTCTGATTCGTAGGCTGTTGCTATCAGGAGAAGGAGACATTTGCATTAGCCATTCCAGAGATGTAAGAAGCATAAGGCTTCTATTCTGTGCTGAGCTATGGAGGATCCAGTTTTTGCAATGTTTTCATAGCCTTTGTTAGGCACTTTGATGTCCTTTGCTTGATAGACAAATGGTTCTTGATGTTATTCTTTTGTGCTTGACGTATGATTTTATCATTTTAGTCTTAAAGGTCTATGTGCACATATACAATGGACTTTGGAAAGCCTAGTTGGTCTGTAGATCATAAAGGGTGTGATCGAACTAGCTTCTAAGGATATGTTTATTCCACTTTCTTATCTAATGTCAAAAATCGTTGATCAATTGTATGTGATTCACCTATGCTAGGTCCCACCCTCATTACGAAAGTTTGAAGTCTCCACAATCCTATGTGTAGATTAAGTACATTGAATGCCTTTCATTAGAGTTAAGTTGCATTTAGAGGCCCCAATTTACTTACTACTTGACCTATAATCTTGAAATCGCTTGATCCCTTGCTGTATCAGCCAAGTTTGACTATTGGGGATCATTAATGCTAGACATTTTTTATTTAAGACATCCATTTGAGATGATCATTCAGTGTTCATCCATTGCAAAAGTGAAGTATTTAGTGATGAAAATTCTGCAAGTTCACACGTGTGGGGAACAATCCTCAAGTGTCAATGATCTTGTTAAGCTTTGTGTTTAGCACATAAACTGATTCTAGATTGAGTATCAAGATCTCTAGAATTTATGACCAAAACACAATCTAGCATGCTAGTAATCAAAGGATGATTTCTTTCATCATCAAAAGAGAAGAAGTACAAGAATTTAATGCATTAGCATAACCTTCTACTCGGTTTAGAGAGAGAGAGAGAGAGAGAGAGCAAAATTCAGGCAAACAATATCATCGATCCAAATTGACATGGAATAGCTTCAAAGCTTGGTTTTTCATAAAAAATTATGAGAGAGCTTACACATATTTATGGATATTGGAGGAGCTCGAGGTAGAGCATTCTCTCTTCTCCTGAAAGTGATAACTAAAGATCTAGTGACATTTGTCACTTTACATGCATGCATTTCTACCTACTTTTACCAAGTGTCAAATTCTAAACTAAAATTGTCCAAATCACTATGCATGTGTCCAATTTACTTTGTGCATGCCTTGCATGTCAACACATTCCATCTGATGTGCCACGAGTTTTTACAAGCCCATAATTGGCATTTCTATGTCTACATTCTATATGCATGTTGTATATGACCAACTAGACTCAAGAAACCATGTAACTCGAGTTTCTTCTAGGCCAAATTTGGCATTTGCAACATGAAACACTACATACACATAGAAAAAAACTTTTTCAAACACAATAACATATCGCGCAGATTTTGACGTGGGCATCCAACGTATGCTCAAAAATTTCATAAAATGTCGCAATTCGACAAGTCGAAGTGTGACGTCCCAGTAAAAAATTCGAAAATCAGAGTCCGACGATCAGGAAATATGGGCGGCAACCAATTTTTCAAAGGCATGTCGGATTCCGACTTGCAAACGTGGATATGACTTCATAGATTTTTAAAAAAAAAATACATGTAATTCGACGGACGTTGGAATCCGACGTCCACGTCGGCAAGCCAAAAAACCTGTCCACGACATCTGGCACATTCGTCCGGGCCTGAATGGGCACAGACGTAAAGAAAAAATACATGTAATCCGACGGACGTCGGAATCCGACGTCCACGTCGGCAAGCCAAAAAGCCTGTCCACGACATCTGGCACATTCGTCCGGGCCTGAATGGGCACAGACGTCGGATTTTGATGTATTTGAAAGACGTCGGATTCCGACGTCTGTTTCAATCTTCGAGTTTGCGCGATCCAGCGCCTTCTCTCTCACTTTGTTTTTTGCAGATTTGAACATCTTTGGAGCGATTGAGGGCGATTGAAGACTAGTGCTCAAGGGCTTGAAGATCAGTGCTTTAGGGTGCTTGACGATCGGTGCTTGAAGATCATTGTTTGAGGTTGGTGTTTGATTTTTGTTTGTTTGTTTGAGGTTGATGTTTGTTTATTTGTTTTAAGAAGAGAGAGAGATAGAGAGAGAGAGAGAGAGAGAGAGAGAGAGAGAGAGAGAGAGAGAGAGAGAGAGAGAGAGAGAGAGAGAGAGAGAGAGAGAGAGAGAGAGAGAGAGAGTGTGTGTTTTTAAATTTTGCATTGATTTAAAATGGTTTTGAATGGCCTTGTAATAGATTATTAGTATTATTTAGGATAGTAGATTTAGGATTATTAGATTTGTAATTTGTGAGAGAGAAAGAGAGAGAAAGAGAGGTGAAGTGTAGATGTATGCTTGAAGATATTGAAAGATTTTAAAGTTCTTTTTTTATTTTGAGAGAGAGAGAGAGAGAGAGAGAGAGAGAGAGAGAGAGAGAGAGAGAGAGAGAGAGAGAGAGAGAGAGAGAGAGAGAGAGAGAGAGAGAGAGAGAGAGAGAGAGAGAGAGAGAGAGAGTTATAATAGATTGTGATAATGTTTATAATAGATTGATTTTTGATAGTGTTTATAATAGATTGTTAAAATTATTAAAGATAGTGTTTAATATTTTGCATTGATGTAGAATTTAAGATTATAGATAAATATATAATCTATGATAGTAATAGATTCATTAGGGCCCTTTTTGGACTCAAAAAGGGCCTCTTCCTTGTCTAAACAGGTTTGTTAATCATAATTAGTTTAGTGTTAATCAATCCTACGTGGCACTTTTACCTTGGGTTACCACATAGGGTGAGCAAGAGTTAAGGGCTAAATATAGGTCCCATCATCCATAGACTTTTGTCGGTACTTTGTAAGGCAAGACTAGCATATTCATTGTCTTGGTTCCAATAGGACAACATCTAGGGCTCTAGGTGGGACATAGACTTGCAGGCCTCATTTAATGCCCAAGTACATTTCAAATTTGAAATTTGCTTATGAATTTTAATCAACCCACTTTTGTGTCCCCCTTCACATTCAAACTAAGACTACCTCACTTTCACTAGTCTTTCACATACCAAATAATTTATTTTTTTCAGATGGATATAATTTTTTTCAAAATTGGCCTTCAGGATACATTTTTATTTTGCCGTGGATTTAGTCTGTTTGACCTCAGAACCTCAAAAAAAGTGTTTATTAGTCAATTTGTTTTTATTAGTTTACAAACATAAATGTATCCCAAAGGCCGGTTTTTCTTTTTTTTTTTTTAGCCCGAAATCGCGATTTTTGGCCGTTTCACTTCATCAGAAGGTTTCGCGCCTTACCGTGATTTTGAAAAAAAAAAAAATTTGGTCCGAAACACAATTTTTGGCCTTCTGATGAAGTGAAACGGCCAAAAATAACGATTTCAGACCAAAAAAAAAAAAGAAAAACCGGCCTTCGAGATACATTTCTGTTTGTAAACTAATAAAAACAAATTGACTAATAAACACCTTTTTTGAGGTTCTGAGGTCAAACAGACTAAATCCATAGCAAAACAAAAATGTATCTCTTGGAGGCCAGTTTTTCATTTTTTTTGGCCCGAAATCGCGATTTTTGGCCATTTCACTTCATCAAAAGGCCAGAATTTGCATTTCGGACCAAATTTTTTTTTTTTTGGGTCAAACGGCCCAAAATCGCGCCTTACCGTGATTTTGAAAAAATAAATAAATAAATAAATTTTGGTCCGAAACGCAATTTTTGGCCTTCTGATGAAGTGAAACGGCCAAAAATCGCGATTTTGGACCAAAAGAAAAAAGAAAAACCGGCCTTCGGGATACATTTCTGTTTGTAAACTAATAAAAACGAATTGACTTATAAACACATTTTTTGAGGTTCTGAGGTCAAACAGACTAAATCCATAACGAAACAAAAATGTATCCCCCGGAGGCCAGTTTTTCGTTTTTTTTGGCCCCAAAAACGTGAAGCGTTACACATTGGTCATTGAAGCTTTTATGAATGTTCACCTCTATATAGAACATGGTCTTCTGGACATGCATGTATTGTGTCGTAATCCATTCCAAGCACGGTCATCATCTTTCGTGCTTCTTTTCATGTTTTAGGTATCACATTTCCTTTCGGAAGTATTCGATGCAACAACCTAAAAAAAGAGCAATGTGAGCTGTTAGAAAAGGAAAAAAATTAACTTAATGTAAATATGCTATAAAGTATAATAGTTGTGTTATGCGTTAAGTACCCGAATATAGATGTCACACTACGATCACTCCATTTGTATGTTGCTTGAAGGTTTAGAATAAGAATTGACGTAGCTAGTCTCGAAATGGATGCTACATGATATAAAGGAGTGTCTACCTCCTTGTGCAATAGAATTTCGTCTTCATCCATCTCAAATTGCATATCATCATTCTCATTTGTTTCAAAGTAAGATTCAAACATGTTGTGCATTGCTTCATCGTGTTGCACCTCATCATCATAATCATTAGAATCAAGTTGATTATTCTTTTTTCCAATTGTGTTTGCCTCTTCAATTTGTTTCATTCTTTGTTTTCTCATGTCTATCAAAACTTGACGTTGATTGTAACTATACACGGATGGATCAACTCCGTGGAATGGCATTCGATGTATAGGCTACACACATGAGACAAACTCCATAAGTGACATATATAGATTGACAAAGATTATAATAAAAAACAATCATATAAAATTAACAAACCTCAACGTCTTCCAACTTCGATGGTTGACCTTCTTCTTTTTGTCCAAACTTTCACAAATGATTTTCAACAATGTGTCTTTCGCGCATCTTTTGTCCATCACACTTGAGGCATGTGCACCATATTTTATTTTGAATATAATTTCTCTACAAGAAACAAAAATCAAGTACATGTCACTTTAGCACAATATTTTAACTTATAATAACAAAGTTTTTATGAACAAAAAAACATGCATGTTTATTACTTACCTTGTTAACTTGAGTAGTGTCTTCATCGCTAGACTGATCTGAATGTAATTTATCTCGTTGTAATAAACTGCATATATGCACAAGTACAAAACACAAATAACATAAAATTATTGTATGATTCTAATGTTTTAATCTTTAGATAGTACTATTCTTATACATTGTCGCTTATATGATTCTTTTGCATCTTGGTGCAGGCTCGAGCTCTACACGCATATCTCTCTTCGTTTGTTAACACGGGTATGAAAGTCACACTTCAATATATTCTTTTTTACTTCATTTCAATATATTAGGGTCTATTGTAATGTATTGTATGTTTATGAATGTAGTAATCATGTCGGGGTCAAGCAGTGGTGAAAGCTCGGAAGACTATGTAAAAAATTTATATGAATCATTAACTCCTGAGCAAAAAACACAACTGCAAAGTATGCTTAGCTGAGATGAGGGTGGTCCTTCACAAGCGGCCGCGGCTCCCGCCCCCACCGAAGAGTCATCCACAAATCCTTATTATGACGTGGATCCTCAAGGCAATATAAATGCCAATAAAAAAGGGAGGGTGGTTTTGGACCGACTCTATTCTTTATGCCAACACCATTTTGGCGATAGATTATTTAGTAAATGGTCCGAACAACCTACTGCCGATAAACGACAGGTTATTGGTACCCTTCGTGACGAATTCCAACAAGAAGAGGAATTCGAGGAGAAGGAAATTCATAAGCATATGAGCTTATGGATTAGGCATCGTCGTGATATGGCACGACGAGCTTATAGGGACGGGCAATCCAAGCCCTCCTGGTGTTCAAGAAATGATTGGAACCATGTAAAAGCGGATGAACGAACACCAGATAAATACAAAATTCAGAAAGATGTTGCAACCACTAGGATGCATGGGATAGGCAACTCTAGGTTCGGCTCGAGCGGAAAGACGGGATTGTAAGCAAACATGGTAAGTGAACTTACACTACTCTTATAGTTTATCTTTGATTTCATATGCTTTTATTTATTAATATGCATTATGACTAGTTGCTTCAACGTAGCCCTAAATTAATTTCAGCTTAAATTGAATGCATGGATAGTTGGCGGACTATGGACGTCTGCCAACTAAGGAGGAATACGAATATGCCTACAGGGAATCGTACAACGCATTAGTCAACAAACTAAAGAGCAAAGGTCATCCTCCAAATGTAAGTACTAGTTTTTGTATTCATACTAATGTGGTTTGTATTCTGACGTCAATTTTATTTAATTTAATACGATCAAGCATTAAATATTAATGTAGTTTGTTTGTTTGTGTTCATGCAGACTGGACGTCACGACGACGACAAGTAGATTAGGTTTATAAATTTTAGTTGATATTAGATCTAGAAAGACTCGTGCGACATTAAAGCACCAATT
The DNA here is from genome assembly GCA_029204225.1 of Diphasiastrum complanatum. NCBI lineage: Eukaryota > Viridiplantae > Streptophyta > Lycopodiopsida > Lycopodiales > Lycopodiaceae > Diphasiastrum > Diphasiastrum complanatum. The sequence continues at coordinate 15,656,976 of CM055108.1, forward strand.
TTGTAGTACATTGATTCATATTATGAAAATATTATTATTGCAAATGATCGTGCTATATTGCCATTGCTTTTATATATGCAATGTTCTTTTTTCAAAAATTGCAATGTCAAATTTAGAGATGTGGATGAACGTAATAACCAACTAAGAAAATAAAACCATGTGCAATGTCGGATTTCAAAATAACAATCAATATCATATATAGAAATCTAAATAAAATTTATGATGTGCACAAAGCAATGCAATAAAGTATTGTCATTCATAATGGACATGAAGTAATGCAATTAAATATAAAATAAAAAGTAATTTAAGAATGAAAGTACCTCATGCTTAGTTTGTTGTTTGATCCAATTGTTGAATGCAAGTCAAAAATATTATTTTAAAAACAATTCACGACCATCGTTTCTCCAAGAACTCAACTCCAAGAATAGCCCGATAAAAATGTGCACGCTGTTTTTTACGTAGTTTTTATTTTTTTTATCTAATTTGGGATGTCAGAATCCGACGTCCAAACATGTCGGACCTTTTTTTTTATCATTTTGTTAATAGACGTCGGATTTCGACAACTCTTTGGCACGTCGGAATCCGACGTACAAGTGTACGTCGGATTGACGTCCACGTCATCTCTTTTGCGACGTCTTTGGACGTCGCATTGCGACATCCACATCGAAACATCTCTCCCTCATCAAAAATTTTTCTTTCGAAATCTGGCACGTTGTGCCTGTCGGACTGCGACGTGTTTTAAAGTCGTCAGATTCCAACGACCTTATAACGACGTGTTTTTCCAACGTCCGCAATGAATTAAAAAAAATTTAAGCTCGCGATTCACGTCGCAAATCGCGGCGGGTGTTGTTGTGAAAGCCTAAAGTCAAGATAGATGATTTTTCATTTTCAACACTCATCCTAAAAATTAATCTATGTTAACCTAAACATGGATCTTGGAATTAATCCAAGATTGGCTCTATGCTTGATGAAGGAATTTTTGTTCAAAGGTTTGGTGAGCAAATCTGCAATACATGATTATGTGTCTGCTCCAAATAGATTTCTCCTCCAATGAGCTTCTCTCTCACGAAGTGATGTGCAACTTCGATATGTTTGCTCCTTGCATGAAATATTGGGTTGTTGGCAAGGGCTTGTGCTAAAATATTTTCACACATGATCAATGGTAGATCATCTTCCTTGATAGTCTTTAGCTCCAAAAGCAACCTCTTGATCCAAAGCACTTCTTTTGTTGTAGTACTAAGTGCCCTATATTCAGCTTCACAAGATGAGAGTGATATGGTATCTTGCTTTTTACTCTCTAAATTTTACTCTCTCAAATGTAACCTGCAGAAAATGAACTGTTGCAGTCTAGTTTTTACTCACATTTTTGGCACAGCCAAAAAATGCGAAAAATTCGACACTGAGTTTTCTGATAGGCGACAATGCAAGTCTTACACGGGTTTCTACACAGGCAAAAATTGAAAAAAAAAAAATCAACACTGCATATTTGCATGCAGTTTTCAACAAGCAAAAAAGGCGACACTTGTCCTACAATAGGCCAAAGTTGTTCTACAAATCAAAGGCGATGTCCTTCAAATGCTGAATGTGTCTTCCAAACGTCAAAGGTGTCTCAAACGCCGAAGGTGTCTTACAAATTTCGAAGGCTGCCCTCAGGTAAAGGCAACGACCAAAAGGCCAAGGAGTGACACATTTTCAGTCTGCTAAAATACACAAATTTTCGCTATCAGACCAGAAAGCCTTCATGCTCCATCAACGAACTAATCCACTGATCAGTTTAACAGTTGTTATCAATCTTGTAATTGTAAAGTTAAGTTAGTACAAGATTTTTCTGGCTGATATATATACATGTGATTGAGTGATTGTAAAGAGAGAGGATTACGATACGTAAGGTTGTATAGCGGAGAACGTCTTTTATTAGTAACTGACTCCTCAGAGTTAGTGATCATAGAGAGAGAGAGAGAGAGAGAGAACTATTTTAGAACCTTAGCAATTATCTTGAATCTGTTAGTAGAATCACAAGATTATCAGCATAATTGTATTGTGGTCTGATCGTTGTATTAACAATTTCAATATACGAATTCGCTATTGTTCTACACCTTCGCATTCCAGAATGTCTCTTCTATGCTCGAGTGCCATCTGATTTAAGAAAAAAGCTAGACCTAGTAAGCTGTAAGAACATCTTCATCGGCTACTCAACGTCGCATAAAGCATGTGGCATCTATGATGTTGATTCAAATCAGATCTCAATCAACCGTGATGTTGTCTTTCTTGAAGACAAGTATCACAATTTCAAGTAGAAGCAGCCAATGCAAGAGTATGTCACAACAGCTCCACCATCCATCGATAGGCAACGACCTACGACTGTTCAGACAAAGGAGTTTGTCCCAATAGCTTTGCTTACCATCGATGGGCCCAGACCCACGATTGTTCAGCCACAAGATGCTATGATCCCAGTCATTCACCAAGGAGAATCATCCACTCAAGCACTTGCAGCTCAAAGGTTTACAAGACAACGACAACAACTTGATCATTTTCTCCCTCAGGCGTTCATCAGTCACGATGAACCTACCACAGTTGCAGAAGCTTTGTCAATGCTCGATACAGACAATTGGAAGGCTGCCATGGATGCTAATTATCAGCCTCTAGTGAAGAACAAGACCTAGAGTCTTGTCAATCCTCTTACTGGTGTAAACTAATTGACTTCGAGTGGATCTTTAAGCTAAAGCTTAAACCAGATGGATCCATATCCAAATGGAAAGCTAGACTGGTGGTTAAAGGCTTTGAACAAGTATATGGGATAGACTACACTGAGACCTTTAGTCCAGTGGTAAAGCATCAGTCTATTCATACCTTACTGGCTATAGCTGCTACAGAAGATCTGGACATTCACCAGATGGACATCCAAATGGCATTCCTACATGGATTTATACAAGAAGATATATTCATCTACTAACCAGAAGGTTACGTCCTTCAAGGCAAGGAGCATGTGGTATGTAAATTGCATAAGGCTTTATATGGTCTTAAGCAAGCTCCCAGGGCCTTGTATGATAGAATTAATCACTTCTTGTTGTAGCACAATTTCACTTCTTGCTCCGCAGACTACAATGTATATCTCAAGCGTAAAGGGTCAAGCTATGTCATAATAGCATTATACGTTGATGATTCTTTGATTATCAGCAATTCAAATCAGTTATTATAGGAAACCAAATCTCTGCTTTCATCAGAGTTTGAGATGATTGATTTAGACCCAGTCCATTACCTTCTTGGTATGGAGATCAACAGAGATCGCGCAGGCAGAAGGATAGCTATAAGCCAAGAATCCTACTTGACTAATGTACTTTGCAGATATGGCATGGAGGCAAGCCCATAAACACACCTATGGATCCAGGACACCTATGGCAAGCCCATAGACACACCTATGTTGTCTAAAGACATGTGCCCCAAAACTCAAGTAGATCAACAAGAAATGTGCAGGTTTCCTTATCAGTCTGTCATAAAATCTATTATGTATTCTATGATTTGCACACGACATGATCTAGCATATGCAATAAGCACATTGTCTCAGTACATCTCCAATCCAGGCCTACAGCAATGGAAAACCCTACAAAGAGTATTGAGGTACATTCAAGCTACAAAGCACTATGCTTTGACCTATAATGGCAATATAGAGGCTGCACTCACATTGACTACTTATTCAGATTTAGATTGGGCAGAAGACATGGATACCAGAAAATCCACATCATGCTACATTTGTTTTCTCGCAGGAGGACCCATCTCATGAAACAGCAGAAAGCAGAAATGCATTTCTCTGTCCTCCATAGAATTCGAATATGTTGCAGCTACGTCAGCCGTGAAGGAAATAATCTGGCTAAGGAGGCTGCTGCAGGACCTGCAGTTCACATAGATCAGTCCAACAATACTCCAGTGTGATAATCAGAGCTGCATAGCTCTTTCTCTGAACCCACGAACTCATAGTAGAACTAAGCATATAGAAGTTCAACTTCATTTTCTTAGAGAGAAAGTTCAGAATCAAGATGTTGTACTAAGTTACTGTCATACAGACAGTATGTTGGCTGATATTTTGACAAAGCCATTGTCTAGAGATAAACATTCTACCTTAATAGGTATGTTAAATCTCAATTGCAGATCAGATTCATAGCAGTTAGCTTAAGGGGGAGTGTTGGAGTTTAATCTAACTCCTACTCATCCCAACAGCCCTCCTTCCTTCTCTAAATTATACTCTCTCAAATGTAACCTATAGAAAATGAACTTTCGCTACAATCTCGTTTTTACTTGCATTTTTTGCACAGCCGAAAAATGCAAAAAATCCAGCATTCTGTTTTTACACCGAGTTTTTTGACAGGTGACAATGCAAGTTTTACATGGGTTTTTACACAGGCCAAAATTGAGAGAAAAAAAAATGACACTGCATACCGACACTTGCCCTACAATAGGCCAAAGCTGTTCTACAAATCAAAGGCGGTGTCCTTCAAACACCGAAGGTGTCTTCCAAATGCCGAAGGTGTCTCAAACACCAAAGGTGTCTTACAAATACTGAAGGCTGCCCTCAGGTAAAGGCAACAGCCAAAAGGCCAAGGAGTGTCACATTTCCAGTCTGCTAAAATACATAGATTTTTGCTATCAGACCAGAAAGCCTTCACGCTCCATCAACAAACTGATCCACTGATCAGTTTAACAACTGTTATCAATCTTGTAGTTGTAAAGTTAAGTTAGTACAATATTTTTCCAGCTAATATACATACATGTGATTGAGCAATTGTAAAGAGAGAGGATTATGATACGTAAGGTTATATAGCAGAGAACGCCTTTTATCAGTAGCTAACTCCTCAGAGTTAGTGATCAGAGAGAGAGAGAGAGAGAGAGAGAGAGAGAGAGAGAGAGAGAGAGAGAGAGAGAGAGAGAGAGAGAGAGAGAGAGAGAGAGAGAGAGAGAGAGAGAGAGAGAGAGAGAGAGAGAGAGAGAGAGAGAGAGAGAGAGAGAGGTAGAGAGAGAGAGAGAGAGAGAGAGAACTATTTTAGAACCTTAGCAATTGTCTTGAATCTGTTAGTACGATCACGTGCTTATCAGCACAATTGTATTGTGGTCTGATTGTTGTATTTACAACTTCAATATACAGATTCGCTATTGTTCTACACATTCACATTCTTGTTGAATGATAACTCTCGCTCCTCTCACATAAACATTATTAAGAAGAGAATTGTATGGCTGTCTCTGACGTCTGAATTAATTCTACATTCTCTTCATATCAGGTTATCAGTATTAGAAGATTGCATGGTTGTCTCAGATGCCTAATTCCTTTTGCAATCTCTCTTTCACGACAGTCTATGACTCCTACACTGATAATCTGATTTCACACACAAAAAACTACTCGTAACTCCGTTCTCCAAGTAATCCATGATCCTGGTTATAACAATTTCCTTGTTTTTCTTCCAATAGAAGTGGTATCAGAGCTGATATCTATTTCACCCATAAGGTGATATCAGTGCTTGCTCCCACAATACGATCAGTCATAGAATATTTTGATGTAGTAATGACTCTTTTATCGAGTCTCCTTGAAGACTATGAAACCTAGGTTCATGGCCATTTCGACCCAACAACATCTCACTCTATCTAGAGTCATTTCGATGCTATTACAAGAGGAGATCAGAAGAAATGCATCCTCCTCATGCTCAGTATCTGATCCTCAAGCTCTGTGTACAAAGAAAAATCAAAAGTTCAAATCAAAGAAATCCACAAAATTAGATTATTCTAACAAGAAGAGCAACATGGAGTCTGGATCGAATTTTGGTTCTGGATCGAATTCTGGTTTAGGATCGAATTCTTTATCATTCTAGCCAATGCAGAAACTGTTCTGCAAATATTGTAAGAGGACTGGCCATCTCATCAAGGATTGTAGAACACTCAAGTACAAAAATGAAAGGAGTAAGTAGTCTCAACAACAAGCAAATGCTGCCTCAATCAGTTACTCGATCCAGCATCAAGAGGAAGATCAAGCTGCCTTCATGACCTAAGGTCGGAAATCTATTCCTGGTACTTGGACTACTATGGAGCAACTCAACACATGACAAGCAAATCAGGGACTGGTTTCAAAGCTACAAGCATTTCACCCATTCTAGAGTTGTGCAACTTGGTGACAACTCATCTCATTCCATTGAAGGTGAAGGAACAGTCATGGTCGAATTTCAGAGAGGTGATGTTAAGTTGTTGTCCAATGTTCTCCATGTTCTGAACCTTACCAAAAGTCTGCTTTCTATAAGGAGAATCACTGATTCAGATAGTAGGGTAGAATTCAATATAAAATGCTGCACCATTCTTGACAAGTCTCAAAAAATTTTAGCCTTTGGTAGATGTTGTGGCTATCTTTATAAGCTTAGTCACTGCTATTTCACAGACAGTCAAGCTCTTCACACATCTATTTCTGATTCAGCTAACATATTGTGGCATTTCATAGTAGGTCACTTGAATTTCAATAGTATTCACCAAATGTCAAATCAGAATCTAGTTCAAGATCTTCCTTCCATTAGCAAATCCAATACTCTTGTGAAAGCAAGCATGCTAGTGTCGAAAATAGGTGAGTAATAGAATGCATAAACTTCCTACTTCCAATGCATGAGAACGCCTATCAAAAAAATGAACAAAGCAGTAGTGATGGAAATCACGTTCAATATTTAGCAACTAACTTTCACTAGACTCCTAAGTGATTACGTAGCCAAACATAAAGTATTGAATTCTCAAACAATTTCTATCACTTACAAAAGCAATACAGAGATGCATGCATTCTGACACAAAATGAATGCAATAAGAGATATTATTGATTCAGAAAAACAAGATTAGATGCTAATGAGTGCAAGACAATAGTGGATAGAAACTGCGCACTCTGGCCAAAGGCCTACTAGAGTTCTAGCCCCATTTGCATACTAGGAACTCAACCCCATAAACCACTCGGTTGCATATGGGTGATAATGAAAAGCTATACCTAACACAACTGAACCAATAACTTTAGTTAAAACAAGAACCTCTATACAATAACTTTAGTTAAAACAAGAACCTCTATACAATAATAATAGTATATAGTTTTCAGAAATTTGTAGTTCATTTTTCTAGTACTTGTAGAATTTTTTTAGTTTATGGAGCTTTAGCAGTCCTAAACTTCTAATTTTTGTGTACTACAAGTTGCTGAGATGACAAAATCTTATTGAAATCAAGCATCATAAACAAATTCAATGCTTAGGTCGTGCTTTTCTCCGGCTAGTTTCAAGGATTTGGAAAACTTGGAGAAGCCCTAGTCATGACTTCCATAGTAAATCTTGCATAGTTACAATAAGTAATTGTAAACTGCTGTTCATCAGGTGATCCACAGTGAGGCATCCAACAATCTAGTTCAATCTCTGATTCAACATGCTGCAACACGATCTGATCAAATCTTCTGCGAATCTAAGCACACCAAGCTAGAAACTGACAAATAACCTTTACAATATGAGATTTGGGAGTGCCATATTGTTTGTCAAGGCTTAAAGTCAATATATACTTTCAACATAAGGTATGATATTTGACATTCATGCTCCTCAGGGTTTTAGAATTATCAGATTGATAATGATTTTAGATCTATTTCTATGGATCTGATGGCCTCTTTGTTCAGCCCAAATGCAAGCTCAAGAAGCTCATCGGGTAGGGAAGGATGCGAAGCAAAAACTGCTTCCACAATTTGTTGAACTCCAGGATTTTGGCTGTTGAATGCCGAAATAGAAATTGCGTTCTTGTTGCCGATGTTCTGTTGGAAGTGTATTAGACCTTTCGGGAACACAAATAGATCACCCGTTGTCAGATTATGAGAAAAAAGCTTGTTGTCACCAGCTATGAAGCCAACGCTTAGGTCGCCTTCCAGCAGAAATAGGACCTCAGTAGCTCGTGGATGAACGTGTGGCGGATTTAAGCCATTCTTGGCAAAATCGATTCTAGCAAAGGAGATTCCAAGAGTGTTAAGGCCAGGAAAAGTTTTCGCATTTACCGCCGTCACGCTCGATCCCAGTGTATTGTGTGTGTTGCCAGCCTTATTCAAACCCTGAAAAGTAAAATCAGCCGCTGAAAGAAGCCGGGGATCTGTGCAAACCACGCCTGTTAAGGTACCATCTGCCATAACCGTCACCAGATTATGAGGGCAACAAATTATCAGCTTAGCATTCAGTAACAAGGCCATGACTGCAAGCAGTAATTGGCAGATTGCTTAAAGACTAGATAGCTCCAAGCGAAAAGTAATTATCCTTTACTGACAGAAATGAATGCACAATTTTCATTCCGTTTGCTATTTCATGAACCTTTTTGCATGTCAATATGACAAATCAGAAACTTAAGCTTATAGGCCGACTTTTAAACAATCTACAGTTGATCTGGTGTACTTTACAATTGATCTGGTGTTTAATCTACTGGAATTGCTCCAGTCAAGGTATGTATAGTAACAAAATTCCTTCGTGCAACCAACCTACCAGATTTTCTATTATCTAAATAGTGCAGAATCATGAAGTCCTCCAACTTTCAGCCAATTCAAACTCATAAAAGCAAGTGGGCAATCAAACACATAATCAACAGGTGATAGATGATGTGGTCAATGTTTGGAGCATCGTGCTGGTAACGTTATATGCCCTTACTTGTAGTTGCGTTTGAGGCAGCCATATGAGTTGCATCCGTGGAGCCATGACCAGGGAAAACATATCCACCTGCAGTCTTTGAAGTCGGATCCTCATCATAGACATTGGTCTTGGAACTGGGCGGAGGATGATGCCTCGAGCCTGCCACACAAACGTCCTGCAATGGATCGGGATCTGCAGTGCTCCCACTGATATTAATGGCGAACACGGCTAGAATGGCTAAGCAATTTGAAAGATTTGTTGCTGCTGCCTTTGCCATCCTTGCAGCTCAATGCCTACACTCTTATTAGCTGCTGCTTTGATCAGAACGTGATGGTATTGAGAGAGTACAAGGGGTTATGATATTTCAACACCATTTTTTGCTTGCAAAGTCTTCATTACGTGTCTCTCAAAATATCTATTTTGGCATTGCCTTTTACCAAGGTTATCACTCTATATATATTAATATGATATGTGCCATTAGTTCCTATATCACAATGTATGAAGTCATGAGTCAAGGAATTAGTTTGTGAATAAGTCAAAGTTATAAGAGAGTGGCTGAAAATTTGGGGACATTTTCAATTGACACTTTAATAAGAACATTTCCATTTCTCTTAAAGGCCAATAAGCCTTGGCATGCATGGTATAGCCCCGTCTCTTACTCACACGATAGCGATGACGGGCGACCCAATCTTGGGCAGCCACGTGTTTTCAGGTATATTCTGTGGCTGAGCGGGATTTTTCAGGCGGCTGCCCGAAATTTTTCATGGGACCCGCAAACCGGTATCAAATTTTTTGCGGTTCCGAGAATTTTTCGCGACTCGTCATCAGCTGATTGCCACGTGGCAAATCTTCTGTTATCCCATAATAAACTCCAATATTTGCCTGATGAGCTATATATGTGAAACTAAGCACATTGCTTTCATGTGTGTGAGTGGGGGCACGCGCCCGCGCATGGGTGCCGGGGGTTGCGCCAGAGTTGCCCAGAAGCTGCCTGGCATCGAGGCCGGGAACGCTCAAAGATATATTCTCCACCGTTGTCTAACCTTAGGGCCTTGATCATCCTTCCAGTCTACTTTTCTGCACGCTCCTTGAAGATTCTGAAGCAATTGAAGGCTTCTGATTTCTTCTTTAAGAAGTACACCATAGTTCTTTCTGGAGAATTCGTCAATAAAAATTATAAAATACTTGGCGTCTTTCAGCGAAGGATTTTTCATCGGGCCACAAATATCTGAATGTACAACATCTAGCAATCCTCTAGCAACATGCTGATGGCTTGACTTAAATGGTTTCCTAGTCTGTTTACCACTAGACAGTCTTGATAGACAGGTAACTCGACCTTTTTGCGAGGATAGTCGAGATCAAGAACAATAGATTGTCTAGACATTCGTTGTACAACAACATGATTTAAATGACCAAGTCTATAATGCCAAAGTGAACCTTTATTTGAATGAATTGAAGTACTGAGAGCCTGACTAGAGGCAAAAAAGCAATGACTTAACTTATACAAGTATCCATGCCTCTTTTCGAGTGCTAGGATCTTGCATGTCCTATCAACTACTTTACACTGATCACATTCGAATTCTAATCTATGTCCTAGATCTATGATTCTGCTTACAAAGAGCAGATTCGTAGATAACTTTGGTACATACAGAACTTTAGAGAGTAGCTTAGACTGATCATTTGCAAAGCATAATCTTACAGTGCCTTCACCTTTAATAGCTTGTGTGCTATTGTCGCCAAGGTGAAGGAATTTTTGAGTACTGTAAGGTGTATAGGACTCGAAATAGCCAATGAGGCTAGTCATGTGTTGAGTGGCTATGGAATCCAAGAACCAAGAACTGTCGCCAGATGCTCCTTGATGTTGGTCATGAAGGCATCATGATCCGCTTCTTGAATAGGCTGCAGAGCTTCTGCAGCTGTATTTGCGACCTGTCGAGTTTAAGGAGTACTACCAAAGCCAAGGCATTGAGCAGCAATTCATCACTCCTTACCGTCCTCAGTCTAATGGCTTAGCTGAGAGAAAGAACCGTACTCTGGTTGAATCTGCCAAATGTATGCTATCGCATGCATCGTTGCCCAAGAGATTCTGGGCTGAAGCTGTCTCCACTGCAGCTTGCGTCCAGAACAGATGTTCGACCAAGGCCTTCTTAGACAAAACACCCCACGAGGTGTGGACAGGCTCTAAGCCTTCTTTGAAGAACGTAAGAGTGTTTGGGTGCATTGCCTACGCACAGACCCCAAAGGACACAAGGAAGAAATTGGACTTCCAAGGTCTCAAGACCATCCTGATCGGATACACTTTGTCTGATAATACTTACAAGCTGTACGATTCTGATACCCAGCAAATCTTGTATAGTCGGGATATAGTCTTTATTGAGGATCAGTTTGTCGACCTCAAAGGCAAGGATATTGCTCAAGAAGAACCTTCATCACCTGTCGTTGACACGACAGTCCGAGCTTCTAGCTCAGGCGTATGTATTGTTGACCCACTTCGAGACAGTGAATCAGACGAAGATGTTGTTGCTACCCAGCAACAAGTCCCAGGAGCAGTTCATCAATCGAATCCTCCTAGAAGATCAAGTCGAGTGTGCACATAGCCCACAAGGTATACTCTTGAGTCTGCCTATCTCTTAATGCAGGAACCGACGATAGTCGAAGAGACACTTAGCCAACGAGACTCTAATCTCTGGAGAGAAGCCATAGACAAAGAGTATTCCTCTCTAATCAAGAATCAGACATGGTCATTAGTCGAAGCTCCTATTGGCTGCAATATCATTAATTGCAAATGGATCTTTAAGATCAAATATAATGCCAACGGAGCAACTGATCAAAGGAAGGCTAGACTGGTAGCTCGAGGATTCACCCAGATTTCGAATGTCGACTACAGTGAGACTTTTAGTCCAGTCGTCAAACATTCGTCGATCTGAATGCTCTTGTCTTATGTTGCAGCTGCCGACCTCGAAGTACATCAACTTGATGTACAAACAGCCTATCCGAATGGAGTTATACAAGAAGATATCTATATGACCCAACCCAAAGAATACGTTCTGGAAGGCATGAAGAATCATGTCTGTAAACTCCACAAAGCACTATATGGTTTGAAACAGTTTGCCAGGGCTTGGTTTCAGAGGATCAACATATTCCTCATTGAACAAGGATCTAAACCCAGCACTGTTGATTGCAACGTCTATTCCAAATAAGTACAACAATCTTTCATTATCATCACCTTATACGTGGATGATACGTTGCTCTTCAACAACAATCCCATTTTAATATATCTCCATTCGTGCTGCAGATTTACTAACGTTGTCGCGCAGTCTGCATATTTACACGCAAATTTGCACAAACGAATAAAAGGTGAAAGAATTGCGACACTGTGTTTTTACACACGTCATGGTGGCAGGCAAAAAAAAAAAAAGGTGACACTATCTTACAGAATGCCAAAGGTGCCCTAAAAGCATAGGCACCCTGTAAATCAAATCCTCAGGCTACTTATAAGAGTGACGCACTTCTCACATCATCATCACCAACGGTCACTTCAGCACTGACTAACGTCGCACCCTTTTCGTGCTCACCCCATGCAGCTGCGCTAACAGATTGGACAACGACTATAGCCACCCATGATCTCTTACAGACATCACATCGACTCTGTACTTTCCACATTTGCACACCTGTAATATAATGTATATATACTGGATATCATTTGTGTATTCAGGTTAATGAGTGAATGAGTTGATGAGTTGACAATCAAGAGAAGCTTATCAGGGAGATAGACAAAGTAAATTCCTCGTGCATTGATTCTTGATTGTCAGCAATAAGGTTATATTCCTTTCTAGATTGTATAAGCTTCTAGGGCACGCAGTTTCGTTCGCTATTGTCTTGTGCTCCACCGCATTATTGACATGTATACATGATATACTTAATCTGATATAGTTCTTTGTTCTGCGTTTAGATCTATGTTAATATTGTTATGCTTATGATTCATTCTGTCTGATCTTTCTAGTTGTTCGTTCTTGTAATAGACGACTAACATTTAGTCTTGTCTTTCGCGAATCATTCGCGATTAATTATCAGTCAGGCACCATCTAGCTCTTCGCGAATCATTTGCGACGAATAGTTTGTCTTACTATTCGCGACAAACCATTCTTCTGGAGCTTCATTCGTTTATTAAAGTTTGTCTATGTAATCAAGAACGAATGTGATTCCCATCACTACCGTTTTGTTCGTTCTGATAGGCGTAGTCATGCTTACGGAGAGAGTCGTATAGCTCATTCCCCTGTGCACGAACATTTTCTGCTCGAGTTCATTTCTTGTTCGTGTTCGCCTTACCTCTTTGAGCTTATTTTTTGTTTCTAACATACGACACATTTTCTCAACTCGTTCATCTCCCTCTCTCCAACAAGAGAGAGAGAGAGAGAGAGAGAGAGAGAGAGAGAGAGAGAGAGAGAGAGAGAGAGAGAGAGAGAGAGAGAGAGAGAGAGAGAGAGAGAGAGAGAGAGAGAGAGAGTGTGTGTGTGTGTTGTGTCGTCGCCCTCCAAAGGAGCACACCACCACCCCCAAAACGGCCGCCCTCAACCCCAGAAATCAACAAGAAATAGGGACATGATGTTTGTTTGTTTTGCAAAAATCAGGTTTCCAAATCCATTTAAGGAAACAACATATGCAATGCATGCAGGTTCAAAATAGAAGATTGAAAGCTTTCATAGCCTATTCCTTACTGGAAACCGATTTCCAACAATCAACAGCATCCAATGCTGCTGGCCAACAACCCAACAAATGAAATATTGATTAGCTTCCACATTGCTTACAGTATCTATGACCTTTGCTTGCAATCAAATTACTTTACTGGCAGGCTTCTATCACAACGCATTTCCAATCCAAAAGTAAAGTTCATTTACACATGCATTCACATCTCTTGCAAGCTTTATTCACAAAGCTACTTGCATGCAAAGAGAAATTGCAAAACATTACTATAGAAGACAACCATCACGAAAAACTTTGGCACAAAAGTTTGTTTTTTTTGTTTCTATTTAAATTCTTTTTGGTTTCAAAAAGTTCTTTTGTCAATAAACCAACATACTACAGGTTTACTGAAAACGTTGAGAAATTAGAGCAGTCAGCTTGTGCATGCTATGCATGAATTTAAAACTTGGTTTCTATTCCCACACCAAGGACCAGCTTAAAAATCGATTTGGAGCAAGCTCCAATCTAACATCCCACACCGAAAAGATTCCGAAGTCACGTGCAACTACCCATTTGCTCCAAAACCAAAAATCCCAGAACGCAAAAAATAAAAAAACCACCATTTCATGCAAAAAACAGGAAAGTCAAAATCGGACCAATAATCTCTAAGTCTTTCCAAACTGATTCAATGGCTTTGCATTGATCAAAAGTTGTAGTTGCATTTTGTTTTTTCTAGTTTTTTGGTAGTATCTCCTTCTGATGGTGGAACTGACCTCCAAGTAAGTGACATCTTTGATTTTTTATTGCTTTTAGCCTAATGATCGGTGTTATGGATTTTCTCCATAACCATAATTGTAAATCAATCAATTTTTGAAGGTTTTTGTCTAGTATTCATGTTTTAGCTTGAAATTCATCAAATCTACTGTATGTAAATGATTTTTAGGATTTTACTTGCCGCTTTTCAGTCATTATGGTAGGTTCTAATGATTTCATGCAAGTTATGTGGTCAATATCAAATCGAGACAATATTTTGGTCAAAATTTGATGATTTTGGCTAGAATCAATTTGTAAGAATCGATATTGAGCATAATGAAAACCTTTGGCACTTTCTTGTTGGTGAATTACAATATTTAGGGTTTGATTGAAATTGCATGTGGATTTGATCCATCAAAACATGCCAAAAGAGTCAAAATTTGGTCAAAAAGTATGGTCTTTTGATGGTTTTTTCAATTTTTTTGTAAGTTTTACTTAATATCTTTGCCCGAAACTTTGCATGCATGTTCTTAGAGGTGTAACAAAACTATACAGAGGCTGTGAACAGGCTTTTTAGGTAATGGTTACTATTAAGAGTCTCAAAACCTCAAAAAATAGACTATTTTTGATGATTCTTGGGCATGAGTAACTCTTTATGCTAAATCTGAAATCTCTAAACCTATATAAAATCTGAAAGGTAGGTTTTGTTGCTTCTGATTGAAGCCATCATGCACCCAATTTGGTGGTGAGAGGCTTAGGCAGCAAATCCTCAAAGTTTTGCTTCTTGGCACCCTGCTTGGAAGCAATTTTTGGCGGATTTGAACCTATTGATGCTTGTTATACCTAATAGAAGTTTCTACTGCTCTCTAATGAGCCTTATATTCTACTTGTAACCTCTAGTTGATGGCATGAAAAGAGTAGATAGGATTTTTGAATTTTCATGGATGAAAAAGTGCACCCTCCCATAGTAATTTCAATCCATTCGCATGTGTGAAGGTGGTAGGGTAATGTGGCAAACTTCTTGGAAACATGTCTACCATATGTGCTATGCTTTACAGTGACCAATTTGGTGATCTTTAGCCAAATTTATGATAGTCGAAAGTTTGGGTGATTTTTAGCTCAAAATTTGCAAAATTTTTGAAATGTTTTGATTGCATGTCATGGAATGAAGCAGTAGTGTGCATGTCCTTAGTGAAAAAGTAACTTGTTAGTCACTTTGCATGTCTAGAAATATGAGTATGGTCAATTAAATTTCATGAATAAGTACAATTTGTCAAAAGGAGTTTAAGAAAGAAGTTTTCTGTTAGTTAGGCAGTTTATGTAAAATAATCAATTTTTTTGTAAATCATTGCATGTGGATTCTGACGCATCCTAGATGTTTTCAAATCAATTAGATACGGCTTGGTAATTGTGAACTAAAAATTCGGTGACAACCACATATATGTGCATTTTTCCATGTGACATTGCCATGCAAACTCAAGACTTAGTCAAAATTTGGATGTTTTTTTGAGAAGAGGCCATATAGTCACTATCATTCTAGTCTCTCCAGCTTTTGTTACATGCTATGTAGTTTTGGCCGTGCACCAATGTGTTGTCCGCTAGATCGTGAACGAGCGCTAGAGCCACTATTGCGCCTGACTAGCCTATTCGTCCCAGCAATGGCACCCTATCAAAAAATGCACATTAGTTTGGCTTGATGCGTTGTTTGACAACATGTCTTAGTTCAATGAGATTCTTGCTTTAGTTCAAATATTCCATTCTTCAATTGGCAATCTCATTCCATTGACAATTGTAGTCTCATTGTACAACTACCAGTCTCATTCCATTCAGAGATTCCATTCAAAATTGGTAGTTTAAATTGTTAAAACTTAAAGAAATGTTGTAAATGAGTATATCTATAAAACTACTATGTGTTATATGCTGAATTTTAAAATAGAATAGTAAATGGCCCATTGAGAGATGATGGGATGAGAAAACATGTGTATTTGCAAATATGAATGAGTAATTAAATGATTGTTTTAAATGCTCATAAATAGATGGTGCAAAATATACCCTCAATATGACTTTCATAGATTTTCAATAATGAGGATATTGCCACAAAGAAAATAGTTTTGAGCTAGATATAGTTGATCAATGTACGCTAAATAATTGTTTTCCTTTGGTCAATCAATTTTTGATAAGCTTTTCCAATGCTATGTAGGTTTTAGACTAGATTGAAACCATTTGATTTAAATTGAATCTGTGATTGTGGGATAGAACTCAACATGAACTTAAGGAATGCAACAATATAAGAAGATGTAAGGATACAATATATACACAATTATGTAAACCATTATTTAATCACAAGCTTGAATAGTTGTAACATATATAGTTTATTCATCATCACAAGATTCAAATTCATCAACCAATACATCTTGCAACTCATCTCCACTTAAATGAATTTCATCATCACTATAGTAATTGAATCCTCTCTCAACAATGTCATTTGTGTCAAAATCATCCGATTCATTTGTAGTATTTTCAATATTTAAACAACTTGGAGATATTTATATATCCTCATCAAGTATATCCATGTTGTCAATATTCCAATCCTCCATATCATTCTTGACATATGCATTTTCAAATACGCATCTTGCATGTGGCTTTACTTGAACAACATACCACCACTTGTTGTTTAGTCGATCCGGTTGAAAAAATACTTACACATTTAACAATGTTAACTTACAAAATTGTTATCATCATGGAGCTATATAGTCCACAACAAAAAGTTGTAATGAAAAACATAACAAAGTGTAAATACTTAATATATTGGTTATGAAAAAACTAAGGCAAGAGCACTTTGTAACATGCATATATCAAACATACAAGTACATTCACACGCTTGTGTAAGAAAAAACTTATTGTGGAAAATCCTTGCTCTCAAGTAGAGAGAGAATCCAACAATCAATGCTCAGGTAGAGGAAAAAAGCCAATTTGACTCAAAATGTAGTAAATCTCTTTAACCCCAAAAAACTCAAGTACAAATGAACCTATCACATCCTCTAATCATGAACTCGAGGTAGGGAGTGTTTGATTTTCATTGGACCTCTTTTTCTCCTTCTATAAATATGATTGGTTGAGTGACTTATAAGTCCTCAAACTTGACTAGACCAAATTGGTGAAAATCTCTCTTTTAATTGGTCATTAGATCTCATGACAACACATAGGAATGAGTCACATATCCAACCGAATCTTGACACTTGTATCAAGCCTAAGCTAGCTCGAGCCACATCAAATGTTACTTTTGACATAATCATGGAATTACAAGTGTACTTGCTCAAGCTGTCTCCTAAGCCAAAATTGGCCCTATCACCTACTCACACATAGATGGACATGGAAAAATTTACTACACCCCTAGACTCGACACAGGTAGCTTTATCCATTTTTTACAACCTCACCTTTTCATTTATGGCAAGACATGACAACCATTAAACTTCACATAAAGGAAAATCCCAATGATATGGCAACAGTACCCCAAGATGGACTAACCCCAAAGACATGGAACTTTATTAGGAAGGGAAATGGTAGCAATGTGTGCTGATCAAGATCCAAAAACAATGAAAAACATGCTATTTTTGGGTCCTATTTGCTCTCTACCCTATATGTGTACTTTTTGGCCTCTTTTCAAAGGTTCCATCACAATGTAAAATGTAGAATAAAGCTTTGGAAAATAATCCTATGCTATTTGGCATGTGTGGCATCCAATTACATGGCCACCTTGCCAATTACGATACATATGACAAAAATTGGTCCAAACTAACTTGTGAAGTTTTTTTCCACGCCTCCTCACAACTAGTTTGGATCTAACATAGATCTACTAATCACTCCAGGAGAGGTTCTTAACTTTATGGATGTTGCTCTTTGAAGAGGTTTAGTGAAACAATGCCACCTATGTCACTATCATAAAGATAAATTCCAAACTTTCCATCCAACATGAAGTAGAGTAGGTGAAGATAAGTATTAAACCTAATAAATCCAACCTTCTTGATTCCATAAAAAATCTCAATAAGCTAACCAATGAGATCTCTCTTGTCTTGAAAAAATTGCCTCTCGATTTGCTCCATGTAGTCTTCTCCAACCAACCTTTTGCCATCTTGATCATGAGTGATCAATTCATAATCATAGAATCCTTCGAGTTGATGAAGACATGTGAGATCTATGACTTGGATCTTCCCAAGAACCAATCTTCCATTGCTCTTTCCTTCATAGACTCCCTCTTAATGATTACATCATAAGAAGTAGAAACCTCAAAAGCATTAGAAGCCCTCCATTGATGAAGTTAGCTCTTTCCTTACCTTTTGCATGCTTGCACTTGCCATGAAGAACCATCATTATCCTCATAACTAGCCAAGTTAGCACAAAGATGAACATCTCCAAGAAGCATATTAGATCTTGACCTAGATCTAGCATAAGGAAGCTTGTTAGACTTTGCATAAGATCCACCAATCTTACTGATGCTAAAAGGGAACTTTGGAAAGTTGAGATCAATCTCCTTTTCCATTCCATCCTTTTTGTTAGCTATAACAAAATCATCAAGCATGAAAAGTCTACATTGTCTATTGCCCTAACAACCAAGATTTGTTCCTCATTTGACCACTTAACAAATTCTTTGAAAGTGAAGGAATGTAAAGAACACCATCAAGTTTTGTTTTCCTATTAGTAGAGAGATAAATAGGAATTGAACCAATACCTTCAATCACCACCATTGGCCATGTGATTGCTTTCTTGGCTCCATCATAAGTGACCAAAGAAGTAAATAACTCCTTGTGACTAGTCATGTGTGAACTAGCTCCACTATCAATCCACCATGAATCTTTGTCACCTTCACTTGATATTGGACTTAAAGAACACATCAAAAGAGAAACACAACCACCTAGATCCCCATCATTAGTAGTAAAGTTGATTTGCTTGCTACCTTCATCTCTTTGCTTTTTAAACATTAATTAGCAAAATGCCCTTTGATGCCACAATAAAAGCATTTTAGGCTTATCGTTCTTTTTTCCAAAAGAGGAAGTCTCACTTTGATCTTGCTCTTTAGACCACTTGCCTCTGCCTTTGCCCTTGAACTTGCCCTTGATGAACATAGCATCCTTTTCATATTGAGATGTTGATGTAGATCCACCTCCTCTTGATTGAAGCCTATACTCCTCATTCACCAAGATCTCTTGCAAATCCACAATACTTGGCAAAGTTTTTTGAATAGAAAAACTTTGAAAAAGATTAGCATGATCATCTAACAAGCCATTAAGTATAACCTGAACAAGTTCTACCTCCTTAATGCTTTCATCAATACATGCTAACTCATCATTGAATGCTTTAACCCTCAAAACAAAAGCATGAATACTCTCTTCCTTTTTTTGAAAACTTTGAAATATTTGCCTCCTAAGAGTAAGCACTCTTGATGTAGACTTGGATTCATAAAGCTTCTTCAAAGCTTCCCAAGCCTCCAAAGATGATGTGCACTTACCAATCTCTTTGAGAAGTTCATTGGTAACATTCATCTTAATCATGTGTAGAGCCATTTTGGCCCTCTTATCATACCTCATTTGATTTTGTTGAGTTGTTGGTATCTTCTCCTACCCTACAACAATATCCAAAATATCATTCGTCCCAAGAAGTGATTCCATCCTCACTTTCCACAATGAATAGTTACTTTATGTAAGCCTATTATTGCCTTCCAACATGAATCCACCACTTATAGCCATGTTGAAATGACCTGATCTTCTTCTTTCAACCTGGTCCAATGCACAAAGCACTCTCTTGAATGTCAACAAATGAACTCAAGAAGAAATCACAAAGATATGGAGCTTCTCAAATCTCTTTTAGCACTTCTAACTAGAAGATCAACACATAGAATAGTGAGATATTGATCAACCTATGATCTATCCTCAATCTAATGATTCTTGCCACTTCATAAGATTGAAACCCACTCAAATGAAGTTCAGTAACCTCACAAAATAGAGATCCAATCAAAATTAGGGTTTTGACAAAATCACAAAAACAAATTGAATATCTCAAATTCTACATGCAATTTTTAAAAACTTAATGTATCATCTTGTAGCCTCCAATGAGACCTTCCTAATGCACCAGAAATTGGCTAATTCCAATAAACCAAGTGTGAAATCAGAATTGATCAAGTATATAAATCTATATTGAGTTTTGGCCTACAAAAGATCAATTCTACATATGCAAAACTGGAGATATTTGAGTAGAAATCAATCTAGCATGCTCTAGCATTGGTAACTCCTCCAAATCCTTGATAAATGTGGTTGATCATTTCATAACCTGAAACTCAAGAGCTCAGATACCATGTGAAGGATTTCAAATCATTTGAGATCCAAATCCATGTCCCTGATCACCAACAATCCTGCCAATGTAGAAAAATCAGCATCTACATACAAAATGAGATGCAAACTCTAAGAGATACTGATCAAACACAAATTAAAACATAAAATATAGTTTTTTTCCATGCAATTACAATACCCTAATGAATTTCACATGTGTTTAACCAAAAATAGCAATAAATGATCATTCTAGGCATAGAATTGCAAGATAACATCAAGAGAGTGCACCAATAAGTAGTAGAACCCAAAGAGAACGATGTACAATGATGAAATGAGAGAAAGAAGAGAGTAGATCCCTTTTTCCAC
Source organism: Diphasiastrum complanatum (assembly GCA_029204225.1). Classification (NCBI taxonomy): domain Eukaryota; kingdom Viridiplantae; phylum Streptophyta; class Lycopodiopsida; order Lycopodiales; family Lycopodiaceae; genus Diphasiastrum; species Diphasiastrum complanatum. Next base: position 15,677,749 of record CM055108.1, read on the forward strand.
GAGTTACAACAATATATAACAGATTCAAACCCTACTTTTCCACTTGACTTTCTCTCCAATATGAGAAATCCTACTATTTTGGGACTAGATTCAATGTAACCAAAGTTCAAATCTGAATCTCTCTCAAACTCGACTACCAACTTTCCCACACTTTCAAAAAGTGTTTATTGAATGTATTTTAAACTAAAATAACTTCAAAAAGTTTATCTTTTAGTCTAAAATGAGTTTTGGCCTCAACTGACAATTTACCAAAATATGACTAAACTTGTTGAAATCTCTCACAGTAAGTGTCTTGTACTCGGCCTCGGTTGAAGGGAGTGAGATTGTTTCTTGCTTCTTTGATAGCCAGGAAACTACTGCAAAACGATTTGCATACCTGCAAACTCAACGATCTTTGAAGCAACCACATGACCTGTAAAATGATTTGCATACCTGCCAACTCAACGATCTGCAAGCAAAACAACTTGCAAATCTGCAAGCAACCACATGGCCTGCAAAACTGAGCTCTTGCCCACCCTGACCTTCGTAGCTCTATCTACAACAACGTGCTTATTTCAGGACTGGACCGGATCTTTTGAGGAGATCTCCACTGAGTACTTAGAAGAAATCTCAACCGAGTCCTATGCGATCTGGACCGAGCTGAAGAACACGCACCACCCAGTGGAGAGAGCGTCGCCTTGCAAACCTCTTTTCAACGAGGTATCCAAAAACAAAACAAAAAAACTTACAAACCCTAACCCTTAGCACCACCTTTACCTCTCTTGGGAAAAGAGGCCCTACCAACACAGAAATTATTTTCGAGTCCCTCCACGCACCTCACCCAAATCTCTCCCACTTTGCCCGAACGCCTCCTTCCACAATCTCGACTGAATCCCTAATGACATTTCAACCGAGCCCACCTAACATAACTTTGACGAAGCCTCTTCAAAAAAAAAAATTCGACCCTCCATTCAAATTTTCCAATCCGACCCTACTTGAAATCTCGACCGGACAGTCCCTACTCGAATCTCGACCGAACAGTCCCTACTCAAATCTCAACCAGACCGACTTATTTTTTCGAGCCTTCGTTAATTTTTCGATCATTCCTGAAAATCTTTTTTTTCAATTCTTTGTTAATATTTTGATTCGTGGTTAAATTTTTTCGATCGTTCGTTAAAATTTCGATCCGTCGTTAAAATTTCAATTCGTCATTCAATTTTTTCGCTCCTTCGTTCATAATTTTTTCGATCCAGTTCATTTTCTGATCCACCTCATTTCCAAACCATCTAGTTTTCGATCTACCACATTTTTTTGATCCATCCAATTTTTCGATACCATCCATTTTTTCGACAAATTTTTTGATACCACAATTTTTTGATAACCCATTTTTTCGATATCTCGTTTTTTAACCCATCATTTTTTCGACCCACCAGTTTTCGATTTCCATCACTTTTCCATACCACATTTTTTGATACTTCGTTACTTTTTCGATACCTCATTCATTTTTCGATCTTGCGTTAATTTTTTCGATACTTCGTTACTTTTTCGATACCTCACTCATTTTATGATCCTTTGTTAATTTTTTCGATACTTCATTACTTTTTTTGATACTTCATTAAAAAATTTTGATACTACTCTTTTTTTAGTCATACTATTTTCGATACCATCAATTTTTCGAGTCACCCAAATTTTTTGATCAACCGATTTTCGATTCCCCTCACTTTTCCATACCTCATTTTTCGATCCACACCCATTTTTTTGCTACCATCCATTTTTTCAATAGGGCCTTTTTCCGACCCACTCCAATTTTTCGACCCCATTAATTTTTCAACAAAAAAACAAAACTAGCTTATCCATTATCCAAGCCCCAACCTTACCAACTAACTTACCTATTACCCGACCCCCTAGCACACCCAGTACCAGACAACTAACTTACATACTAACCAAATCCTACGATACCTAACTAACTAATATTGTAAAACAAAATTAAAAAAAAAAAAAAAAAACCAAAAACAACAAACATCCCAAAACCCAAAAATAAAAAAATAAAAAAATAAGCACGTCCCCAATGGAACACCATACAAATACCCATATCACAGATGAATATCCACATGACATGGTGTCACCCAGATCTGAGAAAATCAGACATCTTAGGTTATCCCGAATGCGGTCCCATACACAAGCCATCTACAACCCCATTCGACAGCCACGAACCTGATAGAGCCGAGTCTTCACGAGCCAGAGCCAATTTTTATGGTGCTGAACCTTTACAAGCCAAAGCCCACCTTAATGGCGTTTTTGCTACCCACTGTGCTCATCATGCGAAAAGAACCCCAAAACTGGATCTACCAAAGTTTGACGGTAGCTCAGACTCTTGACCATCTTGCAAATATTTGAGAATGCGTGCGATGTGTAAGGCGAAACATCTCTCGATGATATGGTCCAACTATTTTCTATGAATCTTTTGAACATAGGAGTACTATGGAAAGAATATCTTCTTCTTCCATGAATTTCAAGCTATATCTTACAACATCTGCTATCAATGATGGTAGATTTAGTGTCACCAATCCCGTCTTGTTTTTGACAAGGACACGTCAGAGTTTTTTACTCTAACTCCCAATGAAAATTGCAAGTATCTAGATGACGTGTCAATGTTGATGAATGACTTTTTGTTTGACAAGTGCTTTATAGTTTCCACTCTCTATAAAGATGATATCTTCCTTGTTTATTATTTGTCATTTTTTGATTTGATAGTTTCTTTTTTTCTTTTTTCTTTTCTAATTGCATCTATTTTTTCTAGATTTGCTTTTATCAAGGATAGCCATTGTACCAAAGAAGTCTTGTAGCGTATCTCAAAAATGCATTTTCATTCATCTATCCATTTTCAGATCACCTTGTATGAGCATATTCCAAATTTGAGAAATCTCTATCACTTCAGAGTTAATTGTTGCACCTCATCATCATATAATTCATCTTCGAATCAACTACAGCAAGATTGAAACAAATTTAGTTAAAATTTGTTCAATCTTTAGTCCAGTCACATGTTTCCACTGTGTGTTTCAACAGCATGATCAAAACAACGATCCAACCTTGAGCATGCAAGTTACAGATAACAACATCCCCACCAACAAATTTTGGGAGAGAGGGGGGGGGGGGGGGGAGAGTGGATTTGCAGACATCCACTGGAGCAGCCACATTGCCAGCAACACCATCGGCAAATCAACAACCAAGGTCATGAAACCAAACACAAAAAAGACACGGCTAAGAAAGCAAATGGGCAATCCAAAGAGACTCAATCAGAAGTAACCCAGTCACGACTAAGATCCTTTAGGAAAGAGAAGCACAAGCATTGGAAAATCAGTCTCTCTCTTCAGCCAGCCCTCTTGCCACAACATCTGCATCTACTCTCATGCCTATCGCCCACACCATCTACCGATGTCACCACCACCATCCTACCCTCCATCTCTTTGTTTTCTATCGTTCCACTATTCATATGAGAAATCTCCAATCTTTTCATATCACCGACAGTGTTATCGATGCAGCTCAAAGATCATTACGAATGTCTTGCATAGACTAACTACTACCTACATTGGTTGGTTAGCCAAAAAAGAAGACCTAAGAAAACTGACGAGGCAGCAAAAAAAGAAAAAACAAAGAATTGAGAAAGAAAGGACGAAACTTAAGCAACAGATAAGTCAGAGCGATCTTGATCAAAAGAAATTCTCTGGAGCAATGATGGTCGAATCCCCTCCTATGAAGCCCGAAGAATGGATCAAAAGAAAGAGGTGCAGAAAAGTAAAATGATGAAGAGCCTACAAGACAAAGTGAGCACCTCACCAAGTAAGTGGTGGTCAAAGCTCGACATTGCAAGCATCCAAGGCTGCGACGGTAGTATTATTAGTTCCTTCACTCTTCCACCAGCTATCATTGTATTTCCCTACCGTCACCAACCCATCCGTCCAAATCTATTCCTAGCACCAATTTGTTGATGAATCCACCCCCTTGAAGACTGATAACCAAGCTTTGTGCAACCTACCAATCGAAGGTTCTCCTCTTCTCGTCAAGGCAAGAGCATCAACAAGACTGGAACTTCGATTGAGAGAAGAATTGCGGAAACACCCAGAAGCAAAATGGAGGATGCAGACCTCCTAGAAGTTAGTACCTGCCAAGAAACCAAAGATGAAACCTTCAAGGGTAGATACAAGTGATAAAAGAAAAAGACACGTGGGAAGCACCCAAGCATGCAAGTTGTGAAGCTGCTGGGAGCTCTCCAATTTTGAGAATGTCAACCACTTGTAGCAATAAGACATTCTGGTTAAATTGCGAAAAGCAGTTGTTTGATAAAGACTGGCAACAATAAGCACTTGGTTTTATGCAAGCGAACGAGGATCTACACTTTTTCAAGTGACGATCAAAGATGCCAACCGTAGAGCAATATCGTCCAATATGGGTTGTAGTGGGTCCTGCAACACATTAGGGGTGGGATGATGTTGGCTGATTCTGATGAATCCCCAAGATACTCGGTCAGAGCTACCCAAAAGCACCTCTCACCTTAGACCGAGGAGGTCTCTGAGAAGACGAGATGGATGAAGATTGAGAGCCGAGTATGAGAGCCAAGGAATACTAGTTAATATTGTCAAGTAGGAACTGTGTTAGTCTCATGGTGAATCCCGAAAGATGGAATGACCATGTAGGAACTAGTATTTCTAGACAAAGTAATAAATGCAAGTAGGCCCCTCTTAGAAAAGTAGAGTGAGCCACCTTTTGATGGTGACATCTAGTGGAGAGCATAATTCCACTTGTAATTCGTGTAATGTGGAAATGCCACTAGGATGCTACCTAAGAAGCTCTCTTGCTTATTTAAGAGACTCCCCCTTTGTAGAAGGGAGGCTTTTGCAAATGTATCTACTCCATGCTGAAATGATGGTGGTGCACTAGGAACGTCAAAGATTACGATCTTCCATCAATGGATAGCTGGATGAGTTGGTGGAATAACCGCATCTCCCATTAGGGAGAATAGATGGTTGCAGTAAGTGATATGACTCTTGGGTTGAAAGTTGCACATTGCTCACCATGTCAAAGAGCCAAAGAATATGCCACCTTATCGCACGACAAGTTGAGATGGCCGACATTTTAAATACAGAACTGGCATATCAGGCGCAACGTTGCTACGGATACAAAGAGCACTTACCATTGATGGAGAAGTAATGAATGTGAAGGTCGTGAGAGCTCTAAAACATGAAATTTTTTCTTTGATGACTTGTTTCTCCAGCCAACCCTCACGCAGTCTATGATATTCATATCACTAATAGCCCTATGTACCTATTCTGATTTTCAAAAAAGGCACTTGGAGAGAAAGCCCTATCTAGCATGCAAGCACATATACTATGTCTTTCTCGGAGTGCTTGGGCTTGATCAAAACAACAACATGTATGTGCACCAGCCCTTAATGAAGGATATCGAACTATTCCAAGCATTGACCAGGCAGAGGATCTATAATTAACTCAATATGCTTGGTGCTTATGAAGGCTGATATTAAACATGGCAGATTTTAAACATTCTAATTGCCATTAAATCGAATCCACTTCGTGTGATCTAATTTCAATGATGTGCCATGTTGTTGTGATTTTTGTTGTACCAATGTATAGCTTAATTTATGAGATATGATTAGTTTTGAGAAGTAATGTTTGGACACATTTTTATAAGCTATTTCACCTTTCTGGACACCGACAGTCAAAAAAATCGAATTTTCATGTTTTTCGGTTACTCGAAGTTTTTCAAGTTTCTCCACTATTTTTTCGAGTTTCCACCGTCTCCACCGCCCTACACAGTTGTTTTGCATCGCCAGAAAAAAAAAATTGAGTTTTTTCAAAATCTCAATATTTGCATCCGCCAAACTACACAATAAATTTGCATCCGCCGACCTGAAGTAAATGTGCATTCGCCGTTATTTCAGATTTCAAGTTTTTGAAATTTCCGAGTTTTTTTTAGAAAATTTCATCTAACATTTTCTCCAGTTTTTTGAATTTCTCTTGTGTTTTTTTCAAGTTTCTCCTGTTTTTTTGAGTTTTTTTTTTAATTTTTATTTTCGAGTTTGTTCAAAAAATTTCGATTTGACATGCATCCGACGACCACCTCACACGCACAATCTGTCCAAAAATTGCACCTTCCGAAATTCTAGTTTTTGTATTTTTTTTTAGATTTTCGAGTCTCTCGGAAATATTTTGAGTTATTTAGAAATTTTTCGAGTTCTCTAACTTTTTTGGAATTTTTTCGAGAAAATTGTATCCGACGATTCCATCCACGAATTGTACAACAAGACTTTCTCTGACGATTGCATCCGACGACCTACAAAAATCTCTCTGACGTTTCCATTCGACCAATTTTTGAAATTTTCAATTTTCAATTTTCAATTTTTCTAATTTTTCGAGTTGTTCTGATTTTTTTCGAGTCTCGTTGAATTTTTCGAGTCTCTCCAAAATTTTTGAGTCTTTCTAAATTTTCAAGTTATTTCAAATTTGACACTTTTCAAGTCGTTTTGTATTGTTCGAGTTTCTCTGAATTTTTTTGTGAAAACTCAAAAAAATTAACTCAAATTTTTTTTTGAGTTGTAATTTTTAACTTTTTCGAATTTCTTCTATTTTTTCAAAAAATAAAAATCAATTTTGATTTTCGAGTTTGTTAAAAAAAATTCAATTCGACATGCATTCGACGACCACCTCATACGCACAATCTGTCCAAAAATTGCACCCTTCAAAATTTTAGATTTTGCATTTTTTTTTGAGATTTTCAAGTCTTTCAAAAAAAATTTCGAGTAATTTAGAAATTTTTCAAGTTTTTTCAAGAAAATTGGTCAAGCGATTCCATCTGACGAACTGCACAACAAAATTTTATTTGACAATTGCATCCGATGACCTATAAAAATCTCTCTGACATTTCCATCCGACCAGTTTTTGAAAATTTTCAAGTTCTTGCATTGTCCAATTTTTCGGATTTTTCGAGTTGCTCTGATTTTCTTTGAACCTCTTTGAATTTTTTAGTCTCTCCGAAAATTTTGAGTCTGAATTTGCGACTCATTTCAAAAAATTTCGAGTCGTTCTGACACTTTTCGAGTCATTCCGTATTGTTTGAGTCTCTCTGAATTTTTTGAGTTGTTCCGAAATTTTATCCAGTTTTCACGATTTTTCAATTTTTCGAGTTTTTTCAACTTTTTTCAAATTTTCGAGTTTCTAGCAATTTTTTTTGAGTTTAAGTTGAGGTACCGCTAGTCCCATATTTTAAAAAAAAAAAAATTGAAAAACAGTTGCTTCTCAGCAACGTATTCAATCAAATGCAAGGTTTTTTGAAAACCTTTTCTCACCACAAGAAAAAAAGGCAATTTTCTAATAAGCTGTTGGTTTTATGCAAGCGATAAAATATCTACACTTTTCGTACTGCAAAGTCTTCAAAAGTCACCAATAAAGTCCCCTTCAATAAATCTCCTCATCCAATACTGTAGAGGGACCTACAGTTGTTTGAGAAGGGAGCAATATTGGCAGATTCCTTGAGGCCAACATTAACAATAACGTGGCATCCTACATGCGTAAGACCATGGCCTAATGAGCACTTGTAAATTAACTATTTTGGAATAAACTAGACTTTGGGTCATGTGATTAAATTAATATTAAAAGACCAAATAATTCACCGCGTTCCGACGCTAGCCTGCGCTTTGCGATGCCACACCCAAGCCGTACCGCGGAAATCCTCGGCCACCCTTTGATGATGGCTTGCATTTTCTTATGCCATGCCCAAACTGTACCATGGGAAACCTCGGCCACGCACGCGCTCCAATGGGAGGCACCACTTCTACGCTGGACATACTTGCACGTGAGAATTCACCGCGCTCCCATGCTGGCCTACGCTTTGCGATGCCACACCCAAGCCGTACCACGGGAATCCTCAGCCACGCTTCGATGATGGCTTGCGCTTTTTGATGCAACGCCCAAACTGTTCCATGGGAAACCTCGGCCATGCACGCGTGGCAATAGGAGGCACCACTTCTGCGTTGGAAATACTTGCGCGCATGAATTCACCGTGCTCCGACGTTGGCCTGTGCTGTGCGATGCCACACCCAAGCTGTACCATGGGAATCCTCGGCCATGCTCTGATGATGGCTTGCCTTTTTGATGCCACACCCAAACCGTACCATGGAAAACCTCGGCAATGCATGCGCACCAACGGGAGGCACCACTTCCATGCTGGACATACTTGGGCACGAGAATTCACCTCGCTCCGACGCTGGCCTATGCTTTGCGATGCCACACCCAAGCCGTACAGCGGGAATCCTCGGCCATGCTCCAATGATGGCTTGCGCTTTTTGATGCCACGCCCAAACCGTACTGCGGGAACCTCGGCCACGCACGCGCGCCAATGGGAGGCACCACTTCTGCGCTGGACATACTTGCGCATGAGAATTCACCGCGCTCCGAAGCTGGCCTACGCTTTGCAATGCCACACCCAAGCCGATATCATTTCTGACAAACCTCCTCATAGTGTTGGGGTGATTGTCGTTCATGCCGGCAAACCATAATTAGGAAAAGCTACACTGGACAATTTGGTGTGCTCTAGGTTGCATGCCATTGTTGGACTGACTAGTGTGCCTGCTTGTTTGTTCAAGTTTTTCGATATGTTACAAAAAAACTCGCCTAGGCTTAAGAAAACTCGCTTGAGAAAGCTTGCCAAAAGTCATCTCCCAATTTGAGTATTTGCCAAATCTAGAGGTGGATTTGAGGGTGCGATAAATTCTATGTGGATTTGGAGGTGTTTCTAGCTCAAATCTTGCATTTTCAAGTATAGAAAGTGGATCTTTGTAATCCAAGCATCATTTTAGGTCAAATCACTTTGAGTAGACTGATTTTTTAAACTAATTATTAGAATGTGGAGAAAAAAATTGATCATGATTGTTCTCTCTCTACAGAATGTGCATTCTCTCTCTATGTTCTCACCTGGCATTACGTTGTGGAAGGCCCGAGGACCTCGGGCCTTCCTTGCAGGTCGGGGCCCTGCACTCGGGCTCCCGCCCTCAGGCAAGGGCCCTCCCTGCAAGGAAGGCCCTGACCGAGGGCCATCAAGCTTCCACCATAGGTTGAGCACAATCCACCCGCTCCGTGCATAATAATTAAACATTGTAGTATTGAAGGGAATTGAATTTCCCTGAACTTCCAAGGAAAAATGGCCTTCCTTGTGGTTTCTCGTGTCACAATCGCACTTTCTTCGTTGGAACATTCAATATAATGGGCATATTGCACGACACCTTTTGGATTTTCTCAGAAGCTTTCAGATTTTGCCACTGGTTTCCACGTGGCAAGTATGACTGGACGAAACCCTAACTAGGAAAGAGCTATAACCCTAACAAAGTCGTAACGTGTCTTGACCCTATTTCAGAAACACGCGTTCTGCAACCGCTTAGCAGTCAAGACTTGCCAAACTCGTCACCGCTCCCATTTATTTAAGGAGACTAGCAGTATGCCTCAGGCTCACACCATCTCTTAGTCTTCGAGCTCCTTCACTGATTCTCCTTTTGCTGATGACAAATTGTGACGAAAGAGAGCCGCGTTAGATCCCTGAATATCAATTTTTCTGTTCAATTCAGATGATGGCAGACGCTCATGGCGGTGTGGAAGAGGCTCACAAATGCAGTCACACTGAGGGTTGGTGTTACAAGCAGAGGATCTAATTGCTCATCAATGCTGCGAGATGGATACAGTGACTCCAGCTTGCGTGAAAAATCTCAAGAAAAGCAAGCCTTGCTTCTGTTGGCAATGGTTGCCATTTTTGAACTGGCATTAACATTGCAAATCTTATCCTTCAAGAATTTGGCCAAAGAATCTGGTTTCTACAGTGTCATATTGTGTACTACTAGTGTGGGTGTAAGTTTTACTGCGTTGATAGTTATCGATGTTCTCCGCCGTGTGCACGCAGACGTTCCAGCAACTGTCAAGCTCTGTTTCTATGTGACGCTCTTCTATTTCTGCTTAGCGTTTTTCATGAATGTAACAGCCTCAAATTCTCACCATTTTTATGTGGTTCCTTCGATTTTTGTGTTAATTGCCTTGTTCATCGTTGTGCATTTCACCATGTCCAATATTGCGATGGCCAAAAATTCCCGTGTCAGATTATGACGTTAAATAGCAGTATTCCAGTACGAAAATAGCTTTACTATCCTTCTCTTGCTTTTTTTTTCCACGATACCTTTGTGCGCTTAATTTTGTAAGTACGTATAGTACACACGTGTGGGCTCGGATTACAATGTTTATCAATGCTTTTGATTGTTAATGCTTGTTGTTTGTTAAATTGCCAATCTAGATCAACTTTTTTGTGTCTAGTTTTTTGATAGATTGTTAAGCAAGCATCCAATCACTCTTGTGGATCTTTTGTAGATCCATTTATGGTCCTAAAGTACAGTACTTTCACATTTTTTTCTCTCAATTTTTGCCTGTGTAAAAACCCATGTAAAACTTGCATTGTCGCCTATCAAAAAACTCGGTGTAAAAACAGAATGCTGGATTTTTTGCATTTTTCGGCTGTGCAAAAAATGCAAGGGCTTTTGATTTTTTTAGTAGATTGTATGCCGAAGAGATGATTGACTGCTGTGCTCAAAATACGGTTACTGTGACTACAAAATTTCCTGAAGAGATAATTGACCGATGTACTCAAAATACGGTTACTGTGACTGCAAAATCTCCACTATAAAAAATACCCAGTATTCGTGAGTCCCAGTCGCTAAAGAAACGAGGATTAGAAGAAGCATGGGGGAGCTGTCTGTTACGCTTACAAGGATCCATGTGAAGGATTAATGAGAAAACAATTTGTTATGAATTGTCTTGGTATTTACAGAAGAAAGCGAATAAAATATATTTTGGCTTACTTGTAGTGACTGTGGTACTTCATTTCTCTTCGCTGGTTTTTGCATCTATGTCACTGTGATGCAATATCTTGTGATGGTGTTGAACACTTTAGTGATGCATGTAATTTCCTTTTGTAAGTGTTTATCTCCTAATATAACTACCAGATTGATTGAACACATGGGTTCCGAGACACTGTGGGTGATATGTAAACATGGAGGCAATCCTTGGGGCCTTTATGCTAGATCCTTCTACAGAATGAGGTTAAAGGGTCCATTCACCTTACATGGCCAGAAGGGCCACAAGAAAAGGCCCATCTACAACATAATGGTAGTTATCTATTTGAATTGCAGTATGAATACAAGAAAAGGCCCATCTACAACATAATCGTAGTTATCTATATTTGAATCGCAGTCTGATTCGCGATTCGTGATTAGCTTGGGGGGCTGTGAATCACGACTTGCAAAGAAGAAACTGGAAATACATGCAATATGGGTGTCACTAGAAAGAGAAAACATAGAAGATTAAGAGTAAATGGGTTTCCATTAGTTTTAAGTCCAATTCCGGTAGTTTTCAAGTCCAAAAAAATTTAAGATAAGTAAAAACACGAAATTGCAAATCGTTGCAATAACATAATAATATTGGCTTCAAAAGTTCCTTTTTGCAATTGTGACAAACTTTTTTGGATGATTGTGCATTCAAGAACATATGTCAAAAGAACAAAGAACTAATACACGAGTCAATCAATTTGATGGTTGAGGAAAGCATGTTATTGAAATTAGTTGTTGAAAAAGGTAGAAATGACAAAAAGATATTTATGTAATGGGCATGATTGGAAAAACATTATATGATAATCGATTAATGAAAGCTTATCAAAATATAATCTCTTACAAAATCAAATTAAAAAGCTGTGTAGTAAACTTCTCTCAATTTGCTTTTAAATTCAATAAAACAAGTCAACAAAATGTTGATATGGCTCTCAAAACATTCAACATAAAATAGAAATATTGAAATGCGAACCCATAAAATCTTTATAAACTTATTCATAAAAGTTTTATCATATTGATATTTCCTTATACATTTTGTACAAAAGTCCTAAAAACAACATTTAAATTTCACATTTAGAATCAATTTTAGAAAATGCTCAAAGAAACAACAAAGTTTTTGTCACAAAACAAGCATTTTTGGGCATAAAAGTTGGAAGTCCTCAACTCAAATTAGTAAAGTTTTGGACAAAAAATATGTAAAGTTTTGTTATAATGTTGACAAATATAATCGAGTTGTGCAAAAGATTGTAGTTATTGACAAGCGATATTATCATTTGACACTTGTTTTAAAAATGATTACATTTCTAAAACTCTGTCTATTTGTGTTGTACATTTGGACGAAATGATGTAAAAAGTGCTCCAAAAATGAGTTTGTGAGAAAAGAACTCATAATCGAAAATAAAAATAGGGAAGAAAAAGGGTCGTGAACCCTCCAAGTGATTCTTGGGATCAAATTGAGGGTTCACCTGAAAAAAAATGAAAAGAGCAATGAAGGAACTCTCTATTCCAATAATGAAACTGAATGGGCTAATCCCTCCATGAAGTATGGAGGGTAAGATTCCTCTCCAAACCCTTATCTATGGACAATATGCTTTGCCAATATTACAGGACTTTGTTGATTCAGATTGGTACAATAGAAGATCCAATATTGGCTATGTTTTTAACTTTGGTAATGGTGTATTGGACATTAATTTAGGCCTCATGATGTAGGTAGGCCAGGGCCGAGACTATGGCATGGTGGTATGGAACACCATGACTTATCGGAGATCCAAGCTTGCTTGATAGTGGTCTATGGCTCCAATGCACGAGGGAGTGGGAGTAGTACCTCTATGGATGGATGGTAACCTAGCGTTCATCACCTGATTGTGTCTTACCAATGACCAGATTTGACAATGGGATTTATAACAACTATTTAGGGTTGTCTTTGTCACAATTTATTTTTAAAATCTCCAAAGTGCTCAGCTTGCCAGTTTTCTCAAGCATTGCCTTTGAGCTTTGATAATCAACAATAGTACATTTGCAACTTTGCTTTATTTGAGATCTGCAACTTCAATATTTGAAGTCTTTTTTCTACTTTCTGACTAATTCCTCCATTTAGGCATATACTCAACTATTGAACATCCATTTAAGCATTGTCTAAAAACTTTTGAATATTCTTTGAGGTCATTTTCCCTTGCACACCACTAGGTATAGGGAAATCATGGACATTGATGAGGACAATCAGTGTGTCAGAGTATTTGAACTATGAGGCATGTTGCTACAGTAATGTTGCTACTTGATTTAATGATCATTCTATAGGTAAATGCTACAAGAGGAGAGCTATACATGTCTTCGGAAATGATGCAAAAATTATGAACATTCTGGTTGAAGTTTGGCAATATTATTTTTTGAAAAATCATCTTAGAGTACTTATTGTTAACTACTTGATTGATATTGTCCAAATGCTTAGGGGGGTTTGGCATTTTATGAGTTTCTTTTTTGCCATGATTCAACAAAAAGATAGCACATGGTGTGCTACCTTTTTTACGCTACTACTTCAATGTTTATAATTAAAAATGTGGTTTGGTACATACTTAAAAAGTAAAAAAATTTCAAATTAACTTTTTTTGCAGCCTCTAAGCCCACGTGCTGGGTTACAATTTGTTTTTTTTTTTTTTTCCTTTTTTGAGTTGTCAGGTCGTCCATGCCGGCGTGCTGGGTTTGGAGGCTACAAATTTTCTTTTTCTCATTTTATATAGCATGCCGGCGTGCTATCTTTCAAGGTTGCAATTTTTATTTGTTGTTGTTTTACTTAGCACGTCGGCTTACTAAGTTTGGAGGTTGAAAAAAATATTCCAAAATAATATTTTTATTATTTGAATCTCAAATGTGTCAAAATAGCTTTTCTATTTTATAATTTACTCGGCTAGCACACCGACATGCTACAAATCAGCTCCAAAAAAAAATTTACTTTTTCAAAAAGTTTTACAAAAAAGCTTCATTTTTTTAAAATAAAAAATTTGCAAGCGAGCACGCCGGCATGCTAGCTTTTACAACTTCAATAACATTTAAAATAAAAAATAAAAGTAGACCTATATTTATAGAGTAACAAAATATTTTGTGATGGACCTATTTAAAATTTAATGGACAGTCAAAGTTTTAAGTATGCATCAAACCACAATTTTATTATGAAAATAAGCATGAGGTGGCCCTGATCGCTCTTTGGTCACTGCTCTTTTCTTGCATCAACATATGTACTCTACTCCTTTTGTTGCTCATGTTTATGTAGAAGTAGTTGATAAAAATAAGCATAAGGTGGCCCTGATCGCTGCTCTTCTCTTGCTGTTGGTGACTTACAATGACACTTGCTTCATCTTAAATTCGTTTAACACTTCAAGATTAGCATGCTTTTTAAAATCTATCCATTCATGCATTTACTTTTTTTTTAAGCTTTTGCTTTTGCTTTTTGGGCCTTATGGATCATGTATTGTTTGCATGCGTTTGTAGGAATTTTTTAATAGCAACATATGCATGTTAGTTTTGCCCCCAACAAAGGTTTCAGCCTTTAAAGTTTAGATTACCATCACAAAATATCCTGTATTGTTGACTTTTTTCCAAACTCCATTGACTGACCTCAACACATGGTATTGTCTTTGCAAGACAAGGCCAAAAACCCTCTAAGAGCTATGATCTCAACTCTATAACTTTATAACTTTATAACTTGCATAAGTAAACCCTATAGACCTCTTGTTTACTTTCTTGGTAGAGTGGACATTTTCAAAAAAGAAATTGTAAATAACTTTATCTGAGAAGAATCCCTTATCTCAAGCATATTCTTAGAACCTTGGAGTCTCTAGTTTTGATATATTACAGCCACAGGATGAGCTCTCCTTTGAACCTTGCAAAGACACACTCTTAAATAAGCATAATATACATTGTACTAGATCAATAACTTAAAATGAAAATAAGTTTGTGTACAACATGACTAAAAGAAGTGATAGATTTAGGCTATGTCAAGTAGTGGAATGAGGTAGTACAAGCTGTGAAGAAAATGATAATGGTGGAAAAAGTAGTATTGGCAATTAGTTAATAAGCAAAGAGAACAAAAAATTTACTTAACCATATCAGATTCTCGAGTGGACTTTAGATGTCATTAGACTATTATTAGTTAGGATCTCTCCCCTTAGTTCAAAAGTGCAAATACCTACCAAATTTTTTTCTTAGCATTCATAAAAGCTCTTTTGTGACAATTTGTTATGAGGAGCTCTTTTGTGATGCAATTTGTCCATAAAAACCATACAAATGAATGAAATATTTAGAGGAACCTTACAAATTTGTACTCACGAGCTTATTAAATCTTTAAAAACTTTCACCTGCATTTTGAATGTGACAATAATAACAAGCTATACATTATTTTTACTCCAAATTTTTGCTTGGTCATGCCACCCAAAAAGTCGTACATTTGAAAATAACTTACAACTATTCTGTACCCTTAAAAAAGTCTCTCACTCAAGGCATAAGGGCCTTCCTTTTCTTTTAATGCTCAAGCTTGCCTAAGAAAAAAAAGGCTTTTTATATAATGCCCTCCACTAGATTTAATGGTTTTAAGCTATATGCATGTTGTCCATGAGTGCTAAAACTTCATATTGCATGAGACTCAAAGTTAACACAAGCCAGCATGATCATCTTCACACTGCACATGGGAGGTGAAGGGCTGGGTATTTAGGTGTTCTAAGAGAGGAGCATCTTACAAGGTGAGCTTAAGGGCGGAGGCCGAGGGGTTCACCCTTTGAGGTGGTTCCATCAGCGAAGGGCCTTTGGCCAAGGGTGGTAGCGCAAGGCAGAAGACCCTTCCCATGGTGGAACGGTCAAGGAGGTGACCTTTCACGGCGTGAAAACTTTTTCTACTTTTTTTTTTTCTCTTTTTTTGTCGTAATTTTTTTTTTCTTGCACCTTTCAGCATCCGGAAGGTGCACGTAAAAAATTTAGGAAAAAAAAAGAGAGGCACAAAGATTCTGCACCGAGAGGCGCCTCCCTCCCCTTTGTAAAAAATCAAACACTAATTTTACGCTTTAATTAGGTGCACCTAAATCACACCTTACTCCATCTTAAGTTAATGAATCGATCCAAAAGAGAAAAGTTTATTTGTTTAAAAGGGAGCGACACAGATTCTCCAGAGTGAGGCGCCTCCCTTGCCTTTGTAAACTAATTCTCGGGTGTGATTATGTGCACCTCTCAATCCCTTCATCTTCAATCTAATCTAATAAATTGATCTTAAAGAGAAACAAGGGTTGAGTTTTAATTGATCTCAAAGGGGAAAAAGGGTTGAGGGGGCCAGATGTGCATAAACTAATCGAGCATGGGTACGACGTGGCAACTTGCTATTGGCTGATGACTTACGAATAAGGTACTTCCTCTTTCGTATCCCTTGCCCGCTCTTTTATCCCAGCAATTTGTCAGCCTATACTTTATTGCCATGAATCGTGCGATCGAGGAGCGCGTGGCTTTGGACTAGAGTGAAACAAAAATGCATCCGATTTTCGAATAAAAGGTCGCATGAGGTTCGTAAGATCTGCAATCTCGTGTGGATAATGCTCCCGTTGATTGATTGCAACAATTGATTTAGCTTTTGCTTAAATTTCTGACAGAAATTTGGTTGGTACGAGGTTCGTAAGAATGCGATCTTGTTTCTTTTGTGCTGGTATTGATTGCAACAATTGATTTAGCTTTTGTTTACTTTTGTGAAAGAAATTTGGTCTTTCACGAAAACAGTTTGCAATTCCGCTAGTAGTAGTGCGGTGGTGATTAGAATTGTGATCATTCAGCTGCTTGCCCTAGATGATATTGCAGTTTGTCATTGCGTGCAATTGTTCAGCCCTCGATCAGAAATTCGAAAGGCGGTCTACATCACCCTTTTTTTTTTCTTTGAAGAAACACAATAATTCAATACCTTGTGCCTGCAATGCGCTTTTAGCGAGTGCAGCTTTCTGTGATGAATGATTTTTATGACAAGGTCATGCCCGTACAACTGAAGCTTCTTTTTTGATCTGACATCGCAGAAGGTAGTCGTCTTTTTTTGTAGAATGCTTGAACTTGTACAGTACTGACCGTACATGCAGGATTTCTGCAGTGTCAATTATCAAAATTAAATATAACGATATAACAGATATTACTTCTTACATGCATATTCGTGCCCATAGGGCTCTGAGTATGATGCACGAACACATTCATAGAAATCAATGAATGAGGAATAGTACTATTGATGACGCAAAGTTTGGTGAAGCGATACTTGTTATACCTTAGGTTGAAAAATGTCACTGGATTCGGATTGATGGGTGCTATAAGATCACTTAAGTATCATGATTTCAAATTTTTTTGAGCTTATTTTGCTTTGAAGTTCTTCCATTGATTAAATGCATTCCTTTTACTGGTTATGTTTTTGTACCATAAAGACTATGACGGAGTATTTTGGTAGTTTACATGCACAGCTAACATAGGCTGCTGCATATGTCTAGGTTGTGAATAAATCAATGCTGCAAAAAACTGGTTTGAGATGACCTCTTGGAAGCAGTGGAGGGTGGACGTAAGGCACCCCGAGCGCTCCTTCAATGTACGCTCCTTAATAGCCATGACTTAAGTTCGTACATGCATAGCCTGAGGTGACTAAAGCAAAGATTGCAGAAGCTTTGTCAAAATCAAACTTTCACTACGTGATTCCTATGCCTCAACCTTCATTCAAGAATTTTACAAAAATGGAAGATGTGGCGGGATGGCCATTGGAATTGAAGTTATCCTGTCTAACACTGGAGAAGGCAGACAATTGCAGGAGCAATCAAATGGTCAACAATGGATGGGCTGCAGCATCTTTACTTGAGGCATATACATGGAATTCATCATATGCCCCTCTCATTGACTACAATGAGCCTCTTCCTCATTCATGCTATGTAAAGGTAAGTGTTGACTATGGGCTTCGGTGGTTAAGTCGAGGGATCCACAATGGTTTGATACTTTGTGATTAGTAAGCAGGTAGTTAATAGTTCATTATGAAGACATGAACAACTTTTTGAAAGGTGTTTGTTTATTATGTGGAGCAACTTGTCGACTTAACAGAAAGTTTCTTTATATCGCGGAATGGATTTTCTAGTTACCTTTCCAGTAGGTAAAATGATTTATATTTATGGCGAGGTCGAAGGCCTTGCCATAAACGAATGATAGTTGACTGTTGAATCTAGTGGAAAGACCAATATAAGATGTATTCCATAGTTGCACAGAAACACATTTCTGGGATCAGAATCGCTGAACAGAAAGAAAATCAGATATCATCAAAATTATGGCAAATTTTTTAATGAATACTCACAAATATCTGTAAAACAGTATTCTAACTATAGTTAGCCAATTATTCTTACTTCCCTTAATTAGAGCTTTAATCTGATACCCATATTGCCCACAAAAAATTTTAAAAAAAAACGTCACTGAGAAACGCTCCCCTAAATCAGAGCTTTGTTTCTGAACGCGTTTCAGGAATGTGTTTTTGAATGCGTTTCGAGAAACCCTAAGCAATTATGATGTATTCCAAGCCTGAAGATGGCAATTTAAACCCTTTCCTACAGCAAGAAAGCTTTTTTTATGGCAATTTCCTTCTAAATTTGAATTTTGAAATTTTTATGTGCTATGATTTGCATCTGAAATTCCAAATTTGATATCTGCTGGCAAGAAATGTCATAATCTGCCTTGGAGGTAACTTGGGAAAATCATCGTATGCACAATGATATAGATTGAGGTTCATGTCATGAACCTTTGAACAATTGGCCCATTTTTAAACTTATTATGATTTCATTGATTTGCGTTTTGTGATTTAGTTCTTATGCCTAGTTGATAATGTTTATAGGTTCTTGACAATCAAATATGAAGTGCTATAAGATTCATAGAAAATTCCTATCTCGACTATTTCTTTACCATTCTAGAAAACAAACTTTCTGGGAAAATGTTAAGGCCACACCATCGATGATAAGCTTTATTCATGCATGAAGCCACAATGGTTGCAAGGGGAATTAGGCAATTTAGTTCCTTCTTTCTGAGGTAGAGAACAAGAGTGCTAGAGATCTTTACTAGTTATCTGCCGATCACCAACAAACTCCAACTTTGGTTGATCCTACCTCCAGCTAGAACTAGCTTTTACAATCGATTTTTGTTCAAGGAACTTGTTGTTTTTCTTCTTACACAGCCCAACATGCTCCACAAATTGCTGTCATGTGAAACCTTGATATTGCAATCGTCAAACTCCCACAAGATTTTGTCCTCCTGCATACAAGTTCACTTCTATGATCAATCTATTTATGAGCCTAGTGTGACCATATTCCAACTCTATTCACGGTCGGTCTGTGTCAAGTGTTTACTTCTACGATCCCCCCTTGAACTACCATTTATTGCTAGGATTGCCTTCACAATGCAAATGAGCAATATTATCCATGAACTATCAGAGAGAGAAAAACACGTTCAACAAAGTGGTTGGGTGTTTATGTTATTCTATTATGGGTAACAATTAAATTTTTCCTCTCTCTCTCTCTCTCTCTCTCTCTACTCCACCACATATCATATTTTCACCCTTCGGGCCATTATCGAGGAGGCTAGACACAGGGAAGAGCGAGTCTACTGTTATTTTGTTGACTTCAGGAAAGCCTTCAACTCTATTCCACGATCCCTTCTCATTCAACGGCTACATGATCTTGGCTTTTCTACTGACACGATCTTCGCAGTGATGGCACTATATGAGAGAGTCCTTGGCTGTTTTCGGAGTGACACCGGCATCTCAGATCATATCTGGAGCACTATTGACGTGAAACAGGATTGTTCTCTCTCTCCAACCTTGTTTGGGCTATATATTGACGAGCTTGAGAGAGTTATTGAGCGATGTGGTGGCATAGGTTGCAGGCTGGGGAGTATCTTGATTGCTATACTTTTATTTGCAGATGACGTGGTTCTCTTTTCTCCTACCAGAGAGGGTTTACAACAACAGCTAGACAACCTTCATGCCTCAGTAAATGGGGATTGGGGGTTAACATATTGAAAACCAAAGTTATGGTTTTCAACACGTCGAGAGCTTTTATGCAGCGCCAGGAACTCATTTATGATAGGTAGCCCCTGGAGGTTGTATCTTCTTATACTTACCTTGGTGTGCTTTTTACAGGCCCTATGTTTGGCATGGACAGGCAACTTCCGCCAAACTTGGAAAGGGTCACGCCTCCCTTGCCCAGTTAGAGAGTTTATGTTTCAGGTGATTTATTCGGGATGCCTCGAGTAAATGTCAGCTTTTTGATACCCTTGTTACCCCCACAGCCCTATATGCAGCATAGTTATGGTGTACGGGTCTTACATCATCTAATTGGGCCAATATTTCACGACTGCAGATTCTCATGCTATCTCGGATGATACGGGCTAAGCCGTCTGTCCCACATCAGATTATCCTGATAGAGTTTGCGGTTCCACTCATACAGCTAGCCGCCATCTTCCAGCTTATCCTATATGTACAACTTATCATGATGCTACTCACAGATGAGCAGAGATACATACAGATGGCACTTGCCTCGTCACGACACCTTTATGACCTAGGGCATCCACTATCATGGTTTTCTCAGGCCTCCCAGCTACTGGATACGTTTGGCATCTCTATCACAGACCTTCCATTGGGCACCCATGAGTATACTAGACGCTTTCTCTATAGAGCATATTTGAGCCGGACATGACAGGGACAACAGCTCGGATTCAAACCCGACTATTACAAGACACACTTTCTGGAGCTAGACACATTGGGATTTCCAGTTTTACCACACTATCTTACCTCAGGACTATCTCATGGGCTTCGGTTTTTAATGGGCCAGTTCGGAGTTTCTTCACACCAGTTGGCGATTGAGACTGGACGCTTTCAGGGTACCCCGCGAGAGGAGTGTCTTTGCCAGTTGTGCTCATTTTCTATGGTCGAGTTTGAGGAGCATTTCCTATTCCTATTTCCAGTTTACTATGAGATCAGAGGGAGATATCACTGCCTTTTTCATTAGTCACCAGTTACACTGCGGTCCCTTATCTCATACGAGGACCCCCATTGTGTTGCACTGATGATATGCGAGATGTCCCTCCTGCGACAGGACCTATGTCAGAGACAGCTCAACATACTTATCCAGCCACACAGTCTCAGATTACATCCTTCTTCTCTCGAAGAAGATCACGTTCTAATACAGACATGACTGACAGCGATTGCAACAACATTCCCAGACCTAGTATGCAGAGATGACGCACTACGAGAGCTACACGTCCCGTTATGAGTGGCCCTACTTCCCGACGTTGACACATAGACAACATCCAACCACCCATGCAGCTGCTATGCCTATCAAATCCTTTTTCACGATCCACATTTGATCTGGGTCTTTTAGACCTTCTTGTTAAATTCATATTGTGGCTATAGTACCCAACTTGCATCTGTGTAACCACTGAGTAAATTGAGTTTGTCGTTAACAACTGCTCCATAACAAATGCAAAAGTCCATAGTAGCTCAAAGATATCTCATGACTCTGATAAGAGCCTTCCAATGTGTTATACCAGGATTAGTCATATACTGACTGAGAGAGCGACTGCAAAAGCTATGTCTGGCATGGTACAGATCATGGCGTACATAAGAGATCCTATAATAGAATGGTAAGGTTACTCACGCATCTGCTGCTTCTCATGAATTGTTTGGGGACACTGGTCCTTCGACAATTTGAGTCCTGGTTCCATTGGTGGGAGAGCTAACTTGCTATTCATCAGATTATATCTGACTAACATGTTGTAGATGTACCTCTATTGTGTAATGTCAACCAACTTCTGTTTTCTGTCTTTGTGGATTTGTATACCAAGGCAGAAATGAGCTTCGCCCAGATCGGTCATGTCAAATTCGGAAGATAGCATTGTCTTGGCTTCTTTTATCAAATCGGTACTGTTGCTGAAAAGCAATGTATCATCCACGTACAAAGTGATTATGATAAAATACTGTTGCACCGCTTTGAAGTAAACATTTGTATCCCAAGTCTCAAGATGAAGAGAAGATTAACATTCCATGGACCCAACTATTCCACATCATGATCCGATTCATGTCTATTTGAATGTAACTTTCCCTCAAAGTATTCATCTATTTCTAGCATCTGAACAATTTAAGAGCAACACAATTGCATTTGGGAGCCTTGCACAAGCTGAACTTGGAGATCTTTCTCTTTTTCTAAGGCAAGAGTAGCGTGTTTAGAACTTCAATTTTTCTTTGTTGAAGGTGGAATCAAG
Source organism: Diphasiastrum complanatum (assembly GCA_029204225.1). Classification (NCBI taxonomy): domain Eukaryota; kingdom Viridiplantae; phylum Streptophyta; class Lycopodiopsida; order Lycopodiales; family Lycopodiaceae; genus Diphasiastrum; species Diphasiastrum complanatum. The sequence goes on from CM055108.1 coordinate 15,699,944, forward strand.
CCATACTACAAGATATATGATACTGTTTAGAGCAATACAGCTATATATTGAAAGATACAAGGAAGAGGGTGTTCAAATGTCCTCACGATCAATGCCTCATTTAAGAGGTTGTTTTTGTATCATTTACACCGTAGTCTGTAATTGCTTTCAAGTTTTAAGTTTGTTATGCTAAAGGCTAAATGCTTATGCTTTGTATCACCTATTTAGAATGCGTCATTAATATCGGTTTGTTAATTAGAATTCTTTAGATGCTAGCCTCTATGCCGGTTTTTGGATGGATTATGGTAGTTTGTTACGTGTCTCTGATTTCTTGAAGTTCCGGAATCCCTATAATTACCAGTGTGATATTATGGATTCATAGTTCACAACAAATCACAATGTGTTTTGAATTTTTTTTACAGCCTTAAGCTGTTGTTTGTTATCCATCCTAATACATACATCTATATATATATATGTGTGTGTGTGTGTGTGTGTAGATATACATACATGCACACACACACACGTGCGCGCACACACACACACACACACACACACACACACACACACACACCATAGTTGCCCAAAATCGCGTTTTTGGGCAAAAACGTTCCTAGAAACGTGATTCTGGGACAAGAATCGCCAAAAAGAAAGAAAGAGATATACATGATATTGTATTGCTTTGCAAGTTATAGTAAACTGTGCCTTTGTTAGTTCTCCCTCAAAGAAACTCATATCTCTATCAGTAAAAGCTGTTTGACTATGATCCTGCAACAAAGGTTGATGAGCAATCACATCAATGGGCTTCTCCCTTATGGTCTTGTCATTAGGTCTAGCTTCCAATGAGCTAAATTTTTGAACTTGATGTCGTGGTCAGTTGTGTTGTAGCTGAACCTGAGAATGGTAACTAGTAGGAATGAGAGGATTCTGGAAGTTTAAGCCAATTGGCATCATAGGCCTCATTGGACCCAATAGTAGCTCTAAATGAATTGACAGAAAAGATATCAAAAGTAACACGATAAGCCACTTGGACTTTTAACCTTGACAGAATTCAAAAGGCATTGTTGCACCCAAACTGGATCACATTGTATCTAAAACATTCGGCAACCTACATAAATGAACTGCCCTTAATAGATGCTTTAATTTGATACCCATATTGCCCACAAAAAAAAAAAACGTTTATGAGAAATGCCCCCCATTTCAGAAACAAGGTTTGAAATCGCATTTTTGAACGCGTTTTCAGAAATACAGTGCAACTATGATATATACAACACATATAGATATATAATTATATGTATATATCATGGATGTAAAATTTTGGACATGTTTATCTATGGCATTGCTAGGCAAATGACTTGGGTATCAGTTTGGGTTGAAGGGCAACAAATAGTGCGTACTACGGTGCTAAGTGTATACGATACCAAAAAATGTTGACTGATTCACATTCCACACATGCCTCATGAGAATGATCAAGGTGTCTGATATCATAAGCGATAAAGCTATGATATATACATGCATATGACAGATGGACAATAGACAATAGACAATAGACTCATAGACCGATGAATCTCTATGACTTGGATGCATCATGGTCAGAGAGGGATTCCCCCCTCATAACTATCACTAGTAAACGAGTAGGAAGATTTGGAATCCTCCTCAGGTATGTGCGGCTTTGTCCCTAAACCTCTGCCTCTGCCTCTGCCTCTGCCCCTGCCTTTGGCCTTGCCCCTGCCTTTGCCTCTAGGTCTACCAGGGCCTCGCCGGGCCGCTGCTCCCTTTGCCTGTGATGCTGCTGCCTCTAGCTCGACATGTAAATCCACCAGGCGTATTCTACACCTAGCCCTCCCCTCTGCGTACAGATGATGCAGGCTCGGCCTATGTCTCAGCATCTGGATCTACCCACCCCACATCATCTCCAATGTCCATATCCATCTTGTCATCCAAGGCCTCATCCTCCTCATCCTCATAATCATCCAATTTCCCCTCAGCCTCACCCCCACCCTCCTCTCCTGCATCCTCTGCATCGGCCCTAGCCATGGATCTAGTGGTCCTACGTTGCCTCATATCATGACGTGTCAACTCTCGATGATACTCAAAAAATATCTCATCATCAACCGCAGCCTCTGTGTGTGGTGGTGCAATAAACCAACCCGTTCAGCTGGGGACTGCTAAGCCTGTTGCGTCTCTTTGTGTGCATAAGAGACCAAGTGCTCTAGTTCCGCTCACAAGCCGAAGCGGAACAATCCTGAGCAAGGATGCGGGTGGCAAGAGCAGTGATATCAGGGGCGGATTTGCCCACCCCACCCCACCGCGTGAGTGGTTCTGGCAAAAACTCTCATGCCCCTCCAAGATCCAATGAAACATCCCTTTCTGCGCTCAAAATCTAGCATCTTTCTCTCGATCTTGTGCAAGAGGAGGCCCTGACATTGTCAGATTCTCGAAATGAACGGGTCATCAAAAAGCACATGCCACAAATAAATTGTTCACAATTAAACGAGTGCTTCAGGGACAACCCTAGCTTGGATACACATTCTGTGTGTATGTCCTCCAGCCGTCCACAAGCTCAGCATCTGTGCGTATGGTCCCCAGTAGCCCACAAAGGGTGGAGCAAATGAGCAACAACGTGTATGGGCTTGTGGAAGAAATTCCACCTTTCAAGCCACTTCTCTTGGATAGTTGACATCCTGCAGAAATCAGAAAAGTAATCATTGCATTGTAGGAAAAAACAATTCAACAATGCTAAAAGTTTTCACAAATCAAATGCATAGATTACAACAAAGGTGTCAAAAAACGGTTGCCGAAGGATCTCCCCGATCCTGTCCTTGGGCCTAGTCGCTGCTGCTGCTCAGTAGGCGCTCTCGCTCAAGTGTAGGAACTGACATGCATGGGGCAATACCCAAGGTCCGCCCATCTGGCTTGGTCAAACCAAGCAAGTGTGCTCTGATCCTCGTCGTCGTGCTGCAAAAGGTGGCACCGCAAAACAAGTAACACCATCTGCATGCACCTGAACCTGTAAAAACAACGGTATCCCCCTCCAAGAGATCCACCTCCGACCACACGCCTCGTCCCGCCACAGGCATGGTTACAAAAACCCTCAAGACGCTATAGAAAAGTCAAAAACCCTAAATCCCTAATCCCTAACCCCAATACCTAGAAAAAAAGGCAATGCAAAATGCCCACATAAGGATGAACACAAGAGCTAGACTCTCACAGCTCTATAGTCTCCCAACCTGCTTATCTATGCCACCATCCAAGAGTCATCACTAACTAGGATGCTAGACCATTTCATAACAGTACTAGGGATCCACGCATCTGTAGCTATTACACTTGTTGATGGCTTTTGTCACTATTGCTAGCCTGATAGTCTATGTAAAGAGCAGTTTATTGACATTTTACGTATGTTCTTGAGGCCTCTAATGACTAATGACCAATATGGAATTCTAAGCATACATATCATTGTGAGCATGATGACATCCAAGGTTTTTTAAAGACGTATTTTCACTTGCTTTGGTTATATGCATATTGAAATGTTTTTTTTTTCATATGTACCTTTTTCTTGCTTTTTACTCTCTCTCTCTCTCTCTCTCACACACACACACACACACACACACACACACACACACACACACATACAGTTTCTTATAACTGCCACGAGAGGTAGGGTTTTTTTTGTGACCTTGATGCTTACATAGTGCTAAGGCCTTGTGGATGGCAAAAGTCGTTGCTCCTATGTTCAAGTTTTATGATGCCTAGAAATTTTTTGACCTTCAAAATCAATGCAAGTGACGTAAGCCTAGAGTGGTGATGAGTGGAAAGCCCTTTCTACTAAAATCCAAAAATTGAGACTTTGTTGGCTTTCGAATCTGGTAAGGGATTTGAGAAAATAATTCATGTTCTTTTATAGATGTTTTATCATCCAATTGCTTGTCATTTTCTACATGGACATTGCGCTAATTAAAATCTTGATCAAATTTACACATGAAAAGAATCATAATTTTTAGTTGGTGCATTACAAGCTTTTCTTACATAGTTCAAAAAGTAATATGCATGACTATTGAGTTGCCAATGTTATCTCATTCAAAGGAATCCAAGAAATAGAATATTCTATCGGGAAGACCTTATCTAACTTCTAATTGCATTAATAGGTGTCCTTAGATGTACATATCCTCTGTGACAAGTGTTAGGCATCCAATGTATATTGTCTTTGTACGGGGGAAATTATCCACTTGAGTGCATATGCTCAACAATCCTTCACCTCATGTTCTCTAGTTCATGCTTCACATCCTTGTGAAGAAGTGATTGTAAGTTTCTCAACGTTTATCACTTCGTTGTAGGATGTCTTCCTTGTGTGTATCAAACTTTGTATTCTATTAGAAATTTTTAGTCTCTTTTGATGATACCTGCATAGTAATTGAAAGGTTGAAGTATGGCTTGATTAGGTACCTCTTGTTAGGCAAGAATTCAATTGGGATTGCGGTTTAGCATGTGTTTCAATGGTTTTAAAAGCACTTGGAATTGAACGGTGTGAATTACAATACTTGAGACGCTTTTGCCATGCTACCAGGTATTTAATTCCCTTCCAACAAGTAGGAAGTAGATTGAAACTAAAAAAAACATGTTATTTGGAATTTTGTGTGTGTGTGTGTGTGTGTGTGTGTGTGTGAGAGAGAGAGAGAGAGAGAGAGAGAGAGAGAGAGAGAGAGAGAGAGAGAGAGAGAGAGAGAGAGAGAGAGAGAGAGAGAGAATGTTAATGTCTTACAAATACCCTAAGGTATGTGAGATTGTTGATACATTTGAAGTGTGCATGTAGACTTGCAACACAAGGAGATGTAGATTCTGATCTTTATCATCATATTAGGTATTTGGAGACTTCATGTCACTTGGCCTGCGAATGATTAAAAAATGTAGATGGAAAGGTGATAGATGTAGCATTGTGAAGGGATGTGTGAGCAAAGTGGCTTGTGGATTGTCCATAGGGAAGCTACTGAGCAGGGATGAGAGTGAGTGGAGGTATATGCAGAATCAAAGGTGTATTTGGGTTGCCCGAGAAGGGGGTGTAGGTGTGGGTGGAGACCAAATAACCATATTGTTCATGAAAAAGGTAAAAAAGGAGCGGTCCAACAAAGTGGAAGGAGATTGACAAAGTTTGAGATATGAGGAATAAAGTCCAGTGACCCCATGATGTAATCAACCACTCTTTGTCCTCTATTGTGGGGATGACATGTAAAGCTCCCGTATAGAGGCCACTTAGACAACCCCATTGTAAATCGCCAACTCATGCACCTAGCTATAGTAAGTACTCACCATATCTCGTGACTAGGCCATCTCTATCCTATGAGAATCTGTTATAGGTTACTTTGACCCAAAAGGTCGAGACTTGTGTAACCATGGGTTAGGTTTATTATTTAGACCATGCCAAGTCAGTTTTAGTTGAGTTGGACCCAATTTTGGTCCAGTAATAATTCGTGGGTCCAAGTAAAGTCTAATTATGTTAAGGGACCCTATCTTGACTTTTGGGGGTGCCCTATAATTAGTAGTGGGTCTTGGAAGGTTCTAGAACTTAGAGTTTGGAAGAGTCTAGGCCCTTGGAAGGCCTATTTATATGTACTCTTTGTTGGCACTTTGATTTCCTACATGGTATCAGAGCCATGGATCTTTTATGCTTGATTTAGGGTGCCCTACCAAAAGAGATCGTCTTCACTTAGGGATCACAATTGGAGTGAAGATCCGTTTTTTGACTCTTTTCCGTTTTGCAGGAGGGCGCCACACATCAAAGAAGATAACATGATTTCGGGCACCCAGAAATCAAGTTGTTGTTTGCTGATTTTTCAGGTTGCAGGAAGGCGCCATTACTTATCTTCTTCGGGGCTTCTTTTAGGTCGCCCACATCCGTGTAGGTTTATCCTACTTCCGTTGGTCCGCTGCTGCCCTATTTTTCAGATTTGCTCCTTTGCAGGAGAGCGTCCATCTACAAACAATTTCTATTCTTCTGATTTGGCTGAAAAATCAGCATCCTTGCTGATTTTACAAAGTGAAGATCCGCTTCTTTTTGCTTGTTTCCAGGTGTGGAAGAAGGCGCTAATTTTTTTGTGATGATCCGATCACATTCCGAGGCTGAAAATTGGACAGCATATTACCATTTATAGGGTGTTGCAATAGCCCTATCCGTGTGTGTATTGTTCACACTTTTTGGCAAGAAAGAAGGGTTCCGAAAAAGCTTTGTTGGAGGCTAACTTGATTCTTTGCTTGCTGGTTTTTGAGTTTCAGGTTGAAATTTTCAGCACACAAGGCTTGTAGGAGGGCGAGTTCCTACATCCATCTAACGTGTGTTTTCGACACATTCCGGTGCTGATTTGTCAGATTTGATACTTGCTGGTTTTTGTGTCTTTTAGGGCACATTTAGGGTTTGAAAACGTTTATCTTCTTGGCTGGTTCTTATGGCAAGAGATTTGGGAGCAATTCGTACTTGTTTAGGTGAAGATATGTTGGATGGCACCAACTATTCTTCATGGAGTTGCAAGCTGAGATTTTGCATCGACGTGATGATCAAGATTTTATCGGTAACAAGATCTATCTTATATCATTTGAGATTTTGCAAGACCTCTAAAAGTGCTTGGGAAACACTTTTAAAGATGTACCGAATAAAGGATTCATCATCATGCTTTCTCCTCTCTACTTCATCCTCTTTGAAGGTAGAAGAGCAATGTCATGCAAAGTTTGATCATTGTCTTTCTACAAGTACAAGTTTGCATCGGAATGTTGGTATGGTAAAGCATTCTTCTTCTCTTGAGCCATTTGTTGCAAATGATGGATGCATTAGTGAAGAACTTTATGAGCAAGCTTCTCAAGATAATGTTTTGGAAAAGGCTGAAATCAAGCATTCTTTGAAGCCATTTTGTACTAATGGAGGAGGGGAAAAAATCATGTCAATTAGTACATTAGTTCAAAGTGGTGTGTTGCTGGATTTTTTGGGTGCTCAAAGTGGCAAGCTGTTGGTTTTTTTCTTGAAGGTGGTGGACACCAGATTCAGCCATGGTTTATTGATCATTTTCAGCCTATGTTACATCGTGAGCATCCTATTATGCATCGGGAACGGCCTGCGGAAGGTTTTTGGACAGCAAGGTCCACATTTGGAACACTTTGGACAGCAAAGCATTGGTGATTTTGTGGCTGTTGGACAGCCTGCTACAGCCTCTTGTTGGTTGTCCGAGTCTTTGCGGGATAGCAAAGCATCTTATTACCTTGGAGGAAACACACATGCCTCACCAAAATCAGTACCTTATGCTAATTTTCATGTTTTGACGCTTACTTCTTATGATGACGGTGTTGTCTTGCCTAGTGCTGGTGAGCAGATCATTGATAGTAAGATTCGGGAGGATGTGATGGTAAAAGAGTATCATACTCTTCTTTATGTTTCTTGTGGTAAGAAGACTTATGGCATCATGTGGGAACCATTGATGGATTGCAAATCCATATTTCAGCTTGTGGCTGGCGGCATTAAGCTTGGACAACAAGCTACATTTTTTCTTTTTTGGTTACGTGGAGTTTTGGGCAGCATGCAACATTTTTGTTGCAATTTTTCGTACTTCATGTCATGTTCGGTTTTTTTACATTATCATTTAAGGAGGGTGTTAGAAGTAATAAATGATAATGTTAGTTTCCCATAGGTTACTTTGACCCAAAAGGTCGAGACTTGTGTAACCATGGGTTAGGTTTATTATTTAGACCATGCTAAGTCAGTTTTAGTTGAGTTGGACCCAATTTTGGTCCAATAGTAATTCGTGGGTCCAAGTAAAGTCTAGGCACTAGATCCCTATGCATCAGCCTTTGGAAAGTTACTTTTCATTAAAATTGGCCCATGTTTGAAAGTTATCCACATCCCTCCTCTTGCCTCTTGGGGGGAGGCCTTCTTACTCTGTATGAGGGTGAGATTTGTTGAAATGAATGCCTATTTCACCCCTTACCCGTTTAGGCATTGCATTATTTTAAGTTGTAAGTTCATATGCCACGAGGGTATCACTTAAATACATTATGAACCCCTCTTATGCACATCTTAGCAAGTAGGACACATGGTCCACTTGACACCTAGAGCTGAATTTAGTAAGTGACACCTCGTGGATAATTATCATGCATGCATGACAGATGGAATCCAAGATCTTTTGGAGCTTGAGGGGTTACCATACCCTCTCACCAGTGAATTATTCACTTGTTGTAATCCATCTCTCTTGTCAAGGAGCTTGAGCTTTGATGTTTGTCATCTATCATAGTTATGATTCTATTTAGGATGATCTGTAGGTTTCAACATGCTATCAGAGCATGAGAAGATGGGCACAAGTAAGAGGATTAGACAGTGGAGGCTACAAGTAAGGAGGATAGGGAAGAGGAGTCAGACTTCGAATCCTCTTCTACACCTTGTAGGAAGAATTGCAGCTATTGGCAAAAGTATGGCCATTGTGCTTTTGAGTGCAAGAAGAGGCAAGTTGATCAAGAAAAAGGATCCAAGAAGCAATTTGGAAATTATGTGGATGGAGTTGCAAAGGAAGAGCAAGATGACGTAAAGCAAGTTGAACTTTTCTATGTTGCATTGGCTACACAAACCCCACTTATGGGGGTTGGTATATTGATTCTGGTAATTGAAAGCACATGACTCCTCACATTGATTGGTTTAGTTCATTTGAAGAGTTAAGTGATGGACAAGGGTTGTGCTTGGGGAATAATTCTACACACAAGGTCAATGGAAAGGGCATAGTTCCAGTCAAGTTTTCATCAGGAGAGGTGAAGGTAATCACAAATTCCCATCTATGTAGCGATACGCATTCTGGGGGGTCTGTGTTCCGGAAAGCAGAATGCTGTCCGGAATGCAAATTTTTTTTGCAATAAACATCCAAATTTTTTTGCATTCTGTTTGTGCCCGCTGGAGGAGAAAAATTGCTGGAAATTTTTCTATGCATGCCGGATCAAGGCTCTTGAGCACTCTATGAGCATCTATTCGACGATTGAGACGGAGTGGGCACAATGTCAGGCACGGGAAATGAGCATGGAGCTCGAAATCATCAGATCCAGGTTTTTGGTAAGCCCACATGTGATTTTTGAAAAATGTATAGAACTAGCTGTAGGTGTTTGATTGGGGTGATGTAAAGTGCTAGACTGTGTTTCCTCATGCCTGCAGAAATGCCTAGAATGTCTGTTTTGGCCATTACGGCACAACTTGAAGTTATGAATGCATTGTTCTTTTTTGGTGCTTTTTCTGGTCCTATAAAATAAGCTGTAGGTATCAGATTGAGGGCCTGGGAGCTGCTAGATTGTATTTCCTAATGCAGTTTTCATGCTTACAATCCATACGTCGAGTTATGGATGTGGTGCTCACTTTTTGGGTCGCTTTTTGCCCTAATTTGTGAAGTGAGCTATAGGGTTCCGATTGACATGTCGTAAGATGTTAGGCTATGTTTCTTGATGCCTAGAAGATTGCAAGTAGTGTCGGTTTTTGCCCTTAGGACTGATATGCCAGGTTTTGCTACGCCAATTCAAGTTTTAAGTTTTCAACATTTGCTCTTTTCAGTGTTGTTTGAAGTTTCAACTTTCAAGGCCATTCCGCATTGAGGGTCTAGGGTTTGAACTTTGAACTTCAGTCTTCAACTTTGCAAATTGTATGACATATGTATTGTGTGGCATGTTAAATTCATGTTTAGCTTTCGAGTTTCAACTTTCAAGTCTCAAGAAATTAGAATAAGGAAATTGGAATCATGAGTGATCTGAGATCATTGATCATTGCAATTTGCTATAATCCTATGATGTTGTCACCTGTGAATTAGGCATGGCTGCACCATCATATCTGATGGTTGGAGCGATGCAAGGAAGCGCCACATATTGAATATCTTGGTGTCTTCTTACATGGGGACAATGTTTTGACATCCATCGATACCTCTGGGGTGCAGTGACTGGCGATTACATGTTCACACATAGGACAATGTTTTGACATCCATCGATACCTCTGGGGTGGCAGTGACTGGCGATTACATGTTCACACATATTTTCGTTGCCATTGAGGAGGTCGGGCCACAACACGTTGTACATGTATAATGATTAATCAATCCTTTTAACATTATAAATTTTAACTGCTCACTGCTCAACGGATCACCTTGAAACCGATGGTCAGACCGAACGTGTCAACCAATCGATGGAAGATATGCTTCGCACATACGTTTCCAGGCGACAATCAAATTGGGAAAAGTATCTCCCAATGGTTGAGTTCGCATACAATAGTATGAAACATTCTGCCATTGGTTTTAGTCCTTTTATGCTCTTGTACGGCGTTAGCCTCGTTCCCCTATCTCCGTTGGACTCAAAGGTCTCAAGGTTCAAGCTGCAGCGGATTTCTTGGAACTAAGGTTCATCTTGTATTCCATGTTAGTCGTTTAAAGGAACGACTTGGTGGGAAAGATTACCTGATTTCCACAGATGATCTAGTTCTATTGGAGGGTTTGACTGCTTTTGTACCCCATGAACCGGAAAGGATCATGGATACTCATCGACATCAGCTGAGAAATCGCTTGATTTTTGAACATCCGATTCGTTGGAAAGATAAGTCAGATGATGAGGACACCTGGGAGAAGGAGGATGGTTTAAGACTTAGATTCCCTGGTTTCTTCCCATAGAAGGAAGTTTTTATGGAGGGGGGGGAATGTTATGTACCATAATGGTACGCCCTTCAGTGACGGCCTCGCAAGGGGCATGACGCAGGACTGGAGTTATCGACATGTCTAGGTGCCACGCGTCACCATCCTAGGTGGTCACGTGTCGCAGGCTGGACTGTGCTTGATGGGACCCACTGTGCTATGCCTATATAGTGGGGGGGTCTCCCTCTTTCCATTGACTCAGTCTACCCGGGAGTTGGTGGATGGAGAGCACGTGCATGAGCCAGGATGTATCTCCAGGCTATGAGATGTGTGCTAGGGAGAGTCGAGTGCGATGGCTGGTGGTATGGGACGCCAGTTATCGTAGGAGGCTTGACCGGGCATGATTATGTCAATTGCTCCAGGGCATGGGGGTGGGTCGGTTGTGACCCTACGGTTGGGCGGTTACGGTGCGTCGTCACTAGTATGGGGTGTGCGGAACCTTCAAGGCAATCGATGATCCTAGGGAGTTGTAACATGTGGATTGGCAGTGACCCCACGGATGGGCGGTTATGGTGCGTTGTCACTTGTATGGGGGTGTGCGTCAGCCTTTAAAGCTATTGGAGATCTATGGGAGTTGTAACAGTTGGTATTAGAGCCGCCGATTCTTTTGTTAGGTGCACACGTTCTCTTTTATGCTCTTGCGGTTTTGTTATTCCTCCTTGGGATGTGGTTGTAAATCCATTAACCTTATTTCAAGTTAATTTTTGGAAAGCAGTTGTATATGGTTGTTGGGAATGAAATTAGTTTGTAGTAGTAAACTTGCTTGTCTTCCTGGTAGTGAATTCTTTTTCCTTTTGAACCTTTAAATCTTGAAAATTTTAAGTTTTCTTGGTTCTTTAGGAAAGAATGTAAATTCTTAGTTTCTTTGAAACCTTGATTTAAAAAAAAAATGTTAGTTCTAAACTTTAACTTGGAGCTGGGAAATTTTCTAAACCCCATCATTCAAAGTTGAAGCCAAGAGATGGCTTAAAAGAAAGTTCAATCCAAGCTTGAAGGATCTTGGCAGCTATATGCCTTCTGGTATGCCTGTCAGGTATGGCCGTACCGCCTCCTCTCTTTCTCCTCCCTGTGTATTTGTAAGCTCCAAGAGAGAGTGCACTTCTCTTGGAGAGTGGAGTGGTACATAGGTGGAATAAATTTTTGGGTTCCACAAGCCAAGTGGAAACTTCTTGGGCCTCCATCTTGGCGTAAGGTTCTAGAAAGGACAAGTGGCTTCTTTTTGAAGCCCACTTGTCCTTTTTGCATGAAATGAGTGTGAGGTGCTTGGGGGAGGGGCTAAAGGAACGTACTTTGACATTCCTTCACTCCACTTCTCAAGTTGCAAGTTGAGCTCTCTAAGTTTGCATTTTCAAGTATCTTGAGCCTTACACACTTGTTTTTGGCGGTTTTTATATTGTTGTTTGCCGAAAATCCTCAAGTTTCTTGCAACACCTCTCTCTCTCTCTCTTTTCCATGGACTCTCCAGTGGAAGGAACCCTCTAGGCCCAGCAGCGGCTGATATGGACAAAATGGTGCTTGCCATTCATTTGTTACAACAACAAATCAATGACATGCAGTCAAAGCATGAATGGGCGGAGGCAGAGATGAAGGCTATGGCACAATCTCGACAAGCCCTCCTTAACCCGATGTTTACCCCATAGTATTTCACAAGGGAGAAAAAAGATAGGCACCAAGATGTTATTTTGGCGTGGCTAGATCGATGGAGTTCTTACTTCTCCATGCACAATCTGCCAGATAGCTCATGGATCGCTACTGCCAGCATGTTTGTGATAAGGTGTACTCTTGGTGGCTAGATCGATGGAGTTCTTACTTCTCCCTGCACGATCTGCCAGATAGCTCATGGATCGCTACTGCCATCATGTTTCTATGTGATAAGGTGTACTCTTGAGGGCAGGACCTTAAAGAGCGGGCTATGATTCCTACAACTTGGGATGACTTTCAGGTAGCCTTTAAGGCAACATTTATGTTGGTCTTGGACGATTTCGAATTTTATCGTCGGTTTGCCACTCTGCAGATGGGCACGAAATCGTTGGACGTCTATCTTCAGGACTTTCAGGAGGCGGCTTCACAGTTTGTTAACCGGATAGACGGAGTTCTTCTGAAGTTGCATTTAAGAATACTAGTTGGAAGTTCGTTGGAATCAGCCACTAACCTTGGAAAAAGTGGTGCGCTTCGCTAGAATCTATGATGACATGCACGCCTCAACTTGCAAAGAGTAGCAAACCCAAGGACAAACCCTCTTCAGGCACCTCCTTTAAGAAGGGCAAGATGAAGATTTTTGACATAGCTTCTGCTTTGGGAAAGAAGAAGAAACGGCCTCGGTTGGAGAGAGCGGACTTCGACAAGGCAAAGAGCGACATGTTATGTTTCTCCTGTTTGCAGAAGGAGCATCTGTCAAAGGACTGCCTGAAGAAACAGAAGAAAGGTGGCCATTCTTTAAAGGCACCAGGTGATTCTTCAATTTCTTGCATAGATGTATCCTTTAAGAATTTGTAATAATTGTTGCTTTAATATTGTGGTATTTGGACCTCATGACCTCATTCGTATGAATGGGTTTGTAGGCAGCCAAGCCGTGAGTGTTCTTTTCGATGATGGTTCCACACAAAACTTTATTAATGCAAAATTGGTGCATAAGCTCAAGGTGGCAACTGCACCAAGTGACCACAAGTACATGGTCAGGATGGCAGCGAGTGGGGAGGAGCAGGTCTGGGACCATTGTCCCTCGCTTATCGTTGAAGATTCAGGACTATGCAGATAATTTATCTTTCCATATCATGAATCTTGATAAGGTAGATTTAATCCTAGGTAAAGAGTGGTTTTACGCTAGGCATGAGTCATTAAAGAAGGATTATGTAACTCATATTTCGTCCTTTTTGCATAATGGCTCATTAATTCATCTTAAAGGTGATGTGCCCGATCTACCTTTTGTAAGTGCTCATGAAGCCAATCAATGTTTATTAGATTCTGAGTATCACTCGTATTATGCTATCTGAAAGATGATTGTTATATAGATGCTTTTGTTACTCAAAACTTTAATATTGATGTATTGTCTTTTCCTAGAGCATTGTCTTTTTTCAGAGGTTAACTTAGAAGATACCCCTGAAGGTAAAATCTTTAAAAGACTTTGGGAGGAATACAATGATGTGTTCCCTGAGCGGTTGCCTGTGGTCTACCCCCCCTCTAGGGGTGTAGACCATCACATAGATCTCCTTCCTAATAGCTCTCTTGTATCGTTATTTCCCTATAGGATGAGCCCAAAGGAAGAAGATGAAGTTGCTAGGCAACTATAGGAGTAGTTACGTGTAATAGATCCTAACACCACAGTAGGGCAAACACTAACTGATCCACCCAACCTTGCCTACTCCCTGATATAGAGTAAGCCCCTCCTAGCCCAGTGTGAGGACTGGTAGCATGCTACTGCCAAGTGTCGGCCACGTGGCACTGACGTGGCCGACTGCACGTCGGGACCCAACTGGGGGCCCTATCCTGCTGACAGGGTCCCTAGGCTGTGTTAGGCCCGCCATGGCTATGGACCATGCTGGGGCACACTACTCACACTGTCTTGCCCTGTTGGTCATGTACGCTGGACACGACCCTGACTGTGGTATCTGACCTATCTGTGTTCTCTAGGGTTCGGCACTGGTTACGAGCTCGTAACACTCCCTCCCCCTTAAGAACCGTCTTGGTCCTCTAAGACAAAGTCTGGAAAAATCTTGCGAAGGACGCTGCCTCTTTCCCAAGTGGCATTCTCAACAGGCTGATCATTCCACTTAACCAGATATTCTCGGTATAGAGTATGACGAGTCTGCGTCTCTCTACTATCAAGAATCTCCTCTGGTTCATGTGGAGGTTGTTGAGGATCCAATGGGAGAACTAGAACACTGTCCCCTACCAGATTATCTGATCTGGTTAAGGCTTTTCGTAACTGACTTACATGAAAAACTGGAAAAACCTTACTGCTGTGTGGGAGTTCTAGTTCATAGGTGACCTCGCCTAGTCTCCTATTGATGGTAAAGGGACCACAATACCTTGGAGACAACTTAGCACACACTCCTGATTTGAGGGTTTTAGAGTCAACTGGGACTCTCAAGTAGACTCTCTCACCAGTGGAGAACTGCACATCCCGTCTGTGTGGATCTGCATAATGCCTGGCTCGATCCTGGGACTGCCTAATGCTACGCTTAGCATGTTCTATCATCTGGTTTAGGTCTTCTAAAAAGTTTCTGGCTGCTTCAACTTTTTCTTGTTTAAACCCTACAACTGTGGGTGAGCGTGGCTGAAAACCGTACATCAGCATAAATGGGCTGTATCCCGTAGCTGAATGTTTGGTACTGTTGTAAGCAAACTCTAATATCGAGAGATACTCCTCCCAATTAGTCTGCCTCTTGCTGACGTATGCACGAAGCATATCCTCCAGCACTTGATTTACCCTTTCTGTTTGACCGTCCGTCTGTGGATGGTCGGTGGTACTCATATTAAGTTTAGTATGGAGATGATGGAATACTGCCTTCCAAAAATTTCCAGTAAACTTACTGTCCCGGTCGCTGACTATGCCGGAAGGTAGACCGTACAATTTAAATAGCCCGTCTACAAACAACCTCGCTAACTCTGGAGCTCTAACGGTTGTTTTGGTCGGAATAAAATGAGCCATTTTGGTCAGACGGTCAACTGTGACCCATATAGCGTCATTACCCTTTTGGGTTTTAGGCAGGCCTATTATAAAATCCATGGAGATACTCTCCCATTTACCAGCTGGTATTTCTAAGGGATGCAACAACCCTCCTGCCTTTAAACGCTCTGCTTTATTTACTTGACATTTCTGGCAACTGGTTACATACTGGTGGACGTCCCTTTTCATACTGGGCCAGAAAAATTGCCTACGAAGAAGCTCATAGGTCTTCTGTATGCCTGGGTGTCCCGCGCTAGGATTGTCATGACATTCATATAGGACCTGCTGCCTATAATCCTCTGAATTGGGGACACATACTCTATCTCTATAGAGCAAGTACTCATCCTGAATGGAATACTGTTTCCATTTGAATCCTTGAGTCAACTGACCCTCAACCACTGGGGTTTGCTTGGGTAATACAGGCTCAGAATCCTCAACGTCATCTGATGACGTATACTCGGACTCATCATCATCCTCAACGGAAGCTGCCATATTCTTGGATGAACTGGCACCAGCCCCGGGAACTGGTTCTGGAGTCTGTAACTGTCTGTTCTGGACTGAGTTCCAGATAATAGAGAAGAATGCATCATGCTGGCATTTCCCTCTCAAGGACTCGAGTAACTCATTACGAATCTGAGTAAAACTCAGCTCGTTTATCATAGGCATTCTGCTAAGGGCATCTGCTACTGTATTGAATTTTCCACGCCTATATCTGATAGACATGTCAAACTCTTGCATCAACTCTGCCCAACGAGCTTTCCGACCTCTAAGCTCAGGTTGATTGCAAAGGTATCTGAGACTCTCATGGTCTGTCAGGACCTCAAAGTTGGCACCATACAAATAATGCCTCCAAGTCTTAAGGGCATGGACTATAGAAAAGAGTTCCTTTTCATAGGCACTATACCTAGTCTGTGCTGGCTCGAGTTTTTTACTCTCGAACGCAACTGGTCGTCCACCCTGAGTTAGCACAGCACCTACTGCAAAGTCGCTAGCATCTGTTTCGACCACAAATGGCTGATTGGGGTCGACGACCTTTAAAACTGGTGCTGTAGCTAAGGCTGTTTTGAGAGCATCAAAGCTCTCCTGTTGTGCGGACTCCCAAATGAACTCCTTTCCCTTCCCCTTAAGGAGATTTGTCATAGGGACTGCTATCTGAGCATATTCCTTGACAAATCGTCTGTAATATCCCGCCAGACCAAGAAAGATTTGAAGTTCCAAAATATTCTGAGGTCTCAGCCAACTGAGTATGGCTTTAACCTTATTTGGGTCCATCTTAATCCCATCTGAAGAGATAATGTGACCCAAATATGCTACTTCTTCAACGAAGAATTCACACTTGGATTGTTTAGCATAAAGCTTATGCTTTCTGAGCAGTTGAAACACCTTTCTGAGGTGTTTTAGATGCTCCTTCCTCGTTTTGCTGTAGACGAGGATGTCATCTAAAAATACGACTACAAACTTACCCAAGTATGGTCTGAGGACACTGTTCATCAAGGTCATAAAGGTAGCTGGAGCATTTGTGAGCCCAAATGGCATCACCTTAAACTCATAATGACCGTGACGAGTCCTAAAAGCTGTTTTCGAGACATCTTCCGATTTTATACGGACTTGATGATATCCCGATCTGAGGTCTATTTTGCTGAAAAACTTAGCCCCGTCGAGTTGATCAAACAACTCGTCTGCCCGAGGCATAGGGTATTTATTCTTAATTGTGACTTTATTGAGGGCTCTGTAATCTACGCAAAGACGCATAGACCCCTCCTTCTTTTTCACCAATAGGACTGGTGAGGCCCATGGTGAACTACTGGTCTGAATTTGGCCTTTCCCAAGATAGTCTGTTAACTGCCTAGTTATTTCTTCATCCTCTGTTCGGCTGACCCGATACGGAGGTTTATAAACAGGTGCTGTACCTGGTACTAGGTTTATTACATGATCTACCTCTCTGCTAGGTGGTAAACCATGTGGCAAATCTTCAGGAAAAACATCTTTAAAATACCTGATGGTCTTCGTCTCCGATTAGCTGACAGAGCTCTGAACTGCAGACCATAGGGCTGTTGGGAACATCATGCTCCCCATGCAACTGGATCTCTCGGCCTTTATACTGAAAGCTGAGGGTGTTCTCCTGATAGTTTCTGTGGAGGGAAGGTCCTAAACTGTAGAGCCAATCTCTCCCGAGAACAATGTCTGTTCGATCCAGGTGCATTATCTGAAAGTTTATTTGATCTTGGTACCCCTGAATACCAAGATTTAACTTACTTACCATAGTTTCCCATATTTTTTTATCTTCACCCTTAGCTAATGAAACTATGTACCTATGCTGACTAGGTACTTCTGGTAGTTTAAGCTTTTTAACCAGGGTGTGGTTGATGAAATTATGGGTTGCCCCATCATCAACCATGACTCTTACTGACTGGTTACCAACTTTCCCATGCATACGTACTAGGTCATGCGGCCCAAAGCTGAAGGGTCTCGCTAGCATTGCAGAGGTCAGCTGGCAACAGTGTTCATGATCTTCATGATACACTTTGATCTCGGAAGCTGTCGAGTCACTGGGGAAACATACAGTCTGAACAAGATGAACTTGTTTTTTATCTTTCTTATCTTTTTTAGTGAAAGGCCCCTTGGGACACTGTCTGACTGTGTGTCCCTTGCCCATACACACAAAGCACAAACGTTCTTGTTTGGCTTTCTCAAAATCATCTGGTTTTAAGGGCTGTATGAGTGAAGGGCGTTTCTGAGGAGCTTCACCTTTAAATTTATCTTCTTTCTTTCTTTTTAAAAATTTCTTTTTAAATTGAAAGTCTTTCTGAGGAAGCTGCTCAGAAAGTGGTTGCTGTCTCGCTCTCTTCCTACCCACTGAATCATCATAGATTTGAGCATATCTGAGAGCTTGCTCAAGGGTAGTAGGCGAGTTTCTCTGGACCTCTACTTTATATTCATCTTTGAGGCCACGGACAAATCCCCTGATTTTTTGATAGTCATCCATATTTTTAATCTTTAAAATTGCTTCTCGATACTGCGAGATATATTGGATGAGGGACTTGTCCATTACTGTTCTTTCCCAGGCTTCCCAGGCTCTATCAAGTTCATTCTCTGGTAGAAATTCTCTTAGGAAAGCTTCTTCAAAAGCTTTCCATGACCGGGGAGTCTGCCCAGTCTCCTGGAGATTTAACCACCACTTATAGGCCATAGGCCCTAAAGAAAGACTGGCCTCAATTGCTTGCAAATGGTCAGGGGTCTGTTTAAGAGCATGAATGTTCTTCCATTTGCTGAGGAAGGTTTGTAGAATATCTGCATTTCTATCCTTCTCTTCCCCATTAAAAGTAGGAGGCTTTAAATCTTTAAAAACACTGGGGTGAGACCGTAAAGTCTCACCCGAAACTGATGGAAGTGGAGAAGGGGATAACTGAGAAGTGGAGGGAAGGCTTCCTTTCGCGGAACTCAAAAACAAGTTTTTGAGTTCAGCGAACGAGTCGTCCACACTGGACTTGAAATTGGCTAATGCCAACTTCAGTTCATCCACTTCTGTTACCAATTGGAGGAACTGCTCCTTGGTAACCAGTTCGTCGAGTTCTTCGGCGAACTATTCCTGTTCTTCCACTTCCATGGGTTCCTTCCCTTTTTTGTAAGCCAAGGCTTCTGTTTCAAGTTCGTCGAAGCCTCTCTCCAGGGGTTGATCAGGTCCCTGAGGAGTGGTCATCTTCGGAACTGAAAGAGAGCTACCTTAACTTCTGAAGGAAAAAAAGTCTAAAAGACTAATTTACAACTGTACAAGGAGGGAAAGAAAACTTAGCTCTTTCTGAGAACTGTACTTCCACAGAGAGAATCAAGAAAAGCCCTTTCAGCTCTTCCTCCACTGCTTTCAGATCTGCTGTCCGGAAAAATCAGAGATCAAGGTACCAAGAAAAAGAAACAAACTTCTGATCGTCTTGGCCCCTTCCCTCGCTGTCTGAGGTGTATACTTTTTGCTCCAAAATTCCCGTTTTAGGACCCAAAACAGTTGCAAACTTGTGGTTCCTGCCAAAGACCTTCAGCGCTGGACCTGCACCCACGATTCTGTCTCAGATCCGCTCCAAATTCCAGAAAATTTCACTCCAAATTCGAAGTTTCCACCCAATTTGGCAGCGCTGGACCTGCTCCACGTTTTCTATTTAAAATGTGCTCAAAAATCCACAACTGATACATAAAAATCAAGGGTAAATCCCTGATTTTTCAGCGCTGATCTTCTACAAGGGATTGTGCCTCAAACAACTGTAAATTCCCAGCAAATTTCAAGGATTTGAAAGCTGTTCCTACAGCGATTTTCCTCCTCAATTCTTTTCTGAGAATCTGAGAAATCCTTCCTATCTTCTGATAGCTTTCTCTACTGCTGTCCTGAACTCCCTAGGATGGAGATGGCTCTGATACCAGTGTAATAGATCCTAACACCACAGTAGGGCAAACACTAACTGATCCACCCAACCTTGCCTACTCCCTGATATAGAGTAAGCCCCTCCTAGCCCAGTGTGAGGACTGGTAGCATGCTACTGCCAAGTGTCGGCCACGTGGCACTGACGTGGCCGACTGCACGTCGGGACCCAACTGGGGGCCCTATCCTGCTGACAGGGTCCCTAGGCTGTGTTAGGCCCGCCATGGCTATGGACCATGCTGGGGCACACTACTCACACTGTCTTGCCCTGTTGGTCATGTACGCTGGACACGACCCTGACTGTGGTATCTGACCTATCTGTGTTCTCTAGGGTTCGGCACTGGTTACGAGCTCGTAACATTACGTATGGGCCATATTTGACCCAGTAAATCCTCTTCGGGCACATGTACCACCTATACCAATTCAAGTACCTAGAGTGACCATGGTTGAGAAAGGAAAAAGGAAGGAGAGATCAAGGAAGATCAAGTACATGGGATACTTACTCGCCTCCAACTTCACTTGGAGAAGCATCCTACATCAAATACTAGCAGACTACCTAGATGGTACTATGAAACTATCAAGGATAGTGTTATTTTGGAATAGGGAGAGTCTAGAGATCTGCTAGGCTTGAAAAGCATCATGAGGACCAGGATCAACAAGAGGATCGGAGAAAAGCTATGGATGAGTAGTATAGCTCAATCATAAAGACAAGACTTGGAGGCTTGTTTAGTTACCTACAGGTAAAAAGGCTATTGGATGTAAGTGGATCTATAGAACTAAGTATAAAATGGTTCTATAGACAAACATAAGGCAAGGTTGATTGCAAAAGGGTATTCTGCACTAGTTGCTAAGTTAACTACTATGAGGACAGTTTTGTCATTGGCAGCTCAATATGGAAGGGATATTCAACAAATGGATGTTAAGAGTGCATTCTTGAATGGATTTCTAGAGGAGGAAGTTCACATGGAGCATCCAGAGGGATACATAGTAGCAGGACAGGAAGACAAGGTTTGTGTTAGAATTTCCATCGTCGTGCCGGTCATTGCTAAGACACAAAGAGGTGACGAACGCTACGTTACCACCCAACCATAGAGGTACTGCCACCTCTCCTCCGTGCACTGGAGCTATAGACCACCATCAAGCAAGCTTGGAGCCATGGTGTCCCATACCACCATACCTTACCCTCGACCCTCGCCTACCTACATGCTGAGGCCTAGATAATTGTCCTGACCTGATTTCATTTCACATGTCTTGATTCAACACTTATAAAACACCTACATTGCGTACAACTTTCAAAAAATTGTTCAAAATGTTGGGGGTTTCCCTATGGCACTTGGTAAAGGATTCAAAATGGTAGGGATTATCAGGATCCGCCTCATATACCATATTATGAATTTGGATAGCGTAGACAGTCTCTTAGGAAAGGAGTGGGTTTACTCCAAAAATGAGTCCTTAAGAAAGGACTATGTTACTCATAGTATTTCCTTTTTGCATAATGGCTCATTGGTTGAACTGAAAGGCGATGTAAATAGGCCTTTTGATCCTATGGTTTCTGCTTTAGAAGTCGTTATTTGAAAGACGTTGGTAATAAAGTTTATCTTTGCTTTTTGAAAGATGAAGTTTATGTGGATGACCGTGCAATTTAGAGAATATTGATTTATCGCATTTGCCTTGAATGTGTCTGTAAATAATCCCTTAAGTGTTAATTCACCTTAAGGAAAAATATTTAACAAACTTAGGCATGAGTATAGCGATGTTTTTCCTGAAAAACTACCTGATGCCCTACCTCCCCAAAGGAGTGTCGAGTTCGACCATCAAATAGAGTTGCTTCCTGGTAGCCAACCTGTATCTCTTTTTCCATACAGAGTTAGCATCAAGGAATAGGATGAAATTTCTAAGCATTACAAGAACTTTTTAGGATGGGCCATATTCGGCCTAGTAAGTCCCCTTGGGGAGCACCAATCCTTTTGGTTAGTAAAAAGGATGGCGGCACACGTTTATGTGATATCCCTTACCTAGGATGGATGATCTAATGGATCGTCTGAATGGAGCTAAGTATTTCTCCAAGATTGACCTTAGATCAAGATACCATCAAATTAAGAATTAGGAACGAGGATGTTCCTAAGACTAGATTTCGATCCAAGTACGACCATTACGAGTTTTGAGTTTTACCTTTTGGACTCACAAATGCGCCTGATGATGAACGATATTCATCTGGGAAAGTTTGTGGTGGTGTATTTGGATGACATATTAATTTATAGTTGGACCCTTGAGGAGCATGAAGAGCATCTTCATATTGTCTTGGATCTTCTAAGGCAAGATCTGGAGGCATTATCTCTACGGTGCCAGATTTACGGGGATGATTGATCACCAATCCCTAAAGTACATTTGTGATTTCAAGGACCTTCGTGGCTGTAAGGCTAGATGGTCGGAACTCATTAAGGAGTTCGTGTTCGACATTAGGTATCGTAAAGGTACGTCGAAAAATGTTGTCGATGCCTTGAGTCGGATTGGAGAGATTAATCAGTTATACTTTGTTGAAATCCAATCTAATTTGTATGTTTCACTTTGGGATCTTTGTCAAACCGATGGATTTTTCGGTCGCATCTGGCTAGATGTCCTGATAGCAAATGCCAACAAAATAAAACAAAAAGACTCAAAGTTGCAGGTCTTTTACATCCTTTGGAGAATCCCAACAAGAAATGGGAAAGTATTTCAATGGATTTTGTGATTGGACTCCCTTCTCGCTTGTGGGACGGAATGCTGGTCTGGAGCTATAGGTCTTTTGGGTTCCACGTGTCAATGTCCTATTGGCATGAGGCAACTCTTTGTTATGGACCCGCGTCAGTGTGCACAACTGCCGCGTGTCGATGGTCATGCATGTCGATAGTCATGCGTGACTCCTATGGTCGGAGATGACCCCACCTGGACTATGTATATAGAGGTGGATCTCCATGAGCTTATCATTCATTCTCTCCTGGAGAATGAAGAGCAATTCCGCGCCACTTTTTTTTTGTTATAAGTGAATGCTTACCGAGCTGATTCATTGAATCTACTTGGCGTGACACAAAAAGGACAATTTATGACTTTCAAGAAATATTTCTTTGAGTCATTCGAGCATTACTGCCTTTTGGTATTATCAACCCATGGGTTCATAGAGAATCAAACCTAGGTGGGCAAGACCAACTCAAGCACCATAAATCAACTCACCACATGTAGGAAGATTATTTGAGAATTAATGGAAAAATTTGCATGGTAGAGCATTGTGAATGGTTTTTCATGCTTGAAGCTAAGCACATTTAGACTTTTTGAGATGGCATCCAACCCCAGTCAACCAAACTCAAATGGTGCAAAACATCTGAATTGGAAGTGTTGTTTCTTCGCAAGATTAAAAGATTGAGTTCTTGTTATGTTCTAGGTAATACTAGAGTAAAGTCTTTACACTTCAACTCCATTCTACGGTTCCAAAGTTTGTTGTGCTATAAGAACAAAGATAATAGACAATTGTATGTCGAAGTAATGCACCTTTATGTTGTTTATACAATAGCTTTTTGGTAAAGTGGATGTGATAAGGTAACCCTCCTTTCCCCATAAGTTGCTGACATCGAAAAGCTTATTGGTACAATTTTGTTGCAGCATTTGGACTATCGATTTAGCGCATTTATTGCGCCAGTTTTGTGTGGATGTTGCATTCCTAACAATCACCATTGGAGCAAACCCTGTGCTTGCAGTGGAGACATTCTATAAGGTATGTGGTATGTTTTTTCTTTGTGGAATCATTCATGTGCACTAGTGCTACATGTAGTGCTTACAATTTAGTCTTCGAATAATACATCAGTAAGATGACTTTGTTGTGGAGGCATTTGGATGCTTTTAAGGTTGCCATGCCCGAGTACTACTACTGATATCTAGGAAATTTCTTATTATACTCAATATGAAAACTGAATGATTGGACAAATATGAGAATCATATTCAGTCTATTTGTGTTGGAGTTAATGATTAGTTTGCTATTCTGTTGATTACTATGTTGATCAATCTTGTAAATAGTTTGTACACTTTCATCTAAGACATGGGGTTTAGGGTTGTTAATGATTGTCAAGAGTCAAGACTTGAGTTAGCGGGTCTCACAAAGTTGATCTGTAGAATAGCTAAGTTGATTGTACTCCTTAATAAGTGACAGAAATGCTAACCCTCCAACCATACCACATGCATAAAGGTTTGATTGCTACATTATTGGCGACTTACTTTGCTAGGAATGCTAACCAAAGTTCTAGGAAAAGCGCCATCTATTGCATCGCAGCAATTTTAATGCACGAAGAGTCTCAAGTGCAACATCCTCAAAAGGTTTCATGTCCTCACTTGTGAAGAGGACATGATGCTTCCAATTTTAACATCCAGAGGGGAGTCCCCGTTTCATGTGGAAGTCTGAAGTGAAAACCTCTGTTCTCATATTCTCTCCTGCTTTATGGCGGCCTGTTGAACTTGAGGAGAGTTTTCTTTGGAGATACCTCCAAAGTCAACATTTTTCATGAAGGCATATAACTGTAGATAGTGTTTTGTGATTAAGTTGCTATCTTCCTAATGACTCTTATCTTTGTGCTAAATTTTTAAGCTCAACTTTTTAAAAGTCAAGCGGATTCACTTCGCATCAAATTAAGCACTCACACTTTTTTCCAAAATGTTTGCTTTGTGCTCTGTATTGCGAATGAGTCAGTTGCTGGAGTGAAAAGATTCTCTTTTGTTTTTGCTTAGTCTGTTCAAACTTTTATCTCTTGCAGGATAATATGGAAGAGGATGGTGAGCGTGTTAATAAATTATTTGAAAAGGCCCCTCAGGCTGGTATACAAATACAGGTAATAGTTAAGATAAAAAAATGTCATCTCTGTGGGTGACCGTTGATCTATTTTATTATTATTGTCAGGACTTCAACTGATAGGCTTTTCCCTTCATAGCCTCGGGAGTCAAGTCTTTTCAGCATCTTCATTCCTGTGAAGTTATTTTACCCTGAACACGGCTTGCTTTAGATATCCTTCTATGATGGTGAAAAGACAGTGGACACATTCATAATAGATGAATACTTTGTGAACAGCTCTCTTTTGATGGAAAAAAAAGTTGCCAGGTTGAATGACTGGTCCATGGAAAACAAAGTCTGTTTGTTACGGCAACGGTCTGCACTTCTTGGTTGTACCATGATAGTGATTCAAATTTGAAGCCTTTATATCTTAGAAGTTAGTGCCATTTTACATTGGGAATAGACTTTACTCAGGGTTGGATTTGCTTCTTTCATGTACTAAGCACGTATCTGAACTGAAAGTCACCGGATGTAGTTTTGGTGCGAGTTGACCTCTGTAACTTGTGAGCTTTTGAAATCCATTGTCACCTTGCATAAATTTCAAACTATCATGGTTTTTTGGGGGGAAGATCTTGCAAATGCAACAAAAATAATTGTACTGTGCCAGTTTGATGAAGTTCTCAGAATTAGTGATTATAATACACGATGTTGAGTGCCTATTGTCAGCTTTGAAATTGTAATTCAGTGTGCTGAACTTTTTTTTGAAGCTTATGCCACACTTACATTGGATCAGTTTATTTTGACTTTAGCGAAACTGATAAAAGTGGGCTTACTTTTGCTTTGAACTTGTTTCACAGTGGCGGTCAATTTCTGGGGAGGAGTTGTCAATGCTTATTTTATCTGGTCAATATCTCGCAATCACGTTGGTTGACAAGCGCAAGCTCAGGTTTTTCTTTCTACAAAGATTGTCTGACTGATATCTATAACACACACACACACACACACACACACACACACACACACACACACACACACACGTTTTTTTGGATTTGATAGGCCGATCTTGCATTGGATGAGATATACCTATATGCCTGAGGATATCAACTTTTTGTTTGCAATTGTGTCTGCAGTCATCCGTGGATAGAGGATCTATGCTTAGTGGAATGCTGTGGTCTGAATACTGGCTACACAGGTAAGACCTTTGAGGAGTGGTCAATTCAATTAGTATGACTTCCCCAAGCTTAATAAAAGTGCTCGTAGCTCTGCTCAAATTCAAGTAATTCTTAGGCATCTTAGTATGCATGTGTACATTCTGCAGCATGTTATTAGGCTGATAGTTTATTTTTTATAAGTCAATTCATTAATTATCTCTTGGAAGATTTCCACAGCTCTTTAAGCTTATAGATACATCATGTTTCTATTTTTTAATAACACAAATCTGCATACAATGTTTTCATCCTCCAGGCTCCAACCTATATGTTCCTCTTATTGTTGATGTTTATTGAATAATTTTATATTGTGTTTTTTATTTTAAAGAAAGAAGCCGGTGAACACAAAGCATGTTCCTCAAGAGAACAAGCTTGGAGGGGTATGGTTAAGGATCAACTTTGTCAAATATGTGATTTGTACAACCTACCAATCAGAGATTCACTATCACTATGACCACAGCCTAGAATGTAGAGGGAACAAATACTGTGATGCTATTTTCAAGACCATATTGATGCGTCCATTAAAGTTATCAAAGAATTATCTTTGCAGCATGCCAATGTGATTGTCTTGGACTAGTCATAACTAACCTTTCATGCCTACAACAAAGACCCCATATTTTTGTTAGACTGAACTTGTGTATTTGCTGGTTTACAATCACACATATTGTTTGCAAGGTAGATTGCGAATCCACTTACTTTGATTAGCAAAAGTACTATACCCTTCTCTCCACATTTATACCCTCCAAGGCTCCAAAACTACGAGTGAACTATGACACCTCAGTAGCCTAATTGGGCCACATGAGCTACTTCCCTATGAGTCATTGCTAGTTCCATGCAAATCCACTGTCACGAGTTTTAGGCCTCTAAACCATTAATTATAACTTTAATACCATGAGGACCCCAACCCCTCATTACCATAATTAAAGCTTGATTTTTCGAGCTTCTACAAAAATAGGTGATCATGTTGATATTCATTTATAAACGGCTATAAGTGGTAGCTGAATACTTACTATATAGACGAACTCAATCAAGGGTAGATACTTCTTCCAATGAGATTGTCATTGTGAGACATATGCTCTTTGCATTATCCATCAATTCGATACTTTGGTTTCTCCTAACGATAAAGTGTTATTTCGGAATTCATTATTCACAAAGATGTCTATCAAGAAATGTAAAATGCAATTCTTTCTTATTCTAGATATGGCACAAAGTGTCATTCGAATTTCTTTAAAGGTTCAATCTAGAATAACTTATGATCTCCCAAAACTTTAATACATAAAATTTTGACTTTTGGCTCGTGTGACTATCCAACTCCATTGAGTTTTTCGGATAATTTCCTCATCAGTCCAACTTATTTCCATTTGGAAAATAATTTGAACCAATAGTTTCTATGTATCCTATGCACATAATAAACGAGTCCCAAATGACTGACAATGGGTGTAACTTACAAGAAATACATATATAACCTATAACATCCGTGAATAATTTGACATTGTAGATTCACCATTATCCAACTAAGTCAGAAGTAGTGCTCCTGGTTTGGTTAGTTGTATGTGATTTCGAAATACTTGAATATCTAGGTGTAGGCCTTTAAATATTTAAAACCCCACCTACATTCAATCAAATCCTAAATCGCCTTTAAGTTAATAAGTCAAAGTTTTATCAAGATATTTTATTAACGCAAGTAATTGTCTCCAGACAATTTTCATCAATATGACTATGTTTATTAGACCGGTTTATGCATGGTAATAATCCCAGTCCAATGTTGCGTCGGAAAGGCGTTCTGGGACCCCACGTTCCGGAACACAGTTTTAGAAAAAATCTGTAAATTTTTTTACATACAGCCTGCGACGTTTCATTTCCAGCGCACTTTTTGGGGGAGAAAAACCTTTTGTAGAGAGCAGTAGGTGGCCAAATGGGTAATGTGAGCACTCTATGCGGAGGCCTGAATGTAGCACTCAGAAGTGGGCAACAGTGGTTAGGTGGGGATTTGCAAGCAAAGCAACTTTTTGGAGATTTTCTTTCACCCTTTTTTTCCTTTGCTTAGTGCATCAATTTGAGTGATTCATGTTGCTAAGATTGGCCGTACAGTTGCTAGGGAGAGAGTGATTGCATGTTTCTAGTGACAATGATAATGTGTTTGAAATTTTTTTTATAGGCCTACATATTGTTTTTTCCCACTCCTAACGCATGCTTCCATTTTTTATTTTCAAAATACACTAGAAGTCAAGATATCTTGAGAAATATGTGCAACATAGACCCAGTCAAAGGAACGTGTAGTGAATCCACAGGATTAAGGAATTGCGCAATAAGATCATAATCTCACAATGATTCACAACATAGCGTTTCTCCATAGATCTCATGCGAGTTGTCCATAACTCACTTAAGTAAGTGTCCTGGAACTTAGTTAACTCTAAGAGAGTGATATTTCTCAAAATACTCAATCATAATCTCAATCGGAGATTACTTTTTGAAGAATATGTTATCAACATGAAATTCCTTTCTTTGTATCAACCTCTCATGGATCCTAGTTCACAATAATATCAAGTTGATTAGCTCAGTCAACAAGGAATGTGAGAGAAAACAACCCACTTCATGCATAGAACTTTCTTGTCCTTATGCAAATCGAATTCTAGCCATGCAACAATAAGTTTGATTTAGTATCCATCATCCATTCCATACTCATAAATGTTTTCTAAATTAACTTCTCTTGGATTTTCTAACTAGATTGATCCTTAGAATCCTTAGGAGGTTCCGACAATATCCCCATACATCCTATCAATCATGATTCAAATCCAATAGAATACAAGAAGTAGCATCAAATTCTACTTTCATATATTGTTGTGATAGCTCCTATAGAAAGAAGGTTTTTAGCTAGTCTTGGTACATATAAGACATTGTTAATGACTTTGAATTCTCCTGATGGAAGCTTTACATGCCCTTCCTCTTGACCTTGTGTGTTGAGTTGTCACCTAACCTCTTGTCCATCACCAATACCCACAAAGGTATCAAACCAATCCCTATGAGGGGTCATCTGCTTTGAAGCCCCCGAGTCAATGTACCACCACTTGATGTAGCTTGTGAGGCCAATGCAACAGAAAATAGCTCAACTTGTCTTATGTCATTCCGCTCCTCTCTTGCAACTCTCTCTACAACATTTCCTCACTTCTTTGTGCCCTTCTTTTGCTCTCCAAGCTTCTTCCTGCACTCAAAAGCAAAGTGTCCATATTTACCATAGTAATTGCAATTTCCCTTCCTTCGAGGTGTAGAAGAGGTAGTAGAGGAGGATTGTGCTTTTGACATTTGCAAGTTGTCCATTCCTTGCTCAAGTGCTTGTGGTGCTCCTTTGTTTTTGCCTTTACCTTTTTCTTGTCCTTGGCTGAATGCTGCTTTTTAAAGGCATGCTCTTGGAATTCCTCCCTCTTGGAGAGATTAACTCTCCACATCTCCTCATGCAACTGTAGGAAAGCAAGAGTCAAGTCACCAAGATCTAGTTATCAATCAATCTCCACAGAACAAGAGAGAAGAGGTTGGGCGCCCAACTCTGAGAGAGAGAGAGAGAGAGAGAGAGAGAGAGAGAGAGAGAGAGAGAGAGAGAAAACAACAACAAGAGCAATGGAGAGCAATGCTTAGCCAAACTGTAAAAATGGAATAGACAATGAGCATCTAAGTACTCTACCTGGATGTGACCAAATGCCACCAAACCCTAAGGTTAACCACTTACTAAATGTAGGGCACCCCTAAAAGTCAAGATAGGGCCCCTAAACAAAATTAGACCCCTAAGGACCCACGAGTCAGTACATGACCAAAATTGGGTCCAACTGAACTTAAGACAAACTTAAGATGGCCTAAATAACTAAATACCCAACGGTTACACAAATCTCGACCTTTTGGGTCAAAGTAACCTATGGATTAACTTTAGCATAGTCATTTATTTCTAACACCCTCCTCAAATGACAATGCAAAAATCGAAATCTTCACTCCAACACGTGGTATCAAATTTAAAGCTTTGCATAAAGCTTCAAATCTGACTCTAGGCAACGCCTTAGTGAAGAGGTCCGCAATATTATCCTCCGTAGGACAATATTCAAGTAAAATGTCGCCATCATGCTGGAGTGAGGCAACGGCACAGGCTGAAGATCTGAAGATGCAATGGCCAGATTTTTGGCTTTGGAATACATTGACCTATACAAAGCCTCAGTTCCAAACAGTGAAGTGTCTACTTGGCAGCGATCATTGCATATCCATCCAGCTCATTCTGAACTAGTCCCGAGTGGCAAAAGCCTAGATGAAGAAAGCTGCTATTGTCAATGGAGGCCCGTGTTGAGTTTCAATTGATAGTTAGTCCTTTTTAATTAGATTTAAATTGACATGGGATTGAAATTTAGGTTTTATTGTGTCAATTCTCATTGAAATTTTGTTCTTTTATTGTTTTTTAGATCATTTTGTACTTGTCAATTCGGATTTCTCAAGAACATCTTTAATTGATTTCTCCTCAGGAGAGTAGACGAGAAATTTTGAGACAGTGGAGTTGTCATGTGAGGCCCTTTGATTTTCACTAAATCCTTTTGATGTGTCTGGGCATCAATTAAAACTAAGAGTTGTCCTTGGTCCTTCAAAATATTTTACTGGAAGTAAGAATTTTTTTTTAACTAGTTTCTAGCCTCCTGACTTTTGTACATTTATTGCTAGGCTGATGCTATAAAGCCATGCTTTTCTACTCTGTGATTCTGTAGTGTGTGTTTTCTTTACGTCTTTTAAGTTCTACTAGCTCGCCTATTAGTTTGTGATTTGTGAAAGGTTCTCTGATGCCATCGTCATTGTTTTGATTGAACAGGCCACTACATTGTCATCTGTGGCTATGATATTGACACCGACGAGTTTGAGATAAGAGATCCTGCTAGCACCAGGTGCAACTTGACAGTCTTCTGTATGATCTGTTGTGTCCTTATGAGCAAGCATTTAAAT
Organism: Diphasiastrum complanatum; assembly: GCA_029204225.1. Classification (NCBI taxonomy): domain Eukaryota; kingdom Viridiplantae; phylum Streptophyta; class Lycopodiopsida; order Lycopodiales; family Lycopodiaceae; genus Diphasiastrum; species Diphasiastrum complanatum. The sequence continues at coordinate 15,730,641 of CM055108.1, forward strand.
ATACATTTGTGCTAAGATAGATCTTTCTAGATTCTGAGAGAAAATGTGGTCATCAAAGATAGTGGTGCTTGTAGGTACAAAAGGTTTAAGAGGTTCAAGTTCAGTCATATATGTGTGCCCATATTGTATGAGTGGATGGCTATCTAGCTGCTTATTTATATATGCTGTAAGTATGTCTGTAAAGAATCTGCAATCATGTAGGTGTTTTTCTCTGAATCCTGGTTAAAAATCCTAATGTCTATGGCAGTTGCAAAAATCAAAACTTTGGTCTCTGACCTGTAATCCACTAAATCTATATTTTGACCTTGAAGTACATTGAGAGTGGTCTCTGTTTTCCACGTAAGGTTTGATGGGATTTAAGAATTGAGGATGCCATTGCATTGCTCTGAAATACTCGTGATTTGTACTAAGGCATTCTAAATGACAGAAAACATTACAGTGTAAATGTGTTTCTGTATGGTTTGATCCTTAGACCTTGCAATTATTTATACAAGTATTAAATCTTAATTCTTCTGGAGGATGAGGAGCTACAGTTGAAAGCATATTTAGGTGTCAAAATTTGTCATACAAATTCTAGATGAAGTCACTAGTCCTACTAGCACTCACACAAACCAAGCATAGAGATTAAAGAGAATTCAGATTATAGGAGAATTGAGCAAAGCTCTAACACACTGGAATAATCTTGTGGTGGGGCACCAGCCTACATATATACTTTTCTAATCTATTTGAAAAGCTAAAAGCATCAAGCTAATAGCAAAAGAACAAAAGCTAATTGCTAAAATTACTACCTATATTGGGTAAAGACCCACGGTGAATTTCTAAGTAGTAAAATAGATCCTAATCTAGTAGTAGTGCGCCCACCTACATGCATAAGCAATAAAAACGAATTTACTATAAATAGTAATGGACCCTATAATAGCACGCAGGCATGGCCAAACTACCATTATGGTTTTCAACATTATAGCCATGCAAGCAAAGTGAAATCCCCATTCTTATGACGATTCTCCTGCTGATTCTCTTGTCGAACTTGATCTTCATGACGATCCTCCTGTCGATTTTGATCTTCATATTGTTTTTCAAGTCTAGCTGATCACCTAGTCGCATGTGTATTGGACTCTCCCTGTTTCATAATGACACTATCCTTGATAGTTTTATAGTACCATCTAGGCAATCTTCTACCTTCTGATGTAGGATGCTTCCTGCATGGTGAAGTAGGAGGTGAATAAGTATCCCATATAGTCCGTTAGTGATTCACCTATATCCATCTTCAATGTGTGTAGCTTATTAGTCAAGAACAAGATTCGTGACTGATTTACAGTCTCATACAAGTTCTTCAGTATATCCCAAGCCTCCTTGGGTCTAGCAGCATCTCTGATGTGAGGAATGATCGTATCTCTTACTGACAAGTTGATGATATGATGAGCTTTTCTCCTACGTCTCTGATATTCCCGCAACTCCCTGTAAGTGTTAGGAGGTATCTCGACACCTGTGACGATCTCCCAATATTCTTGACCTTGGAGAATATTTTGCATCTTGAACTTCCATATGTTGTAGTTCGTTCCATCTAGCTTGCTAGACTCCGGCAACACAACATCATTCAATCCTGCCATTGTTCTGATCCGTAACAATTCTTAGCAACCTGATTTTCCAGCAACCAGTATGTTATTTCAGCCAGTGAACAGTTCTAAAATTCCAGTGAACTGTTTCAGGTCAGCAAACAATTTAGGTCTTTCAACTCAGTGATTAGGTCAATAGCCAGATCAGCGATCTGATTCCCATCAATCAGCATTCTGACTGTAAACAGCCAGCAAATTGATTTTTGTCCAGCGATCTAATTTCTGTCCAACGATCTAATTTCTGACCAGTGAACTGATTTCTCTCCAGCAAACTGATTCGAGTCTGATTTTTGATCTAAACCACCTCCTGCAACCTGTAACAGTAGTGCGCCAATCTGTCTTGTGAACTGCGATCGGGTTTGTCTCGTACACATGCTATTTGTGACCTCCAATCATTAACAAGCTAATCTGCAAACAGCGATTAGATCTGATCCTATAAACAGCGAACAAGTTCCCACAGATTCAGACAGTGAATAATTGATTCTAGCCCAACAATCAACATGCAGCCAATAATCCAACATGCAGCTGCAGCCAGCGATCCACTCGAATCTACTTCTTGCAACCCTGCAAAAGCAAACTCTCTCTCTCTCAAAAATTCTTGGCTCTTGACAGCTCCATGATCACAAAGCCTGCTCTGATACCATGTCAGAATTTGTCATACACTGGAATAATCTTGTGGTGGGGCGCCAGCCTACATATATACTTTCTCTAATCTATGTAGAAAGCTAAAATCACCAAGCTAATAGCAGAACAACAAAAGCTAATTGCTAAAATTACTACCTCTATTGGGTAAAGACCAAGGTGAATTTCTAAGTCTACTAGTAGTGCGCTCACTTACATGCATAAGCAATAAAAAAACGAATTTACTATAAATAATAATGGCCCCTATAATAGCATGCAGGCAAAGCCAAACTATCATTAAGGGGTATCAAATAAACACTAATATTAGGGTTGGTAACTGCTTCTATTCTTAGCAAAAAATGGTCTACTGACTGTTGATTGGGTGTTGTTGCAGTGAAAGTGGCAAGATTTCTCTGGAGCTTCTTGATGAAGCAAGAAAATCATTTGGCACAGACGAAGATATCCTCTTGGTGAGTTGTGCATTTATATGTGTGTGTGGGGAGAGAGAGAGAGAGAGAGAGAGAGAGAGAGAGAGAGAGAGAGAGAGAGAGAGAGAGAACAAAACCAAAGCTCCTCTTGACAAGTCAAGACCAAACCTTTTAAACCCTTTATTCATAAACCAAGGAAAAATAAAGGTGAAAAATATTCACAATTCACATAAGGGTTTCAAGACATCCAATTGGTACCTGCCACCATCCCACCACACAAAATTGCGCAAGTTAGCACAATGAGGAAGACATGTGTCAACGCTGAATGTTAGTTGTTATCCATGTACAAAATAAGTTCACCAACTTGATAGCTTGATTCTAGTTTGAAATAATTAGTCCAGTCTTCCCCTTCAAGCTTACTTTTTAGCGATAAGCTAAACCCCGACTTCACCGTATCATGAATTTTGTTATTCTGATCAGTATTACGGTACTGATCTTAAGTTGCTTTAAGCAAATCGGGTAAGCTTGGACCCATACGAAGGTATAAGGCCAAATCCATGCTATACAAACCCTTATACCCGTCGTATGTCTTCGACAGGTTGTGTACCAGTGTCATCACAGCGTATCCATGCTTTCCAAGAGTATACAAGCTAAAACTCTACTTAAAATACGTAAAACCTGACCGTGCAGTTATAACACGTCATAACATCCCTGTTCCTATATGTATACATTGTAGAGTTAGCCAGAACATTCAAAATGGGATTAGGGTAAATCCATGTCGTTCCAATCCCTATGAATGTAAAAACTCTTGCACAAATTGATGTGCTCCGAGAGTACTCCGGCTGTAAACCCTAATTTTTTCGGACCTTAACATACATTCACATTGACTCAATCAAAAAAGAACTGCAGAAAGAGTATATTTGGGTTTACTAGTCTAGTTGTCAAAAGTGTAAGCTTTGATTTATGTTTTGTTCAATACACCGATACAGAACTGTGTATAACTAGGTGTTCAAGTTTCCATACGTAGGCAGAACACATCTTAGGAACTAATCATCAATGCATAGTATCTCCTGTTGTATTATCCTTACTCATATCTTTTAATCTAACATTGTCCTTTGAATATGTGCAACTTGAACTTGTTTAGAGCTCATACCTGAATAGGTGTTGTTGAGGGATTCTTGTGACGAGTGATGATTCTTCCACAAAGTGTGTATCTTCTTACGGTTTACAACGTAAAGCAAGTCCAAGTCTATGTTTCGAAATGAGTTTCAAAGGCCCTAAGAATAGTGTTAAACCTTGCACCATAGATTTGCTTTGTAGTGCAAAGCCTATTTGTGTATTGAAAACGATTCCTACACATTATGATAGACTAATAGCAATGCATTCCTTACTGCTGTATTTAATACATGAATGAAGCCAATGCCTCTTGTATTCATACATGAACCAGCAATGTTCGAAACTCGTGTATCAAATGAAAAAAAATGTCGACGATTCAAGTGCCCAATGTAGTATAAGAAGCTAGCTGAAAAGAACATAGATCTAACATTCAGTTGTTATGTAAAGTAATGCCCATTCTTATATCTATGCATTTATGAAGGATGAACAATATATAGTGTGAAACAATGGCAGCTGGTCTATCGCTGTCCAACCAGCTCTGAACCACATCAAAGTGGTCACAAACGTTATGTGAAAAAGTTCATAGATATATGTTGAAGTACAGTGCTAACGTTCATTATTGGCATCGTTACAAAAATTAGCATGCTTGTTAACAATATCCTCTTCTAGCAATGCATATACAGGTATAAGTTTCATAAGTCTGAACCAACCATCAAAAGCTATACTGTAAATATCAGTGTGTTGTAAGATAATATGATTCAAACATTTTTCCAAAGATTGTCGTAGAAATTTGCTTTTGACTATAGTGAAATTTGTAGAAACAACTAGTCAATCAACATTTTCATGAAAACAATTCCTTCGAAGATTTTTGGATTGAGATAATAGCAACAAAAATGTTTGAAAGAGTTTCCAAACATGTGTTCAAACTTGGACAGTTCAGGTGGTCATTGAACTTTATAAAATAGCTTGAAATGGGAGATTCAAGAGCCATTGCTTGAGGCCATATTGCTAGTTCAAAGTTCTACTTTGTCAAAAACATTTGCAAATTGTTTTCACTTGTAGGTCAATACAATTCTCTGTTTCTGTTGTGACTCTGTGTCATTTTGCGATTATAAAATTAGACAATATAAAGACACCAACACTAATTGCTAAATTGCAAAAAAGATATTGGAGTAAGTTTGATTCAAGTAAAGAAGTTCAAGACATCAAAATATCCTCAAATGATTTATATTTTTTTACATATCTTGAACAAGTTCATATTTTAGCACTATAAAAGTGAATCAATCTCCATACCTCTTGACACCTTGTAAATACTTCATACAATAATTTAGTTTTCATTGCAAGTAGTTTTTACCAAAGTTAAGCTCTTAGTGCAAATTATTTCTCAAATAAACAATCAATGTATATGTTGAAGTTTATATTGTAGTTGTGCTAAAATTCCCACATACTTATGTATTCTGATATGCCTTGCACAAGCCTTTGGTTTCAATGTGCTCGCATGATTTGTATGTTCTTACATGTGTTTGAAGTTGGAATTTGCTATTAGGTTTGATATTTGACACAAGTGTTAGCCAACTCAAAGAGTCAAATTAGACAAAATATGATTCTTAATTACGTATGTAAAGTTGGTTATAGTTTCAGAAGGTTCAAAGTTTAGAAGACTTGATTTCATTAGATTTTGTACAGTCATAATTACTTTGTATGCTAATTTTTAACAATTGTCATCCACATAAATTGTTGACATAGAAGTCTTCCATTGTTGCATGGCTTTTGTTGAGAGAGCTCTACTGTGGTACCTACTGCACTTAGCCTAATGCCAATTGATGTGCATATGAACTCTTAGAGATAAATAGCTATATGACTAGTCATGTTTAGTATTTTGTGGCAATATATGATTTGTATCTTGGATGTAGTATAGTTTATATATTTCTAAGTTGATTCCTTTACTTTGAATGCTAAATTGTTTTGATTGGACTTAGTTTTTGTTGTATTTATGCGATAGTTCGATATCAAACTTTACTATATTTGAGCTATATCTTGTTCATGTAGACTTGTGAAATTTTAGCAGATATGAGTTTCATGATTTATTTGAGTTGCATGAGTAACTTTATGTTGTGTTAAAGATCAACTAGTCCTTTCTACTCGATCAACTTGATGAATAGAATGTGCTAGCCTACATATGACAAATGTTGATGGATTTTATTTTTAAATGATTGTAGAACTTATTAGAGAAGCGTTTGATGAAATTCTAGCTAAACAATCATATACATCTACAACAATGACGAATTGAATTTGGATATTTATGCATGTAGGTTTCCTTGGAAAATTTTGAGCCTACAGTGGGATAAATGAATGTGATTTCTTTCCATCTACTTGAAAGTACATAAGAAGCAAATTCATGATTTCCTTTGCTTAGCATGATTGCCATGCTACATGTTTCTAGAAGCTTGTACAAAAGCTAGTAGCATGAGACATTTTTTGAATCATTGACTATTTTTTGTGACAACATTAATATTTATAGCTCCATTAATGTCGTTGTACACATTATTTTATTTTGTTTTATGAAATCAAGTTGATTATTGAATTTATCTTCTTTGTAATGGGTTTGAATTGCAAGTTAAAAACTTGGAAATTCTCATGAATGTTGTTTTTTTTTGTCTTGCTTATATTATTGTGAAGTATAATTGATAAATATAAATGTTCTCATGTACTAAGAAACACACCATGTGAAGTTGTTATCTATTGGACATAACACTTTTTTTTGTGCTTTTTTTTTTCGGGGCGGGGGGGGGGAGTTCGTCCCTATCTCACCAAACAAAAAAAAGAAGATTGTTTTAAGTAGAAATTTTAAGATAGAAATGAGCATAAAAAATATGGTTTACCATTAAAATTGATGACTATTATCAAACTTCAACATTTACAATGTGTTTTTTTAATTGAGAGTTCTTTCAATAATTCAAGAGATTAGAAGTTTTTGAAAAAAATATAACCGTCAAGCATGATTTTATAGGTTTCCCTCATAGAATTCTAGAAATTTAATTCTTGGCTTTGCATGTTGCAACTTGTCAATATAAAGCTCCTTTAGTTCGACTTTAAAGCTCTTGGAATCTCTAATGAACGTGCATTAGTCATTAAAAAAGACAAGTTTATTGATATCCTATTGTCCAGTTATTGACATATCACAGATTAATTATATTCACCCATTAGAATTTTATGTTCATGATTGGGTATGACCAAGTTAGTTGTAGGTGGTAAAGTATAGTTTGCTTGTGTGAAAGTGGTCATTTTCCTTTTGTAATCCCTTAAAAGAGTTTCACATGCTATATGAGGTTTGTCATTTGATAGATCCCTTTTCAAGAAAGTTCATTGATGAGCATATTGTTGCAAAGAATCAAAGTCACAAGTACACGGAATTTGGTATCCAAGTAAGATGTGTGTAAAAGAAATGGACTAGTAGTGTGGAAACTTTGAGCTAGCAAGAACATATAGTGTGGAGATTGAAGATGTAGGGTTATCTTTGCTATGACCCATATGTAGATGGCAATTGGGGCAACTGGATTAGCTTATTTTGTAGGAAAGACAACAATCTCTACAAGATGCAGGAAATAATCCATCCATTTGTTTCCTTCCTATGTAACATTGCATTGAAGAGTTCTTTGTGGATTCCATAGAATCATGATCTCATATAATCCAAACATCAAGTTTAATTCAAAGGATTGACATGTTAGAAAACGTTGCAACAAGAATTGAACATTTATGTTCTACATCGCATTAGAATCCATCCACATGCATCTTGTCATAGGGTAAGGTCATCATTAACAAGGATCAACAAGATGTTGGACTACAAACTCTTGGAAGGTACTAATGATAAAGATTAGGTGAATTTTCTAGAAGCTATTATAATGCACTCAAGAATTTACTCAAATGATGCAAATAACACCATAGAATGGTGGAAGTGTTGTGTGCACTAAAAGCACTTAAAATAATGATTGTTTTTCTTTTGAGTTAAAAACAATGTAAGGCCCCATTTCATGTGGTTAAGGGCTCAACTTGTTGAACGGCATTCATTATAGCTTGTGAAATCTCAAGTTTAGTGAACAACCACTTGTTGGTATCATGTGTCTTAACAATTTACCCTCCAAGCCCATAGCTTTTGTTTGAATATTTTTGGGATTTATTCACTCATTTGAATAGAAGAGTGTGAGAATGATTCCATCTTTGTTGTCTTATGTGTGAATGCTTTTCTACCTTGTGTAAATGTGTGAATAATGTGAGGGAGGAGAACATTTTTGTGCCATTTAATTTTTTTTGACATGTAGTGAGTGATCATGCACCTATTTGTGATATGTGAATGATTTATGCTCTTTATGGAAGATTGCATATTCTTCACAAGCACTTACTATAAAATACAACAATAAAATAAACGTGAGGTAATTGGCATTGTTAGATCAAAGACATACATTCAATTCTTCATTGCATCAAGACTACATCTTTTTTCATTTTTGCATCAAGCTGGTTATATTTAAACTCATCTTGAGAAAAGGAAATTGGGCGGCTCCTTGGACTAGGTAGGATAATGAATTCAAAAGCCTCTAGCAGGGAAGATTGATCTTGTATAGAGAAAATCATCAATAGGAAATAAGTCGTTGAGTCATCAACAAGAAGTGAGTAGAGGCTAATTTTAATTATTTTGCACGTCCAAAGGGATTGATTGTATTATAAGTTTTTAATCCTACAAAAAATATTTTAATCTTACAAAGAACATTAGTTGCATGTCACTTTTTGTTGATATGTTCAATTAGAGATGTCTCTGTCTATTAGATCTATTTATATATAATTGTGGATTCTATATCCTAAACACTTGAGAAGGAAGTTCAATGACAAATAGCAAATGTATATCACATTCACATTTTGTTTTTTTTGACAATGTCATTAGGGAAAGTGGTGTCATCTTGAGTAGATCATTATGTAATTATTTATTTGTGATTTTGCAATTCCTTTGCTTGATTTAAATGAATATACTATTTGTTCACCATTATGTCAATTTATCTATTAGATAAATATTCACACTTTTTTTAATATATTTTTTCCAATCTTCTTGATTAAAGTTCTGAATATCCTTTTGTAAACTGTTCAGCCAATGTTTGCTAGTCAAAATAGTTGAACTTCTCAAAATTGTTCACCTATACGCATTCACATCTTATGACACTTTTTGCTATGATATAATTTTTGTAGAAAAAATTCTAGTGAAATAGTTAGATAAAAGTTTGTAAAGACTTGGCAATTATGTTAAGTTTGATTGTTTGTTGTTAAAAAACTTTCTAAATATCAAGAATCATCATTCACCACCAATACAATTGTGAAGCCTAGAGCCACATTTATGAGACTAAATTGTTTATTAAAGTTTCATCGTCTACCTAGTATGATCATTCAAATAAGCCATTTACTGATTTGAAAATTTGTTCAATCGTACGTAACCACCTTTGCCACCTACACTAGAGTGTGTCATGCTAAGATTTTTTTAGAAAAATTGTTCCAACATTCATTGGTAAACACTTTGGAATCATTACCAACAAACATGTGTCTTTAGTACAATGAAAACACCTAGTTGTCTAGTCCAATGACTATTTCGAGTGGCTAATATTAATCCATTCATCTAGAAAACACGAAATAATATATTGACATTTGTGATAGTACATTTGATAATTTTGGATCTTGACATTAGTGAACCACATCACATCTTGTCTATTATGCCACATGTTACTAATGGATGTGTATTGTGCCATCTAATTTTATTGCAATTATGATCAATGTTCACTCCATTTCTAAAAATGTAAGGGTTTCAAGATACATTATTTATGGAAATTATAAGAATTTTCTCATCATAATCATATTATATTTTTTTGAAACATCATTACAGTATGACATCATATTATATTAGAAACATGCCTTATCTTTCACTCCACTTTTCTATTTGTTCACAATTAGGTAACATGAGCATGTTAATATTATCGTGTAAAAAGAATGTGAGTGTATTTGAAACACCCTTTCCTTGTGAAACTTAACCATTGACATGTTCATTGTCCTAATCTAGAAGTGGTGAGATTCAATAGATACAAGAATCCCATAATTAGAATAGTTACAAGCCAATCCTCTACAATTCTATCTTTTGGCCTTGTCTTTTGTCTCACAAAGTTTTTGAAACTTAAATAAAAGGCCTAAAAAATAACATTCATTTTGTGTGCATAGGTTTTGCAATAGAAATTTCATTAACCAAAAATAGATTGCACTACGATATTTTGTAATGTTATGAACTCAATCACATACACTGATATCAATGAAGTATAAATAGACGATATATGAAGCAAATGATAGGCCCTTTCCAAAGAATGACCAAAAGTATCATGTAATATCGATGGCTAAACCCCGCCCACAAGGAGCTTGAGCGAAACCAAGTCAATAAGCTAAGAAATGAATGTTTCTATTGTTTATTTATAGGATTGAAACTCCAAAACACGATTCAAATAGTCAATGGGAGGTAGAACTTTTGGAGGAAAAATTGTGTGCCCACCTATTGGACCCCCACTCCAAATAATTAACTAATAAAACTTGGCCTTTGGCCAAAATGAATGATGGGGCTTGTTTTTACAAGGAAGAGTTGCCCTCCAAGCTTTTGAGTTGATGTCCACCAATGCCTCCAAAAAGCCCTCCAAGGTGCCCCCTCCAATGTCTCTAAGATTCTTCCAAAGTAGACAATCAAAGTGGCCTCAAGAATTCACCACCCAACCATTTCTAGATCCATGCACAAGCAAGCCTATCTAGCACCCCCTTGCTTCACCACAATCACTACCATCATAGACACAAACATACTCAAGATCCTATCCCCATCTATGCCAAAGATGGTGATCCTCACAAGAGTAAGCAAGCAAAAAATGCTCTCTACTAGCCTTCCACAAGCCAATGAGAAGAGGGGAAACAATGGAAAGGCCAAGAGCCTCACAAGTTAGTGGAATGTCAAGAGACACCTTCCATAACTTATGTTTCTTGGATAACTACTTCCTGGTTGATTTAGGAACATCAAGAGACCCTAGTAGGTGTGCCCTCCTACTAGGTCCCAATGACCCACATGGGATGGCTAATTTTGGCCCAAGGCCAATTATGTGATCATGGCTCAAGGTTTAACAAAATGACCAATACCATGGTAAGCTAACACTTCACAAGGTTCCATACCTCCATCCAAGGCATAGACACCTTCATGCCCTTATCCAAGGACTCAAGTACCTTAATCCAAAGGCACTTATCCTTATCAAAGGGTGACTCGCCATTTAGCCTCCCAAATACTAAATGTGCACATAGGGGTTATTGAAGTACTGCTAGTTACATAGGAATGTAACATTCCTTCTCCCTAAACTTAAATTTTTTCTTGTAAGGAAAAATTTGAAAAATTCTTATGGAAATCAGCATGCTTTTCCTAGGTATCTTCCTCTTCTGACTTGCCCTTCCACCTGACTAAAAATTTCGGAAGCACCCTATTCCTTAGAGTTCTTTGTCGGCTATTAATAATTGTCTCGGGTGTGAAAGTACTGTACTTTAGGACCATAAGTGGATCTACAAAAGATCCACAAGAGTGATTGGATGCTTACTTAACAATCTATCAAAAAACTAGACACAAAAAAGTTGATCTAGATTGGCAATTTGACAAACAACAAGCATTAACAATCAAAAGCAATGATCAACATTGAAATTCGAGCCCACACGTGTGTACTACAGGCTATAGTACGGCCTTCAACCTGAAAAACAAGTAGAAATTGATTTGGTTTCATTTGGATCACATACATAGTGAATTAGCTTGAGATTGCCAATGAGCTCCAAAAATATTCTATCTTCTCACTGTGGGAGCTTGGAATACATAGCAAATCATGACTTCCTTCTTGAAGTTAGGTGGATTTCCAGCATGTAATAAGCAAGTTAACTCACTCTTCTTGCCCTAAAATGAAACCCTAGCCTAGATCCTAGAGTTATGCTTGGTAGGTAGCTAGTTGGTCAAAATTTCACCTTAAACTTAGGTGTACGTCCTATAATGTAGGGATGGCCACCAAATAGACATGACCAACTCTCTTGACTTGACCTAACCTAAATTAGGAGTGGGTTGCCACGTGGCATTTTGGCCATACATGTGTGAAACCCAATTATGTACAAAATTTACACTATTCTTCATGGTTTTTTATCAAGCTAGATTTGCCAATTTTTGGCAGTTTTTCACACTCCTCAAATTTAGCTTGATCTATTTACAACTCTCTTTGCTAGATGAATGAATGCTTTTAGAAGTTTCTAAAAAATCTAGTTACAAACAAGGAACTTTTGAGACTCCAATAGAGAATGATGTCCATGAAGGATCTTCACCACCTCTTAAAGGATCCCTTACAAGATGTTCCACAAATGTGTCTATATACATGTAGCACACTTCAAAAACTATACATCATGCCAAGCCATGGATTCCAAGGCATTTTGTGCACTTGAAGATACATCAAATAAATTATTAAGTGCATACATAATGTTGCCAAAGATAACTTGCCTTGCATGATCCATATGATTGAGCCTTGATGGCTTCATCTTGATACTCAAGGTTCTTTTTGGAGTTCTCGGGTCTTGAGCTCGCTCCTCCACTTGACTTGACTCCAAACCATCAATGAATTGAATAAGGTGTTTATCCAAAGGTGCTTCTTCAAGTTTACAAATCTTCCACTCTTGAAAGATTACATTTCCACCATTGACAACTTTTTTGATGGAAAACAAGTAGATTCTACAATTTCTACTTGAAGAGCAAAACACTACCATTATTCCTATCATTGAAATAGGATAATATTTGGTCCTTACATTGGAATGGCCATGCACAAAGCATGTGGACACAAAGATTTCCAAAGCAAATCTAGCTAACTCCTGTACACCTAGAGGTTCATCTTTATCTTCAATCAAGAACTCATAAAAGTCTTGGAGCACTCCATCCTAACTTTCCAAATAGCATAATTTGTAGAATTCAATCTCTCACTAGCTTCTAGAAGGTATGCTCCAGCAGATCCCATCTTACTAGTGACTTCTACAAACGAGAAATATATTTGATTGACTTGAAACTCACAAAGGTCTCACACTTGCAATGTTTCACTTGATTTCTAATCCAACAAATGGACTTATAATCACATTTCTATCACCCTCACAAAAGTATTGTACTTTAGGACCATAAATGGATCTACAAAAGATCCACAAGAGTGATTGGATGCTTGCTTAACAATCTATCAAAAAACTAAACACAAAAAAATTCATCTAAAGGCAATTTGACAAACAACAAGTATTAAATAATCAAAAGCTGATCAACATTGAAATCCAAGCCCACACGTGTGTACTACAGGCTATAGTACGGCCATCAACCTAAGAAACAAGTAGAAATTGATTTGGTTTTATTTGGATCACAAAAACTCAATGTACATAGTGAACTAGCTTGAGACTGCCAATGTGCTCCAAAAATATTCTATCTTCTCACTATGGGAGCTTGGAATACATAGCAAATTCGACTTCCTTCTTGAAGTTAGGTGGATTTCCAGCATGTAATAAGAAAGTTAACTCACTCTTCTTGCCCTAAAATGAAACCCTAGCCTAGATCCTAGAGTTATGCTTGGTAGGTAGCTAGTTGGTCAAAATTTCACCTTAAACTTAGGTGTAGGTCCTATAATGTAGGGATGACCACCAAATAGACATGAGCAACTCTCTTGACTTGAACTAACCTACATTAGGAGTGGGTTGCTACGTGGCATTTTGGCCATACATATGTGGAACCCAATTATGTACAAAATTTACACTATTCTTCATGGTTTTTGATCAAGCTAGATTTTTGGCAATTCTTCACATCGGGTTCAGGTGGTCCACTCGCGGACTCATCATAAAGCTCTATAAGATCTTCCACAGGAACCAGGGTTTTTCCAACTCCCAACGAGGGTTTTAACTTACTAACGTGAAAAACAGGATGAATTTCAACGTTAGCTGGAAGGTCTACTAGCCTGTATGCGACCTTGTTAATCACTTGGATAACCTTAAAAGGACCGCAATACCTAGGCGCCAACTTTACACACTTACCAATTTTCAAGCCCCTAGAGTGAGTAGGGACTCTAAAAAACACCATGTCATTGACCTTGAATTCCCTATGCTTTCGAGAAAGATCAACATAGTGCCTCACCCTGTCCTGGGCACTTCTTATGCTATCTTTAGCCAACTGTAATATTTCTTGCATATCTACAAGGAAATCATCTACGGCTTGCACCTTTAGGTTCTTCATGCCAGCACTAATAGGTGATCGAGGTTGAGGTTGATAACCACACATAAGCATGAAAGGGCTGAATTCGGTCGCTGAATGTTTTGGCAATGCACTATTATATGCAAATTCCACCAATGGAAGGTAATTTTTCCAATCAGACTGTCGATGGACCACATATGTTCGAAGCATGTCCTCCATCATCTGATTGGTCCTTTCCGTTTGACTATTTGATTCCGGATGATCTATATAACTCATACTCAAAGTTGTTTTCAACTTTTCAAACACTGCTTGCCAAAAATTCCCAATAAATTTAGGGTCACGATCATTGACAATATTGCAAGGCGGGGCCGTACACCGAAAAAGCTTTTCAACAAAAAAAATTGATTTAGAAGACTCGAGTTCTTATATGTAATTCATTTTTCTATTTTTTTTTTCGAATTTGATTTAGGTTACTTGGCTTTGTCGATAACTACCATGTGTCACGTTATAACTAGTGTCACATTTTTTTTGGAAATGGTGGGCAAGTATAAATCCTAGGTCTTTGGACATCGATTTGTAACCAACATCCTCAGAGCCTATAAAACAGTGACAGGTCTGCGAGAATTTTCCAAAAATTCGTTGTGTGACGACATCCAACGTTTGGATTTGGGGCTTTTAACGGTTACACGATGTTTCAATGGCTAAATTATCTCCTTCAATAAAAGTAATTACTTGGGAATGAATTTTACAATATAAAAATTATTTGGTTGTTTCTTGATATACTTGCAAGTCCTCTAGCAAGTTCGATACTTCAATTTCTTCGTGCCCTTGTGATGCCAACCCACCATTTTTTAGATGTCATTGCTCCCTTCGTGTGTCTCCTCACGAGACACCCCATGAATTTGCCCTGCCCACCTCATGCTCTGCCTCCAGCATTGTTTGTCAGTGATGAGTTAATGTCTTATTCAAGTAAAACAAAATTGTGTTCTTGTATGTGCTAACCGTAAAATTGTCATTGTATGTGCATCTTGAGTTTCAATTTTCCTTGATTATGTTATAACATCAGTAAATAAAGCAACAACGCAATTGATCAATACGCAAGTTGAAGTTATGGAAATGTTTTCTCATTATTTTGAAGTTGGACATACTTGACCATCAATTTCTTAGTTTGAGTTTTACAACTCTAATGTTGGATTTATTCCATCTCTCTCTAAATCTCATAGTTAACCTAGATTAATTCATGTTGCCGCATATTTACTCACATTGTCTCACAATCTACAGAAATACATGTAAATCAAAAGCATGTATTTACGTGATAGTCAAACTATAGAGGGAGTTTTGATAGTTAAACTATCATCACCAAATTGTCGACTACTGTATCGACTCCAACTCAAATCGACAAATTGTCGATTGTTTCAACTAGCATGATACCATTCTGAATTAAGCTAGTTACCTATATGAACTAGCTTCCGCATTGTACAACTAATTCGACAATGATTGCATCCATGATCGCTCCCCGTAAGGAACTTATAAAGAGCCCACAACGAAATTCGTGACCTGTAAGGAAAGTTGTTACGATGAGTTACGACCATCACTCGTAACAAGCACGTAAGGAGACCTTTTATGAGGCATTATGAATAGATTATGACCTACGAGCAACCATTGTAAGACGACGTCTCTAATGAAGATCCTACAGACAATATGGTAGACGTTGACATGCAACCGTAATAAAGCTCACGATTGACATAAGGAGCTGATCCATTCTTTTAATTATGCCTTGTAATTAAAAGTACAGATATAAATAAGGCACATAGATGCAATATGCTCACACAACGAATACATACTCTGACAGTGGGCATACCAATTAGTGGTTTTGCTTGGGGTTCGATTCCTCATTAAGCTTGCATTCTCTCCCAATGCATATCCTAACTTCACTCTCATAATCTTGGCCATTATTCTCTTCTTAGTTAGATCTTTTTTTAATTTTGTTATTTGACGACATCGATTAATTAGTCTAGTTTCCATTTTTTTGATATACTGATCAGTCTTATATGCCTTATGGCATGGAATTAATAAAGCTTCTTGTTCTTCTTCTTCTTCTCTTATGGTTCTCTCTAACTTCCATCTCTCTTGGTGTTTCTCTCTTCTCTCACACAAGCTCACTCTCCATTCTCCTACTGACAAGTTAAAGGTGAGGTCATGCTCCCTTAGGAACACAACTACTACAAGTCGTGACAGGACAATTTTGGTGCCAATGTCGGGGAGCAATGCACTCTCATCTTGCTTGTTAGCATTTTCTTCCATATTTTGTGGCTAGAATGCATTTAGGCATCTTGGTTTTGGCATGTTCAAATCTACCCAGTTTGATTCATGTTTTGCATGACTTCTATTTTGCTTAATTCAATTTGAATAGATAAAGTTGTAGAGAATTGAAAGAGGTTTCTTGTGCAAATTCTTTTTTTTCTAAATTTGGTCACCTTTAATGTTTCATATATTTCCTTTAGGTAATGTGCCAAACGCCTTGTCCTAGTACTTTTGAAAATTGAACTTTAATATTTACTATGGATAGTTGCTTGTTCTATAACGAAAAGCATTGTGTTGAAAAAACATATAGCAAAATTTGTTGAAAACATGTACAAAAGCATTATTGTATAGACCATCAAGGATTCGCCCTAAGATGAGGATAGGAGAATACGATAGAAGAGACTATGGAGCCAAACCGCCCGACCAATCCTAGTGTTGCGTCGGCACCTCAAAGGGGCGCTGGGACTTGAGCGGTTTCCCCAACACGCGCTTAAGTCTAACATTCATCCATCATGCAGTTACGTAAAAGCCAACTCAGAAACGTAACAAGCTAAACCATTTAGACTTAAGAAAACTGGAATCCCAACCAACCCGAAAGCCAACTCAGAATCCGTCCCCAAAAGGTAACCAAAGGCAAAGACAAGCCACACATGAAACCCAAGGCATAGTGGTCGCCGAACTGACCAATTGGCATAGCGGCAAGCCACACGTCGGTGACGTGGACCCTTAGGCGCCGGCGACGCAAAAAGGTTGTAGTAAGGGTCCTTCCACTTGGACCAGTCCCGGAGGTGAAACCGAAATGGTAATCATCCCCAAGGATCGACTTTATTAAATCTGGAAGAGGTTACATTCATACATAGACTGACCGGTCTCGGGGCCACCAACACGTGCTGGGCATTGTGCCTGGCTCGTGCTGGTAGAGGGAGCTGAGACCTGGCGACTGGATTTTTGGCGCTGGTTGAGCTGCCCAAGTTTTTGTCTGTCGGACTTCCCCTATAGTTCTACTGTGATTCGGTGCACCCCCTCTGTCCTGAAACATAGTGCTTTCTCGTAAAGCATGCTTTTTAGGACTTAGTTTTTATTTTGCTGATTAAGCCTGGCAAGCTTGGAAGAATCAGTCTGGCTCCCGGACATGGGTCCCGAGAGCCGTCCCGGCGGCAGAATCAACTTGCTTCCTGACTAGGCCATGACTCGAGCTCCAGAGCTAGCTCATGACTTGTGACTACTTGACTGGCTCACCACAGGTCGGAGGCTCAGTCCTTGACGTTCTAACTTGCTCTGGGATCTTAGAGAGTGTCACCCCTTAGAGTCTTACAGGGCACGCTGGGTGCACCCGAGTCAGCTTTACAACATCCTCCCCTCGTTTGAGAAAGCTGATGTCCTCATCAAGGCCAAACCAGAACCTAAGACTCATGGCACGGGCTTAATTCACCGGCCAGACTTTATTCACATATACAAGGGCACGGGCTTGATTCACCGACCAAAGGAGACCAACTGTAAAGAGAAGTAAAAACATTGTGTTTGCACCCAGCACAGGAAAAAGGTACTTACGGCTCCCTTAAGCCTCAAATATGTCATTTTCGTCGCACGTCTGGATGAGTCCCCTAGGACTCTAGATTTTTCGTTTGGTCGCCCAGGTTGAGCTCCTTGAGCTTTGCATCGGCACTTAGATTCACCTCTGATGTAGAAGCTATAGGCAATGTTGGCTCCATTTGACCTCGCGTCAGTTGGTTTGTCACTGCTGGATGTCCTTCGTTAAAGAGGTGAGCTTTTGCTTGGTCACACAAGTTGAGCTCCTTGAGCTCTGCATCGGCACTTGGATTCACCTTTGATGTAGAAACTGCAGGCAATGTTGGCTCCATTTGGTCCCATGTCAGCTGGTTTGTCACTGTTGGCTGACCTTCGTTAAAGAGGTGAATGAGATTGGGAGGGATGGTTGGCTCAGGTTCATTTGTGTCGTTCTTTTCTAGTTGGTCCCTTGGCACAACTTTGATGACACAAGGTCTCCTGCCATTATATAATAACACAAGGTTAACCCCTTTTGCCAAGAAGGTCGGGTTTGGCAACCAAGGCAACAATGGAGGGAACATGTTTCAGAGAAGAAACAATGCTGGACCTTCAGCTAGTCACAACAATAGCTCACCAACAGTGGGCAGTTCCATGCGCTGCTTCAATTGTCATCAGCAAGGTCACTCTTGGAGGTCATGCCCCAAACCATTGAACAAGCAAATCATGGCTGCCATTGAAGGATTTGATAGGATGGAGAGAGAGACATTCGATCAAGAGGATGGTGAACAGGATGACGAAGAAGACCCAGAAACAGATTTGATGGAGTCCGACCTGAATGCCTTACAACAGATAGGGGCACTTGCGGTGTATCGTGAACATCTCATGGCGACTCCTGCGAGAGGATCAAAGTTATTGTACCTGAAAGGCTGTATTCAAGACAAGATCATTTACTTCATGGTAGACCTAGGAGCGTCACATAACTACTTGTTAGAAAAACTGGTAGGGGAATTGAACATCCAATGTGAAGAAAATGAGACTCCTATTTGTGTGAAGACTGCGAAAGGTACAATGACCACTTGTAGATTGGCAACCAACTTACCAATCTCCCCGGGAACCTGGAAGAATCGACTAACGTTCACAATCTTGAAGATGGATGCCTTCGATGTTGTTTTGGGATTTGCAGACAACGCCAGGCCCGAACCGCGGGAACTGACCATGCTTACACCTCAAGGGCAACACCTTGCCTCATCAAGTCCCCCGTTCTGCCGACCACCCCGACCGTGGACGCACCCGTGCTTACATTGTGGGCAGCACCTTGCACAACGGTTGTCTCGACAAATCCCAAGACGTGGCCATCCCTGTGAGGCTTGCGTAGCTGACCGGCTAGTCGGCTCTGATACCACATGTTGCGTCGACGCCTCAAAGGGGCGCTAGGACTTGAGCGGTTTCCCCAACATGCGCTTAAGTCTAACATTCATCCATCATGCACTTACGTAAAAGCCAACTCAGAAACGTAACAAGCTTAACCATTCAGACTTAAGAAAACTGGAATCCCAACTAATCCGAAAGCCAACTCAGAATCCGTCCCCAAAAGGTAACCAAAGGCAAAGACAAGCCACACATGAAACCCAAGGCATAGTGGTCGCCGAACTGACCAATTGGCATAGCGGCAAGCCACACGTCGGTGACGTGGACCCTTAGGCGCCGGTGACGCAAAAAGGTTGTAGTAAGGGTCCTTCCACTTGGACCAGTCTCGGAGGCGAAACCGAAATGGTAATCATCCCCAAGGATCAACTTTATTAAATCTGGAAGAGGTTACATTCATACATAGACTGACCGGTCTCGGGGCCACCAACACGTGCTGGGCATTATGCCTGGCTTGTGCTGGTAGAGGGAGCTGAGACCTGGCGACTGGATTCCTGGCGCTGGTTGAGCTGCCCAAGTTTCTGTCTGCCGGACTCCCCCTATAGTTCTGCTGTGATTCGGCGCACCCCCTCTGTCCTAAAACATAGTGCTTTCTGGTAAAGCGTGCTTTTTAGGACTTAGTTTTTATTTTGCCGAGCTCCAGAGCTAGCTCATGACTTGTGACTACTTGACTGGCTCACCACAGGTCATAGGCTCAGCCCTTGACGTTCTAACTTGCTCTGGGACCTTAGAGAGTGTCACCCCTTAGAGTCTTACAGGGCACGCTGGGTGCACCCGAGTCAGCTTTACAACACCTAGCTTGGATCTAGTCCCAAAGCCATGCCATGTGAAGCAAGAGGAGAAGAGAGAAACTGGTAACCTAAACCCAATATGGCGATGAGAGAATCTCCACCTCATTATATAGAGAGTAGAGTCCTGTGCATGAAACCATGCAATCCCCATGCAGGTCAACTATAAATAGATCACGTCTCTTCATGCAGTCCTCCTGCCTATATCCGTCACATTCCATATGTCTCAATTAGATTGTCTGGGTCCTCTCAAGGTAATCAGTTACAAACAGGCCTTGACATGGAATTAAATCATGGTGTGACCAATAATCTCGGTCTACCATATTAGGACTATTCCAGGTCCTTAACCGAATATGGCCATAACATTCTTCCCTCCTTAAACTGCTTCTATCCTTAGAAGCTCCTCAAGACATGAAAGAATTATAGGAATAGTTCCTTTAACTTACAATATTAACCGAGGAAAACATTATTCTTAGTCTGACTTCCATATCAAACAAGTACTCAGAGATAAACCTATTTCCATTAGTTAATCTCTGTTCTGGAGTACGACTCAAGTTTGAAAAAAGTACACTAAGCAATAAATTTCTCAACTAGGTTACACTCAACACAAGTTAGTAACATCATCTTCATGTAAAACACTTACATGAACCACTGAGTGAAATATTCCCTAACTTAGAAGATTAAAGTTAAAGAAAAGAAATAATAATTACAGTCTAAAATTATCCACAAACTTTGGTAGACAATTTATAAAAAGCTTCAAAGTACAACTATCCTTAGAATCCAATTCTAAGATATGATAATTCATTCAACTAGAGTCTCTCTAGGAGAATCATTAAGATATAGAATGATTAAAACTCAACTCCAAGTATCCCAGATACTCTTTTGAGTTAAATGCTCTTATCTCTAACACGAAATGCCAGAAAACAACATTCATTCATCTTAATAGACTTGTCTGTCTCCTATGATAACTGGAGATCCAATCAAAAGAAAAAAATTGTACTCAAGCATCTGCAGACCATATACTGTAGCAGAATAGCATCCACTAGTAAATTAAAATAATGTCTGTGAGATCCATAGGTTCTCAATTAGAATACTAGAGTAGAAAGATTCAAAACACTGATTCGAATTCTTACTCAAATAATAAATCAAGAATTAACCATCACACTTAAGAAACATCACAATTCCTTATAATTCTCTGACAATAATTAAGTATCTATTTATGATTCGTCAATCATAAATATTTAAATTCGTATGATTTGTCAATCACAATTTTCTGGAATCCAAAAACCATAATCATTTACAAGATACTAGAGTATATGTCCAACATATATCAGGAAAAGTAAGAATCATTCCAAAATCTTTCCACTCAGCAAATACTGGATTTAGGAATATTCTTTCACTAGGATTCTTTAACTGAAGTGCAAGATTCAAGGTCTATAAACCATTGGTAATTAAAGACTGAACGCATACAAAAAATGACAATCATCTTCAACTAAATTTTTTTTTTAGATTACAAATCTAGATATCCAAAGTCCTGCTGAATATTAATTCAGTTATTATTCTCGGATTCGTTATGATTTGTTATCCAATTGAGCTCTTTGGGATACAATCACTAATGAGCCGAGTCCCTTCCTTAACTAAGGAATACTCTATCCCAAGAATTTTGTATATCCAATGCACACAATTTTATCTGATGAACCCAAATGATTCACTAATCATGCGTCTTACAAGTAATATAATTCAAAACCATCAATTCCCGGTGAATTCTCATCCCACTGATCGTTTTACCAATTAACTTCACCCTGGAGTAATCAATTACTCAAGTTAATTGCCGATGATTCAAAAATCTCAAATGTCTAGTGCAGATCTCAATTATACATGTATAACACCACATTTAGATCCTTTACTTAACTCATAAATCTTCCATAGAAAGATCCATTAACTCTGCAAGTATCTGTCAAAACAATACTTGATCTTATGTTCATGTTCAAACAGGACTTCTCCTTCAAATATTTTCAATCTGAGTGATAGAAACTACTATTCCATTGAAATCCATTTATGCAACAGAAAAATTCATTGGTTTAAGAGATTGAATTTATCTGAATTCCAAGTCTATTCGCACAAGTAGTAATTTATATGACATAACAGTCTTTCAGAAGAATAACTTCATGCTGGAAAGAATCATATAAACCAGTCTGATGTCCTATATTCAAGAAATTACTAAGAAGTAAAAGATTAATAAAAAAAGCGCGAAATAGATTTGAGGGCCTCTGATTTTGTAAATAATGAGATACCACATTGGGATCTAGATTAAACCTTAAAATTTCCCAAAATACCCCACATTGATCAAACAGTTTTTATTTTTCCCATATCACGACTTACACCATTGATCATCAGATCTTTACAATCCTAGAATTCCTTTTCCAAAATTACTGATGTCCCATACCATCAGCTTTTCCTTCCAAAAAATCCTTAACTGCCTTATCTGATATTCTAGAGATCCACTGATCTTCTAGCTATCCTATAATCACTATAGGATATTATCTCTTGTTCCCAAATACTGGGAAATCCATTTATTTGGATGGCTAATATGCCTATCAGATGGATACCACAAATTCACACCTGATTGAGTGATTTAGATAGAAGAATTAACATGGCTCAACACTACATTCTGATCCTTACAGGTTAATGATAAGCTTCAAATCCCCCTGGATCCAAGAGCATCAACTCTAGGGACAAGCTTCTATCAACTAACAGATCCAATGTAAGCCATATAACAGATTCTACTTCTAACATCACAATTGACATCCAAAATTGCGGATAACTCAATGGTCACAAAGATATTAGTTATTAATTCAACTAAATGAATCTTACCCAAGAAATTAATATCCGGTATTAAGCAATTTACTGGGATTGCTAAAATCCTAATTGCAAAATACATTTGCCGATCACACTTACTACCACTGATGTCCACTCTTCTTCCCTCCTTAGATTTTTCAGTTCTCTGAAAGTCTTTCAACTAAGGTATCAAGAAGACGTAATGACATTAGTAAATGTAAAAAAATGAATTATTGTAGGAAAAAAGTTTGAAACAGGTTCATCTGTATCCTATACCTAGGTAGAAATATCGATATACAAACCACCATAGGATTCTAACTGGAAATGAAATCAGTTTTACTTTTGATCAGTTCTTATTATTACAAATTTTCCAAAAAAATTGGACTGTTCCCCCTTTTACTTACTGGTTTAAGAATTACTTCGTTAAAATTATCTATAATTAATGGGAAATAAGATTTGGATTCGCCTACTTTCTCCACTGTATTCACCCCAAATAATATCTGAATAAAGAAATACCTCCAAATACAATGAATGTCCCACCATTAATTATTTAACAAGTATCTCAAAAGCTTTGGTTTGTTCAATTTTAAGGACCTAAATCATCAAAACAACAATAACCAACTGATCAGTGTTTTACCGATTGAAAAGGAGAAAACAAAACACAATTTAACTTTATCCACTGGGAGTACCAATGCTCCAGAATTAATTGGTTTAAATAGCATCGTACCAAGAAATTAGATTCCTAGACCGGGTATATGCCTGAGAACTATACCACTCCCTTAGGTCCATCAAGATCGGCTTCGAAAAAGTTCCTACTGGAAACCAATTAATACTGCTTGACCACGAACAATGGTACTCAAGTTCCAAAAAACCGGCTTAGCCGAAAATGTCTAAGTGACATGCATAGTATCCCAAGTAAAATTTTGACAAACAAACACCAAGAAATCGGAATTTCTCAACTGGGTGTTATTAGCCTGAACTTCTAGAGTTGTTGTAGAAAACCGATTTCGAACAACTCATTGCTAAGAAATGTCAAAATTCTTTCCAAGCCTTGATTAACAGGCATGTAAAAGCACTGATGCAAACAATTAGCCAATTCCAAAATTCCCAACCATTCATCACATGCATGAAACTAGTTCAAGACACTTTGCTCAAGCGTGCTAGAAGCCCAAACCAAAAGGTTTTAAAACATAAAAAGCCATAGGTTTCACAAAAACACAAACCCTATCTTCTTCAAGATAAAGAAGTCTCAGGGCCGGCTTCCCTTCAACAACATCCGAGAGGGAGAGAGAGATTCAACCAAAGATTCATCCAGCCGCAACTTTTTCTGAAGAGAAAGCTTCGCCGCCGCAAGCCTCCTCGATAAGAGAAGCATGATAGGAGGCTGAATTGAGCTTCCACCATCGCGTCAGGGAGAAAAAAAAAAGAAAACAGGATCAGTCTCGTCCTTCCCCACGGCAAGATATCTGGGCTTTATGGCCATTATTCACATCTTCTACTGTCCACGGGGAATCCGAAACCCTGTTCCTACGCGGTTTCCAGTCTTCTTCCATTTTAGCGGTTTTCAAACTTCACAAAAAAATCAGGTTACAGCCAGTCTCAAGGTCGTTTAAATGTCTCTTACTGCTCTTACTCCAGGCTCTTCCCTCCATTAGAAATGTCCTCACGTTCTTATGGCATATAACTAAAAGATACATGGATTATTCATTAAGGATAATCCCCCAGATGCATCTTTAAGAACCCAACAAACGATTATGGAGCAGATTCGACTTACTGGGAAGGCCGAGTAGCAGTTCCCTATTCTCAGAAATCAAAGATCAGCTACAACTCTTTCGATTCTGAGCAGGCGGAAACCAGCTGTCTCATGATTTCCAACAGCTTTCAGGGTTTCAAACCTCAAAACCGAGTCTGAAAGGAGACCAACAAGCATTTTATGACAAAGTTATCACATCAAGCTTCTATCTCTGACTTACTAGCTTAACATAGCTTTCATTCTGCTAAATTTTAACATAATTGCTCATCCACCTATATTTTTATCATGCATGTTCTCAGGAGAGTTATGATTGTAAAATAACAAGTCTTAATCCTCAACATGCAATCAGTAGAATCATGTCACAAACTGCCAACAGTCCCCACAATCTATCCATGAAAACTAGCATACATGACTCAATATATTATGGTCCAGCATGTTGTTAAGATTTAACCAAACAGAAAACTAGCTGATGAGCAGATTATTCACACCTTTGAAAGTTTCCTCAACTAAAACAGAGAATTAAGAATGAATTCACACAAATTCTTAGCATCTATTACCAAAATTGACCATGTAGAAAAGCACTCTACCCTCATATTGGCCAAGCATGCTCTCAACTGGAATTTGTGAATTCAACACTTTAATTTTTTTGAGAAAATAGCACTCTTGGGATGTAAATCCAAGTGCTCCAAACTTCCAAACCGATGTAGAGCTTGTCTCCATCCTATCCAAGACCGCATCTTAGCCAGGTTCTGATATCAATGTAAAGACCATCAAGGATTCACCCTAAGATGAGAATAGGAGAACACAATAGAAGAGACTATGGAGCCAAACCGCCCAACCAATCTTAGATCAAACCTGGATCTAGCCCCCAAGCCATGCCATGTGAAGCAAGAGGAGAAGAGAGAAATTGGTAACCTAAACCCAATATGTCGATAGGAGACTAGAGTCCTGTGCATGAAACCATGCAATCCCCATGCAGGTCAACTATAAATAGATCACATCTCTTCATGCAGTCTTCCGTCACACATGCATGCAATATTCCATATGTCTCAATTAAAGTGTCTGGGTCCTCTCAAGGTAATTAGTCACAAACAGGCTTTAACATGGAATTAAATCACGGCGTGACCAATAATCTCGAATATTGGAGGGTCGGTCTACCATATTAGGACTATTCCAGGTCCTTAACCGAATATGGCCATAACAATTATGCAAAAAGAAAGTGCAACCACTAGCAAAAGATGCTTTCATCAAATTCAAAAATACATTAGGAATAACATTTGATGTTGATTCATGACAAACTAGTGCACATTTAGCATGTTTAAAAAAACAACATTCTGCCCACGATGACGAAGTTGATCATCACATTAAAAAATTGAACAATAAATGAAGCTTATAAAATTAAAGTGCACCTCATGATGCATCCTACATTTAATCATAACAGTCATTAAAAGCTTACAAGCTGTAAATTTTGTCTATTGTCATTGTACAATATGGTTCACCGTTCTAGATTCACTTTACATACAATGTGCAAAAGAGTGAATCCCTGATATATCTTTAGGGTTTAGAAATCCCCATCCATGAATGGTTTGGCCCTCCCATGAATTGCCTTCTAAAAGCATACAAAATTATGCTAGTGACTAAATTACTTACTCAAAAAGCTAGTTCAAAACTTGTTCTTGGCTTGCTTAGCACAACAACATAACAAAACAACATTTCAACTAATAACTATACCAAAACGTCGATCCATATGGATATAGTCAACCATCATAAGTTATCCAAGCAAGTACTAGTGTTGGCTTCACTTTACTTTGCATATACAATCAACATTATGTAATCCTTCATAATTGACCCTCTCCTCTTCCCATCAAGCTGAAATATTCACTTTACAATCTACACATGAAACCACAATTTAAAAATTCTCATTGAAGTATTTATATCACAAACTCAACTTGAATAGAAAAAAATAGCAACAACATCATTTCTCAACATGTAGGAGCTTTCAACCTTTTGAAAAAACTGCCAACTGTCTACAAAACAAAAATTAGCATGGCACCCAAAGTAGTAGATTCCTTGAACACTCCACCTATTTAAGTCAAGTTTAAGCTTTTCAACTTTATAAAAAACAGCCAACTATCAACTACATTTGAAAAATAGAATTTGAGATTTTGAGCCTTAAATTACGTGGCAAACAAGCTAAAAAAACTAGCATGTTAAACTTTTCCTAAAGTCGTATAGAACTAATAGCAAAAAACTATCATAACCCTTGTTCAACAAGAAAAAATGATTTAAATTATGTGTCATAATTGTCAATATGCTAATACTTTTTGAAGAGGTGGAACTGCCCCCTTCTCTTGCATGTCCATTCACAAAAGTTGACTCTTTTCAGCTTGATATACTTCCGAATGTCTCAATGTTTAGCCTTGCAAACTCATGATTCATCCTCTTGCAAACTCTTATACTTTTCTCTTATTGTTAGTTGGACCCAACCGTTGACCATGTATCTCGAAAAGATCCTCCAATGTATCTCGAAGAGATCTTCCAGCCCAATCTATCACTGGTTGAATTTTGAACGTTTTGTATTGTGCCCTTACATCTTGCAAATCAATTATTGGAGGAGTTAATATCGACTTTTGTTGTTGCATAAAACTCATCAAGTTTATTGATATCACTATATCCATAGTCCTTCGTCTCTCGCATGCACTTCGAAATGTTGATACTTTGAAAGAGCCTAAATGGCTCATGTCACTGAATTGCTATGACAAACCATCTACGATGGCATGAGAGAAGGTTTTTTGAAATGCTATTGTGTCATCTAATTCAGATCCTAAAATACATCTTTTGATTTCAATATCATAATACATGTTCCCGTGAAGACAAGTTTGTAATCTTTTCAAATTACCCTTTTTAGGACCATATTCTAGAATAAGAGGATAGCCTTTGTTGTCACATGTTCTAGCATTCAAGTTGGTAAGTGAATCTTCAATATACTCGAGCTGAATTGTGTCAATCTTGCTTGATACAATACCTAATATTGTCCCAAAAAAAAGTAAGTCTCAATATCGACAACCGTCCAAGAATATCAACAAGAAAGTGCAGCTATATAGATTCTTGAAAGCACACTAAGAATTTTTTTGTTGCGGCAGTCTGAATTTCTTTTCTTAACTCTTATTGCTTGTAGGACAGGTTGGAGAACATCACACAATCTCTAAAGAGAACCATGTCAACTCAGCCATATTAATCACTCTTGTCAATTTCAGCACGTCATTGGCCAATTCTATTTCTAAGGACTATAGAAGTGCTAGTATTTTACAACTATTGGCAAAAAGTGTGATTGTTAAATTGACAAGCGCATCAAGGAACTTAGCATAAGGTAGTTTAGAAGCTGGGACCAGAACAAGTGAGGTTACATCTATGAGCAACACAATGTATGCTTCATAATATAAGGACAAATTGCTTTCAACCTAGTTGAAACTCCAATATTGAGTCCACCATGACTCTAGCTCCATCCGAGCCAATACGAACAAACTTTCGGATGTCAAGCTTAGTGTTAAAATTTCACAATTCTAACTTGACTAGTTTTTGGTCATATGACTTGTAGTTGGTAAGATGGCCATGTAATTGGATGCCAAATGTGAAAAATAGCATAGGATGCTTTTCAAGAGCTTTATTCTTCATGTTACATTGTGATGGAATCTTTGAAAAGAGGCCAAAAAGTGCACAGATAGGCTAGAGAAAAAGTAGGAGCCAAAAATAGCGGTTTTCACATTGTTTCTGGATATCTAGATCTTGACCTCTTATTAGGGTGGATCAAGTGGCCTATTAGGTTATATATTAGGGTTAGGTTATGTTGAGTTCAGAGAAGCCCTAAAATGCTCAGATCCGGGCTACTCATGTATAAATATGTGATGGATTCTTCATCAATGTATGAGTAAAACATTGGTTTTCCTTCTATCAATGTTGTTGGTGATTCATATGCTTGATATTTGTTATTTTCTTTGAGTTCTTTGCATTTGTGAGATTTATTAGCAAGTTAAGGTACTGTACTCGGCCTGTGGCAGTCTGTACATTCACACGTGTGAAGGAAATTGCAAGATTTTGAGCCTTGTAGTGGAGTTCAGGCCAAGGAAAAACTAGGAAACACTAACTTGGTTGGTGTTTTTGCTATAGGATCTCAATTGGATCCATTCAAGGTGCTTCCTCCATCATTTCAAACATTCATTGGAGTCTTTTTGCTGCATTTTCAATGTGGTATCAAATCTATGTCATGAAATGAGCTAAATTCTTGCAATTTGATTCACTACAATCATAGATTTTGATCAATTCAAGCAGTGATTGATTCTTTGTGATTATCTATGATTTGTATCTCCATTCTTGATCAAACTAAGTGAAGAGGGGTCTTGTAGGATCTAATCTACAGGTTTTTAGGCCTCTAAAACCAAGTTCAAGTCACATCTTATCTACAAGACCAAGTTAGCAAGTTTTGTTTGCTTCCTTACATTTGATTCAAAGCGAGTTTTGGAGACAATTTCGAGGAGTAGAGGTAGAAGGATTAAACTTTTTGGAGCTGATTTAGGTTGTTATCAGGTGTATGAGAGTTCGTCAATGTATGAGTAAAAAATTGGTTTTCCTTCTATCAATGTTGTTGGTGATCCATATGCTTGATATTTGCTATTTGCTTTGAGTTCTTTGAATTTGTGGGATTGATTAGCAAGTTAAGGTACTATACTTTGCTTGTGGCAATTCGTACATTCACACATGTGAAGGAAATTGCAAGATTTTGAGCCTTGTAGTGGAGTTCAAGCCAAGGGAAAACTAGAAAACACTAAATTGGTTGGTGTTTTTGCTGAAGGATCTCAATTGGATCTTTTCAAGGTGCTTCCTCCATCATTTCAAACATTTATTGGAGTCTTTTTGCTACATTTCCAGCACTTAGATGTATTGATGATCCCAGTTATGGCATCATATAATGCTTTGGCATTTTCATTGGCTACAGAAGTGAGACAAAAATAAGTAGTTATAGGATGACAAGGTAAGTTACACAGACTACTAATGACTTGATATCTGATATATCGGTAGATTCACCTACCATAAGTCCAAAAACTGGACTTTGCTTCACTTTTTCCAATAAGCTTTCTCGAAGTGCGTCAAAAATATATTTAACAAATTTTGCACATGCTTTATCATGTTGATAAAAGCTTTTGGTCATTGTTCTTACACACAAACTCTAAATTATTGCAGCAAAGACTAAAATTTAGTACATGCAAGATTTTCTTTTGAAATGCAATATGCAACTCTGAAAAGAGTCCAAAGTGTCTCTTCTTTTTGCCCACGTATGGTCATATTGGCTACACATACTGCTTTTCTTTCAGCCTCCATGTGATCTTTATAAATGTCTTTGTGTTTCTTAGACTTCCCATGGTCTAGCCATGCGCTAAGACAAATATTTGTGCTCCCTACAAGGCCAAAAATATTTTTTAGCCTTTTTGGCTATTGCATACACACTTTGCAGAATACCTTTCCCAAATCATGATTGAATTCTAGCCAAGGATAATCAATAAGCCTACAATTTTGCCGTAGATTGCAAACTTCTTTGATTCTGGCAGATTAGGGACTTCCTTTCTCACCAATAGGCTTAATTGGTTCATTCTCAATGGTGGTTTCACCTACATCACTGCATCCATCATAGCCATGCGTGCTATGCCCTTTTTTTCGGAAGCCAGACATATTGAAAATATTTGAATGTTTCCGTTTAGAATATTTTAGTAATTTCTCATTTAGCGTCTCTTTATAAGTGTCATGTTGATTTTGATTTGTGGTCTCTTGGAAGGCATTTGCTAATGTGATTGCCAAATGTATTATCCAGAAAAATTTATTCAAGCACAAAATTTTGCCAAGCAAAATTATGCCAAAATGTGATTCACGTCTTTAGCTGTAAAGGTTGTTTGTCAATAATCTTGTTTTAGAGATATCACAACACATCATTATTTTTTATTCATCTATTAACACCCTACAGTTAGATTCTTCATAACACTTTGCATATTGTATTGCTAGATGAATATTTAGAATCATATGGACATTTATGAAGAACTTAGAATGTCGTCGATCACAAAAGTCTAGTAGATACATTATATCATATGCAAATGTTCTATGCACATGCCATAATCCATTGTTGCCTCTTCTCAAACCATTGCAAGACTCATTGGAACTAAATACTAAGGAAAAGCTGAAACCATAACAAGCCACCAATCATGTTTAAAAAATGAAACTCAAAGCCATAACAGACTCATAACCAATATTGTAAGAGTCTAAAGCTCACCTACAAATGTAAAAATTACAAATGAAAACCGAGTAGTGAAGATTGGCCTCCTGAGCAGGCTGTAGTGAGCGCCGAGTAGCAAGCAGGATGGCGATTGCCGCTGCAAGGTGCAACAAGCTTGAGCGGTGAAACCGTTTGTGTGAACCTAGTTGCGTGAGGCTTGAGCCTTGATTTTTGAATTTTCATGGGTTTTTCTCTGTTTTTTCAAAATCTATTGGGAAGTAAGCTTCACAAGCTTCTATGCAGGTCTGGGACAGTACCCTAGAGCTGCTGCCAGTCATGTGAAGGTTAGTTCTTCCTGGTTTTTGAGAAATCAAAATTTGATGAGATTTTGGCTCTCTTTTTCCCTCCAAAAATAGATTTTGAGTTTTTTTTTTTTTTTATGGATTTTATGGATTAATGAAGGGATTGGGTGCTTGGATCTGATTCTCCCACCCCACAATCTCTCCCTACAGTGCAAACAAACAAAAAAATCACAAAAAAACGGCAAAAACTAATACTACTCACGCTATTCTACCTTTAAAATTTGATTTTTTTGATGAAAAAGAATGATGAGAGAGAAGAAAGAGGGAGATAGAGAAAAAGAGGAAGAGAGTGAAAAAGCTATGCGACGAAACGAGTGTGTGGTGCTCCCCGGCAACGGCGCCACTGTTGTGTCGTCGATGTAGCATAGAGGTTCGTCGCTGGGAGCGGCAACCTCGCCTTTACCTGCATAGCAAGAAGAGAGAGGGAGAGGATAGAGAGGAGAAAGAGAGTGGAGAGAGGGAGAGAGAGAACGCCTAGGTTGAGAAAGGCTTCGGGGGCTCGAGCGCCTACCCAAAGCTATTCTATCCCAACGTAGGGAGAGAGGGAGAAGAGAGAGGGAGAAGAGAGAGAGAGAGAGAGAGAGAGAGAGGAGAAAGAGAGAGAGGGATGGAGATGGAAAAACCAAGAGAGTTTTTTTAGAATGAGAATGGAAGATGATACAATACAAAAGAAATGACTCCCTCTTATAGATTTTAGAAGTGAGCCTCCTTTACTCTCATTGGCCACTTCATTGGGGCAAGGATTCTAATCCAAGCCTTTCAAAGAAACACAACTTAAATCTAATGGTGCTAAGAAAGCACAAGGGCACTCACATGATTCATGTGAGTTTTAAGTTGGGCCCTTTTAGCTTTTTTATTTGCAACTTGACTTAGGGCCTCTAATGTCATTTTAGAGTTTTAAGCCCCTAGTTTCTTATTCCTAGGAATTACAACTTGCTACTTGTGCTCATTGAAGGCTGGGCTTATACACACAAGATGCCAGTGCCTTGCACTTATTATTCTACTGTACTATGGCGGGGGCCACTAGGCAAGGCTTGGCCAATAGTATTTTAAGTGGTGGGACCCACTTATTTATTTGTATACATGAAATACCCACAATAGTAGGTTGATGGTGTTTGATTCTTGTAGTTGGATGATGGTGGATGGAAATTTAGTAATGCTTGTTTTCTACTTGGTTAGTTGATTGAAGAGTCATTATTGGGTGATTAGGCTATTATTTCTCGCTTGGCTGGACTCTTGTTAGGATTCTTGTTTCAATACAAGAGTCATGACATTGGTTTTTGTGAACGAAATTGAGCGTGTTGGTTTGTTTGAGAAGAAAAGGGTGTGAGGGAGTGAGTTTATAGGTAAATACTCAGAGAGGCTTGTTTACCTATTGAGTTCTGATGTGAAGAAGGAGAGTGAAGCAGTGTAATGTGATGATAAGTCATTTTCGTAGCTGTGTCAGCACCACTAGTACATTTACTCAATCAAACAATGAGACAGAGATGGTGAAAGGAACCATCGTTAGCCTCTGATCGCTACTCATAATATGCAAAGGACCTGTCAAGCCCTGTTTTCCATTTAAGATGACTCGACGGCTTGCACACTTGTTGTCTGCGGCCCTGTACCCTCGCTACACCTGTGGAGAGCTTGAAACAACTCGTTGGAGGTTGCCTTTGTGCGCTAACCTACCTTTGTTCACTGCTCCTGCAGCCCTCGTTGTCTTACCTTTGCCTGCAGCTCCTTGTTGTCTCACCTACTGCGATCTGCCCTGTTGGCCTTGCGATCTCCCCGCTACCTCTGCCTTTAGTGTGCTCGTTGGAGGTCTTTCTGCCCGTCTGCCCATTTGCCTCTGTTTGTTGGTCCTACAAGTGCTCGCTGCCTCACCTACCTCTGCCTCCGTTGCTTCACCTGCAACCTACCTACAGTTGCTCGCTACCTCACCTGCTGGCCCTGTGAACTGTCTGTTGCACTCCTCTATGTGCTCGCTGGAGGGATTCCTGGCAGACTACTGTAGCTCCTCGCTGCTCCATCAACTGCTCGTTGCCCTCAGCTGATCGCTACCTCATCGCTGCCGTGTGCCTACCTACCATCTACCTTTTGTTTCTGCATGTGCATTGTCCGTCTGCCAACATCATTCCTAGTGGGCATTCATTACACTATGGAGAGCCCTTCTATGCAAAATGTTGTGAATCCAAGAGCATCCTATCATTGACAGAGAGAGCATAATGGGAACTCAAGGAGTATGAACTCCACCCTGTTGTCCAATGTTGGGTCAAGTCTATGAATCTAATTCAGTGACCATCGCAGAATACCTTTGCTGTTTTCCAGCTAAGCTGAGCGCACTGCTATGGCGAATCCAATTTACCTTTGAGGCAGAGATCCAAGGCATTGCTGTTGCTAATTTTTAGCATTCTTCTGTACTCAGCCAACATTCAACCACATACCCATCGCCTTCGAGGAAGTCATGCAAGACAGTAAAGGCAAAGCAACCGGGACTTTGAGACATTCATGACTAAGGGGTTCTTACGGCAAACCGGCTACCCTAGCTATTCATTGAGGTAAGGTTTTACTTAATCTATTTGCACTGTCTATTCATTTCAGTTCCATGAAGTTCTGTTGGTCAATCCCTTTGTAGTGTGATATTATAGCCTTAATCACTTGTGATTGGAGAGAAATTTTTGCAAATGTTGTAGTAAAGCAAGTTTTTAAGGGATCAAGTACATCGATTTAAAAGAACGAGTCATACAGATTGTGTTTTGCTATGGTTGCCTTTTGAGGTTGTATTTATATAACCAAGTGAATACTTGGGAGCTTTGGTAGTGAATCGGTTTTAGCATTTATTCAAACTCAGTCCAAAATTGTAATATTTTATAAACAAATGCGGCATGGCTAATTAGAACAATGAGTGCCTATTTCCAACTCGTTTAGTGAAAATGTTAAGTAAATGACTTTGTTTCGTACTGATTTAGAATGTGTTGTACGGAGAGAACCATAGGCTGGGTAGTTAACATCTTGCTAAGTTAGATTTATTAAACGACTATATGAAATCGTCAAGTTTTTGAAGTGTTTCTTACGTTTTTTCCATTATGAAGCGTATTAATTGGACCCAACCTCTGTGAAACACCAGAGCGGGCCGTCCACCATCTACGGTTGAAATACACTGCCTTGGTTAAGCATCACACTAATCACACCCGCCGTCGATACTGTCTAGCGAAATACCTAGACCCAACGGTCAAGGAAAATACCGCCGCTTAGCAAACAAAGCGGTGTGTATAACTTGCACCCCACGAGCACATCATAGACAGTAAATTGGTTTCCAGCCCATGTAAATTTTTTTACTAACTGTAAGCCAAATTCAATGGGAAAAGATATATTAGCAAGATCCTAACGTGAATTAGTGATTAGAAGTTTTCATGAAACCGTAACCCTAGAAAGCTAGTGAATCATTGTACCAAAAGTGCTAGCACCCCCTCCTTGCAACCGTATCTTTGAGAGCCTGGAAAACTCTCATCGGTTGGGGAGCACGGGGCAATAGAGAAGGCCATCAGAGTTGGAAGTGGCAAATCCTCTGTTGCTCACATAGGGCCGAACTGCCATTAGAGGGGGGACATCTTGACCCTTTTAGGACGTTTTGGCTGGACCAACCCCCCATAAAAAATGGCCCTAATAGGCACCATTGAAGAGGAGATCTACATGTCCCAGCTAGAAGAATATGAGCTAAAGGACAAGGAGCACTGGGTATGCAAAATTCATAAAACCCTATATGGTCTAAAACAATCTCCAAGAGCCTGGTTTCAGAAAATAAATACATTTCTAATCGAGAATGGTTTCATTCCAAACTCGACAAACTCAAATGTTTATTTTAAGTATGTATTGGATTTCTTTATAATCATCACTCTTTATGTTGATGACACAAAACTGTTTAGTAACAAATTAAATTTGTTGAAGGATACCAAATGCTTGTTAGCACAGGAATACAAGATGACAGATATGGGTTTTGCACACTACTATGCTCTACTATCAATCCACCATGAATCTTTGTCACCTTCACTTGATATTGGACTTGAAGAGCACATCAAAAGAGAATCACAACCACCTGGATCCTCATCATTAGTAGTAAAATTTGTTTGCTACCTTCATCTCTTTGCTTCTTTAAACATTCATTAGCAAAATGCCCTTTGATGCCACAATAAAATCATTTTAACTTGGATCTATCTTTCTTTTTGCCAAAAGAAGAAGACTTACCTTGATCTTGCCCTTTAGACCATTTGCTTTTACCTTTTCCCTTTAATTTTCCTTTGATGAACATGGCCTCCTCTTCACAATGAGATATTGATGCAGATCCACCTCTTGCGAAGCCTAAACTCCTCATTCACCAAAATCTCTTACAAATCCACGATGTTTGGCAAGTCCTTTGAATAGCGAAGCTTTGAACAAGGTTAGCATGATCATCCAACAATCCATTAAGAACAACTTGAACAAGTTCTACCTCCTTAATGCTCTCATCAATACATGCTAGCTCATCATTAGATTCTTTAACTCTCAACACAAAAGATTGCTTTCCAACATAAAGCCTCCACTTGTGGTTTCCATGTTGCAATGACCTGATCTTCTCCTTCAACCTATTCCCATGCACAAAGCACTCTCTTGAATGTCAACAAATGAACTCAAGAAGAAATCATAAAGATATGGAACCTCACAAATCTCTTTCTTGCACCAAACCTAGCAAAATCAACACATAGAATGGAAGATACTTGATCAACACATGATCAACCTACAATCTCATGAACTTTTGTACTTTATAAACTTAAAACACACTCTTAAAAGGTCCATCAACCTCAAACATAAGAGAACAAAAGTACAAAAATTGAATCTTGCAAATGCTACAAACTTGATATAGAATCTTGTAGCTTTCAATGAGACATTCCTAATGCAATTAAAGTCACCCAAATCTAGTAAGTGAAGTGTGGAATTGGCTTACTTCAAGATCACAACCCTATATTGAGTTTTAATTTACAAAAAATCAATTCTACACATGGAAAATGCTTGATTTTTAGTAGAAATCAATCTAGCGCACTCTAGAATTGGTAACTCCATATTCTTGCTAAAGATGGCTGATCCTTGTGCCAAAAGTTATGATACCATGTGAAAAAATATGAATCAGATCCCCTTAATCTTTGGTTATGAATGTTAACACATCTAGCAACATTGACAATGTAGAAATCTAATATCAACTACACAAAAGTGATGTGAACTCAATAAGAGATTGATCAAACATCAAATATATGATAAAATGAAGTTGTTTTCCATACAATAATAGTCAGGTACTATATTTCACACGTGTGGATCCAGCAATGATCATAAAATTACATTATACACACAACATTGCATAATATCAACACTATAGTGCAAAAAAGGATATATGAACCCAAAGAGAACTCATGTATAAGCATGAATGAGGTGGTAGCAAGAGAATGATACTCTTCACACGTGTGTACATCTATTTATAGTAGATCCATGATCTCTTTTGAGTTTGGTTTTCCTCCATAGACACTTCTAGATCAAAAACCCTACAAAAAATATGGACTAGATTCAATGAACCAAACATTCAAATTTGAATCTTCCAAACTCGACCTTCTAACTTCCCCACACTTTCCAAAAGTGGTAATTCAAATGAACTTAGACTAAAATAACTTTCATAAAGTTTATCTCTAAGTCTTAAATGTATATTGGCCTAATATGGACAATTAACCAAAATATGGCTAAACTAGTTGAAATTTCTCATAGCCCGTGTCACAAAACAAACGGACGAAATCTATATTTGCACCTCATTTGATGAAAAACTCTGAACATTGAATCCAATCAGCAAGCATGTCAGTAATGTTGGTGAGTTGTTTGTTGTCTTGACCAAATACATTGCATAGGTTAGGGTTTATGAATGTAGAGTGATACAATGTTTAGGTCCTATATGAATCATTTTTGACAATGTTCAATGTTGCTATTATGATTGTATTAGTTTTTATTTCATGAAGGTTTGGCTGATGTTGTTTATCTTCTTGCAGATGCTAAAGTTTTGCTAAACTGTTATATACAAGAGTTTTTGACAATGTTCAATGTTGCATAGTTTGGTTGACATAGTTTATGTTCTTGCAGATGGTGAAGATTGTTGTAAATCACAAAACATTTCTGCAAGATTTGATAGAGCTATTTTTTTTGAGGTGTAATACAACTCTATTGTGTGGTTAATTGTGATTTTCATGGAGTTCTATCTCCTTCAACAAAGGGGTGGTCATTTTATCCATGAAAAAAGTGATTGTTGTTAGATGTAGATCTGTTACTTAATAATGTCATAGATGTTTATAGGAATGTATGTGTTGTAAATGTTAGTGCCTTAGAGGCAATGTTAAATAGCCTGGTTACTCCCAAGTTTTATTATGTGATTTTCAGATGATTTGTTCCATGAGGTCTTTCTTTGAAAAATACAGATCCTAAGTGGATCTAAACTCCAAGATCATTGGCTTGAATGCTTGCACTCCAAACTACATAAGCTAGGAATTGACAACACATTCTATGCTACCTAGAATGCAAAGAACTTGATCAAAAAGCATTTATCACAAATGGAAACTTCCATAAACATCAAGTGCGGCCCAAAATAACATTATACAGTCCATAATACATCAGCCTATCACTTTTGGAAAGCACCTAAGATCATACACAATAGCTTGAAGACAATACACACAACAATGCTCTCAATGGAGGAAGAAACAATGACAATGATCTATTGATCTCAATGAAGCATACAAAAGGTTTCTCCAACCTGTTCTCCACGACTTCCCTACTATTTATGGATGAGGAAGATGACTCTCTCTCCTCTCTCTAGAAGGTACTTGACCCTAGATATTCCCTATATAGGAAAAATAGCTAAAAATGGCTTATATGACCAAAATACATCAAATTGGTCTCATTTTGAAGGGTATGAAGTTTGACACTTCATCATACTGAAAAAATACAGTAAATAAAAACATTGTGGCCTGGTTCACACGTGCAAAACTCCAGAACCAAAACTATTTACAATTTTAGCCAATTTAGGTCTCAAACTAGCTAGGAAATGTTGACAATTTTCACACTCCCTCTTCAACATTGGATGCTAGTTTCAACATAGTCTTTGAGCACATTCCAAGATTAGATCTATGCATTAAATATAGGTCCTTTCCCAATGGT
Organism: Diphasiastrum complanatum; assembly: GCA_029204225.1. Taxonomy (NCBI): domain Eukaryota; kingdom Viridiplantae; phylum Streptophyta; class Lycopodiopsida; order Lycopodiales; family Lycopodiaceae; genus Diphasiastrum; species Diphasiastrum complanatum. The sequence continues at coordinate 15,769,151 of CM055108.1, forward strand.
TTGGTGAAGATATCAGCCACACACTCCTTTGAAGAGACATGTTGAAGCTCCACCTCTTTGGCAATGACTTGATCTCTCACAAAATGGTGAGCAATCTCAATGTGCTTGCTCCTTGCATGAAAAACAGGATTGCTTGCCAAGCTTTGGGCTGAAGGGTTATCACAAAGTATGATTGGAGTCTTCTCTGGTTCCAGCAAGTGAAGATCCAATAACATCCTCTTGATCCAAAGAATCTCCTTGGTGCATGTTGTTAATGCCTTGTACTCGGCTTCGGTGGAAGATAGAGAGATAGTTGGTTGCTTCTTTGATAGCCATGAGACCACTCCATCTCCAAGATAGATTGCAAAGGCACTTGTTGACTTCCTATCCATTTGATCACCTGCAAAATCTGAATCTGAAAATCCACAAAGGTTAGGTGTAGTACCTCCATACAAGATGCCAAAATCTCTAGATCCCGAGATGTATCTAAGTACTCTCTTTCCTAGCTTCCAATGAGCCTCACTAGGATCTTGCATAAATTGACTTAGTTTACCAACCACAAAGCTTAGATCAGGTCTTGTGATGGTTAACCATATAAGAGATCCTATTAGCTTTCTATAGAGAGTAATGTCCTTGAAGGATCTTTCATTACTTCTTGTAGTTAGCTTTACATTTGATTCCATAGGAGTAGAAACAACTTTACAATCTTCCATATGAAACCTTTTTAGAATAGAGTTAACATATTTTTCTTGACATATGAATGTAGATTTAGAAGTTCTAATAATCTCTATTCCTAAGATATAATGAAGTTTACCAAGATCTTGAATTTCAAACTCTCTTTTGAGTGCCATCTTGATTTCATCTATATCTAGATTGTTACCACCACTTAAGATAATGTCATCAACATAGATCAAAAGTAAAGTGATATCATTTTCATTCAATCTAAAGTAGAGAGAATGATCATACTCACTCATAACAAAGTTTTGAGAAAGTAAGAAGGAATTGAGCTTAGCATACCAACTCCTTGGTGCTTGCTTTAGCCCATACAAACTCTTTTGGAGATAGCACACATGATTAGGCTCATCATGTGAAACATAGCCCTCGGGTTGCTCCATGTAAATATCTTCTTCAAGATCACCATTCAAGAAGGCATTAGTAACATCCATTTGCCACATATCCCAATCATAAAGAGTTGCAAGAGAGATTAGGATTCGAATAGTTACCATCTTTGCCACGGGTGCAAAGGTCTCATCATAGTCAATACCATATTCTTGAGCATACCCCTTTGCCACCAACCTTGCCTTGTACTTGTTGATTGATCCATCTTGATTTGTCTTGATCTTGAAGATCCACTTACAACCAATTGCCTTCTTGTCCTTTGGAAGCTTTACCAACCTCCATGTGTTGCTTTTGATGAGTGCTTGATGCTCATGATCCATGGCTTGGATCCATTCCTTCTTTTGAATTGCTTCACCTACACAAGTTGGTTCATCAAAAGAGGTAAGAAAAGCAAAGTTAGAGTTGTCCACCACTTGCTTTCCTTTTTCATCATAGGTTAGCCTTGATGGCTTAGCCCTTTGCCTTTGAGTCTTCCTTGAAGTTTGCTTTGGAGTGGCATCTCCATCTTCATCCAAGACATCTTGCACATCATGATGATTAGTAGGAACATCAACATCAACATCAACAACATTGGAAACATTCTCTTCATGAAAGATGACATCCCTACTTATGACAACTTTCTTTGTAGAAGGAATGTACACTTTGTAAGCCTTGCTTACTTCACTATAGCCAACAAACACACCCTTCTTTGATGAAGGATCTTCTTTAGTTCTATCATCAAGTGTGATATTGACAAAACATGTACATCCAAAGATCCTACAATGCTTGACACTCGGCCTTCTACCATAAAGAACCTCATGAGGAGTTTTACCATCCAAGGAAGCACTTGTCCATCTATTACATAGATAGTTAGCACATGCTAAAGCTTCCCCCCAAAAAGACTTAGCAAGATTAGCATGTAGTCTCATTGCCTTGGCACATTCACAAAGGGTTCTATTCTTCCTCTCGACCACTCCATTCTGTTGTGGAGTCCTAGGACTAGACATCTCCCTCTTAATCCCATGTGCTATACAAAGGTCTTTGAACCTATTTGAGGTGTATTCCCCTCCATTATCAGATCTTAAGCATTTGATCTTTGTATTGAATTGGTTTTCCATTTCATTCTTGAACTTGACAAATGCAGCAAACACTTCATCCTTACTTTTAAGAAGATAGATCCAAGTATACCTACTAAAGTCATCAATGAAAGTTGCATACATCTTTGCCCCACCATTGCTAGTTGTACTAGAAGAATGAATATCAGAATGCACAAGTTGAAAAGCTTCTTTAGATCTAGAAGTAGATCTAGAATAAGCAAGTCTATGAGATTTGGACAAGGCACAATGTTCACAAACACTATTGTTTGCAACAAGACTTTTAGGGAGACCAAGAACAAGCTCTTTCTTTGCCATTACCTCCAAAGATTTGAAGTTGGGATGGCCCAACCTCTTGTGCCAAACTTCTTGGTTTGTCAATTGCTCCCTAGCCATACATCCTTCATGATTAGAGATCACACATGCATCAAGCTTGAAAAGTTTACCATGCCTCCTACCTTGAGCAATCAAGGATCCACATTTACTTATCAAACATGCATCTCCAATGAACTCCACATCAAGTCCTTTGTCAATCATTTGACTTACACTAAGCAAATTCTTAGTGATTGAAGGAATGTACAAAACATTTTCAAGATTTGCTTTCCTATTTGTTGAAAGGGAAATAGGAATAGTGCCTATGCCTTTGATGTCACATTGACCATCATTTGCAGTGTAGATGATGTTACCTTCTCCCTCATAAGACAATAAGGATGTAAAGTATTCCTTATGTCTTGTCATGTGAGATGAGGCTCCACTATCAATCCACCAAGGATCATTATCATCTATGTTGGCTAACAAACTTGAAGTCATAACAAGTGATTCACATGTGTTATGTTCTTCCTCATCTATTGTAAGATTTCCTTGCCTCTCTCCTTGCTCTCTTTTCTTCTTATAACATTCATTTGCAAAATGACCTTTTATCCCACAATAAAAGCACTTGAACTTTGACTTATTGTTCTTAGTAGAAGAGGAAGAGGAAGAGTGATCATCATGATCAAAGTTACCACCTTTGGACCATTTCCCTTTGCCTTTACCTTTGCCCTTGAATTTGCCTTTTGTGAAGAAAGCCTCTTCACCTCCACCTTGCAAGGATGCACCATCAAGCTTTGATTGCAACCTATGTTCTTCAGCCAATAAGATTTCTTGCAAGTCAACCACACTTGGCAAGACTCTTTGAATGGCAAAACTTTGCACAAGGTTAGCATGTTCATTTAGCAAACCATTCAACATAACTTGGACTATTTCACCATCTTTTATGTTCTCATCAATGCATGCTAAATCATCACTTAGGGACTTAACTCTCAAGATAAATGCATGAGCACTTTCACCCTCTCTTTGCCTACTAGAAAATATTTGTCTCCTTAGGGTCAATACCCTAGATGTGGACTTTGATTCAAAGAGCTTCTTTAAGGCATTCCATGCCTCACTTGCACTTTGACACTTTCCAACTTCCTTGAGAAGTTCATTTGTAACATTCATTTTAATGATATGAAGAGCCCTTTTGGCCTTCTTATCAAACCTTTGTTGCTCTTGAAGTGTGAGAGGTCTCTCTTCAATTTCTGCAACTATGTCCATGAGTTCATTCAACTCAAGTAAGGACTCCATCCTCACTTTCCAAGTAGAGTAGTTTGATGAACTCAACCTTTCACTAGACTCTAGCATGATCCCACCATTGGAAGCCATGATTCTAATGTTTCTTCAACTTTTAGGTTCTGTCCTAAAGCACTTAGCACTCACTTTTCTCTCAACAAATGATAGATAAAGAGATCTATGAAGATTTAGGACCCTAAAACACTTCTATCTTGAACCTAGATGGTTTCCAAGCATAGAAAGGAAGATTGAAACACATGCAACACTTTGCACACACTAAGAATGGATTACAAAATCAAACCAACCTGAACACACTCTTGCTTAAGCTCTCAAACTTTCCAGCAAGTGACCAAATCAAGTTATGGTGTGAAGAGTTACTTGCATTCTTAGAAAATACCCAAAACTAGGATGCCAAGATTACCTAGTAATGAACAAACTTGATCAACATATGATCAACACACTAAGATATTGATTCAACCTGTAAAACCACATGTAAACCACACTTCTAAAAGTTTATAAACTCCAGCAAGTGATAAATACAAGATTTAGAGGTGAATGAATGAGCACACTTAGTGAATCACAAGACTAGCTTCACTATCTTGTCAAATCTTGGTGTTTAGATGTAGATCTAAGATCACTTCACATGAGAATGTTCCTCAACCTGTTAAGAACCTGAAAACACACTTGCATAATGGTTAACACCTTCCAGCAAATGCTCCAATCAAATTACATAAGGAGAGTTACTTACATGCTCAACAAAGTACACCAAAATTTATGCCAAAATTGATGACAATCTTTACAATATGCTCTTCACAATGGAGCTTACAATATGTTCACCCAAAAAAGGGGATCTTTCATCCAAATGGGAGCTTTGCTCAGCCTTTAGGAGAATTACAACTCACTCAAAAGAGCATTTGTCATCCACTTAAGGAGAAGTTTCATCCACTTAAGGAGAGTGTTCATCCAAGAATGGAGATTGTCAACAATAGGATTGAAAAGAACATTGTTAGTATTGAATATGCACAAGCCTCACAATCACAAATGATTAGGTGTTATGATCTGATCCAAAATAGTTTCTTTTCAGCCTCTGATCTTCAATAGACCTGAAATATGCTTTTGATCCACAAGTTCAACTCACAAAACAAAGGTTAGTAAGATTTGATCAACAAAGCAATGCAAAATCATGCTAGAACTTGATCAAACATCCAAATATCACCAAAAATGGAATACTTACTGTAAATAGAAGCCAACCAGCTCTGATACCATGTGAAAAATACAGATCCTAAGTGGATCTAAACTCCAAGATCATTGGCTTGAATGCTTGCACTCCAAACTACATAAGCTAGGAATTGGCAACACATTCTATGCTACCTAGAATGCAAAGAACTTGATCAAAAAGCATTTATCACAAATGGAAACTTCCATAAACATCAAGTGCGGCCCAAAATAGCATTATACAGTCCATAATACATCAGCCTATCACTTTTGGAAAGCACCTAAGATCATACACAATAGCTTGAAGACAATACACACAACAATGCTCTCAATGGAGGAAGAAACAATGACAATGATCTATTGATCTCAATGAAGCATACAAAAGGTTTCTCCAACCTGTTCTTCACGACTTCCCTACTATTTATGGATGAGGAAGATGACTCTCTCTCCTCTCTCTAGAAGGTACTTGACCCTAGATATTCCCTATATAGGAAAAATAGCTAAAAATGGCTTATATGACCAAAATACATCAAAATGGTCTCATTTTGAAGGGTATGAAGTTTGACACTTCATCATACTGAAAAAATACAGTAAATAAAAACATTGTGGCCTGGTTCACACGTGCAAAACTCCAGAACCAAAACTATTTACAATTTTAGTCAATTTAGGTCTCAAACTAGCTAGGAAATGTTGACAATTTTCACACTTTCTTGATCATGTCTATCATCTCTTGATTATTTCCCATGATAATCAAGTCATCAACATAAAGAACAATCAAAGCAACCATACCATCCAAGCATAAGACATAAATTTTGGATCAAAATGTGTTCTCACCATCCCCTTAGAACAAAAGTAGGTATCAATCCTACTATACCATGCATGTGGTGCCTATTTAAGGCCATAAAGCACTTTCTTCAAGTGACATACTTTATTCTCCTATCCTTTCGCTACAAAGCCTTCAGGTTGATCCATGAATACCTCTTCTTCTAACTCACCATTTAGAAAAGCAGATTTCACATCCATCTTATGCAAAGGCCAATCAAAATGTGAAGCTAAAGCAACAAGTAGACGTAGTGTATTCCACTTACATACTGGTGCAAAGGTCTCTTCATAGTCGATGCCTTTACTTTGTGCATACCCTTTGATCACCAATCTTGCTTTGTGCTTTGATATGCTTCCATCTGCATGGTACTTAGTCCTATATACCCATTTACAACCAATGGATTTCCTGCCAACTGGTGGTTCCACTAAGTCCCATGTGCTATGCTTAGCAATTGAGTCCATCTCCTTTCCCATGGCCTTGACCCAAATGTCATCATCCTTCGCTTCACCATAAGTCGAAGGTTCTTTGCTTTGAATAATGCTAGATAAGAGAGCATAATTTGCTTCATACCTTTCAAGTTGTGTCTTCTCTCTTGTTGATCTTTGTAGCTCTCCTAGATGATCCTGGAAAGTCATCCATGTCGCGGCTCTCCAACAATCTCTCAAACCACTTAGGGAGCTTCCTGTCAGGTGATCGGCTTCCTGGTGAAAATGTATTCCATGGTACATCTTTCTCCTTGCGTTTGTCACTTGCAACTTCAATCCTTCTTGCACCAAAGGTTTTGTCCCTACCTCTCCAACCTGTGTCTTGAGGTTAAGTAGTAGTACCTTGAGGTGTATCCTCATGTCCATCACTAGGAAAGTCAGTAAATGGATCATCATCAAGAGGTATCCTCACTATACCATCTTTCCCACTGGATGTGTCTGTCTTCTCAGCATCCTCATCATCATACATCTTAGATTCATCAAAGATGACATCATGACTGACATGCATTTTGTTCTCCACTGGATCAAAACTTCTATAGCCCTTCACACGATCACCATATCCTAGGAATATACACTTGATAACTTTCACATCAAGCTCACGTCTCTCTTCCTTAGGAATGTGTACAAAGGCCTTACATCCAAAGATTCGCAAGTGGTTCACCTTTGGCTTCTTCTTTGTGAATGCCTCCTCAGGTGCTATCTTTGGTATAGCAATGGTAGGACTTCTATTTTGAAGATAGACTATCGTACTGCATGCTTCTGACCAAAAATCTTTTGGTAGTTTCATCTCAGCTAGCATAGATTTGGCACTTTCCACAATTGTACGATTCTTGCGCTCAGCTACACCATTGAGAGCAGGAGTATGAGTTTGCGTAAACTGTTTTTTGATTCCACATTGATCACAAAGATCATTGAAGTCGTTAGACTTATACTCGCCTCCACTATTTGATCTTAGAACTTTGATCTTCCTACCTGTCTGATTTTTGACCAATGCTTTGAAGCTCTTGAAATTGTCAAATGCATCCAATTTCTTCTTCAAGAAGTAAATCCACGTCTTACGTGACATATCATCAATAAAGGTCATGAAATAGAAGGCTTTACCTAAGGACATAGTCCTCATAGGCCCGCATAAATTTATGTGGATCAAATCCAGGATGTTCTTTGCCCTTGCAACACCACCTTTATTAAACTTCTCTCAATGTTGCTTCCCATACACACATGATTCGCACATCGACTTCAAGTGGTCTTCTATTGTAGGCAATCCTTTCACCATTTCCAGTTTCCTCATCAAACTGAGGCTTCCTAAATTCAAGTGACCAAGCCTCTTATGCCACAGTTTGGTTTGCAATGGAATGGATGAGACAAGTCCATGTTGCCCTTTGATTGTAGCATTCATTCTGTACAATTTAGTGTTGGGCTCCCTTATATAATCCGCAATAACTTTGAATTTTTGGTTCACATCCTTCACAAAGCAACGATCATGGGCAAATTCTACTTTCAACTTTTGATCATTAATAACACCTATAGTAGATTTTTGTTCAAATCTGGTACATAAAGTACCTCCCTGATCATTTTACTTTTGCCATCAGGTAGTTGGATTGAAACGGTGCCTATCCCCTTGATCTTCCACACATCACCATTTGCTTGTGAAACGGACATTACCCAACACTTTCAAGCTACTGAACCAATCCTTGTTACCTGTCATGTGTCTTGTGGCTCCTGAGTCAATGTACCATGCTTGATCATCTTGATTAGATGACAATGATGATATGAAGATGCTAGAGTCTTCAATCTCACCCTCATCGACAAGGCTACCTACTTGCTTTGGTTTTCTCTTGCCTGATTCCACTAAGAATTTTTGACATTCACTCTTCCAATGGCCCTTTTTACCGCAATGGAAGTCTCGGTCGAGATTAGACTGCATGAATTGGTCAACATTGTTAGAAGATTCTAGTGAAGATTCTTCTAACGGATAATTTTGATACAGATTCTTCTAACAGTGCTATCATGCCGTCGAACTACGCCAAGGAACATTGACGAACAACCAAAAGGAGTTCCAAAATCCAGATTCACCGAGAAAGACAATATCAGAAGGTCAACGAGATTGCAAACCGGCCGACGAACAAAAACAAAGCCCAATATCTCCCCAACAGATTTTATGACAACGGGAATAAAATCATGGCCAAGTCAACATACAAATTAGATCTATTAGTAGTATAATGTCAGACACCCTTAAATGGTGCACTACTATACTGGTAAGCCAAAGGCGCGAGAAGCAGAGGTAGATCTAAAATACCAATGGGCCTAAATAAGAAAGGACCCAAGTAGTTCTAAAATGCAATTTGAATTTTTAAACTTTTATAATAGTCAAGTTATTATGGCACATGGTTTTTGGGTAAACCAAAAGTCCTAATCCTAACTTTGTCTATAAGTAGGGATGTGACACCATTTTGTATTCACTTTTCATTTGCAAGAAGAGAGAGAGAGAGAGAGAGAGAGAGAGAGAGAGAGAGAGAGAGAGAGAGAGAGAGAGAGAGAGAGAGAGAGAGAGAAGCAAAGCCTCCTTCTCCTACCTTTTCTTGTACGTGAACTCCTTCTCTTTTTCCATTGTATGCTTGGTTGTGGAATGATGAATGCTTGTATGCGTTTCCTAAGTATGTTATTACAATAAAGAAGATCATTAGCACAAGCTTTCATCCTCTTAATCCACAAAAAAAAATAGTAAAATAGGAGTTAGAAAATTTCATGTGAGATCATTATGGTCTATTCATTAGTCTACTTCCATTGTTTCCCTCCCTTGAGAAGCTAAGCCTCAAGAAGGAGAAGGTTTAGAGCTCAAAGAGCCTATACAGCCCAAGAAAAGCCAAGATCCAAGAAGAGGATCTTCACATATCAAAACCCTAAAAAGAGTCAAGGAGAGTGTCAAGCACCCTATTTTCAAACTAAGCCATTCCACCATCAAATCATATGCCAAGATTGACACCCTTGGCAGGCTTGGTTCCCATTTATATTTGTGGTCTAAACCCCTCCCCTTTGGATCGAAGCCCATACCACATGACAACTCACCCAATTGGAGATCCAGACCCTAATTTTGCTCTCTTGATTGCTACAAAAAGGGAGGTATGGAAAGGGTCCAACAAAGATGTAATGTCAAGACTTAGTTCGAGATTGAACTAAAAACGTTTGGTCAAGATGTCAATGCAATGACTCGATTGAGAATTGAGAAGTGGGCTCAGTCAAAATGACACTGCAAGACTCGGTTGAGATATGATTGAGTGACTCGGTCGAAATCTGATTGAAGGACTCGGTCGAGATCCGACTGAAGGACTCGAGATTAGACTGAAGGAATCGATCCAGATCCGATTGAAGGACTCGGTCGAGATCTGACGGAGAGACTCAGTTGAGACCTGATTGAAAGACTCGATCAAGATCTGACAGAGAGACTCCAAAGAGAGCTTATGTGGATTACCCCCAGTCGAAATGTAATATGAAATTCGGCTCGGTTCAGACGTAAGTCGGTGGACTCGGCCATGGTTGGAACTTGAAGACTCGGCTGAGGACGAAGCTAGGGACTTGGTCGAAACCAGAGTGACGGGCTCGGTCAAGATGTAGAGTGTGAAGTTTCAAGTATCGTTTGGAGCACAGAGATCGCGGTTTGGTGGAGCTGTGTGTGTGCACTAGTGAAAATGGTGCCAAATATTCACAAAGATCGTGGTTTGGTGGAGGTGCATGTGCACACTAGTGGGAATGGCGCCAAATGTTCACAGATTTCAACATAGAAAATCTGTGAAGCGATTTCTTTGGTTTCATTTTCTGTTCTCTAGGTACAGGGTGTTTCTGCCCGTTACCAGGTGGTTGGCCTTCTTAATGTGATCTTCTTATTACGATGTCAGATCAGACAGAAAGATGTGATTATGTTGTAGTATTTTTAATTCTACCTGTTAGTGGATTTCTCAGATTACGTTCACTCCATATGCACTCACAAGGTCAAAAAAATCATGCAAGCCTAGAACATTCATATAAAGATAAGCATGCACCGTGGATGAACTCCATTCAATTCCTACTTCTATCCACTGTAACGTTGGAAAAACAAACAAGATTATCAGGCTAATTTAACAGATCAACAGAAATGAAAGAAACAAGAACAAGAAACTAGCTAACAAGCCATTTCAAAGAGCAAGGATCAAGAAATAACCATTTCTTGATTCTCGAGCTTCTCAAGAATATCAAGAATTGGACTGTTAGGAATTATGCAAGATCTACACCACAAATCCAACCTATTTAGTTTACTTGAAGCTTGTATCAAATCAAGAACAAGAAATCAAGAAACTAATTCACTCTACTTCCTCAACACAATTAAAACAAGAATTCTATTCTAGTTCCACAACTACATTAAGATAGGAAAGCAAGATCATGAAAGCTTCACTCAAGAACACAAACATGATCATGGAGCTAAGATGAAGGCTCAAAACTTGTGGAGGATCTTCTCATTAAAGCAAGAGCAAGAGCATTACAATCAAAAGCTCCCTCACAAGAGAGGGGGGCTCTTAAATAAGCCAAGAGGCTGCCCATGTGGAGCCTAAGTGGCAATTCCACAAATTACAATCTACAAGTGGAATTAGCTCCTCCACTAGAGGTCACCATCAAAAGGTGGCTCACTCTAATTTATTTAAAAGGGGTCTACCACATTACTTACAAATGCCTACACATACTAGCTCATACATGGTCATTCCTTCTCTTGGGATTCACCATGAGGTTCACATGATTTTAAAACTGTTATTCTAGCTAGTAATTCTCAGCTCTCATCCTCATCCTTCTCTTCTTCCTCAAAGACCTCCTCGATCTAGGGTGAGAGATGCTCTTTAGAATAGCTCGACTCGGCATCTTGGGGATTCCTCAAAATCTGCCAACAATGATATTTCGTCGAGTTATCTACACTTTGCCAATAAGTCATCTAAACACACACAAAAAAAAAGTTTACGCCAAAAAAGAGTTTCTTTTCAAATTCAAAAAACTTCTCAATGGACCTTGCCTTCATTTTTTACGGTTAGGATATGCCCTATCATATCCAACAAATGAGATCATGAAAAACCCTGGTCTGGGGTTTGAGAGCATAAAATCAGAGATTTCTCTCTATTCTTAACCGTTTTGCAAGTGGTAAAAACCCAGAGGAGGGCGCCCTAGCAGTGCAAATCAGATCAGAGGAGGCCGTGGAAAGATATTCATGTCTTTGATATCTTTGATGTTCAAGAGAAAGGTAAGCAAGTGGAAGCGACTCACTTTGCTTTACTCACATGTTTTAGAGAATCTTCTTGCGTAGATGATGCTATGCGAATGGATATTGGTTCTCATGGATTTCATGCTGGAAAAGCAAGTAATGAATCTAGAAAACAAAGTTTGTTCAATGACTTTGATGGTGAAAAGGAAGATCAAGAGGTTGGTCTCAAAGGGCTTCAACAACACAAAAGGAAAGGTGGCAATTTGGAGCTAGTCAAGATCATCAAAGGAGAGGTAATTGGCAAAGATATTTTGGATCTATTATTGAAGCTTGTTGAAGACTCAATTAAGGTCAAATGCGCTCAAGGAAGTGTTGTTCAAGTTTACTTTACTTGTTCTATCTCATGTTTGAGCTATTTCATGTGGATGTGTGCAAATTGTCAAGTTATGGACAAACTAGCTACATTGTCTTGCAATATCTTATTGTTGGAGTTGTACTAGTTGCTGCTTCCGTAGTTTTTCCATCTAAGCCCTATAAAGGCAGACACGCATGTTCCTCGTCATTAAGGTCTTTACACCCCCTGTGGTATGATGCCGAATGTCGCTCTCTCCATCACCTTGTCAACCATGCCCGTACTCATGATCCTCACCTCCTCCGCTCCGCCAGACGCTCTTGTCGTCGCACACTCCGCCAGAAAAAGCGCGCCTATGACGACTCTGAAGGAAAACATCTTGTTGACCTTCTCTTCAGTTCCTCTTTAGGCGCCTTTTGGCGTGAATTTATCCCCTGTGCTCCACCACCTCTCCTAGATGACCTCCGCATATGGACCGACTACACTACCAGCCTATATACCATACCCACAAACCCATCTCTATCTCTCCATGCCCTTCTGAGTTCACCTTCTTTGCTGATGGAAATGAAGCTATTGGAGGCTTATTATGTCACTCATCCATGGCTAAGTTCTCAAGTGTTGAGCTACTTGGTGCCAATACTTGGAGTTTGTCAATTTTTGGTGAATTCATGGTCATTTTCTTGTGTCAAGTAGATCTTGAAGATGGACTAGTGCAACCTACTTGGTTTATGGAGTCATGTGGTGCTGGATTTGCATCATTAATGTACTCACCTACTCATGGATTTCCAAGGTTTGATGGTTTCTTGTGGCAAAATGGAGATGGAGGCTCATTCATGGAGTTTTATGGTGGAGACATATCAAGAAAGGACAAAGTTGGAGGAGACAAGCAAGAAAATGGTCATCACTCACATTTATTGTTTGGTTGCTGTAATTTTCCAGAGATTTCAAAGTTTGAAACCTGGAGGAATCATTTCATTCACATTCTATTTGGTTCTTCATGTTCTAGTTAAATCTTGATGTGTAAAATTGATGTAAGAAATAATGAAGCATCCAATTTGGACACTATTCTCTATATCAATTATGAAAGATACTTTAGAACCTTAGAAAGGAGATCTATACTTAGGATGGAGATCATTCTAAAGTTGGATCAAAGTAGTATGGTTAAAACTATGCCAAAACTAGTTGAAGAGGGAGTGTGAGAGATTTCAACTAGTTTAGTCATATTTTGGTAAATTGTCAATAAGAGGCCAAAACTCATTTTAGACTTAGAGATAAACTTTTTGAAGTTATATTAGTTTAAAATACATTCAACAAACACTTTTTGAAAGTGTGGGAAAATTAATAGTCGAGTTTGAGAGAGCTTCAAATTTGAACTTTGGGTACATTGAATCTAGACCCAAAAATAGTAGGGTTTACATTTTGGAGGGAAAGCCAAGTGGCCAAATAGGGTTTGGACACTCTATAAAAGGATGTAACTCGTGGAGAGACACATCTTCTCTCTTCTATCTCTCATTTCATCATTATACATGGTTCTCTTTGGGTCCTACTACTCATCGGTGCACTCTCATGATGTTATCTTGCGATCCTATGTGTAGAATGGTCATTTATTGCTATTTTTGGATCCACACATGTGTAATACAGTAGGGTATTGTAATTGTATGGAAAAAAAACATATTTTATGTTTTGGTTCATGTTTGATCAGTATATCTTAGAGTTTGCATCTCATTTTGTATGTAGATGCTGATTTTTCTACATTGGCAAGATTGTTGGTTTGCTCCTTATTGTAACCAAAGATCAGGCACATGGATTGGATCTTGAATGATCTGAAATCCTTCACAATATTTACCAAATCATTGATAAATATGATTTTCTCCTTCATAACTTGAAACACAAGCTCTAATACCATGTGGAAGATTAATCCATAAACTGATCTTGGGTTTTGAAAGAGAACAAATCAACAATCATGCCAATCTAAAAAAAAATCAGCATCTACTCTATGAATGAGATGCAAATTCTAATAAAACTTGATAAAAAATGAACCAAATCATAAAGTACTATTGTCGTCCATACAAAATCAGCAAGCTATTGTATTTCACATGTGTGGATTCAAAAATAACAAATATAGATCATTTTACACATAGAATTGCAAGCAATCACAAGTATAGTGCACCAATGGATAGTAGAACCCAAGAGAACCATGTATAAGCATGAAATTGTTGAATTTATCTCCTCTACTCTCCTAAATCCCATGTTAATCTAGTCCCATTTACTTGCATTGTCATGCAGCTCAACTACTAAAGATGAGTAGTGAAGATGGCTGAAATGTCAGAGTTGGACAAACTATCGGGTAGACCCAACCTGTACGACTTATTGGGGAAGCCCGACTTATCAACCTCCTCATGCTCAAGCCCGACCTCCTCACGCTCATCCTCTGTACTACGTAACCAACTTGACAATGACAACAGCGTTGATCTTCTCCTTGACGGCACAATGGCTCCACGTCATCTCTTATATACTCATTTGCATAAATGTAAATAGCACATAGATTATTGTAACCAACAAGCATGTGATTGATCAATGATCAAGAACACAGATTATTGAATCAGATGAGACAGACACAATAGATGCTTTCATGCATTGATTCTCCTCTTCAGACATAATAAGCTCATAACTTTTACAATTTGTAGTTAGCTTTGTGAGCACGCGATTTCGCCCGCTATTGTATTGTGCTCACCTGCATCACTAACTTGTATTTCATTACAATCAATCTAAATAAAGTGCTCCCTAGTTTTGCATTCAACTTCTGTCAGTATTTGCAATGCTTTTCGCTCTCTGTCTAACCTTCTGATTGCTTTGTCTGATTGTCTGCTCTTGCTTCCACTATCATCGTGCACCTATCTCTAAACTTCACTTCATTATTGTGTTCGCCTATTGTTACCAATAGTGCACCCACCGAGGGAACTTCTCACACTTCTCCAACATGGTATCAGAGCATGAGGTTACTATTCTTTGATTATTTAGAGCTTTAATATCAAAATTCATCTGGTTTCTTAAGCGGTTTTATGTTAGAGCTATTTTTATAGCCTGATAAGCTTCCCACAGAACCTAATCCTACTAGCCGATAGAATACTCATTTTCTTGTTCTGTAATTTTTCACTAGATTTTCATACTTAAGTCATTGATAGTTACTACTATCATCTAGACTAATTTTCCACATGGATTCCGAAGGGAAAGCTAGTCCTATCATGGTCAAGCTTGATGGAGCCAATTATCATATGTGAGATTTTAAGATGAGAACTATGCTAATGGATAAGGAATTGTATGACGTTGTTACAGATGAAGAGGCAAGTCCCGAAGCCGACGATGCACCAATCTCCCGATGGAAGCTGAAGGATGGCAAAGCATTTGTGTTGATCATCCTCAACATCTCGGACATGCAAATTGGCCATGTGTTTGAAGCTCAGACATCCAAGGAAGTTTGGGACATCTTGAGCACATTATATCAAGTGCGAGATATAGCTTTCAAGCTACATTTCAGGAAGAGATTTTACTCCCTCAAGATGGCAAATGGTGATTCTCTGTAGAATCACATCAACCAGTTCAAGAACCTGCTGAAGCAAATGGCCGCTTTCGAATCTATCATCGACGATCAAGACGCAGTAATGACACTGTTATCAAGCTTGCCAGGCTCATACGACAGTTGGGTGATGATCATCACGACACACCCCGAATTGACTCTGAGTTATCACAATGCTGTTGCAAGAAGACTCTCAAAGAATGAAGCCTCCAGTTTCTTTGACTCTCACGCCCTATACACCAATAGAGGCTCGACTAAATAGAAGAAGAAAGGCCCGAAATCATCAAGAAAGATCAGAAATTGACACACCGCCATGAGCAGTTGAATCAGCTGACAAAGAAGAAGCTGTTTTGCAGATACTGCAAGTGTTCCAACCACGAGATCCAAGACTGTCGGATACTGCAAGCAAAGAATAACAACAAAGAACAGTCAAATCAAGTGGCAAATGCAGTTGTAGAAGCTCCACAGCCTACTCAAGAATCGGATCATGATGCCTTCATGACAAACCATCAGGAGGCATCCAACGACAGCTCTTGGTTTTTTGATTCCGGTGCCACACAGCATATGACTAGCCATATCGGTTGTTTTGAGTCCTATACATCTTACAGTACCAAATGACATGTTCACCTTGGTGACAATAGCACCCAAACTATCAAAGGTGAAGGTACAGTGAGATTAAACTTTGCACCTTGTATGTAGATGATACATTGCTTTTCAGCAACTGTACCTGAGGCCCTAAGGTTAGATGCTTGCCTACCTTAGTCATTTTGGGGAGAATCTCTTGTGTGTGCTAATTTCTTATGTGATAGAGTTCCATGTAGCTCTAACAATGGTAAAACAGCTTATGAGGGGTTGTATGAAGAAAGGCCTAATCTCAAAGACTTGAAGTATAGGTAATAATTTAATGGTGCTTGAAATCCATTCACATGCTCAAGAGGTGGCTAAACCAAAGTCATGGTCCTAACTTATATGCTAAAAGATAGTAGGGTTACGTCTATATTGCCAAAAATCCATTTCTAGCACCATCTCTCCACTAGCCACTACAATTGCTACATTTGCTATCTCACCATCCATTCCTACTATTTGTCAACCTTCTATTACAATTGACACCTCCATCCCACATCCCCACACTACCCACCTCCTCCTTCACTAATTTTTTTGCTTAGATCTTCTACATACCCCCTCAATTACATTCTACCATTATCAACGTAAATCTCCAATTCCAAATGCAACTTATAAGGCTAATCTAAATTCATGAAAGGGTCCTAAATATATCGACCGCCCAATCAAAGCCATGTGTTGGCATTGCCTTCATATGGGTTTTCATAAAATGACAAGCTTTTGTTTGAGAAATGCCTATGTTTTTTTAACCTCTTTTTTAGAATAATAAAGTTTTTTTATATGATATGAAATCAAATATCAAAAGGCATGCTTTTTGAAGTCTTGCAAATTTGTTTGTCAATTTATTGGATATTGCAATTAAGATTATATTGTTTGTAGATTGAATTCACAATTTTTATTTTTATTTTTTTTACTATCTTGAAGTAATACAAGGTTATCATTATTGCCCCATGGATATGCTTTTTGAAGACTTAAAGGTTTGGTTGTCATAATTATTGAATACTACAAATTTGGAGTTGATGTTTGTACATCAAGTTCACATTTTCTTGATTTGATCTTCAATCATGACCATTTGAAAATACAAGAATACAAATTTTGCAAAAGATGCAAGTATCTACTCGCAATTTGCTCAAGCTCTTTATTATGCACACCAAAAACATATTCTAAACTTTAGTTATGTAAATTGCCAATAGTATAAGATATTCTTGTACTAACATTTTTCTACATTATGTTCAAGATATACCTCCTAAACATTAGCTGTGCTTACTATTTTGAACTCTTTAAAAATTCTTGAAGAGATTTTTACATTTGACAAAAAAAGTGGATAACATCAATTTGAAATTACTTATTGTCAGCACATAACTCTTTTATCATTTTGAACTCTTTTGAGGTAAAGACAACATGTGCAAGCAATTAGTTTAGGAACAAAATTCTAGATTCTTTTTTAGAGAGACAAAAACAATATACTTGATTCTAAGAGTGATATAATTGTAGATTTTAAAATTATAGTGAAAAGTCTTATTTCATATTAACACTATAGGCATAGGAAAACCTACTCCAATGAAAGAAAAGTTTACTTCTCTTTAATTCCTCGCAATCCCTTTGTATCACAAGATTCTCTCTGATATTCTATTCCTTCCCATGTGCACTTTGACACACATCCAACAAGAGTGGTGCCCATTCTCTTTCTTCCCATCCATTTTCAATCTCCTCTTGAGAATCCATGATGCTTAGGAATGTGTTGGGATCCGTATTGTCCTTGTCTTATGTGACTACTCCTAAATATGTGGGTCCTTCATTGTTATAGGCCATAAACAACAACCTTCACAAGTCATAGTGCATCTTTCTAGGGTATTTATAGTTGCAAGTATCTTCCTTGATTTTTTCAAGGCCCTCTTTAGTTATGTCTTTAGCTTGGCTATGATTTTCTCAAATCTTAGAAATTGTTACAGCTTTTACTCCCTATCTCGGTTGTTTACTGTTTTACTTACAAATGTACTTCTTGTAATTACAAAAATGGCTAAGTCACCGGCTTGTGGTGACCTTTGTAACAAAAATGTAAATAAAGCTGTTAATGAAGTTTTTGAGCCTCAGAGTTGCATGTTGCTTGGGTATAGGGTACTGGGTCATTAATAAAGAGTGGTTGGACTGACCTCCTAAAAAGTAGGAGAGTTGACTAGTCAATGTGCCACATGTCATATGCTCACTAGGACACTTGGTCCAGTGAATGAGTGACACATGTTAGGGTTGACCAATCAAACATGACATGTGTCACATGCTCACTGGGACACTTGGTCCAATAGATAAGTGATACATGTCAGCCTACTCACTTGCCTATGTGTCAAGGTACTGCCAAGTGGCAAGTGTCGACTGTGCATGTGTAGGGTGTAGATTTAGTCGGTGTGCAGCCCTTCCGCTTGTGAAAGAGGGTTTAAACACTTGGATAGGAGCCTAACTATGCTAAGATGCTACTTTTAGTTGATCTCTACTTTTTTCCTTAACTCTACTCACCTTTAACACTACCCCCACTAACTCTACTCCACTAAACTAGCATTCAACATGATTTTGGGTGAATGGGAAGAGAAGAAGAGAAGAGAAAGAGAGGCAAAGAGAGAGAGAGAGAGAGAGAGAGAGAGAGAGAGAGAGAGAGAGAGAGAGAGAGAGTGGAGAGGAAGGTTAGCTCAAATGCTCAAGATGCATGCTAAGAGAAAAACCATAACTACTAAAACAATACCAAGGAAATGGAAAACACAACAATAGCATTAGCATGAGTGCTTAGCAAACGAGGATGCTTTGGCTCTCCAAAATAGTAGAGTCTCCTCCTTCTCATTAAGCATGGGAATATGGTACAAGAGGTGTCTTTTTATCAATGGGGAAGGCCCTTGCCCCCAAAATCCTATTTGGCTACTTCTCAGAATATGTGCACTAATCTTAACCATCCATCTTGGGCCCAATCTAATCCAAGGGCCTGTGAAAAATGCAAAAATAAGCTTGGTAGAGGCCAAAAATCTTATATATAGGTGAGACACCAATCTTGGTTTTGGAAGCAATTTTGAGTGATTCTCTCCATTTGTCTACATTTGTTTTGATTGTTTTGAGGTTCTATCAATGTGTACTTGATTTTCAGGTTGGAGTCCGTACTCAGATAATGTTTCACACATGTGAAACCAGAGATTACACCTACCTTCACTTAATGATTGTTCTTGTAGGATTTTGTGTCTAGAATTGATCTAGATTGATCTTAATCTCAAGTAGATTGATAAATCAAGTAATCTGACAACCAATCCCTCTTGAGGATCAGATTAGGATCCACTCTTGGTCCTTTTTGTACTTTTTGCACATGGTATCAGAGCCTAGTACAAGAGGTTTTGTTGAAATTGATAGGGTTAATCCAAATCAAAGCCAAAATTAGCAGTTTTTTTGGAAACTAGTCAAATTTTGTGTAGTGAGTTGGATTTGATAGCTATCCTCAAAATTTTTGGTCCAGATCTTGTTGTGGGCTGTAGAAACCCTTTTCACACGTGTGAGGCCGTACAGCTCCGGTTTTGACTAAGAAATTTCAAAATTTTGTAGAATTTGACTCACATACACAATTTGAGTGATTTTTGGTGCAAAATCAAGCATTTTCTATGATGAATCTAATCCCTTGATTAGTTCTTGGATTGGATCAGCCAAAAAATTAAAATTGAAGCTTGAATTAGGTGCACTAATTGATCTTCTCTGATTTTTTGAGTGTATGTTGAGGTTGAAGAGAGAAATTGCTAAAAGTCATAGATTAAGGAGTGATTTTGCAAGTTTGAGACTAGAATCTAAATTTCCATCATTC
This sequence comes from Diphasiastrum complanatum, assembly GCA_029204225.1. Classification (NCBI taxonomy): domain Eukaryota; kingdom Viridiplantae; phylum Streptophyta; class Lycopodiopsida; order Lycopodiales; family Lycopodiaceae; genus Diphasiastrum; species Diphasiastrum complanatum. The sequence goes on from CM055108.1 coordinate 15,789,029, forward strand.
TAGATTGGTTCATGAGTGATAGGATTGAGTCTATAAGCTTTCTAAATTGCTAAAAGACTTTAGGTTCAGATCTCTTAGAGAAACCATAAGAGTTTCTAGTGCTTTTTCACATTCAAAAATGGCATCAATGGGTGGTTTTTCGCTTGAAGCTAGTGAAAGACTTACATCCACTAATTATGCTACTTGGATAGTTCAAATGGAGTCTTTGCTTGTACTTCATGATCTTTATGACATAGTACTTGAGGTGGAAGTAGAACCTCAAGGAGGAGTTGAGTTGGTTAAGTACAAAAAGAGATGTAGAGTTGCATTACATTGCATAAAAATGAATGTAAGTAATGAACTTTTGAAAGAAATCTCATCTTGTACCACATACAAAGAGGCATGGAATTCATTAAAAGCCATTCATGGATCCAAGAACACTTCAAGTATACTCATGCTTAGGAATCAAATCCTTCAAAGCATGAAAGGAAGTAGTGAAAATGCCCAAAATTATGTCTTTAGGATCAAATCTTTGAATAAGGAGTTGTCTTCTATAGATGATAAAATCAAAGATGATGAATTAGTTCAAATCATTTTGAATGGATTAGGAGATGATTATTCCAATGTTGTTCAAACCTTTACTATTCAAGATTCACTTCCTAGTATTGAAAAACTTCAAAGTGTGCTTGTTAGTGAGGAGAGCAGAATGCCTCATATCAAAACTAGGATGAGTTCCTTATCTTTGAATGATGGTGATGAAAAAGCTAACTTTTCTTTGAAAGACAAGAAGAAGAAGTTTCCATCCAAGAAGACTCAAGACATGGAGATGGAGAACAAAGATGGAGCATCAAGTTTCAAAGGCAAGAGCAAGAAGGACAAGAAGAAGCTAAAGTGCTTCTTTTGTGGAAAAAAAGGACATTTTGCATCCGAGTGCTACAAGAAGAAGAATGCCCAAGAGAAGGACAATCAAGGCAATCTTGTGCTTGAGGAGGAGGAAGAAGGCAATCTATCTTTGATGGTATCCTCACCAGAAACATCTAATCAAGACACTTGGTGGATTGATAGTGGGGCAAGCTCTCACATGACTCACCAAAAAGACTATTTTCTAATCTACTTTATTACAATAGTTCTAAGAGATTTATCTTCACTGCAAGTGATCAAGAATGTGAGATTGTAGGTGTTGGATCCATTCCTTTATGTCTAGGATCATCTAAAAAAGTAGATCTAGACAATGTTCTTTATGTACATTCAATTACAAAGAACTTGTTGAGTGTAGGACAACTTATGGATAGTGGATTAGATGTACATTTCAAGCATGGAGCATGTTCTATCTTGAAAGATGAAAAATGTATTGCTAGTGGTTTCAAGCAAGGGAGGTTATTCAAATTGGATGCTAATGTGATGGTTGGAAGTGTGAACATGGCAAGGGAGGAGCTCACTCAGGTGGAATTATGGCACAAAAGGTTAGGCCATCCTAACTACAAAGCTATGGAGACGATGGTCACAAAGGAGCTAGCAAGAGGACTTCCCAAAACCATATCCAAGTGTGGCAAGCTTTGTGAAGCTTGTGGACTCTCCAAATCTCATAAGCTTCCTTTCAAGAGATCTTTGATAAGATCTAACTCTCCTCTTGACCTTATACACTCAGACATGAATCAAATGGTGGAGCTCTTATGTATGTCACTTTTATTGATGATAAATCAAGATACTCTTGGGTTTATCTCTTGTCTAAGAAAAGTGAAGTTTTTGAGTCCTTTGTAAAGTTCAAAACTCTTGTGGAAAAGCAACTTAATACTAGCTTGAAAGTATTAAGAAGTGATAATGGAGGGGAGTACATCTCCAATAGGATGAAAGAGTTTTGTGAAACTAATGGCATAAAGAGAGAGTTTACTTGTACATATACTCCACAACAAAATGGAGTAGTTGAGAGAAAGAATAGGACACTATGTGAGTGTGCTAAAGCTATGAGATTAGATGCATCTCTTCCTATTTCATTTTGGGGAGAAGCTATTTTATGTGCAAACTTTCTTTGTAATAGAATGACTAATAGTTCCATTAAAGGATTTACACCTTATGAAGTATTGTTTGGCAAAAATACAGATCTTAGTGATTTGAAAGTTTTTGAATGTACTTGTTATGTACATATTCCTTTAAAAACAAGGAAAAAGGAAGATGCCACTTCTTTCAAAGGCATCTTTGTTGGTTGTAGTGAAAGTAAGAAAGCTTATAGGATATATGATCCTATTACAAAAAAAGTTGTTGCTAGTAGAGATGTACTTTTTGATGAATCTCTCCAAGCCAAAGGAAAGGTGACTTCCAACAACACTCAACTTGTCAAAGATCATGCTACGAGGAGGAGCTTCATGAAGATGAAGACCAAGTGGAACCTACTCCAAGTCCAAGGGTGCCAAGAAGGTCAACAAGGACAAGGATTGAGCCATCAAGGCTCACTTATAGTGAAAAAGGGGAGCAAAGGAAAAATTCTCAACTACTCAACTCTTATACTTTCTTGACTACTATTCTTGAAGAACCAACTAGTTTTGAGGAAGCAAATAAGTCTCAATATTGGAGGAAACAATGCAAGTAGAGTTTGATGCATTAATGGAAAATCAAACTTGGAAACTTGTTGATTTACCTTATGGAAAGAAGCCTCTTACTTGTAAATGGATATATAGATTGAAATATAATCAAGATGATTCCATTCATAAATACAAATCTAGACTTGTAGCAAAAGGTTTTTTGCAAGTCAAAGGCATAGATTATGATGAAACCTTTGCACCTGTTGCAAAGCTTGTGAGCATTAGATTAATCATATGTCTTGCAACCTCTTTCAAATGGGAGATCTTCCAACTTGATGTGACAAATGCTTTCTTGAATGGATTCTTGGAAGAGGAAATCTACATGTGCCAACCCGAGGGCTTCATCAAAGATGGAGAAGAAGACAAGGTGTGTCTCTTGAAGAAGAGTCTTAAATGGACTCAAGCAAGCACCAAGAGCATGGTACTCTAGGTTGCATTCCTATCTTATTTCCATTGGATTTGTTGTAAGTTCTTATGAACCATCATTGTACTACAAATGTAATGATGGAAAGATCATTATCTTAGTTTTATATGTTGATGACATTATACTCACAGGAAATGATCTAGATGGCATCAAGAATGTAAAAGTTTCCTTGTCTAGTGAATTTAAGATGGTAGATCTAGGACTTCTTAAAGCTATACTTGGAATAGAAGTCACTAGAAGTAATGATTTTACCTTCATATGTCAATCTAAGTATGCTCGATCGATCTTAGCAAGATTTGGGATGATTGATTGTAAAGGAGTTGAAACTCCTATGGAACTAAGTGTAAAAGTTTCTAAGGAAAGTGATGAAGCATCCTTTGAGGACATCACTACCTATAGAATGCTTATTGGTTCCTTGATATACTTAACCATCACTAGACCAGATCTTAGTTTTTGTGTTGGCAAGTTGAGTCAATACATGCAAAGTCCATTAATATGTCATTGGAAAGGATAAAAAAGGGTGTTAAGGTACATCTCGACTACAAAAGACTTTGGCATAGTTTATGAAAGGTCTAATATTTGTTTGAGAGCATATTTGGACTCAAGTTTTGCAGGTGACAAGATGGATAGAAGATCCATAAAAAACACCATAAAGTGAAACAAATTTCAAGACATCCAACTGGTACCTGCCACCATCCCACCACACAAAATCGCACAAGTAGGCACAGTGAGGAAGACAGGTGTCACCGCTTAATGTCAATTGGTATCCATGTCCAAAATAAGTTTAGAAGCTTAACAACTTAAAATATTTCATGCAAAGATGTAGTATGATCTTCCCTACGTAAAACATGATAAATAGTGATAGGCTTTTTCATATCATTACCGTATCAGGACCTTTAGACATTCTGATCAGTTTTATGGTACTAGTCCGTATCAATTTAAAAAAAAAAACCATACATAAGGTATATGTATTTAAAAATAAATGTGCTATATAGGTTGCGATTAGCAAACAAGAAATAGCCTGGATCAATACTCAGATAAGGGACAAATCCATGCCATACCACTACCTGAATCCATAATAGGTAAAGTACCATATTCGAAACCCTTGAGCATATCCATGCTTTTCAAGAGTACGCCAACTACCACCCTGTTTTTATAGTTTTTAATACTGATCGTGTCTTACAAACTTACCACAATACCTATGTTCATTTATACTTAGCCAAGTATTTTACCCTTGACATTTGCAATAGGATCAAGGCAAATCCATGTCATTCCAATCCCTACAAGTGCGGTGATCCCTTGCACAATTCCATGTGCCTTCAGGGTCAATACTTGTATTATAGGTTATAACCTTTACACATGTGAAGAATTGCAAAAGTGTTATGAGCAAAGCCAAGTTTATCGAGGTATACGTTTTTACAAGCAATCAAAACTTGCACAAGTAGTTCACTTCTTCCTGGTAGTGAATATTTATACTTTTTATTTCACCGTCAATGTTTTTATATGCTATTTCTTAAATACACCAGAAAAAGTACTGCAACACTAACCTGAATAGATGTCGTAAGAGTATCATGTGAGAAAGCCATAGCTGTTTAAGGGAGACGTTTCCTTTGAAGAGTATTATAAAGCGATTTTGAGTCTAGTTATTGCCATTTATTCACAACAGTGATAGTGTTAAAAGTAATGATATCTAGCATTTTTATTTAAAACCAGATCGTTAGTTATAATGAGTAAGGAGAGCTTACACTGACAAGTATGCTATCTTTCAATCTATTTAAGAGGAAGCTTGCCAAGTATATACTTGTGTGAAAGTGCATCTCAAAATTAAGGAGCGAATAGATGAGCGATTCTGTAGTCTTAGTAATTGTTGAGAATGAAGAGACATAAAATTGTTCATATCTTTCTTTTAAAAGTATGACAAAGTGAAAGCAAGAGGTGAGCAAGTGTATGCTTATGTTGCAGTAGGCCACTGTCTACCAATGATGATGCACCTACATTCGTCAAGAAGACAATCAGTATAATATGTTGCAATGTCTTCAACGTTGTCTAGACAGTGATGGAGGTGAGAGCATTGAGTACTATATCTGTCAATAGTGTTTATAATCAAACTATCAGTGAGAGACAAGCTCATCGTTGTTCCAGAGGGCAAGTATGGTTTTAGAAGCCATGCAGGCTACTTATATGATAGCTTTTGTCCACAGACAGCAGATGTATCAAGCGTTGTCAGTGCACCACCATCAAGTGTAGCATTTGTTAAAAAATGTGATTCATACCACATGAAACCAACCATTATGTGCACGTAGATACATCTTCTATAAAGAGCAGTAGAAGCACGATTGAAAGCCAAAGTGTTTATGCCATAAGAGTATGCAATGCTTCGTTCTAAAATACCAATCAAAGTAGACTTAGAATTTGCTTCGAACAGGAACACAGATCATGCTACAAAATAACACAGACAGAAAACACTCTCCACAACAAGCTCACATAGCAACTGTATTTCTCAAAATGAAATTACACTGTACATATAGTTGTTCACTTAGGCAACCGATGCATGACCCAGGTTGCCGTCGGTGGGACGCGTGTCCCGTCGACTTGCCTCGTGGCGAGACCAACTGATCCTTATCAACTGATAGGACCACAGTACAGTAGCACGGTGATTCTACTTTAATTCTAACTCTCTCCCTTAAAGTAGAGTCTACTTTTTATACAGTCATATACATAGCTTTCAAGTCAACAAACTTTAAGTACAGAAAGCTTTGATCTAAACTTATCAAACTTTTCTCCAACAAGTGGCTTAGTGAAAATATCAGCTAGTTGTTCTTCTGTGCTACAACGAATGACATAAATTTCATGACTCAGCAGCCTCTCACGTATAAAGTGATACTGAATCTCAATGTGTTTAGTTCTCGCATTAAACACTGGATTCTTTGCTAGCTGAATGCCACTCTGACTGTCGCTATGTAATGTCATGGGATTTTTCTGTTTCATGCCAACTTCTTCCAAGATTTGTCTCAACCATATAGCTTCATGTGCTGCACTACACATTGCCTTATACTTTGCTTATGTGGTGGAAAGAGCAATTGTACTTTGCTTCTTACTAGACCAGGAAAAGCAACTACCACAAAACTGGAATACATACCCTGTGGTGGATCTACGATCACACCTCCCCAATCCGCATCCACATAGCCACACAACTCAGGTAAACCATCATGCTTCCTATAAATCAAGACATAATCTGAAGTGCCTTTCACATAACGCAAAATGCGTTTAGCTGTCTTCCAATGCATTTTTGTAGGTGTTGCCATTAACTTACTTACAATGCCAACAACATAGCATATATCTGGTCTAGTCATGGTAAGGTAAATCAAGCTCCCTACTAACTACCTATATAGTGTAGCATCAAATGACTGTGACTCATCAAGCTTAGAAAGCTTTTTACCTGGTTCCATATGAGTATTCACTAGTTTGCAATCCTGCAACCTAAACCTGTGCAACAACTCTTTGACATACTTCATTTGTGTTAAACCCACTTCGTGTCCTTTTTGCCACACCTCTACTCCAAGGCAATAATGCATCAGGCTGAGATCTATCATCTTGAATTGTTCCATGAGGTCTTTCTTGATCATATCTATCATCTCTTGATTAATTCCCGTAATAATCAAGTCATCAACATAAAGAGCAATCAAAGCAACCATATCATCAAAGCATAAGACATAGATTTGGATCAGAATGTGTTCTCACCATCTTCTTTGTACAAAAGTTGGCATCAATCCTGCTATACCACGCACGTGGTGCATGTTTAAGACCATAAAGGGCTTTCTTCAAATGACATACTTTATTTTCATGTCCCTTCATTACAAAGCCTTCAAGTTGATCCAGGAACACCTCTTCTTCTAACTCACCATTTAGAAAAGCAGATTTCACATCCATCTGATGCAAAGGCCAACCAAAATGTGAAGCTAAAGCAACAAGTAGAAATAGAGTATTCCACTTACATACCCGCACAAAGGTCTCCTCATAGTCGATGCCTTTACTTTGTGCATACCCTTTGATCACCAATCTTGCCTTGTACTTTGCTATACTTCCATCTGCATAGTACTTAGTCCTCTATACCCATTTGCAACCAATGGGTTTCTTGCCAAGTGGTGGTTCTACTAAGTCCCATGTGCTATGCTTAGCAATTGACTCCATCTCCTCTCCCATGGCCTTGACCCAAATGTCATCATCCTTCGCTTCACCATAAGTTGAAGGTTCTTTGCTTTGAATGATGCTAGATAAGAGAGCATAATTTGTTTCATACCTTTCAGGTTGTGTCTTCTCTCTTGTTGAGCTTCGTAGCTCTCCCTGGCTAGATGATCCTAGAAAGTCATCTATGTCGTGGCTCTCCAACAATCTCTCAAACCACTTAGGGAACTTCCTGTCAAGTGATCGGCTTCCTAGTGAAAATGTATCCCACGGTACATCCTTCTCCTTGCATTTGTCACCTACAACTTCAATCCTTCTTGCACCAAAAGGTTTGTCTCTACCTCTCCAACCTGTCTCTTGAGGTTGAGTAGTAGTATCTTGAGATGTATCCTCATGCTCATCACTTGGAAGGTTAACGAATGGATCATCATCAGAAGGTATCATCACTATACCATCTTTCCCACTGGATGTGTCTATCTTCTCAGGATTCTCGTCTTCATAAATCTTGGATTCATCAAAGATAGCATCACGGCTTACATGGATTTTGTTTTCCACTGGATCAAAACATCTATAGCCCTTCACACATTCATCATATCCTAGGAATATCACTTAATAGCTTTCACACCAAGTTTACGTCTCTCTTCCTGAGGAATGTGTACAAAGGCCTTACATCCAAAGATTTGCAAGTGGTTCACATTTGGCTTCTTCTTCATGAATGCTTCCTCAGGTGTTATCTTTGGCATGGCAATGGTAGGACTTCTATTTTCAAGATAGACTGCCGTACTACATGCTTCTGACCAAAAATCTTTTGGTAGTTTCATCTCAGCTAGCATTGATCTGGCACTTTCCACAATCGTACAATTCTTGTGCTTAGCTACACCATTGAGAGCAGGAGTATGAGCTTGCATAAATTGTCTTTTAATCCCACATTGCTCACAAAGATCATTGAAGTCATTAGACTTGTAATCACCTCCACTATCTGATCTTAGGACTTTGATCTTCCTACCTGTCTGATTTTTTACCAATGCTTTGAAGATCTTGAAATTGTTAAATGCATCTTATTTCTTCTTCAAGAAGTAGATCCACGTCTTACGTGACATATCATCAATAAAGGTCATGAAATAGAAGGCTTTACCTAAGGACATGGTCCTCATAGGCCCGCATAAATCTGTGTGGATTAAATCCAGGATGTTCTTTGCTCTTGCAACACCACCTTTATTGAATTTCTCTCGATGCTGCTTTCCATATACACATGATTCGCACATCGATTTCAAGTGGTCTTCTATAGTAAGAAATCCTGTTACTAAGGCTTCCCAAGTTCAAGTGACCAAGCCTCTTATGCCACAACTCAATTTGCGATGGAATGGACAATACGAGTCCATGTTGCCCCTTGATTGTAGCATTCAACCTATACAATTTTGTAATGGGCTCCCTTACTCCATCCGCAATAACTTTGAACTTTTGGTTCACATCCTTCACAAAGCAACAATCATGGGCAAATTCTACTTTCAACTTTTGATCAGTAATGACTCCAATAGAAAGTAGATTTTTCTTCAAACTTGGTACGTAAAGTACCTCCCTAATCGTCCTACTTTTGCCATTAGGTAGTTGGATTGAAAGGGTGCCTATCCCCTTGATCTTGCACACCTCACCATTCGCTTGTGAAATGGATGTTCCATTATCCAACACTTTCAAGCTACTGAACCAATTCTTGTTACCTGTCATGTGTCTTGTGGCTCCTGAGTCAATATACCATGCTTGATCATCTTGATTAGATGACAATGCAGATATGAAGATGCTAGAGTCTTCAATCTCACCCTCATCGACAAGGTTACCTGCTTGCTTTGGTTTCTCCTTGCCTTGTTCCGCCAGGAATTTACGACATTCACACTTCCAATGGCCCTTTTTGCCACAATGGAAGCACTTGCCTTTCTTCTTGGTCTTACTGGAAGATCCCTCATCCTCCCGAGTCTTGGCAAATTGTTGCTTAGATTTCTTCTTGCCCTTGCCCTTGCCTTGTTTTTGGCATGTCGCAAGTGCCTGATCGACAGTATTTTGACATTTAGCTTTCACCATTTCTTGTCGTTGCTCTTCCTACATCAAGATTCCTATGAGCTCGTAAAAGGTTGGCAAAATTTCTCTTGATGCTATTCCGCTCACAAACATCTGATAGGGTTCTGCAATGCTGCACAATGCATTGTGCACATCACGTATGCGCTCACCAATAGAATGCAGTTCATTTCTCATTGTCTTGATTATGGTCATGTACATCTGAATGTGCTCTCCTTGTTCCATTCGGGCACTATTGAGCTTTGACTTCAGAAACATGATTTTTGATGGATTTGACGTCTCGAATGCTCCTTTAGCACATCCCATGCCTGTTTGGGTGTAACAACATCACAAATGTGTGTAATGATGTGATCCTTCACTGACAAGTTCATGAAGGTCAAAGCTTTTCTCATCTTTTTGTCAAACACTTTGATGTCAGCTTCATTTGGCGGTCTTCTCTCATCACCTGTGACAACTTCCCACATGTCTTTCTCCATCAGTATGTTTTTCATTTTGAATTTCCACACTACATAGTTGGAAGTCCCGTCCAATTTGCTACTTTCACTCAAAATGGACTCTCCCATGTTTGCCATCGCAAAACTGTTTGAAACTTCTGCCATAGGCTAAAAGCAGTATGTTGAGGCCAACTGTGATGTCAGAAGTTGAAAATAATGACCTGCACTTTTTTCCTTACCAGGCCACTCGCTGCTTTTCCACAATTTGAAAGCCAAATCGACGTCGCCTTCCAAAATGCACTCAGTCGTCAACTCCCAACTACGTGCCCAGTGAAATGGGGAAATCACTTTTGGCACACTCCGAGCACTTTCTCTGCTTTAATCACTCTGTTTTGTTGTACCATACTTGCAAGTACAGTTCGGGTGTCCTTCGTTTGGAGGTTATAGCCTTTCGTTTGGGTCAAAACGGACAAAGGACCCAAAAATAGAGATTCTCCTTGTTTTTGAACTGTTTCTTCACCTTGAAGAAACTTCACTCTTCACTTGCGAAGGGACCCAACTCCAATTTCAGTATGAAAATTTTTAATGAAGCTGAAGGCCAGAATGCACTTCAAGACCCTTCAAGACCTTTTCTTCAACATCTAATGGCTTATAGCAATCCAACTGCCCACAGGAAGCTCATCTCTACCATTGAATATCTTGTATCTGGATCCAACGATCTAGATTTTATTTTGGACATCAAACCACGTCCTTGGAGCCACGACACACTCTAATACATGGAGTCGCCAACCTCCTTAACGTCGCGCGATCTACCTGCGGGCTCTTCACGGCCTCTTCTCCACTTTCAAGCTTCCAAGCTTGCTAGCTATGGCATCCCTCAACCATCTCTCTCTCTCTCTGGGTCCCCGCTCCTCTCAAACATATGATCTAGATCCAACAAGATCTCATCAATGCTTGATCTCGATCTTCCATAAAGGTTAGTGAAAACAATGTCACCATTATAAGTCAAAAGATAGATTCCAAAATTCCATCCAACATGAAGTAGAGTAGGTGAAGATGAGTATCAAACCTAATAAATCCAGCCCTCTTGAGTCCATAACAAACCTCAATAAGCTCACCAATGAGATCTCCCTTGCCTTGAAGAAATTGCCTCTCGATTTGCTCCATGTAGTATTCTCCAACCAATCTTTTGCCATCTTGATCATGAGTGATCAATTCAGAATCCTTTGAGTTGATGAAGAGATGTGAGATCCATGCCTTGGATCTTTCCAAGAACCAATCTTCCATTGCTCTTTCCTTCATAGGACTCCCTCTTAATGATTGCATCATAAAAAGTAGAAACCTCAAAGACATTAGCATGAAAAAAATGATTAGTAACTTCAACATAAGGATTATTGAAGTACTCTCTTTTTTCAAACAAGAACTTCTACTCAATGTTTTAGGTAATGACTCATATGATAATGATTCTTCCTCACTATCATTCACAATGACATCATTCAAATTACATTCTACTTTGAACTCTTCACATGTGTCGAGTGGTTTCATGACATTTACTTTTTTAAAAAAAAAGCTTCTCTCTCATTCTTGTGTGTTGATGGTATTAATTAAATAATTAACAGATTGTTGTTGCAAGTGTTTGAATTGATGTCCTCCTTACGAGTAAAGAAATGTGTGTGTGTGTGTGTGTGTGTGTGTGTGTGTGTGTGTGTGTGTGTGTGTGTTCAACTTTCTAAGATTTATTGTGGTACTCAAAAAATGATATACATATCCAACAAATAAAGATTTATGTAAGACTTTGAGCATTGTGAAAAGTACTGTAGTTACTTCTTTAAATCTAACATTTAAATATACATTTTTCATTTGGTACATATAATATTACGTTATTACTTTTTAGGTGTCTTGGGTACTTGATTTGACTTGTAAAGTGATGCTGCTTACATGCAACTTATTAAGAGCAAAATAGGTAATCCAAATTTGTTCATGTTAAGCATGGTGAAGTGTTGAGTTTGTCCATGGTGTATATATAGTGTGTCCAAGCCTAAATGATAAGCTTGATCTTATAACAAATTGATGCAATGCAATTTCAAAATGAATTTTAGAATACTAGTTGCTATGTGTGTGTGTGTGTGTGTGTGTGTGTGCGCACACACACACACACACACACACACACACACACATAATTATGACATAACAAATAGTACAAGAAGTGGATTGAATGAGTTGTACTTATTCTTGACAAATTTTTAGATGTTGGTGGTGCTAGTTTTAGTAATTTTTTGTTTGGTCTCTATGCAACTCTGTTGTATGCTGGAGTGATAGGATACAATTATATATATGGTGGGCCTTTTGTCGTGCCCTTAGAAGTTTGCTAGGTGGGTTTGTTTCTGTTTGGCATAACAACTATTAAGAGTGACTCTTAGATGGTATACAAAAGTAATTTTGAGTTGATTTGAAAAAGCTTTAAATAAGAACTAAAAATAGTTAAATGTATGTCTTCAAATGACGCTTAAGGTGAAATTTGTATGTTGGAATGATGTTGAGATAAATCTCAAAAAAATGTCTTAAAATCTTTGATTTGTGGTGGTCCAATGCTTTGAGGGGACCAAGGCACTCTCCTTGCTAGTAAGGAGTCCTCTCCTTCAATCTTTACAAAAAAATTAATTTTTGCTTGGATAAAATTGGGGCCCATGACTCGTTGCCATATACAACTGCCGATCCACTTACGTTACGTGTCTTGCTTTGAAAAAGGCAAATCCTGATCAAATGATATCAGTGGATTACACTATTGGTAAAGCAAACCCGGTCTGGAAAGAAGATGAATGTTCCTCTACAACATGTGAAGAAACCAATGTTTCTCCAACCATCCGAGGACATTACGCACAATCTACCGATATCATTAATTGGGGACATGTGCTAGCAACCATAAACTGTGTAGATGCCCAAAGATGCAGCAATGAAGTATTGCCCGAATTTGAGAGACCAATAACGATCACATCTAGAAGCATAGATCAACCAATTATGGATATTTTTTATGTTTCTTATATAGATGCTGAGCTTATTCAAACCGATTGGCTACCAAATTTGTCGATTGATGCACCTATAACAATTATAGATGAAGGTATTCTGCTAACTACAATTGACGAAAGCCCAACTGATGAACAAATACTTCATTATCTAGATCCACAGTCGCCCTACCTTATGAGAATACCAAAAGAGATTAAGCTGCCATCACCTTTTGCACATATAGATGAATCCACTTTGAAATATTTAGCGCAGGCTAGTCGATTTAACCGATTATCCTCTGAGTGATAAGTTATATGAATGTAATCTAAGAAACAAAACTATTAGTAGCATAGATGAGAGTCTTACAGTCCAACTAAGACTGATCATCAATGAAGATTACATAGTACTTGGCACCACCATTAGATTCTTGTGAGAAACTATGAACATCCGAATGGATGATTTCAAGAGGAGCATTAGATCTTGTGAGGTTTTGAGAGGCTACAAGCCTTACAATGCCTTTAACAAATTAGACCTTGAAGGTCTAAGAAAACGATTTCAAGATATCTATATCAAAGGAGCAATCAAATTGATTCTCTATTATCTTAAGAAACTAAACATTTTTTTTTATTGTATTACAATTCTAGCAGAAACTACAATGAAATAAATATTCTTAAATCATGGAAGATGATCATTCCAAATTCTAGCAAGGTTTATGATTGAGTATATAACATATTATTTTGATATAAAAATGAAATCATAAGTTTTAGTGTTGTGTTGGTAGCCCACCAAAGTCTACCCTTTTTGTTAAAATATATATAGATGTTTTTGAATATTCACTATCAACTACATATGAACTTAAACGATGGTAGGCTTTGATGTAGATTCATCCTAACTAGTTACTTTATGATCAACTCTAAACACAAATGAGAATTATGATAAAAGAAAATGATGTGTCAAACATTGATGGGATGTGTTGATTATTAAGTGAATGCACATTGATACATCAATCAAGGGTCCCATCAACTTGCAAGTTGTAAGAATCATGAATTGACCTTTAAGAAATTACTTGAGACATAGAATGGTTAAACTTTTCATTTGACTTGCTTTATAGATATTTCAACATCATCTATTAGTGATAAAAAGTCTTACATTGATGGGAGAACCTAAGAAGAAGTATAAAAATGAAATATTTTATTATAAATACAACACATCAATCCACTTCCTTTTAAGTCAATTATCGTTTTGACATTTGTCCACTTGATTTGGTATAACAACAATAGTATTTTCAATTTGTTCAAAACAAATTTTACAGAAATGACAAAGGTTATCATTTGTTTTTTACTTGAATATGAATGATATTAGCCATATATGTGATATACAAAAGAATATTCACATAATTGTTTTGATAATAGAGTAAATAAATTGTCTAATAAAATATATACCAAAATCACCATACATAGTTGTTCAAAGACCTACTAGTGGAAAACTTGATGGAAACCAATATAACAAAGCTTGAGATGCATGCCACCTCACTCCTGTATAACAAAATATATACCAAAATTACCATACATAGTTGTTCAAAGACCTACTAGTGGAAAACTTGATGGAAACCAATATAACAAAGCTTGAGATGCACGCCACCTCACTCTAGTTGTGTATAACAAAATGTTGCTATGAAGTAGGTTATATGATTTGTCTTTCAAATAAAAAACTAATCCATCTCCATCTCTCTCTCTCTTTCTCCTCTCTCTCTCTCTCTCTCTCTCTCTCTCTCTCTCTCTCTCTCTCTCTCTCTCTCTCTCTCTCTCTCTCTCTCTCTCTCTCTCTCTCTCTCTCTCTCTCTCTCTCTCTCTCTCTCTCTCTCTCTCTCTCTCTCTCTCTCTCTCTCTCTCTCTCCTTACGTTGGATAGAATAGCTTTGGGTAGGCGCTCGAGCCCCCGAAGCCTTTCTTAACCTAGGCGTTCTCTCTCTCCCTCTGTCCACTCTCTTTCTCCTCTCTCTCCTCTCCCTCTCTCTTCTTGCTATGCAGATGAAGGCGAGGTTGCCGCTCCCAGCGACGAACCTCTATGCTACATCGACGACACAACACCTACTTCCATCATTCAACTATTAGCAAAACCTTAGTATCCCTCAATCAATCATCAATCAAAAGACTTCCTTCTTACCATGTACACTCCAACTTCGACGTTACCCAGTCAATGCACTCAAAAGGTATGCACACCAAGTACTCACTTTTTCTCTCAATACAAAATCAAACACTTCATGATGCACTCCTACTAGAGATGAGATTCAAGCAATAACCACCAACTCCCATAGCGAACTCTAACATGGAGCAACAACATCCACAATCACTAACATCAAAATGGAACTAACTTCCAAACATCCTCAAGCAAGCAGGATCTCATCAAAAAGACTCTCAACCAACATCACATCAAAACTATCACATGAAACTCATCAAACTCTCCACTCTCAACTTAGCAACTATCAACATCATCTCATTATCCAACTATCATATCATCATCCAAGTATCAAATTATCAAATCACAAAAGCACTAACATCCAAATACACTAACTCACAAATACACTAACATCCAAAAACACTAACATTTGAAATACAAGGATTTGGCTCCTTCTTATAGAAAAATCCAATGCATCACATTACACCCCTCTCCCCCTTCGTGTGTATCTATCAGGTTCATGCTAGGGCAGGGGTTTTTACTATGTACTTAGGCTGTGTGCATTAACCCATGGGTTATGCTACTGTGACCAAAAACAAGTTCTAGATAGTTCATGTCTCATTAGCTGATGTAATTGGGCTAGGAATTGGGGATTCTCTAGACCTACTTGGTTTATCAGACTTCTGATCCACCGAACTCCATACTATGCTTGGGCTTTTAGGACTGTCCATAGCTCCGCAACAATGGTTATTGGTGAAATGACTACCCTACCTAGCTCACATTGCCAGTAATGATCATGGTCATAGGCTATCGCAGCTAGACTATCAGCATGTTGGTTCTGTGCTTGTGGAATATGCATCCCTTTGATGTGGGAAAACTCTCTAGTGTATTCGTTGATGGCAATTGCATAGCCCTGTAAGGTCCTGCTTTTGAGTCGGTATACGCTAGTCATACCTCAGATTAGGAGTTGTGAATCCCCCATAATTTGGAGGTTGCCTATAGTTTGCGCAACTTGCATGGTCATTTGTAGACCGATTAGAAGGGCTTGTATTGGGCAATGTTGTTCGTGAATCCTTTCCCTAATAGGACTCCTATAATGGCTAGTTCACTCCTAGTGGAATTTTGCAACACTGCTCCTATGGCACCTTCTATATTTGAATGTCTGTAGGCTCCGTCTACCTTCAACGTATATGTTCCAAGTTCCTGGGTGAGTTCCATATCACAACAATAATCTTTTTGTATTTTTCTCAAATTTATGAATTTTTGTTTGGGTTTTTCGCACCCTTCCATTCAACATATATGTACAAGTTCACTAAGGCTATTTTTGATTCTGTGAGTGTTTCCCGTATCGTGATGCTTCTAGGTCGTTCACTTTGATACCTGAAAAGGTGAACAAGAAAAGGTATTACATACTGTATAGGCAACTTCGACTTCTCTTTAACTACGGTAAGCTTTTATCTTATTTGTGTTGGTTCGATGCTTAAAAATTTCATCGTTCAACTCGGCTAGCTTAACCGTGTTATTTTCATACAGCTTCACTATTACATACGAACCGTTCCAGCGTGGCTCCAACTTTTGAGACATCAGCTCATGTCTAGCATCGTAGAACAACACTAACTGCCCCTGTCTGAACTGGTAATCGCACATATTCCTATCATGAATCTCCTTCATGCATCTTTTGTGGTTTTCTTGGTGATTTAAAGCAGCTATCCGGTGCTCGTCCAGGTCTTGTAAAGTGTCCAGTCGGTGCTGTATTGATTCTTTCTCTCCTAGGTCGTGCTTCATGGCAAACCGCAAGGATGGGAGCTCTGGTGGCAATAGGTTCTGTAGCAGCAGGTGTTACGTTCACTAACGGTTGTTCTGTAGCATCGGTTGACTCAAGTTCTGGTAGTTCTTCTATAGTTTCCAACATATCATCCAAGTCCATTATAGGTGGGTGAGACTCTTGTCACTGGCACGTGGGTCAAATTTCTGAGTTGACAGTACAAAGAGTCAGAATTCTCAAAGGTTCGAAAAATATACACTAGTTAGAAAATATACATAGGCTCAAAAAACTTAAAACAAATTCGAATTGAACAGGCTCGAAGGTGCTTGGAGAAATTAGAACCGATCTGAACCGACTGGGTTCAAAGATCTCTCTTTGACAAGATTGACATTGGTTCAAAAAATGAGCTGAAATTTTTTCGATCCTTTGTTGGAAATTTGAGCCTTCATAATTTTTTGTGTTTTCCAAGAATATGTTGATGTTTGTGATGTTAGATGTTACGGTGATGCCAACAAGAATGAAACATGATTGATGAAAGCACAGTGACAACTGTGATTAACAGGATCGTGGATTACCTAGAGAACGGGGGTTGCGAGCTATTCTTTTGTGTTAAAAAGATTATCAGTAGCTACTAAAAGACCCGTTCTGGTCGTCTTTAATCTCTCTCAGATCATCCTCTGATTGATCTCTCTGTTCAGGTGTCTTGATCTTTAGATATGTATGTTATCTTCAATCGCTCATTTACATTTATTGCAATTGGAAGATCTTCCATTATTCTAGATTTACACGTGTAAAACTGTAGTGTCGAGGCTTTCGTCTATGTAGAAACCCGTGTAATGTCACTTTTTTGCAAAGTGTCGCCTGTCAAAAATTGCATGTAAAAATGCAGTGTTGCTTTTTTTGCAGATTGTTGTCCGTCATAAACTGCATTGAAAAATGCAGTATCGTCTTTTTCCCAATCGTCGCCTGTCATAAAATGTGAAAAAAAATGCAGTGTCGCATTTTTTACAAAATAGTGTCACATTTCTAGAAGTGCCTAAATGGCCTAAAACCCCAATTTAGCATCAGTGTCGCAAAACACTTAGTTGCTCAGGATGGACTGAAGGTAAAATGGCGATAGTAGCAAGTGTCAGATGTTTTGACTGTGGAAAAACCTGAGTAAAAATACAGACTGTAGCGACAATCAGTTCAAATATGCAGACTATTAAAAAATAGATCATTTTCTGCAGGTTTTATTTGAGAGAGTAAAATTAAGAGAAGGAAGGAGGGCTGTTGGGATGAGTAGGAGTTAGATTAACAACACTCTCCTTTAAGCTAATTGTTACGAACCTCAATTGCAATTGAGATTTATCATATCTACTAAGGTAGAATGTTTAACTCTAGACAATGGTTTTGGCAAAATCTCAGCCAACATACTGTCTGTATAACAGTAACTTAGTACAACATCTTTATTCTGAACTTTTTCTCTAAGAAAATGGAACTGAACTTCTATGTGTTTAGTTCTAGCATGCGTATGTGAGTTTAGAGATAGAGCTATGCAGCTCTGATTGTCGCACTGGAGTATTGTTGGACCGATCTGTGGGAATTGCAGATCCTGTAGTAGCCTTCTCAGTCAAATTATCTCCTTCATTGCTAATGTAGCTGCAACATATTCGGATTTTGTGGAGGACAACGAAATGCATTGCTGCTTTCTGTTGTTCCATGAAATGGGTCCTCCTGCAAGGAAACAGATATAACTTCATGTGGATTTTCTGGTATCCACGTCTCCTTCCCAAACTGAATCTGAATATGTGGTCAATGTGAATGTAGCTTCTGTATTACCATTGTAACTCAAAGCATAGTACTTTGAAGCTTGAATGTACCTCAGAAATGTTTGCAAAGCTTTCCAATGCTGTAAGCCTGGATTGGACATGTATTGAGATAGTGTGCTTACTACATATGCTAGATCAGGTCGTGTGCATACCATAGAATACATTATAGATCCTATGATAAAATAATAAGGATGCTTGCACATTTCTTGCTGATCTGCTTGAGTTCTGGGGCACATGTCTTTGGACAGCTTAGATCTTGGATCCATAGATGTGTCTATGGGCTTGCAGTCCTCCATGCCATATCTGCGAAGTACATTGATAAGATAGGACTCTTGGCTTATAGTAATCCTTTTGCCTGTGTGATCTTTGTGGATCTCCATACCGAGTAGGTAATGAACTGGGCCTAAGTCATCTCAAATTTTGATGGAAGCAAAGATTTGGCTTCTTGTAATAACTGATTTGAATTGCTAATAATTAAAGAATCATCAACGTATAATGCTATTATAATATAGCTTGACCCTTTTCGTTTGAGATATACGTTAGACTCTGTAGAGAAAGAAGTGAAGTTATGCTGCAACAAGAAGTGATTTATTCTATCATACCAGGCCTTGGGAGCTTGCTTAAGACCATATAATGCCTTATGCAATTTACATACCAAATGTTCTTTGCCTTGAAGGACGTAACCTTTTGGTTGATAAATGAATATGTCTTCTTGTATGTATCCATGAAAGAATGTTGTCTGGACGTCCATCTGGTGAATGTCCAGATCCTCTACAACAGCTATAGCCAGCAAGGTGCGAATAGATTGATGCTTTACCACTCGACTGAAGGTATCAGTGTAATCTATTCCATAAAGTTGCTCAAATCCTTTAACCACTAAACGAGCTTTCCATTTGGATATTGATCCATCTGGCTTAAGCTTTAGCTTGAAGATCCATTTAGAGTCAATAGGCTTTATACCTACAAGAGGATTAACAAGACTCCAGGTCTTGTTCTCATCAAAGAATGGTACTCAGCATCCATGGTAGCTTTCCATTCGTTTGCATTGGGCATTGACAGTGCTTCTGCAATAGTGGCAAGTTCATTATGACTGATGAACGTCTGAGAGACAAAACGACCAGGTTGATGATGTTGTCTTGTAGACCTTCGAACTGCAGGTGCTTGAGTGGATGTTTCTCTTGGGGCAAGTGACTGGGATAGCTTCAGCTTGTGGTTTATTTTTGTATGTAGATGACATTATCCTTAGTGGAAATGATCATGACAGTATACAAGAAGTGAAGATAGCATTTTCTAAAGAATTTAAGATGGTGGATCTTGGTGTTCTTCATTTCATACTAGGAATAGAAGTATCAAGAGGCAAAGATTTGAGTTTCATTTGTCAATCCAAATATGCTTCTTCTATCTTAGAAAATTTTGAAATGAAAGATTGTAAAGGATTAGATACTTCTATGGAGCAAAATGTGAAAGTCTCTTATGGTGATGATGAAGCATCCTTTGAGGACATCACACTATATAAAAGACTTGTAGGCTCCCTAATATATCTTACTTTAAGCTAAGCCAATCTATGCAAAATCCATTGGTTTGTCATTGGAAAAATGCTAAAAGGGTGTTGAGGTAAATCTTGGCCACCAAGAACTTTGGCATTTAGTATCATGGATCTAACCTTGCTTTGAGGGCATATTTGGATGCTGATTTTGCAGGTGATAAGGTGGATAGGAGGTCCACAAGTGCTTTTGATACCTTTCTTTGCAATGGCATAGTGTCTTGGCTTTTCAAAAAGCAAGACACAAATTCTCTATCTTCAACCGAGTCGGAATACAAGGCATTAACATCAACAACAAAGGAGATCTTGTGGTTGAAGAGGCTTTTGGTGGAGTTGCAAGTCATGGAGGCCGAGCCAATCATATATTGTGACAACCAGTCAGGACAAGCATTAGCAACGAATCCCACATTCCATGCAAGGAGCAAGCACATAGAGATTGCTCATCACTTTGTGAGGGAAAAGGTTCAAGCAAAGGAGATCAAGCTTCATCATGTATCTTCTTCACATTGCCTTGTTGATCTACTCACTAAAGCCTTGCCAAAGGCTTCATTTATCAAGTTAAGATCAGCCTTAGGAGTTGTAGATAGATGTAGCATAGATGTATCATGTAAAAATTGAGGAGTGTTAGATTTTAGCAATTTTCACATGGTTTAGGCAATTGTTTGGTATCTATGTGGATCCACACGTGTGAGGACCTGTCCACACGCATGAAATAACACTTGTAATATTCAGTTCCATTTTACTTAGATTTTATTTGAGTCAAATATGGAATCTCCTAAATTGTAGGAGTTATCTCCTAGATTGTAGGAATCTAGAAGGTCAAACACAAACCACCAATGGATGATGTGGCAAATTAGATCTTATCCAAAGTGGATATGGATGAATACAATGAGTTGTCCCACATGTGCTGGAGGCAGCCTAGAGAGAGATTATCATGATTGTGTACTTGATCCATGATGGATCCATTGTGAAGCTAATCTTGAGAAACATTGGTTTGTGAGCAATCATTGTGTTTTCACTCTCTTAAGCTAATTCTTTGTGAATGAATGCTTTGTATTTCTTAAGTAAACTAATTTTCAGTTAGTAGGCCCCGTACAGTGATAGTACTTCACACATGTGAAGCCATTTGATCATCATTTTTTATTGTTCTTGCTTGGATCACTAGAAATTGTCAAGTAAAAGCTAGAATCGGATGCTAGTCTTGATATAGATCAAGATCCCAAGCTACCAATCACTCTTATTGATCATTTGCGGATCAAAATGAGTTCTAAACTTTGAAATTTGACACAAAATTGTTACATGATTGGTTCAAATAGTACCAATCTTTGGTACTCTAAAGTTTCAAATACACATAAACATTACAAAAATAGTACAAATCTTGTAAAATTGGTAGTAACTAAAGCCTTTGGTGGAGATAGTCAGCGACCACGAAAGCCATTTTGTCAATGAGATCATCAAGGTGATGTTGGAGGAATTCTTTGTGATCCATCGATTTAGCACACCTTATCATCCTCGTGGTAATGGGCAGGCAAAATCATCCAATAAGATCTTGTGTAGCGTGATCACAAAAACAGTTGAAGCTAGCAGATCTGATTGGGAGCACAAGTTACATGCACATGCCACAATAACTCTTCTAATGCCGCCATTAAATACAAGGGATTCCTTGGGGCTGACAACTTAGGACTTTGTCCCCTTTGTACAACAGAAAACATTCCAAAGTACGCTTAATGACCAATATAAAATATCGCGTAACTAATAATGGGCTTGGCTAAATTAGTTGATGTGGCACATTTGTTGACCGTTCATACCATATCGGCTATTATGGGGGTAAAGATCACTTGCACCATGTCATGATGTCGGCTATTATGGAGTTGAAAATTACATTTGTATGGATTGGCAACACAATTATAGGGGTAATTATCTAGTTAGGAACTAGATGACACAACAAGCTCTAGGATTTCTATTGCTAGACCATTTTTGCTAAGATCCATAAAAATTCATAGTAATAGATCTTGATGAGTTTTTTGATGCTAAATCTATGAGAAGCATCAATGTCAGCATGCCATTGATTGGATTTGACTTTGTGTCATTAAATCTAATTAATTGAGGCTGGATTCAAGCCACTAATAACAAGTGCTAGGAAGATAATAGGTAGACAACAACATCTACATAGTAGCTTTTGTCATGCTTCCATCCACACAACAAAAACTTGGATTACCACAAAAACGATAGATGATTGGTTTTCCGATAATAATAACAGCAACAACAACAACATAACATATTTTTAGTAAAATCACAAAAGATGTTTTTTGGTAAACAACACTAAAATATTACCAAAAAAAACCACAAAGGATTGTATGCGAGCTACGAACACAAATAAATATAAAGAAAAAAATACCTAATTTAATAGTTTTATGCGTAAAATATGGTCACGAGAAGTCTAAATAGTACCTATTTGATTTGGTAGTCAAGAGGATCAGAATTGATACACGATAACTTATTGTAGTACCATTCTTTTGTATTCAAGAGTTTTACCAACACAAAAATAGTACCAAAATAGTACAAAATTTGTAAAATTAGTACCTAACACTGGTGACACTATTGGATTTATCTCCTCTACTCTCCTAAATCCCATTTTAATCTGCCTCCATTCATGCTGCATTTTTACTCACGTTGTCGCACAACTTGCATATTTACATGTAAAATAAGACAGACGAATAAAACGCGAGGCTCATAAATACGAATAAATTCTCACATGCGAAGAAAAAGAAAAAAATGTGACACTTTGTTTTTACATGTGTTTTGTGATAGGCGAAAAGGCGACACTGCCTTACAAAATGCCAAAGGTGCCCTAGGAAAAGCGAAGGCACCCTGTAAAACAAATCCTAAGGCATTTCGCCAGAGTGACGCATTTTTCACATCTTCACCAACATTCATTTCAGCAAAGGCTGACGTCAACGCGTGAAACATCCACGCTTGGATATCGCGTGGATAGCTTTTGCGTGGATAATCCACGCGAAACTTGAATGCCAATAAAATGGCATTTCCGCGAGCATTCTTGCTCCTCTTCTTTTGCTTTCAAGTTTTATAGGTTTTCTAATCTAGTGTTTAGTGCCCTTGCTTGCTATTGCTCTTCTAAGCTCTATAGATCTTGCTTGCTTGCTTTTGGTTGCTCTTCATTGCTAGTGATCTTGCTCTTGCTTTTGCTTGCTCTATTGATCTTCTTTGTTCTTGCTTACTATTAATCTATTGCTTTCTATTCATTGCTTACTCTTCTAATCTAAAAGTCTTCAATACTCTTTCACTCCCATTCTCCACTACTTTCTAACTTTTAAAATTTTTCTTTGATACAATGTCTTCAAGTGGTAGGTTAAGTGGAAGGTCAAGTGGGAGACCATCTAGGAGAAGAGCTCGTGAGGAGCCCGAAGAATATAATCAAGAGTGGTTTGAGAATCTATCACCTCAACAAAGAGATAGAATCAAAAATCTTGTGTTATCTTCTTCGGGTGAATCATCTGAGAGAAGAGCTTAATCTGAGAGATGCCCCTTCCCAAGAATCGTGTAGTGTGTATTATGATCTTAATCCACGTGGTGGAGTTATAAAAAATATGCGTGGCAATGTAGTTCATGCCCGTTTGCGTGATTTATTTGCCTTATATTTTGGTAAAGATTACATGATCAATTGGTCCTCCCAATCACTTGAAGACAAAAATAAAATAATAGAGACTTTGTATTCTGAATTCCCTCAATCCAATGCTTTTAGTAGGACTTGGGCCTTGAATACAATGTGCCTTTGGATTCGAAACAAAAGGCAATTAATGAGAAGAGCCGTGAGAAATCCCAAGAATCCCACGAAGCTTGGATGGTGCTCCAAAAGGAATTAGAGAACGGTGAAAGGGGAATTGTTGCGAAACAATCCCCAAATGTATGAACAACAACGTAGGGCCGTCGTCGACGACGCTCTTAAAACATGGCCAAAGTCACTTGGAATCGTGAGGAAGGGGCAATCTAGAGGCCCAATTTGTAAGTGCAATATTTTTTAATATGATTCTATTTTTGTAGTGAGATTGTACTATTTTTGTGCTATGTGGTCTTTAAATTAGTTGAGATAGGCCTGCACGCACTATCTTCTGATGTCTAACATTTGTCAGTATGAACCTCATTTTTATTGCTCGTCATGTGTTGCCCCACCCAAGCAATTTTCTTGATAGCAATGTTACTAGAATATTAGATTTACATTAAGCATAAGTAGAATATACATGGATTAGATGTTGGCATGTCTTTAACAAATTTTATTATATTTGTTCAGAACATACGGTCTCATAATGATTACTTATGATGTGGTATAGAGTAGCTGGCTACAGTGTGTATATGTCATCGACGATGTCACCATCATTGTTGAAAATTGTCACTTCTCACTTGACATTGGTTCATGTAAATATTGATCAAACATTAGAATATGTTGATGATATGATTTCACACGTGTGGAGCCTGTTCCTACGTGTGAAAGGATGTACTTTTCATGTTTGTATATATCCAAATTGATTTTGTATCATTCTAGTTAGTGTGAACATGAAATGACTAGTTTTTAGTCAAGTTGACTAATCACCTACAAATTAGCTTTTCCTTGCATGTGCATGAGTAAATGCTCCCACATGGCAAGTGGATGTTCACACGTGTGTATAGAGTACTAGAAGATAAGAGTTGACCATTTTCCTTAGATCCTATTTTGTAGAGAATATTCCTATATTCTAGGAGACTAGCTTTTTGGATTTTAGTCATATTCTAGAAGGTCAACTATTGGATAAGGATCAAGGATGGATAAAATGGATAGATCTGAGTGATGTGGCACTCTTCACACGTGTGAAGGCCTGCTGGACTGTACCAGACTCATGGATGTACTTGATCCATAAAAGGATCATCATTTTGCTAAGAAAATTGATGAGACTTTTGCACTCTACACTTTTGTGAGATTTCTAGTCATTTGTCTTGTGATTTTTATGCATGATTGCTATCTAGTATCATTGTACTTGTTGTTTCAGGTGCATGCCGTACAGTGGACAGTACTCCACACGTGTGAAGCCGCTCTCACTAAAAAAAAATGAGGGGTTGATCCATTGCTCTTGCTTAAATCCAAGTGTAGTGAATCTAGATCAAGATCTAATGTATAGAACTCGATAGATTCATTGATTAAGCAACCAATAACTCTCTATGATTGTAAAGTACAATCATTATTGCCCTAAAAACTGTAAAATTTATCAATCATCAGATAGCGATTCATCTCATGATTGCAACAGCAGGTATATATTGTTATTGATATTGACATCAATTGCACTTTATTTGTTATAATTTTTCTTGCAAATTTATCCTTACAATGACATTTGATTGGAATTATGAATTCTAGGGAAATTATTGTACCTCCACGTGATTTAGAAAAAGAAAAAAGAATTGAGCTCTATCACAGAAAAAAGGAGCAATCAAGACTAAAGTACAATGAACAACTATTGACTGGTTCATCTTCAAGCTCTTCCATCAGTCGACGTAGACCGCCTATTGATCCATCACATGTATGTATATTGATTTATGTCATAATTTTTTTATTTGTAATAGTGATGTAATCCGATTTGCTCATTGGATATAGTCTATTGCTCTTTGGAAAGCCAAGACACCACTCCATCACAAATGAAGGTTGAAAATGCACTAAATGTACAAAGACTATTTTGTCAATTTTTGTCACATTTAGAATTTGTCAATTTTCACTTGAATGACACAGAAAGAATTTGTGCAATTTGCAATTGAATTATTGGACCAGTTTCAACCAGAATATGATGAGAGGATACCATGTGCATGCACACAATGCAAAGGCCTTAGGATTCGGACAAGGAGGATTGTCAACGATCATATTTGGGCCAATGGAGTGCACAAAGAGAATCCAAGAGTACGAGAGGTAAACTCTTTAAAGTGTTTTTCGAAAATGCTTAATCTTTGACACTTCAAGTTTGGCCAATAAATATTGACCGATAGGATGAGTGCCACGATAATTTAAAGTTAATCTCTCACTTGCTTCTAAAAGGAAAAATCCAAATAGAATATTTAGATGAAGTTAATCTCTCACTTGCTTCTAAAAGAAAAAATCCAAATAGAATGATTAGATGAAGTTAATCTCTCACTTGCTTCTAAAAGAAAAAATCCAAATAGAATGATTAGATGTAGTTAATCTTGATTTCCATATTCAATCACCCATAATAGACTCATTCACGTCCGAGAGAGAGAGAGAGAGAGAGAGAGAGAGAGAGAGAGAGAGAGAGAGAGAGAGAGAGAGAGAGAGAGAGAGAGAGAGAGAGAGATCATGAAAGAGATAAAGGTAACCAACACTCCCAATTCTAGGAAGGTGTGTAGCCCTTGTTTTCTTCCGTTAAAGGCGTGGTTCAAATGTTTTTTGTTGGAAGATGAGTTCCACAAAAAAGTCCAAACGCCGCAGGGAGGGAGCATGTGGTGACATTCTGGAGTAGGATATAATCGTGTGGTTTGGGAGTTTTGATTAGCACTCTATAATATTCTCTCTGTTTTTCTCTTCATGTGTGTTTAGGGTCGGTGTGTGTGTGCGTGCGTGTGTTTGTGTGTGTTTGTGTGTGTGTTTCATGCTACTGGTTTACGGTTTGTGTTATACATTAATTTATGTTTCATGTTTGAGAGAGAGAGAGAGAGAGAGAGAGAGAGAGAGAGAGAGAGAGAGAGAGAGAGAGAGAGAGAGAGAAACTGATACATCTAACATTTTCAACTTTTGCAGAAGAAGGACCATAAGTTGGTTTCAAGAAAAAGAGTTGCAAGAGAGATGAGAATATTATTGATAGGTTAAATCACATGAATATTGATTTTGGATCATCATTGGCCCTAGATGATGCTCTTGTTGATGATGACCTCTTGCATGATATAATTAGTTCATCAATGCCTTGTGATTCAATCCATGTCTCCAAATCTCTAGAACGTTCTTACCACCCAACCACACCTATCCTAGATATTGCACATGAGTCCTCCACGATACTCCATGTGGATTCCACAAACTTGATCACCCCTTTAAAAAAGAGAACACGTCTTGGATGTATTATGACTAGTTTGAAAGATAATTGCAAATTACTATGCACTGTTGATGTGTCAAAAGACATTCTAGGTTCTTTGTCTGACCTTCCTCTTCCACATTGCTTGCAACCATTAGTAAAAACTTTTATTAGAAGTAGATATTCGTGTTGGCCACCCCAATCACCATTACCATTAAATGGAACACCATTTATGTATTGGGGTCGAATATACATGATCATGCCTAGTGAACACTTTCCTGAGGTTGGTTTGGGCCTTTTTGCATTGAGTAGTATTGAGGTCCCTTTAAATAGTGTTGTGACATTGATGCCATATGCAGGACCTCAATACAATTGGGGTGATTGGCATGCTTTGTGTCGTCACCAATGGAGGATGCAAGTATATGGCTTGAACTCAAATGCTTGTTCTTTAGAGGAGCAACGCATGCAAGGAGGCAACATCTCAAGGGCAAATCGTACATACATTGATGGACGTCCAGATGTGCGTGGAAACATTGCTGCATATATAAATAGTTTCATTGGCCACCCTCTATTGACGAATTGTGATTTTAAAGAACGCACCAATGGAAAAGAAGAATATTTTACTAGGAATGTAAAGGACACTTATGTAATGGTTTGTGCCACTAGATCTATCAGGTTTGGGGAGGAATTGTTCATCAAGTATAGTTTCAACCGTCCTCTACCCAAATGTTTGCAAAAGACAATAAGTCAAATGTGAAGATTTAAATTTTGTTGATATGTAGAGATGTATAATCTATGCATCTTGATTGTATTTGGTTTGTGTCATTAAATATGTCAAATGTTAGGAGCATTATTCGTCATTTGCCTAGATTAAATGTTAGGAGCATTATTCGTCTTTGAGTTCATTGAATGTTAACAAGTTGAAAAGACAAATCTGCCTAATAGATACATTGGTATGTTCATACTTTTTAAAATAAGAGGTAATTCATATTCATATGCAACATTTAGATCTATCAAGTATTGGGAGGAAATGTTTATCAAGCATTGTTTCAACCTACTTCTTGTTATTTTGATTTATAGGATTCTTCATCCTCATTTAGTGTTGGAGACAATAATCCTCGTAATGGTCGACGTAGATGACAAATGCAATACAACGGTCCACATATAAAGCAATTACCTCGTCGTCTACGTCAAGGCTTAAAAGAGATGATGGAAATTGATGAGAGCATTAATCCAGAGACTAATGCATCTGAATCTAGCTCATCTAGATCTACTTCTTCGCAAACAAGTTCCAAAGATGAAAATGAGCTTCCAATGAATGATGAATTTGAAATCATGGGAGACATGTTGGATGATATGTATGAGAACAATATTGCAGCTAGACACAATGAACAAGATGAGGAGGCACTTTTTTCTAAAGAAGAAAGAAAATTGCGAGAAGAATCAAAGACCGCATTGTATCCTAGAGCTAAGACATCTCGTTTGGCGACTTCTCTACTTCTATTAAATCTTCAAGCCAAATATAGATGGAGTGACCAAAGCCTCACATCATTATTTGAGTAAAAAAATTTTCATCTACTTGTCATTTTTGCTTTGAAACAAAATTTACAATCTGGACCTCGAGTGATATTTTTTTACAATGACTTCTTTTGTCATGTACAGACTATTGAAAAACAAAATTCTCCCAGAAGGGAATGTCATGCCTGAGACAAGAGATGAGGCACGAAAGATGTTGACTAACATCGGGATGGACTACAAGCAATATCATGCATGTCCAAAAGATTGTATTTTATATCGAGGAAGGTACGAATCACTCAAAAAATGTCCCATTTGTGATACTCCTCGATATAGAGATGATTTGCAAGGGGCAACCATTTCGTGCAAAGTTTTACGACATTTTCCAGTAATTCCACGATTGCAACGTTTATTTTGTTGTAAATCTCTTGCACAACTTATGGATTGGCATGCACACCATACCTCTACGGATGGGATGATGAGGGTACCTTCAGATTTACCTGCATGGAAACACATCAACAAAGAGTATCCAAGCTTTGTCAATGAGTCAAGAAATGAGAGATTTGGTCTTGCAATAGATGGTGTGAACCCCTTTGGTGTACGAGTAACTACGTGGTCCATTTGGCCTGTTTGCTTGGTAAATTATAATATTCCTCCTTGGTTGAGTACAAAAAAGGGACACATTATGTTGGCACTTTTAATTCCTGGCCAACGCAAGGTTAAGAACATGGATATGTATCTTGAGCCGCTTATTGACGAGTTGGAAGATTTGTGGAAGGAGATAAAAGCATATGACATTTCGTGCCCCTTACATGAGAGGGAGTTTACACTACATGCCATTGTAATGTGGACAATGCATGACTATCCAGGATTAGGTGAATGCTCAAGTAATCATTCAAACAATGTCTATCTTGTGTACATAGGAGTTTGTTTACAATTACATACAACTAGTAATTCTTGACATTTACATGATATACTAAAATGGCTATAATTATTCTTTGACATATATTTTTTTTAATAGTGATTGATAGTATCCATTTGTTGGGCAGGCTTTCAAACGGCTGGAAAAAATGCTTGTTTTTTGTGCGGGCCAAATCTTGTGGGAAGATACTCTTTAGTCTCAAAAAAGTGGTTTATGAAAATCATCGTAGATACTTGCATGAAGGCCATCCATTTAGAGACACTCGTAGAAGAGGTTTGGGAGGAAGAGTTGAGAGAGAGATGCCTCCAAAGAGGATGTTCATGAAAGATTGGCGAATACTATGGGAAGAATCTCAAGCAAAGCCAATCGATGGTATGAAAAGATTATCTATATTTCATCGTTTGGAATATTGGAATAACCTTTTGATTAATCACCTACTTGATCCCATGCACATATTTAAAAATGTGGGTGAATCTATTTGGAAACACTTGATTGGTGAAAAATATACCATTGCTGCAAGGCATGATCTAAAAGAATCAAACACCAAAAAAGAATATTGGATAAAGGATGGTGAAGATCATGCTCCAAAAGTACCTTGGACATTCACTAAGGAGGAGCTTAACCATGTGCGCTCCAATATTCATGACATTAGAACATCAACTCGTTTTGCCCATTCTCTATGGTCATCATTCACAATGGATGGAAAGTTGCAAGGTCTCAAATCTCATGATTGGCTAAAGATGATTCAATTCATCTATCCAATGTCAATTCGTGGGTGCTTGTCAAAAGATATTTATGAGACCATATACAAACTATCAATCATTGTCAGGTATTTACATGTACTTGGTGCATTTTTCTATTTAGTATTTATTGATTGGAAATTCAAATAGACATAAAATGGATTGAATATATTGCAGATGGATGTGTTCAAAAGAAATCCGTGAGCTGGATCTTCGCAAGAGACATGAGGATATGGTGGAGATTGTGTGCATGTTTGAGAGATATTTTTTGACTTCCATCATGGACTCACAAGTGCATTTATTGGTGCACTTGGTTGAAGAAGTTTTTATTGTTGGTCCAGTGCACACTAGGTATAAGTGCATAAATTATCTTTTGCATGTGTATTTAAACTAAATCAATTGATACATGAACTCATTAAATAAAACACTTATTTTTAATCATTTGTGACTTTTTAGGTGGATGTTCTTTATGGAAAGGTACATGAAAGTTTTAAAAGATTTTGTGCGTCAAAAGGCAAGGCCTGAAGGTAGCATGTCAGAGGGATGGTTAGTACATGAATTTCTCTTTAATGTTACTGAAATTTTGCACCAACTACATCCATCTGCTCCACTATTGTGGCGTGATGAGGAAGCCGAAGAGGTAACTAGTGAAAAACCTCAAGGGATGGGAAAGGTCCATAGGTTGGCACCCTTCCAACGAGAAAAAATTTCTTCATTCATGCCTTATAATTGTGGAGTTATGGATAAATGGTTAGACCTATATGAAGAAGAAAAAAAAAAAGGGCCTTGTCTAGAAAGCGCCAACTACAGAATAGAGATAGACACATGGCCTCAAGTTCACATGATCTTGAGCCATTGCCCAAGCAATGCACTATAGAGTGGATGCATGACACACTACAAAAAGCAACAAAAGAGGGACAAAAAATATCAAACGCGGAATGGAACTTTGCAAGAGGATGCGAATGGAAGGTATTATTCTTTAGATACTTTATTATTAGAACATTCTTGTTTATAACAATATTTGTTTAATCATTTTGAAATACCATGTTTATTCAGAATGATTATTTATAAGATTCATGTTTGTCATGTGGCAGTGCAAAATGTATAATGCTATATGGGCTTTTGGTTTCCACTTTCGTGTTGAAAGGATTGATAACAAGAGACGCACACACGATTGTGGTGTAATAGCATCTTTCCAACAAGAAAGTCAAAGCAGTGCACGAGATCGGAATCCCATCTCAGGAAATAGAATACGTAGGAACTATACAAAATATTTATGAATTATCATTTAGTGAAAGTGGACACTATTTTTTATTTGATGTGAAATGGTTCAAGGTAGTTTGTAGAGGGCCAAATGCAACCGTAAAATCGGATCCAAGTGGATTTTTTGCTATTTTCATTCATCAAAAATATTGAGCATGGAGTCCTTTGACACATTGGTGTTGCCTCGTCACTGTGAACAGGTGCACATGCTATGCTATAATGTTTTTAATTTTATTGCAAGTGACTTCAGTATTTCAGTTTTCAATATGTTCTAAAATAGTGATTTTTGTAGGTATTTTTTCAACCAGATCGACTAAACAAGATATGGTGGTTTGTAGCTCAAGTTGAACCATGTTCACGACGAGTATTTGAGGATGCAAATGTTGAGAATGAAATGGAAAACCTTCATTTTAACTATGAGATTGACCTACCTAGAGATGTAATAAATCGTCAAACCATACTTGAAGCACCCACTTCCATAGATGTTGAGAATAGAAATTCTAATAGTTAGGATGATGAAATAATTTTTGAAAGTGAGAGTGATGATGAAAATCATCTAAGAGGAGATTAATTGCAAGATGTTGTCGCTGATGAAATTGATTTTTGTAATTCTGAATAAAAATTGATTATTGCAATTTTGAATGAAATTGATTCTTGCAATGCTTTCAAATGATTGTTATTTTGCCAAAATAGAGTCTCATTTATGATCAAGTGAAAAGAATAGACATAGTTTGACTTCAATCCCATTTTTTTGGAGATAATGTCGGTGAAGATAGATGTACGGCTTCATGTTCCAAGAAAATTCTCATTTTTTAACAAATGCTGCAAAGGCAATATATCACTAAAAGCGTGTGAGTTAATGAAATCACCACCACAAACTATGACAAAATCAAGTGCTTCATCATAGTCAATCCCCTTGAATTGAGCACATCCCTTGGCAACTAGTCTTGTTTTATAATTGTTCACACTACCATCTTGATTAAGCTTGACTTAAAGACCCATTTGCAAACAGTAACATTTTGTATCTTTGATGGAGAATCAATAATTTTACAAGTATCTCAAACAATGCATCATGTACTCACCTCACTTTTCATTACATCAAGTCACTCTTTTGTTGCTACAGTTTCATTCACACTTGAAGAAACATCATCAAACTTAAGGTAGTAATAAGGGCAATAAAAATTAAACAATCATCAACTTGTAATTGCTTCTCTCTTCCTTATATTTGAGCCTTGATGGTTGCATTTGGGCTCTGATACCATGTTAAAATCAAAGGTTATGAACCTCATTTGGATACTAAAACCTTGAAAAAGCATCAAAGGTTTCACTTATATCTAATAGATAGAAAACTAGCACACAATTCAACCTATTTTGCATCTAATTGGCAAGGGCTTTTGAACACCACAATAAAACTAGAAATAATTGATCTTCACATCTTGTCACACACGTGGAAAGTATGATACTTTGTTCAGATTCAGATCTATTCATTAGACACAAAAAATATAACATTCATCATTCATCAATTTCTCATTAAAGAGCAAACTTGCCAAAATCACCATCTCTTGATAATCTCTCGAAGTAAGTACAAAATGAGCTCTCAATCCATATCAAATGATCTCGGATATGAGATTAGGTAGAGTGCCATTAGGGTAGACCCTAAACACCATGATATAATTCACTTTAGAAAAATATTTATTTAACATGCAAAAAAAAAAAAAAAACCTCATCATAATATAATTCACTTTAGAAAAATATATATATATAGTCTAATCATAATATAATTCACTTTAGAAATATATGTATTTAACTAATTTTATGTCATTATCAACATGCAAAAAATTCGGTTTGGAACTATTATAAGGTATGACAAATGTTGTGTGGTTGTCTAGAGAATAGATTGTTTTTCGTTTTCTGACTTATTAGCATCATGAAATCAAGAAAAATTATAATCAGGATTCATTGGCATTATAATTGATGCTCCTTATGGACAAGTAAAGAAACGTGTTTTTCTTGCTCTATGTTTTGCTAGAATAGACTTGTTAGTTGAACGACAATAAATCGTCAAGTTCAAAAACATTTTTTTTTGTTATTTATGAAGAGTGTCAACTAGCTCGATCTCTATGAAACACCAGAGCAGGCCTTTAAAAAGAGTCGCACAACATGATAGATTCAAAGGTAGTGAAGCTTCATTGAAGTCGTAGGGCTGGCTTTTCAAGGTTATTATTTTGGCTCTTATCTCGCTCTTGTTTATCTTCTAGCTATGAACATGATAGATTCAAAGGTAGTAAAGCTTCATTGAAGCCATAGGGCTGGCTTTTCAAGGTTATTGTTTTGGCTCTTATCTCACTCTTGTTTATCTTCTAGCTATGAACATGATAGATTCAAAGGTTGTAAAGCGTCATTGAAGCCATAGGGCTGGCTTTTCAAGGTTATTGTTTTGGCTCTTATCTTGCTCTTGTTTGTCTTCTAATAACTTATTGACTCGTTTCAGGCTCATCTATCACTTATTTTAGATTAATGGTTGATAGCACCAACATGATAGATTCAAAGGTAGTGAACGGTCATTGAAGCCATAGGGTTGGATTTTTCTTTCTTTTTTCATTGTCTCTATCTCTGGAATATTTTCTTGACTCTCTTCATTTTCAATGTAACCTGGGTTATAATTCTTCTTGCATTTGTTTTCCCAAACCGTTGCACTTATATTATGCTAATCAATATGACATCCCTACTTAGCATTGCCTTCTTTCCTTCCACATTCTAGAACTTGCTAGAATTCCAAAAGGGAGGTTCCTCCAGCAAACTTTGTGCGAGACGAAGTACCCCTCTATTAACTACAAGCATGTCATTTTCAAACTCGTGACTGTGCTATATAAATAAACAATCTTGTCACACAGGTACGTGATGAAGCCACCTTAACAATTGATAGTTACAGTATAACATGCCTTCAAACGAGCAGGGATATATTAGCATGTAAAAAGGAGAAGAAGTTGATGGAATAGGTACCTGCAGAATAGTTAAGATGTAAGGTTGACATTAGGGATGTGTGGCCTTTGGGACAGAACTTTGGGAAAAGTAGAGCCTTCCAGTTCACTTGAGCCAAAGATGCCGATAGTCATGATCTTCTGAAGATGTTGATACAACACACAACAAAAAACTTATCGTGGATATTCCTGAAATAAGGAGGCAAAAACCAAATGCCAAAAACTAAACCCAATTCTTCTTCCGTGTGATCGATCTGTTGAGCGACCTGTCTGCATTCTGTCAGCATTCTGAGAGCGACCCGTCAGTGTTCTATGAGCGACCTGTCAGCGTTATGTGAGCGCTGCTAGTTTGATAATGCTGGTCTGTCTGTGAATGCTGCTGGTGTGACCGCTGGAACTAATCTGAGAAGTGCATTTGATCAATCGCCAGGCGATTGATCTCAAATGCACTTCTCAGATTAGCATCCAACGGTCTGAGATTTGATCCTTTTTTCTGAGATGTACATCGCCAGGCGATTGATCAGATGTACCTCTCAGACAAAAGGAGTACCTCACAAAAGAGTAAGATGACAAGTATTACCTTCGGGACAGAGATACAGAACATCAAAGCAAGGCTGACTTCATTGCGAATTGCGCATTGCATTGGTCACGCCAAGGACACTAGTGTCGGCTGAAAATGCCATGCCTAAATATCGAGCTTATGGGGTTTAGGATTGTATATCTATTTCTCTATCCATTAGTCTCTATCTCTAGCAAGAGATCTCAATTATATGTTGCATTAATGGTGGGCCTTGTCCTTATTGGCACGGGGACAGCTTTGGGCCTCTATCAATGTGGTATTAACATGTGGAGTCCGGGTAGGGGAAAAAGAAATGCCCTTGCGTGGGATAAAGCATGCGGAGGGGCGTCGGGACATTGGCGTCGGGACATTGGCGTCGGCACTAGAACCACCTGTGTGCAAAGGCGCCGGGACTCCTGGCGTCGGAACGACACTTGGCGACAGGCGTTGTGGGCACCGGGGCGCCGGGACCAGGGCAGGCCACACACGCATATGAGATTAACCGTCTGTTGTAAAGCTGACTCGGGTGCACCCAGCGTGCCCTGTAAGACTCAAAGGGGTGACACTCTCTAAGGTCCCAGAGCAAGTTAGAACCCCAAACCGTGGCCATTTCTGTGAGATCCGCATAGCTGACCGGCCAGTCGGCTCTGATACCACATGTAGCGCAGGCATCTCAAAGGGGGCCGAGAACCACGACTTAGCTTCCCAGCCTTCAACTCTTGTCATCCAAACCCACTTGACATACAAGCAGCCAACTCGCCAACAACGATCAGACTTAACCAACTTGAAGTTCTGAAAACCAACATTGAGATCCAACCTGGCGCCATGCCAGATCGGGGGTCCCGATGTGGGTGACTTCCCTCCAAGCAAGCCGCCCGACATACATCAAACTTAACCAACTCGAAGCTTCGTTACAAACGAGTAACATCCATTCTAAGCAAGCGGTCTGACTTACATCAGACTTAACCAACTGAAAGCTTCGTCACGAGCGCTGGAAGCCAACCTGGCACCACGCCAGACTGGACAGCCATAAACAGGTAACTTCCACCCAAGCAAGCCATCCAACTCATCCGACAAGTTAGAGCCTTACAACTAGCGCTTTTACCGAACACTGAAACCCAGAAGGTAATTAGAGTCAGTTTGAGGAAAATCTCACTTTATTGATAAATCTGAGAAGGTTACATTTCAAGTGTGTGACCGACCCTAGTCTCCGAGGTGCTAGCATGCCAAGGCGAGAGCCATGACAACATTCCAGCAAGGGAGGCCTTGTGTTGTAAAGTTGACTCCGGTGCACCCAGCGTGCCCTGTAAGACTCTAAGGGGTGACACTCCCTAAGGTCCCAGAGCAAGTTAGAACGTCAAGGACTGAGCCTCTGACCTGTGGTGAGCCAGTCAAGTAGTCACAAGTCATGAGCTAGCTCTGGAGCTCGAGTCATGGCCTAGTCAGGAAGCAAGTTGATTTTGCCACCGGAACGGCTCCCGGGACCCATGTCCGGGAGCCAGACTGATTCTGCCAGGCTTGCCAGGCTTAATCAGCAAAATAAAAACTAAGTCCCAAAAAGCGTGCTTTACCAGAAAGCACTATGTTTCAGAATAAAGGGGGTGCGCCGAATCACAGCAGAACTATAGGGGGAGTCCGGCAGACAGAAACTTGGGCAGCTCAACTAGCGCCAGGAATCCAGTCGCCAGGTCTCAGCTCCCTCTACCAGCACGAGCCAGGCACAATGCCCAGCACGTGTTGGTGGCCCCGAGACCAGTCAGTCTATGTTTGAATGTAACCTCTTCCAAATCTAATAAAGTTGATCCTTGGGGATGATTACCATTTCGGTTTCGCCTCCGGGACTGGTCCAAGTGGAAGGACCCTTACTACAACCTTTTTGTGTCGCTGGCGCCTAAGGGTCCCTGTCATCGACATGGGGCTTGCCGCTATGCCAATCGGTCAGTTTGGCGACCACTATGCCTTGGGTTTCATGTGTGGCTTGTCTTTGCCTTTGGTTACCTTTTGGGGACGGATTCTGAGTTGGCTTTCGGGTTGGTTGGGATTCCAGTTTTCTTAAGTCTGAATGGTTAAGCTTGTTACGTTTCTGAGTTGGCTTTTACGTAAGTGCATGATGGATAAATGTTAGACTTAAGCGCGTGTTGGGGAAACCGCTCAAGTCCCAGCGCCCTTTGAGGCGCCGGCGCAACATGTGGTATCAGAGCCGACTAGCCGGTCAGCTACGCAAGTCTCACAGGGATGGCCACGTTTTGGGATTTGTCAGGACAACCGTTGCGCAAGGTGCTGTCCACAGTGTAAGCACGGGTGCGTCCACGATCGGGGTGGTCAGCAGAACGGGGGACTTGATGAGTCAAAGTGCTGCCCTCGAGGTGTAAGCATGGTCAGTTCTCGCAGTTCGGGCCTGGCGTTGTTTGCACGTAGGACGGATGAGGCAAAGTGCTGCCTAGGTAGGTGAAAGCACGGTCTGTACCTTGTGGGGTGCGGGGCGACATATTCGAACTGTACGGGTTAACCATTGATACAGAGATGCTGCTCGAATTCGGGTGTAAAGCACGGGTGGTTAGCTGCCGGTGCGGGATAGTTGTCGATCGTTTAGCTATAAGGGCTATCGACCAAAAAGTGGTGG
Source organism: Diphasiastrum complanatum (assembly GCA_029204225.1). Taxonomy (NCBI): domain Eukaryota; kingdom Viridiplantae; phylum Streptophyta; class Lycopodiopsida; order Lycopodiales; family Lycopodiaceae; genus Diphasiastrum; species Diphasiastrum complanatum. The sequence continues at coordinate 15,826,660 of CM055108.1, forward strand.
GGCGTGACTGAGGCAATGTGCTGCTTAATGGTGATATCGCTTTCGTAAAATCCAAGAACCTTATTAACTGGTGACAGAGGCCTTTCTTTGAAATGTTCGCCCCTGTCGCTTTTGACTTTCGACTTTGGAACTCCTTTGAGCTCCTGATTTGTCCTTGATGCACTTTGTGTTGAGCTCCCTGAGCTCCAAATTTGATCAGTTCCGCACAGGTATCAAGGCTCCCTGAGCCAAAGGATTTATCGTTTGATTGCCCACTTTGTGGTCCACTCCGTGCCTTGTTGCTTTTGCACCTTGGTTTCTCTCCTTGTCCCAGCCTGATCTTGATACTTTTCCATCATGGCTCTTTAAGGTAGGCAAATATTGAGTACTCCGCAATGCACCTCTCACTTAGCTTGAAGTAGCTCTTTGAATCAGCCCAAATGTAACCATTGACCTCGTGGAAAGCCAAAGGGTCGCACCAGTTTGATCTACATCCGAACTATCTCTTCGCGATTGTTTGAAGCACCATGTCCATCGCGCAAAACTTGACTTTTACAATTCCATCACTGGTCAATTGCCTCACAGTCAAAACAAGAAGTGTACATCGAGCTTGGCTTCAAGTAGCTCTCTTTGAATCAGACACATGCACCCAGAGTTTGCACTAGTCCGATCTCAACGTGAACTGTCCCTTAGCGTCCGTTCGAAATACCAAGTCTCTCATGCAAGACTCAACTTTCATAGTTCCTTCATTGATCAACTGCCTTACACGTAACACAAGCTAGCGTACTCATATGTTTCCTCATCATTGCTGGTCCAGAGAAAGCCTATAACAAGCTTTCCTTTCCACAACAAAAACTTGTCAACTTATTAGATCCAAAGTTCGCCAGTCTCCTCGTGTGAGTATGGCTAGGTCACCTTGGATTTGCCCCCGTTTTGATCAACTTTCATTCAAAATTTGCCCCAAGAGAGAGGTGTGTGTGATAGTTCCCCTCCACATATAAAATCAGCTGATCGGACTTAGAGTAGAGTTCTTCGGACAAAAAGCCTTTCCAACACTTTGCTTCCCATCTGCTAGGATTATGGCTCGATCCAACTTGTTGCCAATCTCTGAAGAGGATCCTAGTCTTTCACCTTTGAGAAAAAACCCAACTGATACTGGATATCACCCATGCTCAGTGTGTTTTCAGTTCCGAAGGTGGCCGTCCCAAAATGAAGACCAACTGCTCCATAGAAGATCTCCCCTGAAATTGCCCTTTCCAACTTTTGACTTCCTGCTTGTATCTGGTGGGCGTTGTCGCAAATGAAACTAACCCAAGAAACAGGCTAGCCATCCATCCTTTACAAACATTGAGTCGTTTCGTTGTCATTCATGTGCGAGTACTTGAACTGCAAATCCGTCCCACAGATTCTGTAGTCTTCTTTGTTTGATGGTATCAGCCTTCAAAAGAAAGGTTCCTTCTCGAGCCATCAACTCCTTGTATCACAAGAAATCATACAAACCAGGCAAAGCACGAGTACTAAGACTCACCACGAATACATACAAGTAAGATACTCAGGCAAGTTTACTAACAAGTAACAAAGACAAGGTCCCCCTCTGAGATGGTCCTGCCAACGGACCTTTGCCTGGCCGCGCCCATACAAATCGATCACAGAATCAGCCCACATAGGACAACCCTCCAACTATCCGTGCTTTCACCATTAAGCAGCACATTGTCTCAGTCACGCCCCACCACTTTTTGGTCGATAGCCCTTATAGCTAAACGATCGACAACTATCCCGCACCGGCAGCTAACCACCCGTGCTTTACACCAGAATTCGAGCAGCATCTCTGTATCAATGGTTAACCCGTACAGTTCGAATATGTCGTCCCGCACCCCACAAGGCAAAGACCGTGCTTACACCAACCTAATGGCAGCACACTACCTCATCTGTCCTACGTGCAGACAGCGCCAGGCCCGAACCGCAAAAATTGACCGTGCTTACACCTCAAGGGCAGCACCTTGACTCATCAAGTCCCCCGTTCTGCTGACCACCCCGACCCGTGTTTACACTGTGGGCAACACCTTGCACAACAGTTGTCTTGATGAACCCGAAACCGTGGCCATTTCTGTGAGATCCGCATAGCTGACCGGCCAGTCGGCTCTGATACCACATGTAGCGCAGGCATCCCAAAGGGAGCCGGGAACCACGACTTAGCTTCCCAGCCTTCAACTCTTGCCATCCAAACCCACTTGACATACAAGCAGCCAACTCGCCAACAATGATCAGACTTAACCAACTTGGAGTTCCGAAAACCAACATTGAGATCCAACCTGGCACCATGCCAGATCGGGGGTCTCGATGTGGGTGACTTCCCTCCAACCAAGCCGTCCGACATACATCAAACTTAACCAACTCGAAGCTTCGTTACAAACGAGTAACATCCATTCCAGGCAAGCGGTCTGACTTACATCAGACTTAACCAACTGAAAGCTTTGTCATGAGCGCTGGAAGCCAACCTGGCGCCACGCCAGACTGCACAACCATAAACAGGTAACTTCCACCCAAGCAAGCCATCCAACTCAACCGACAGGTTAGAGCCCATTCCCCAAGAGCTTAACCCATTCACGTTCATGCAAGAGACACTCAGAACCACAAGCCACGACAGATATGGAGACAACCAGTTCCTGGACCAAATGGTCCCGACAGCATACCGTTGGCGCCACGGACCGAATGGTCCCGACGGCATACCGCTGGCGTCCCGGGATACGACCCTCAGCTATGTGCTAACTTAAAAATTTTGAAGCGGTCTTACAGCTGGCGCTTTTACCAAACACTAAAAACCAGAAGGTAATCAGAGTCAGTTTGAGAAAAATCCCACTTTATTGATAAATCTGAGAAGGTTACATTTCAAGTGTGTGACCGACCCTAGTCTCCGAGGTGCTAGCATGCCAAGGCGAGAGCCATGACAACATTCCAGCAAGGGAGGCCTTATGTTGTAAAGCTGACTCAGGTGCACCCAATGTGCACTGTAAGACTCTAAGAGGTGACACTCCCTAAGGTCCCAGAGCAAGTTAGAACGTCGCGGACTGAGCCTCCGACCTGTGGTGAGCCAGTCAAGTAGTCGCAAGTCATGAGCTAGCTCTGGAGCTCGAGTCATGGCCTAGTCAGGAAGCAAGTTGATTTTGCCACCGGAACGGCTCCCGGGACCCATGTCCGGGAGCCAGACTGATTCTGCCAGGCTTGCCAGGCTTAATCAGCAAAATAAAAACTAAGTTCCAAAAAGCGTGCTTTACCAGAAAGCACTATGTTTCAGAACAGAGGGGGTGCGTCGAATCACAGCAGAACTATAGGGGGAGTCCGGCAGACAGAAACTTGGGCAGCTCAACCAGCGCCAGGAATCCAGTCGCCAAGTCTCAGCTCCTTCTACCAGCACAAGCCAGGCACAATGCCCAGCACGTGTTGGTGGCCCCGAGACCGGTCAGTCTATGTATGAATGTAACCTCTTCCAAATCTAATAAAGTTGATCCTTGGGGATGATTACCATTTCTGTTTCGCCTCCGGGACTGGTCCAAGTGGAAGGACCCTTACTACAACCTTTTTGTGTCGCTGGCGCCTAAGGGTCCCTGTCATCGACATGGGGCTTGCCGCTATGCCAATCGGTCAGTTTGGCGACCACTATGCCTTGGGTTTCATGTGTGGCTTGTCTTTGCCTTTGGTTACCTTTTGGGGACGGATTCTGAGTTGGCTTTCGGGTTGGTTGGGATTCTAGTTTTTTTAAGTCTGAATGGTTAAGCTTGTTACGTTTCTGAGTTGGCTTTTACGTAAGTGCATGATGGATGAATGTTAGACTTAAGCACGTGTTGGGGAAACTGCTCAAGTCCCAGCGCCCTTTGAGGCGCCGGCGCAACATGTGGTATCAGAGCCGACTAGCCGGTCAGCTACGCAAGTCTCACAGGGAGGGCCACGTTTTGGGATTTGTCAGGACAACTGTTGCGCAAGGTGCTGCCCACAGTGTAAGCACGGGTGCGTCCACGGTCGGGTGGTCGGCAGAACGGGGGACTTGATGAGTCAAAGTGTTGTCCTCGAGGTGTAAGCACGGTCAGTTCTCACGGTTCGGGCCTGGCGTTGTCTGCACGTAGGACGGATGAGGCAAAGTGCTGCCTAGGTAGGTGAAAGCACGGTCTGTACCTTGTGGGGTGCGGGGCGACATATTCGAACTGTATGGGTTAACCATTGATACAGAGATGCTGCTCGAATTCGGGTGTAAAGCATGGGTGGTTAGCTGCCGGTGCGGGATAGCTGTCGATCGTTTAGCTATAAGGGCTATCGACCAAAAAGTGGTGGAGCGTGACTGAGGCAATGTGCTGCTTAATGGTGAAAGCACGGATGGTTGGATGGATGTTTCCCCGTGGGCTAATTCTGTGATAGATTTGTGTGGGCGCGGCTAGGCAAAGGTCCTACGTCCGGTCTCAAGGGGAATGTGACTTGAGAGGGATCCTTTGTTTAGCTTTGGTTGGTATGTTCGTTTGTGGTGTGCCTGCCTGGACCTGAATTATCCCTGACTACTTGTTTTGATCCAGGTGATCTGATCTAGTTGGGAGTTGTGAGAGGAGCTTACATTTATGAGTGGATGACACACAAGTATGGAAAGGAACTTCCATGGGGCAACCCCCAAGATTGGTTCAAGATTGTTATTCTTATCAGGAAAGATCGCGGAGAGGAAGTCAGATTTCATATCGACTCCGGAGCTTCACATAACTATATGTCAAGGAGCGTAGTGGAACAATTCAACTTGCCGACCAGGAATGTTACATCTACTCTCAAGGTAGAAATAGTGAAGGGAGCACTAGATACAGACAAAGCGACATTGAACATCCCAGTGCAGATTGGAAGATGGAAGGCTAAACTTAGCTTTGTGATTTTAGAGATGGATGCCTTCGATGTGATTTTGGGCCTCCCTTGGTTAAATGAACACTGTATTGCAGTTTTGGGTAGGAGCTCAAACTTGGTCCTATTGGATTATAAGGGACAAATCTGCGTGACAAAAGCCCTGCCCGGAGGAAATGCTAAGGATACCGATATTGAACAAAATTTGGTTGCAGCATTAGCGATGAAAAGAATGGCGAAAGGGAAAAGGTCAAAGTGCTTTCTTTGCATCTGCCGAGAAGTCCCAGAAGGGAAAAGCGTGCGACAAGAAAACTTGCCAAAAGAAGTGGCAGATCTGCTAGAAGAATTTAGCGATGTGTTCCCGGAGGAACTCCCAGCTAAGCTACCTCCTCGAAGACCAGTGGACCATAAAATTGAGTTGGTACCAGGAACAGAGCCAACTTCACGAGCACCCTATAGAATGTCACAATAGGAGTTGGCGGAATTGAAACGACAACTTGGTAAATTGATAGACAAAGGTTTTATTAGACCTAGCGCTTCACCTTTTGGAGCCCCAGTGTTGTTCGTGGAAAAGGCGGACAAAACTCTTCAAATGTGTGTGGATTATCGCATGCTTAACAAGAGTACCATCAAGAACAGTACCCCATGCCTAGAATTGATGACCTATTCGACCAACTCAAACATGCCAAATGCTTTAGCCGAATAGATCTCAGATCTGGATATCATCAAATTCGAATAGCTAAAGGTGATGAGGACAAAACGACATTTCGAACGCGGTACGGGAGTCACGAGTTCCTGGTGATGCCATTCGGTCTAACAAACGCACCAGCCACTTTTTGCACTTTGATGAACAATATATTTCAAGACTGCCTGGATGAATTTGTCATTGTGTACATCAATGACATATTAGTATTTAGCCGGAACCTTAAAGATCACATTAAACATTTAAGGACAGTTCTCCAATGACTGAGGAGGAACTGCTTGTTCGCGAAAAGAGAGAAATGTGAGTTTGTGGTGAAGGAAGTTGACTTCCTTGGACATGTTATAGGCCACGGACAGATTCGAATGGATCCTAAGAAGATCAAGGCTATCTTGGATTGGCTAGCACCTAAAACTGTTCATGGCATCAAATCCTTTGTGGGCTTATGTAACTTTTACAGGAGATTCATTGAGGCATTTAGCAAAATTGTGGCACCACTGTTGGAGCAGACCAAGACTCATCTGAAGATGACATGGACACCGGAATGTGAAGCAGCGTTCCAAGAACTAAAACGACGGATCACTCAAGAACCCATCCTTGCCTTACCGGACTTTAGGGCCAAGACAGGGAAAAGGCCTTGGTACCTCTTGACCGGGTTATTCTGAGGAGAATGATATATGCGCAGTATAGTTCCTAGCTTTGTTTTTGCCTCTACTTCATTGCACTTAATTTTGGTTCATTGTTAGAATTGGAAAAAGAAAAGAAAAGGAAGCTCTGATCGAAAAATATGGCAGGTTAATGGCCAAGGTAGAGCATGATTTGGTTCCACATTTGAGAACATCACAAAGAATCCAAAGAGTAATGGATCTTAACGACATGCAAACTAAAGCCGGGATAGTACACCCACTTGCACCCTTGCTATCCACCTTGGAAGAGAATTCCAATGATCCAATATGAAATTTCGACGAAAGGTAGCCCTTCTCCATGTTCTCCAATCTTCGTAAGCCTTACTCTGATACCAATATAAGGGAAGCTCTCTAAGATCCTGCTTACAAGACAAAACACGATAGAAAACACACTATGGAGCAACCACCCAACCAAGTAGAAGCAACCAATCAACTCTAGAAGCTTCACCCCCAAGCCAAGGAATAAGAAGCATGAATGTAGAGTGAAACCCTGGCAATGAATCAATGACCACAATGAGGAGTAGGGCGAGTTTGGCCTCAATATATAGAGCCAAAAGCAACATGGGCACATGGCCATGCATAGCCCTAAGTTCCCTATACATAGATTCACCTAGAATAGGGTCCTAAGCATGGACCAACTATTCATAGAATTGTTATTGATAACTCTACACATGCATACACTATCTCATACCTTGTCTAAACTCCATTTAGTGTGTTTTGGGCCTCACAAGGATATTAGTTATTTTCGGGTCACATTCAGTATGATGTGACATAACTAACAACTTGATTTACTGGAGTACCGTGTATCCAAGACTAGGAGTATACTAAATTGATCTACAAAAGATCCAATCTGCATATGCAAGAAATTCAATTTTTGGGTAGAAGTCAATCTAGCATGCTCTAGCATTGATATCTTCACCAAATCCTTGATAGATGTGATTGATCCATTCATAACCTGCAAGATAATGACTTGATCAGAGCATTGACTATAGTAGATCTTCCTCGATGATTGGAAGTTAGATGATTAGTACTTTGAAAGTTGACATTCATCTACTTGATTAACTACATTTGTCTTGTAGTAGGTAGTCATCGTTTTTGCCAGTGAGTTATGTACAGAGGTAGGTGGATATCAACATCGCGACGTGGGTCGAATTTCCGAGTTCATAGTACAAAGGGTCAGAATTTTACAAAGTCTCAAAAAATATACACTGGTTCAAAAAATATACACTGGTTCGAAAAATTCAGAATAGATCTGAACTAAAAACACGATTCGAAGGAGCTCAAAAAAGTTAGAGTAGATCCAAAGCGAACATTGTTTGAAGGTGCTCGAAAAAGTTAGAACAGTTCCGAACTGAACACGGTTCAAAGGCCCTCGGAAAAGTTAGAATAGATCCGAACTGAACACGGTTCGAAGGCACTCGAAAAAGTTAGAACAGATCCGAACTGAACAAGTTTGGAAAAATTAGAACGGATCCGAACTGAACACGTTCAGTAAATCTCACTTTGATGATATTAACATTGGGTCGAAAAAATTTGAATAGAGTAGAGTTTTTGAACATCTATACAAACTTCAAGGCGGTCTTCCTTCTCTTTTTTGTTGGTTTTTTTTTAAGAATAGATATAAACAAGGATTTTTTAGGATGCTCATTACCTAAATGAAATTGGGCTTGAGCATGAATTCCAACACATCATTGCCCAGCCTCACCTATGACAGAAACAAGCATCAGGCAAGGCTGACAACACCCAGATTACCACATGAGCCCCGCCTATGTCGTGCCATAGTTGAAGCAACCATGGATTCGACACCTGACGTCCATCCCCACAGATTGGTTCGAACGCCGGGTGCATATTCCCTAGAAAGCTCGTCGTATACCTTCATTCCATCCTCGCTATGTTGACAAATGATGTAGGCGATGATAGGTCCAGTATAGAGAGATCCTTGATGGCCATCAATTTGAAAGCCTTATTGGGATTGAAACAATACTCGTCGAAGCACAGATCCCATCTGGTTTCCAAATATTAAAATATTGAAATATTAAGATATTAAAATATTAAAAAATCATAAAAATTTAATAAATCTAAAAATAAAAGATTTAAGAATAAAATTTAAAGAACGATATAAAAAAATAGAAACAAAAAATAAAATACAAAATTTAAAATAAATTAAAAAAATAAAAAATTCTAAACCCCTTAGCATCAGTCAGGATAGTCTCCACATTATAATAGGCTTCCAAAACAATGGGATCTAGAGAATTAGCCGTGTTGGCAGGAAATGGTTGAGGGCTCTTGTAAAATTGATGGTTGTGTCCCAACCATACTGAAAAGTGACGAGTGGCCAATTACAGGCTCCGACCCTCCTAGCTACCATTGTCTTTGCTCTGGAAATGTTGCGCTTCAGGTCCTTGAGTGATCCCTCGTTGGTTTTGAGAGCATCGCGTTCAAACTGAAACTTGAGCACTAAGTGTTGGCGGTCTGCTTGGCAGGTCTGTTGGGCTTGCTTTTCTGCATCTAGCTTAGCCTTTAGGTCTTGCACATGCTTGTCTTATTGGTGAGCCACTTGATTTGCTTTATTGAGTTGGTCCTAAATGGCTTGGACCTGGGCTCTCTCTCTCTTTTTGCAACTGCAAGATCTGATCAGTTAGAGCCTGCAACATTTACCCTGCCATCATCTGGCCATGAGATTGCTCAATTGCTCGTTTAGTGCGAATTTGGTAGAGTTGTTGTTGGAGGCTGATTAAAGCAGTCCAACAACCCAATGCTTGAGCATCTCAGCTGGCCCGAGAAGGCTTGGGTTGAGTGGGGGCGGGAGTTGTGTGTTTAGAGAGATGGTCGTGATGGTGGGAATGGTGGCGGTGGCAATGGCAGTGATGAGGGGGTGGCGAGAGTAGTGATGGTAGATACAGTGATTAGTTGGATCTGAGAGGATGTGAGGGGAAGGGTGATAGTAATTGAGGGGGATGTGGTGATGGCGAGGGTCGTAATTGAAAAAGAAATGGAGGTTGTGACGGATGATGGGATGGGTGAAGTAATGGAGGGTCTGATCGGGCTAGAGGTAGGAGATGTGGTAATGACAATGGGGGAGGTGTGGCTAGGGCTCGTGCAAGCATGGCTCGTATAGGCGAAGATGGGTGGCGGAGATGGAGACATGGTGAATATCGACGACTGTTGGTGAGCCTTGAGTTGCGTGATCGTATCTGTTGGGTGTGCTTGGGAAGGGCCGACTACTTGGGTGTCATGAGTAGGTGTTTGGACAACTAGATTCTCGAGATGGGCAATGGCCAGGGCTGTGAGTAGACCACTACAAGTAATCGGTTTGGGCATTTGAAAACCACTTGAAGTTCTTTGATCAATACTAAAGCCCAATCGTAAATGGTATTCGGGTCGTCCATCATGATCACCATGAGCACAATGAGTTGGGATACAAGTAGGGCACGGTGTGATCTCATGATGAGGGTGGCAGACATGAAGTCTATGGCCTCACAAAAATTTCTGATCTAAGGGATCAGGTACCCATCATTGGTTTTTCTCTTGGCATCAACGCAATCAAGGTGGAAAAAAGAAAAACCATGGAACTTGACTAGAGCACGAGTTTGCGGTAGAAAAGAGGTGTGGAGAATGTTGAGGGTGGTTACCACCAACTCAGGATCAAGGGAGACGTCATAGTCCTGACCCTTGTGAGCGACCGTGAAGTGGTCGGTGTCGAAGGTGGCAAAGGCCTGGTGGACAATAGTGATGTCTTGGGTAAGTGGGATCTCCATGGATGCTAGGCCTATGGCAGATAGAACCGTGATGCAGCCGCTGGTGCGAAGGGCTCTGATTTCTTGCTCGGTTAGCATTGGCAAGATCACATATTGGGGTGCGTGCGAATGGGGTTCAGCGGGCGACTTGTGGAGAAGTCTCTCCCTCCTCACGATCAGGAAGGGTTGAGGTAGTCGAGGGTGATGAGGCTATTTGTTAAGAAGCAAATGACGAAGTGGTTGTGCGGGAGTAGCAGTCTAAACTATGATCATTGCTCGTCATAGATTCCATATTTTCTAACATCTTAGTCTCGACTATCTTAGAAAAAAACTTGGTTGTACTATCCTAGAGACACATTTTTTTTTATTAAGTCTTTACCACTATATTCCTAGTAAGCTCTCAATGTAATCTATTGATGCTTGCAATGCCAAATGGCTGTTCAAAGCTTATGAGAAAAATTTCCTACTTATCTATGTTTATTGCAACCAAGAAATCTAACTCTGTTTTTTCTTGGTTCAACTCAAAGTCATATTTTTTCGTACAAGCAAGATGCCTAATTCAAAATTTCCTTCTTTAGAATTCAACAACCTTTGCATGTTCGTTCCAAATACAAAGGTAATGCCACTCACATTTGCGCTAAATGCAAAGCTTAGATGAGGATGTGTGACTCACCTTTTCTATTCTTGTCAGCTGTCTCTATCAACAACACTCACTAACTTTCCTATTGCACATTTCCATGTTAGGTCTAAAATATTTATCCACTTTATTTGTTACTTAATGATATTGTATTTATTGAATATCATGTTAATAGCTTTTAGCAATCTCTTAGAGTGATCTCTTTATGGAACATTTGGCTCAACATAAATAGTAGAAAATTTGGGAATGGTGATTCTGCATCTCCCCTTTACTTCTCTTTAAAGATGATACCAAATCAGTTGCTCTTTGAGAAAATCGTCCCTTTCTATGTACTTTTGTATAGAGTTTTTAATCTATTGTTAACGTATTCGGGAAGGAAAACAAAAAGATGAAAAATGAAAAACAAAAAACCTTCGAACTTGTTGGGTAGCTTGGTTTACTTAGAGCATTATGAATGGAGTAAGCCAATTCTTTTCCCCTTATGGCCCTGCCTCATGTTGAGGTTTCTTGATCTTAGGCAAGGCCCTCATCTTAGAGCAATGTTTGGAAAACCTCCCTAAAATTTTCCTTCTATATCATACATCTTCCAGAGGTTGTCGTTTTTTGAAAAATAGTCTTTTAAAACCTTGAACTAGAAAATGCTACATTTTATAATTTGACAACTACTAAAGCTGTGTTGATTATAGTATCTATACAAAATAAACACATTCCAAAAAAATGATCAACACATCAGTTAAATTATACTGAGGACATTTAGTGCCTCAACTTGGCCCACTCCAACATGTAATTTCATGGTGAAGTGTGTTATAAATTTATGAATTAGCTATGTAGTGGCTTACACGTAGCTTTTACCAATAATTGTGCAAAAAGTTGAACACTCACAAGATAGAACTTCACAATTTCAAAAATCCAACATATAATTTGCGTGCCATAAATTTCCTACAAAACCAAAAAGTTATCGATCTTCACAAAGTCACCAATTTAGAACATATCTATAAGATTGATTTTTGAGAAAATTTCTTGATTCCATTCTTGGACTTCACATATTTTCCCAAACAATACTTAATGCCATTGCAACAAAACTTTATCTTACAAGTTATACCTTACAGCCAATTTTTTTTCTGCTCTTGAAAGTCTTATCCATAGATTAAGAACTCTATACAGAAGAAAATTGACTCAAAGAACATTGATACACTAGCCTCTTTTTGAAAAAAAAAAAAGTTCAGGGAAGATGCAAAAATCACCATTCCCAAATTTCTTGCAACTTTTATCAAGCCATATGTTTTCATAAAAAGGTCACTTCTAGACTTTGCCAAAAGCAACTAACATGAGGTTCAACAAAAACGTCATCCCTTTTGTACTTTTTGTGAAAATCTAATAGTGGCTGAAGAATGATTTGCAAAAAATAAGAAATATCAATATTTTCAGTCATCCAATGATCCATGAATCTTGAAGTTTTTATGATCCATTATGATTATAAAATGAATAAGTCTATGTGAGTGGATGTGGCTAGTTGTGCCTACACCTGCGTTTAAATGAGGAATACAGTCGTCCCAAAATTTCATGCCAACCTACACCTGTGTTCAAATGAGAAATACACTCATCCCAAAATTTCATATGTCAACAGATTGCGAAATATAAATAAATATCCAGTACAGGTTGGGACATTAGACAAATTCTGTCCGTCAAATATAGTTCAGTCTTTAACAGTACCAACATTGTGCACTTTAGGTCAGCGACATCATGGACACACTAACTTGTAGCATTTGTGAGGAGTGATAGTGGGCACGTGGCATCACCTGGCTGGTTAAGAACAACCCAATTTTGAACCGTAGTAAGGCTTTTAAAATGTTTTGAATCTGCACCATAAATTTACAATTGCTACGTATGGTACTCATCCAACACCATAGATTTACAAATGCTATGTAAGGTACTCATCCAACAATGTGACTTGCGGCTTGCTTGCGGTGCTACAACAAGACTATTACACGTAACAATGTGACTTGCGGCTTGCTTGCGGTGCTACAACAAGACTATTACACGTAGCACAAGGTTTATATTCCAATACCTAGTACAAAGCCAATTAATAACATGGGTGAAAGAATCTTTAAAGAATATACTAGAGTTTTCCCAAAATAGTAAGACTATTTATTTTCCTTCCTCCCAAAGTTTTTATTATTATTTCCCCCCCACCGATCATGCGGCTACAGTCCAATAATGTGTGCCCCACCTGATTGGTCAGAAATTATAATAATATTATTATATTTGTGTTATTTGAAAATAGTTATTTCTTTTTTATTACTATTGGTGGTGAAAATGACCCTAGCATCTTCTTGTTGGCACGATATGAGTTGCGCTTCACCGTTGGATCGTTCTTAGAGGCGCTTAGATTCTGCCACGTTTTAGAGATGGACGATTGAGAAACATCTGGGTGAAACGTATGACACGGGGCGAGAATCGGATGGGTTAGCGCTAGATTGTATAGTGTCTTTAAGACACCATTGAAATTATTGCGAGAGATAAATGAATTCTAGAACCGAATCTCGACGAACGGCCTATCAGTTTGTTTTCTGCACGAGATGATCTCCGTTAGATTACACAATGACGGTTAAGATTTTGCCACGTTTCATGAGTCAAATTGATTAGGATTATTCCAAGTGTCTCGTATGACACGTGGCGAGAATCCAGTGGGTCTGGCCCATCACTCGCCCACATGTGGTCAATGTCAGTTATTTTTTTAACTTTGAAGTTTTTCTGTCCGAGAGTGAGAGGCATATGTGCCCTTCATTGAAAGGCAAGGATTGCCTGCAAAGCGTTATCTGAAAGGCAGACGTCAGGCGTACCCGTCGGTTTGAAAGGCAAGTTAAAAAAGTCAAAGAAGGCCAATATATTCTGACATTTTTAGGTTGAAAATGTCCTATGAAAGGTAGGTCCCGTCACTTGCAAGGTGAATGCTAAAGACTAGAAACGTGACGTGCACAGTCACGTTTCAGATTGAAGGGCCTCTTTACGTTTGCTTTTTGAACGTTTTAACTTTTGCTTCGTTCGGTTTTTGGGGGAGCGTGAAGCTTCCTCTTCTTCTTCTTCTTCTTCGTCTTCTCTGTTCTTGGCTATGGCTGTTCGAAGCTTGCTGCTCCCCTGCTAATTATTTGAGGTTTCGTTCTGTTTTTTGCATTCCTGATTCCGATCCATTCCATCGTCTATTTCTGCCCTCGGTTGTGTTTTCTTGGCCGGTTTTTTTGCTTTCTTGGAAGCTTTTGGTGGTGTTTTCTTGGCTGCTTTGTTTAGTTTCTTGAAAGCTTTTGGTTGTGTTTTCCTGGAGGCTTTCAGTTTAGTCTCCGGAGGTGGATTTTCGTTTCTTCTTGGTTATGTGCCTCACGAGAAATGTGTTGTTCGTGTGTTTTATTTGTGGTGTTTATGGCATCGGATAAATTCTTTCAGTTTCATCGCATTTCGTTATCATTATGGTAACGGACTTCGAAGCACAGAGTACGGTTGGCGTGCATTTGGTTGACGATAGCGGAAAGAGTATTGCTCGTGCAGAGTAGAATCAATGGTGCCTGCTTCAAATGTATTTTGAGAGATTACTCATGTGAATCATGGAAACGCAATGGGGTGACCACTGACAAGAACTGTAATCCAAGAACTCCACTCTTCTTGCCATGGTGCGGATAGCATGATTTTGTTCGTATTGCAGAAGAAAACCGATGTACCCCGTTACGCTTTGGCGTAAAGAGTGTTCGATCCTCTCTATAGCTCCAATCAACACTTATTCCTGGTTCCGTGCGAATGCCAGATCGGTACTTCTGTAGCTAGTGACTAGCAAGCAACAGCTTCTTTTAAAAGAATTTTCTTCTCTTGGAGGGACCTCCTAAAGCTTTATCGTTTTAGTGCTTTATCAGGAGATGTTGTGCTTTCAATAGCTTTTCGCTGTATTTCGTGTAGCTATTCTGGCTTTAGGAATTTATTTGTTTAGAAAAGAGCTACGGAACGGTTCTGGGGTATTTCTACATTACTTCCTGGAAGGAGCTGACTGTAAAAGATCAGCATCATAGCAAAGGGCAGGGGATTACCATTTTATTTAGAAGAAGATCTATGTCAACGGAGCTTTGAATCATGCTGAAGCCAATTGAAGGTTCACGTCGTTCTTTCTCCACTAAGCTTGCATACTTCACCTTGCCTTACTGATCAAGCTTAAGGATCTCCATGAAGCTATAAGAAAGCTTCGGATAACTATGGTTCATTGTACGAGGTTGCATCATTCGAATGGATTTTTGTTGCCAGCTTTTATCAGAAAGCCAGATTCTATTCTGATGTCAAGTTGTTGGTATCTGGCTTAAAGAGCATCTAATGCTGCTAGTTGGTTGGCTCGTTTCAACACTTAATGAAAGAAGCCTTGAAATGCAGACAGACCAAAGAGTCAACTAGCCCACTGAAGAGATGTCAGTCTATATCTCTGGCATCGGCGGATTGATAATCAGTACCAGCATAGTAATGTCAACGAACTAATTGACAGGAAGATTTGTTGGGGTGTTATCTCCTGTGATCAGTTTGTCTTTAAAAGACGAAGAAATTATCACTTCTAAGCAGGGTTGCGAGCGTTATCATTAGCACATTGGTAAGAAGCTTGGATTGTTTGTCGATATACGGGCGGAGATTCTCGTAAGGACCAATTTGAGGAAGCACAACAGATGAATCTTTGAACATATCTATGAAATAACAGATGCGCAGTTGTGTAAACTTCATATAGGCTTCAAGATTAGCTACTTGATGATATCTGTACTGTCTTTGAAGATGGGCCCAATATCAACAAGGCTGAAACTTTTTCAGAACGGTTAAAGGGACATTAAGTCTTAAGATTCACGGTAAAATTAAGAAGGCAAATCTAATTCTTGGAAGAGACTTACTGCACAAAATCCTTCGAAAAGTGGTCTATAAAACGTTTTCTGTCTGTACAAACGTGTCCAAATCTGAAGCAATGTTCACAAAAAAGAAACGAGTAGCCATGGTACCCAAAACCATAAGCATCAAGCTGTCAGGTGAAACTTTGGCACCGCTGATGGAAGGACCTACTCCTGATGGATTTGAGAAGCAGGGCAAAAAACATGGATACTTTTGGAATTGGATGAGGGAACACCTTCGCTTAGAAAAGAGCTCTCAGCCAGGGAGTTACAACCTAACCGATCCACGGTTGCTTTTAGGCGTCATCGGCGCTCCTCTTGCTCCTATACCTGTGAACGAGACATCTCTGCTCGTTTTTCCTCGTGACTGCCCCCTTGTGAGTACTCACACCCTCCCAATGTTCCTTGAATGCCATTTGGCGAAGGTTTGGAAGTAGATCAGTCAACACAAGAAATAATCAGTTCACTGTCCATTTGCTATTTACTGTACGAGGAATGAGATATATGAGGGTTTGGAGAAACTGGAAAGCAAGAACCTTACTTCTTAGTCAATGTCGAGTTGAGCAGTTGTGGTTCGTGGTTTCTTTTCAGTTGCTTGTATTTCTTTTGTAGGGATAGATGGAATTTAAGCTTCAGACTGGATCTAGATTATTATATAGTACATCTCAGGATAAGCATCGGTCAAAATGATTGAACAAGCGAATCTGGTGACCGATATTTTCGGCGGTAGACATACTTGATGTTCAAACAAACATGATCTCTGTGTATGTACAACATAATGCCTGCCATTGCTACTGTAGACTCTAGAGCGGATTGTAATTTAGCGAAATAGTAAACAGAGTCCTTCACCTACTTGTGATAAGCTAGGTCTACTGGGCGAAGACTAGGAAGCAGTACTTTAAGAGACCAGGAAGCTTTCCAGTAATATCAGGACGCAGAAAATGATTCAACTAGTGAGTCATACAACTCTACATCACGTTTCTCCGAAATTTACATTGGGCTTGTAGTGAGTTTCAAAAATATTATGACCTGGTGAAGTATGGAATGACCTACTTAACTTGAAAGACACCATCAAATGCGCGGAATCACATGAATCCAGAGAATACCTGTTTGGAGATATATGATGTTATCTTGGAAATTCTGTGAAGTATCTTGTAGCAGGCCCAGGTAAAGTTTTGGCTTCCGCAGACGTTTTGACAAGGGTTGATATTACAAGCCCTCCCCAAAGAAAGTCAAATGTATTCTACAAGCTGCTGTTTCTACTTCGCACATGAACACCTACAATTTTCGTTTACATACACACAAATTCTCCTAAAGGCATTTTGGTTGCGGGTGTCTCTACACAAGCAGCTTTGAAACAACCGCTTTCTAAAAAATGTTCTCCAAAGATCACGATCTAAAATGAACCATAATGTCGTTGCAATTTAAATAAGATCCATGTGAAAGGGAAAATATAAAACTTGTAGTTTTAATAAGATCCATGTGAAAGGGAAAATATAACACTTGTAGTTTGGCTGTTCAGGTTGTTGCTAATCATGAAATATCAAAATGCTATGAACCTTATAGTTATCCTTTTAAATCTTGCAAAAAGTTTATATGCCGATTTGAAATAGCCTTTATTTTTTTCAAAAATCTGGTAATTAGTTTTGGCTCTTCAAATTTTTTTGACCGCCAGTTTTTCAGAGAATGATGGTTTTATTCTCAATAAATACTGTTTTTCTTCAATTCAACCTTTGTCAGGGTTTTTGAAGACAAATGTTTGTTTACGTGAAGATGCATGAATTTCATGTGAATTTTATTCTTCTGCTCCATTAGTTCTTCTCATATGTATTCTGAGATTGGAGCCACTATATATCAGGAAACATCGTTTGCCAAGTACATACTACAGCAGTATGTCGCTGCTACAGGTGGATCAAAGGTGCAAGGGTCAATCAGAAACTCTTATGTGATGGGGAAGGTGAAAATAATTTCATCCGAGTTTGAGACAGCCACAAAAGTTGTGCATGCACGGAATTCGTCAAAATCTGCAGAATCTGGGTTTTTTGTTCTGTGGCAAATGATGCCAAACATGTGGAGTTTTGAATTGGCAGTTGCAGGCAGTTCAGTTCATGCTGGAAGCGATGGAAAGCTTGTGTGGAGGCACACTCCTTGGATTGGGACTCATGCTGCTAAAGGTCCCATTCGACCGCTTCGTAGAGCTCTTCAGGTACGTGCTAAACAGTTTTTTACTAGAAGATTAATGAAATTATATACTGCAGACGTTATACATTTTGCCATAAATATTTTTGTGACATCTGCAGGGGCTAGACCCTAGGACAACTGCGAACATGTTTGCGCTGGCAAAATGTGTTGGTGAGAAGACAATAGGCGGGGAAGATTGTTTTATTCTAAAACTGGCTGCTGATCCTCAGACCTTGGCTGCTAGGAGTGATGGTCCGGCAGAAATTATCAGACATGTACTGTTCGGTTACTTCAGTCAGAGAACAGGGCTCCTTATTCGATTGGAAGATTCACATCTAACTCGAATCAGAACTTCTGGAGGAGATGCAGCTTACTGGGAAACCACAATTGATTCTACTTTGGAAGACTACAGGCTGGTGGAAGGCATAAACATAGCTCACGCAGGTCGATCTGTGGTGACTCTATTCCGGTTTGAAGATGTTGCAATGAGGCACACTAAAACTCGCACGGAAGAGCTCTGGACCATAGAGGAGGTAGCATATAATGTGCCAGGTCTTTCTGTAGATTATTTCATTCCGCCAGCTGATATCTGGAAAGGTTCTATGAGTGGAACCAGCGAGTTTGCTTCCAAAGAGATGGCAAATGGGAACAATTTTTCTAAAGACACAGATGTGGAGGATGAATCCACGGAAACACATTACAATATTAACTGGAGAGTGGAAGTATGAGCTGAACATCTAGATTGAAAATGACATCAGAAAGGACAAGTTTAAAGATCAAAATTAATACTGTCGGAGAACCTAAGTTCAAGCTAACAGTTATATATACCCGTTTTCAAGTAAAGCCTGTATATTCCCACGCAATGGGAACCACCAAACTGGGCAATTCAGGATTCAGAGGTACTTTATCCTAACAATAACACTTTGTTCTATAAATCCAGATAGACGACTTTTCGCGTGATATCTGTGCTGGTTGTCATACAGTGAATCTTTCATACCAGCGGCTGGGTATCTCTACCCACGAATTTTATTAAAGCTAGTTATGCTACTGAGTTTTCTTGCCTTTGTGGCCATGAACCTTAGCTGCATGAGCCTCTATAGCTTAATTTGCGTCAGACTATTTAACTCCGGTACCTGTTCAATTGTGCAGTGAACTCCAACTAAAAGCTCTTATTTATGTTGTGTTCCTACTTGTGCATATACGACAAAAAATTATACTCATATTTTCAGATTGCAATAAGACCACTGTTGCCAGTGTGTTATTTATTTAGCATACGCAAAGACTGGATTGAAAATGCTATTGCAAGCTCAGTTTTTTTCAATTGTCACCACAAGGGGACTTAAGAATCTACTTTGAATGTATGGTGTGTAGTACGCACATCTTTGGCCACAACATCTGGTGGCCCAAACTCACTAGTAATGTAAGCTTCAAATTGTAATGAATAGTATGCTTCAAAATATGTTCAAATATTGCTCACCTCAGTGCAAGCACTTTCCGGGATAGTATGGAGTTTGCCTGATGCAAGTTGCGTTACCATTAAACTAAAGCACCCACCAGTTTCCTTCTCGCACTGCATCATCCACTGCTTGCTTCTCGTACTGCATCATCCATTGCTTTGCAATGTCATATACTGTTCCTTTCGTTCGTTTCAGCTCACACCTGATACTTTTTGGCAATCCTGCTAAAATCACATGATGCTGCTTAACATCCTTGGTAGTATGCATTTGCATGTGAGGACTGGAAATGACCATTTGCAAGTTCTTCTTGTGCTTGCAATTTTTGGCCCAAGCAAATGCAGGAACCAGAAGTTGATATCGACATGGGCTCCATGTCCGTTGTACCGTCCAAAACATACTATGGTCCCTAGGCGGTGGTAACGCCCGTGGACTGAGGTGTATGCTTAACAGTTCCGTTTTAGTTTTCATGTTTTCTGGTTGTCGTGAACTTTGAGCTACCTGAACCTAACTGCAATAGGACATGAGGAAAGTATAAAGAATCTTAAAGTGCAGTACAACTCATGGTCTATGCACTTGTGGTATCAGAGACTACAATTTACTAATCTAGTATTAGAAGTTAGATATCAAGGATTTGCTAGGGGATTGCTGCTAACAAGGCCTGCATGACAGGTTGTAACCCTTTCCAGCACATCCTAAACTTCCCAAAGTACCATTTGTTTGTCTGCTTAGCTCATTGACGAAAATTAGTAGTGTCTTGGAACCAATAATAGTTCCTCGGACAGCAATCATTGCAGGTTCTGATCCTGACTCAACTACCAGAACATCTTTGAGGCACAGTCCTGGCAATGGTTTTGTGTAGTGGTTTCTTGTAGTGAATAAACATTGCACGTATTTTCTAGTTGCCTTAATCGCCACAAAATATAAGCATTTTTTCACTTACACTTTGACAAGTGTGTTTGTGTTTAATAAGCAGCTAGTTCTAGTTGGTAAGATGTTGGCTGCCTGAAAAACATGAGATTGCTTCTAGAATCATGCTTTTGGTGAGAAAGGTGCCAAATATTTTGGCTAAATGCTATATTTCCATTTTGATTGATCTACGCCCAATCTATAATTTTCAAGCGAAACTTTAGGAGCACAAGGTAGAAAGTCCCCATCAGGGTTTAGCAAATTCAATCCCATGCATCTAGATGCCACTCCCACCATGACTCCACACGAACCATCTATGACCCACGATCTCCGCTGTAGCAGCTTTTATGGATCGGAAATTTTTATGAAAAACTTTATGACATCACTTAACTGTCTTTATGGTCCCAAGGTAATGAGTAGAAATTCCTAGGTGCATTTCAAGGAAATCCTTCAGGAATGCCATGTTGCACTCGTCAAATGAAGCATGCTTGCATGTTTCACGAGATACTCCAAACTTGAATTCTCATTGCGGCCCCTCCCCTCTTGTTTAATATGAGAGTTTTGGTGGAAGATGTAAATGGTTGGACAGCACATGTGAATTCTATTCTTGAAGGTCGTTCCAAAGTACAAAGAAAAAGCCCTTTGTAATCTAGAGTTGAAGTTGGAATTCTAATGTTTTGCAATTAGACAAATCTTTAGATTCTAAGTGTTCCAAATTGAAAAACTTTCATTAAGAAAAAATTGAACATGTAAGTTGAAGTTGACAAGTCCTTCTGAATTTTAGAATTTCAAACTATCCTTAAGTGACTAGTGCCCTACTTTGTGGGGATTTGTCTTTCCCATTGAGTAGACATCTCATAAAATTGAAGTTCTATTTGTTATTATTTTTCATTAAAAAATACTGTATATAGTGGAATTGTTATTTGAGGTAGTAAATAACATTTGCATCAAGTTTTCTTGATTGTGCGTTGTTTTTTAATAATGGATCAAAGACGATTGTTTGATAAATTTGATGGAAAAAAATCCACACATGGTAAGTCAAAATGAGACTTCTTCTAACCAAGAAAAAATTGTGTGGCCTTGTGAATGGTTATGAAATTAAGCCATAAGTTTTCAATGGTCAATAATCAAACTTGGATATTTGTCATCAAGGGTTTGTTGCCTACATATATATGCCTTGGCTTAGCAAACTTTCAAATTCATCACTTAGACCTCTCTAAACTTCATGAGAGATTTGGAAGCCCTTGTCAAATTCTTCTTAAGGAGTACTTTATTTTTCTTAAGCTAGAGAATGGCACGAGCTTGGCTCACACCGTGGGTCTTTCATCAACCAACTTGCAAAATTTTGGTTTGAATGTTTTTCAAGATGATGCTTTGGTCATGCTTCATAATAGCTTGTTAGCCTAGTATAATAAAGTCATTTTTATGCTTGGCAATTTGTTTCAAACCTTGAAAAGTACGGTTGATGCTTTACTTGAAGAAGAACATAGAATACATGGTTCTATGCATGTTAGTCTAGTGTAATAAGGTCAATTTTATGCTTGGGAATTTGTTTCAAACCTTGAAAAGTATGGTTGATGCTTTACTTGAAGAAGAACATAGATTACATGGTTCTATTGGTTCACTTACTTCAAGGCATGTCACTTTTCATGTTAAATAGAAATCTACACAAGTTAAGAATTCAAAATTTGATGAAGACAATTCTAAGGACAAAAAGATCTTAAGTGCTTTTATTGTGGTACATTGGGACATTATGTCAATCAATGCTTAAACTAGAAGGCGAAACTTAAAGCCAAAAATCACAAGAAAATGGTAAGGTTACAATGGTAAAAGTAACAATATACTTCTAGAATAATTTTCATGTATGCACCTTTGAAGTTTTGCACATCTAAAATTATGTCTTCTATGGGTAAATTCGTTTGTTGAAAGATTTCTATTCTTAGTGTCAATATCGTAGGAGATGAATCCATGGATGTCGGAAGGTGACATCAATTGCAAATTCAGAGAGCGATAGTATTATTTGCATGGCACTTGGACATGATGCATTTGGCAATTTGTTTTGCAAACATTCATGGACGTATACTCAAAGGAGGGTGCTGGAAATATGATTCATACATCCATATTTGGTGCCATCAAGACTTGCAACATATGCTAACATAGGGACACGTATATAGTACCAATGTCGCTTATTGGCACTTATTGGCCGGAGAGGGGGAGTAACGCCCGCTCCCGTGCCTATGCGACACGTGGATAGGGTGCCCGGGCCCTCAAAATTCTCTTTGTGAGATTGCTCTCGCGGTTCGCGGTTCCGAGCACCTTGCCCTGGCGCCGGGCAGGGCACAGGCTGGCGCCACACGGGCAGGCAGGGAGGCGGGTGTAGGAGCTAGGTGGCAACGGGCAGAGGTAGGCTGGGGGCGCCGTGCAGATGAATTTTTCCCCGACCATCGTGCGTGACTGGCGTGCCCCAGGGCGTGCACACATGGGAGTATTGAACATTTCTGTAATATATAAAGAAGCTACTCAGTCCATAGGAAACTTATGGGACAAAGTTGAGCTTACAGGAAGGTGTGCAGGTGGTTGGCAGGGGGCAAATGGTGGGGGCAGGGTGAGGACACGTGGCTGTAATGCATTGGGGCGGGCGTCATCGTATCCATCCCAATAAGAGACGAGGGTTTAGTACTTTATTTATCATGTACTTCAATAGTTACAATAAAGCTTGTCCTTATGTTTATGTACGTACAATGCCATAAATGGCTAAGAGACCAAATATGCTAGTAATGCAATTAATGAGTAAGTAGATATCTTTATGTCTAAAGTGATCATGAAGCCGTGGACTAGAACCAAGGAATGCATTGGACAAGGTTGTTGGTTCTTCTCCTTCCTCTCTTAATCTCTCTCATGTAGAATTTTCATACCTAATTACAAGCAATCTCTCTCTCTCTCTCTCTCTCTCTCTCTCTCTCTCTCTCTCTCTCTCTCTCTCTCTCTCTCTCTCTCTCTCTCTCTCTCTCTCTCTCTCTCTCTCTCTCTCTCACACACACACACACACACACACACACACACACACACACACACACACACATGTAGTGATGACGCGATGACACTAAGGGGTGGGGCATGCAAAACCTCACAAGAATATGCAAGGGGGTTGGGCATGCAAAACCTCACAAAAATATGTAAGAATGTGTTTTAAAAGCTTTTTAGAAATGACAATTATGGTGAATTTTTTTTTTTTTCATTTTAGTCTAATGCTTGATGTGCATTTTTTGTAAAAGTTTTAGGAAGAAGCAAAAGAAAACAAAGTATCTACATTAAGAGGGGAGGCCCAACTTGTGAGAAACCCTTTTGCAATGAAACTCAAAGTCGAGTGTGAAGAAAAATTTAGGCGATAGACTTATATCGATGTCTTTGGCAAAAAACATTGTCTATTTTGCTAACATTGACTATTCAAGGAGGGTTGCTCTCTCCTCATCATCTAGATAAGAAGTCCTCCCCCCCCCCCCCCCCCCCCGCCCCCCACCCCATCGTCCCTCTCCCTGCCCTTGGCCTTGGCCTGCCCCTTCTCGAGTACTGGTAAAAAAAAAATTGGGTTTTCGGGCAGCTCACCGGCCTGGAAACCCAATTTCTTTTAGTATATATAGATAGTGTGATGGCAAGGCACACAAGGTTAATAGAATAGCTTCAACAAAGATAGAATGATTTCCAGAATGATTTCCAGATCTGTCCTCTGCTTTATGCTGTTTCTTTGTTTAATGAGCTGTTTCAAGAGCTAGCAAAGAAAATACATGCACTTTTAAAACGTGCAATGATTTGTATCAAAACACCCCATATCATAGATTAGACATTCTAATCCCATTGTGAGAATGTAATCATAAGGCATGCTATGGAATGAAAATTTAAAGCATCTGCAAAGTAGGGCAGTAAGACTCTATTAATCCTATAGTTTTTTGTTAAAAGCTAAAAGTGAAGCTTTTCCATTTCTTTCCTTGCATCCACATTTGGCATCTAGTTTTGTTTACTAAATGCAAAACTTAAAAAAAAAAAACAAAGGAAGGTAGAAAACAGAGGTTGTAGGAAGTAGAAAGTGGGCCCTATTTCCTAGCAGAGCCATTCTTGGGGTGGGGTTGCTTGTTGCTTCCACTCTAGGAAGGCAACAAAGGAGTGGAAAACTTGCTAACAAACTAGAACAGAAGCAATTTGATAGAAGCAAATGGATTACAAGAAAGGTCTGATGGTCGTGACGGGGAAGGCGCGCTGCTATCTATACTTCTTCCTCTCCATTAAGGCTTCTTTAGCTTTGAATATGTGGAAAGAGAAAAATGGGCTTAGTTTTAGCTATTTGTTTGCAAGCCGTGGAATTCGGTCTTCTATGTGCAGAATAGTAAAGGAGCACAAGTAAAGCTAGGAACTGATATCTTGATAAGTGCGCTCTCTCTCTCTCTCTCTCTCTCTCTCTCTCTCTCTCTCTCTCTCTCTCTCTCTCTCTCTCTCTCTCTCTCTCTCTCTCAATCTTGAAAATTATTTCCCCTTTGGCACTAAACCGATTTAATTGACTTAGCTTTGTTACACTAAGTTGAAATACCCCCATAAAAAGTTTTTTTAAAAAACAGTCATTTTGGTGGGAAACTTGATTTCCTTGAATAGCTAAGATGAATGCACATAATAGGGATTCGATCTAACGGTGAGCATTATCAAGCACTCAGTGCACCTAAGTGAGTCTTGGGTTCTATAAAAAGGAAGATGACACAACCCTAAAATTCACTCTTGCTATTTTGCTCTCTCTCTCTCTCTCTCTCTCTCTCTCTCTCTCTCTCTCTCTCTCTCTCTCTCTCTCTCTCTCTCTCTCTCTCTCTCTCTCTCTCTCTCTCTCTCTCTCTCTCATTTAGTCTCTCCACTACGACCTAATTCGTCTTGCAAAGTGGAATCTTGCTTATGCAATTGGAAGAGTATTGGTAAGGGAAATTGCTACAAACTAAGGTAAGATCACTATCAAATCTTTGGCATTATGCGTACCTATACACAAACACTTTGAGCTTGCTAGAATGCTTGGTGTGAATTGCTTACATTTGTAATGATAATTGTTGATTGGTATAGAACAATTGCTTCTAAAAGCGCATCTAAAGTGTCTACGGTTGGACGCTGCCTCAGCTTCAGTCCGTGACAAAAAAAACTCCAAACCATTGGACATTGATTGACTACCTTATGGTAAATCGCAATTGAATATGCTTAATTGCAGTGGGTTTTGATATGTTCTGTGGGCCATCGCGGCCAGCGACTAGCTGGTTGCTAGTAAATCACAATTCCATTAGTAATTTGTAATGCTTTATGCATTGAATCAATTCTGATTTTGGGCACCCTGCCTAGTGAACAGATGGCCGCCCATCTATGGGTGATGGACCACCAGAATACTTGTTGTTTTTTAGGAATTTGAGCACCTTCTGCATATGACTGTTTGATGTTTTCTGGTTGATCTAGTTTCTGCTCAAACATAGCATATAGTAATGTGCAAAGGGCCACCCAATAAACCCATGGATGCTTCATAATTATGTTATGACACTGCTAATGGGCATGTGATACCTATTAGCTTATGAATTCTTACGGCTTCTAGGACTTTAAATTGACCGTAACTTAAAAGAGTGTCTATCAAACATTGAAAGTGATAATACCTTTGAGCACAATGATAATCAAAGAGATGATCCGTCAGGGTTTGTGGGAATTCAAGGAAAGAACAACTATGGAATGGTTGTTTGGCACATAAGATGAATGCAACATCTTCTTAGGCACTTAGTATGAATCACGCTTACAACCTGCTTCACCAAACCTAAAACAATTCTTGAAATAAGATTATCTAGTTAGGACATTGCGTTCTAACTTCTACATCTGGAAGTTAAAACTCCGGATGATGTTGATAGATAGAGATCTTTGGGATGTAGTAGAAGGTGCTGACTTGAAACCAGAAGATGGTGATCAAGCGAAGGCATGGAAGATCAAAGAGCAGAAGGCGTTAGCATGCATCACATCAATATGGCTGATTCTCAAATATCCCATCTTACCACATGCAAAACCTCTAAGGATGCATTAGATTTGTTATCAAGTCTCTATGAGACTCATGACCACTAGATTACATTTGAGAAAGAAGCTCTTTACTCTTAGCATGTCTGACTCTATTGCCATCACTTCTCACATCAACAACTTCAAGTCTTTATTGGATCAGTTATCAGTTGTAGGATGTTCTATTCAAGACGATGATGTCGTCATGACCTTGATTTCTTCTCTTCCAAAGTCATATGAGCACTTTGTGGTGATGATCTAGTTAGAATTAAAGTAGAATCAGTGTGTTACTGTACTGTGGGTCCTATCAGTTGATAAGGATCAGTTGGCCTCGCCACGAGGCAAGTCGACGGGACACGCATCTTGCCAACGGCAACCTGGGTCATGCATGGGTTGCTTGAGTGAACAACTATATGTACAGTGGAATTTCATTTTGAGAAATACAGTTGCTATGTGAGCTTGTTGTGGAGAGTGTTTTCTGTCTGTGTTACTGTGTAGCATGATCTGTGTTCCTGTGCAAAGCAAATTCTAAGTTGGTATCAGAGCCGTACAGGGAGTGTACACAGTACAACATCGCCGTTGAAGAGAGCTTCGGGAGAACTGTCTTTTGAGAGTTCGGGGTTTACGACGGGTTGAAGATGGCAAGAGAAGCACTGGTGCACGGTTTCTAGTTTATAGAGGCTTGCTAAGCTCAGCAGAGGGATTATTAGCCTGTGGATAGCATCAGACAGGAAAAAATTTGGTGAAAAATTGATAATTTTGAAGCCAGCTGAAAACTGAAACTGGGTTTGGGGTTACGATTTTTATACATAACTGGTGATTTCTTTGCTGTTTGTGCACCGTTTTGGATGCCGTAAGGACAGCACATTGTCAACCAGCCATGGAGATATTCTGAGGTTTATGTCAGAGATTTGTCTCCAGACAGTTAACCTAGCAGATTTGCGGTAAAAGGTGAAAAAAGCCACTTTGTCAAGTTGAGCTAAAATCATCGTTTCTCCACGGAATTTCTTGAGTGAACACTCTACAGACTTGGAATTAGTAGGGCAACCCTGCTCTAGGCCTCAGATTGTGCTCAAATCGATCCATAGGCGAGTTAGATTAAGCAAAAACGAGTGTGGGGAGGGGCGGCCATAGACAGGGAGGTCGCAGACTGTTCGCACGTGGAACCAAAGTGAAACCATAGTGTTTCGAAGTGGATAGCATCTACAAGACTCTCCATTGGTGCACAGAAGTGCTCAAATCCGTTGGATAGAGAAGTTACAAGATCGACGACTCAGATTGTGCTACCCAGAAGGGATATCCACAGTTGGATCAGATTCAACCATTGGATGGAGTCTGAAGGGTTGTTGAAGAGGGCCCTAAAGAAGTGAAGTGCATTTTGGCCTTCAACTTCATTAAAAATTTTCATACTGAAATTGGAGTTGGGTCCCTTCACAAGTGAAGAGTGAAGTTTCTTCAAGGTGAAGAAACAGTTCAGAAACTAGAAAAGTCCCTATTTTTGGGTCCTTTGCCCGTTTTGACCCAAACGAAAGGCTATAACCTCCAAACAAAGGGCACCCAAACTAAACCTGCAAGTACGGTACAGCAAAACAGAGTGATTGCAGTGGAGAAAGTGTTCGAAGTACGCCAGAAGTGATTTCACCATTCCACTGGGCACGTTGTTGGGAGTTGACGATTGAGTGCATTTCGGAAGGCAACGCTAATTTGTCTTTCAAATTGGTGGAAAAGCGGCGAGTGGCCTGGTAAGGGAAAAAGTGTAGGTCATTATTTTCAACTTCTGACATCACTGTTGGCCTCGACATACTGTTTTTAGCCTAAGACAGAATTCTTAAGCAGTTTTGCGATGGCAAAAATGGGAGAGTCCATTTTGAGTGAAAGTAGCAAACTGGACGGGATTTTTAACTATGCAGTGTGGAAATTCAAAATGAAAAACATACTGATAGAGAAAGACATGTGGGAAGTTGTCACATGTGATGAGAGAAGGCCGCCAAATGAAGCTGAGATCAAAGTGTTCGACAAAAAGATGAGGAAAGCTTTGACCTTCATTAACTTGTCAGTGAAGGATCACATCATTACCCACATTTGTGATGTTGTTACACCTAGAAAGACATGGGATGTGCTAAAGGAGCAGTTCGAGACGTCAAATCCATCAAGAATCATGATTTTGAAGTCAAAGTTGAATAGTGCCCGCATGGAGCAAGGAGAGCACATTCAGACACACATGACCAAAATCAAGACAATGAGAGATGAACTGTATTCTATTGGTGAGCGCATACCTTAAGAAATATGGTTGATTCCATGTGGCTCACATTTCAAGGGAAAGAGGAGCATATCTCATGTGGTATACATCTCATACTTATTTCTCTTATGTCATTTGATAAATCAATTTGCTTTAGTGAGATCATTGCATCTCAAAATTGGAGTAAAACCATACTAGTTGAGTATGAAGTCTCTCTTGAGAACATAGATGATGTTCTTGAAAGGTTGAAATTGATTTTAAATAAATTAGAAAGCAAATGGTTATTTCATCAATTGTATGCTCTTGAGTCATGCAAGAGCAAAAGTGATTTATTCACTCATAGTTTGAAAAATTGTATTGAGGCAAATTGTAAACTCTTTATGAGAGTAAGTGAATCATCTTCTAAAGACACTTATCTCCATAATGAAGTATTTAGCCTCATTGGATCAGAGATTAGCATGGTAAACAAGCATGAATATATGATGCAAACACTTTGTTATTATAGCATGCATAGTCTTGCCAATTTGGATGAGTCTAATTCTCTAGATCGTGGTAACATGATGCTAGATCTTTGTGATCCTAATAAATCAAGAAGAAATATTTATTTTCTCATGAAGGAGCATGCACATGAAGAAGGAGCAAGACGGATCTAAGCATCAAGTGAACGATATTGGTCCACTGTGGCTCAACACCAATGAAAGAGACAAATGACTCGCAGATGTTCTGTTCGTGCCTACTCTGCAACAAGACTTGCCCTCTGTAGCAAGAAAAATAGATGTAGGGATGCGTTTGATGTTTTCTAACGAAGCATTCAACGTGATTGACGCCAGTACCAGTACTCTAATCGCTCAAGGTAGAAGAAAAGAAAACCTATATCATCTGAAGGTACGTCTACCTGCAGATCAGGTGCATCAGATTCATGATGACTCGCCAGACACTCTGCGGCACAAAAGACTATGCCATATGAACTCAATGGCACTTTATTAAGTAATCCATCATGGAGCGATAATAGGGGTCAGCATCTCGAATGCAACCAGTTCGACCACCTGTGATGCATGTTTAGAGGGCAAGATGTCACGCACTCCATTAATCAAAGACTCCTACAGAACGACTAAGATTATGGAGTTAGTGCATTTTGACATCTGCGGACCATTCAATGTGATCTCAGTAGGAGGTTCAAAGTATTATATAACCTTCATTGATGATTATAGCAAATTTGCTAGAGTGTATTTCATCCAGAATAAATCTGAAGCACTTGATAAATTCATAGAATATGTGAATTGGGCTGAGAGATGTACAAGCAACAAAGTGAAGCAGATCAGGATAGATTGAGGTGGCGAATACATCTCGAATTGCTTCACTGACTTTTGCAATTATCGTGGCATCATTCACAGAAGAACCGCACCCTACACACCGCAACACAATGGTGTTGCAAAAAGGAAGAACAGAACCCTGGTGGAGGTAGCCAAATGTATGATGGCCTACTCGAAGGCTACAAGGGTACTTGGGCTGAAGCAGTAGCTACAGCCGCATACATCTTATATTGCTACAGGATTTGTATCAAACAACCCAGTAGAATCATGTTTCTTAGCCTCAGATCACTTCTTTCTTCTCCAGGAGGAGAGGATGAGACCTAGTATTTGATGACGATGATGATGATGTTCATGATGATTTACTTGCCCACAGAGATTGGAGACAGTGTCCCACACATAATCATGTTGCAACACGAGCTACTCGTGTATATGTATGTGTAAGTGTATGTATGTGTATATATGTATATGTATGTGTAGAGCTTGCCTCCAACTCTCATCCAAGATCGCATCTTAGCCAGGCTCTGATACCAATGTAATGTTCCTAAAGGATTGCCCCTAAGATGAGGATAGGAGAACACAATAAGAGAGACTATGGAGCCAAACCGCCCAACCAATCCTAGATCAAACTTGGATCTAGCCCCCAAGTCATGTCATGTGAAGCAAGAGGAGAAGAGAGAAACTGGTAACCTAAACCCAATATGTCGATGGGAGAATCCCTACCTCATTATATAGAGAGTAGAGCCCTATGCATGAAACCATGCAACCCCATGCAGGTCAACTATAAATAGGTCTCATCTCTTCATGCAGTCCTCCTATCTATATCTGTCACACAGACATGCAATACTCCATATGTCTCAATTAGAGTGTCGGCTCCTCTCAAGGTAATTAGTCACAAACACAATAACATATCGCGCAAATTCTGACGTCCGCGTCCGACGTATGCTCAAAAATTTCATAATCCGTCGCAATTCGACACGTCGAGTTCTGACGTCCCAGTAAAGAATCCGAAAATCACAGTCCAACGATTGGGAAATCTGGGCAGCAACCAATTTTCAAAGGCACGTCGGAGTTCGACATGTCGGATTCCGACTTGTAGACATGGATATGACCTGTCATACAATTTTTTTAAACAAAAATACATGTCATCTGACGCGGACATCAGAATTCGACGTGTGTCGAATTTCGACGTCCACGTCAGCATGCCAAAAGCCTGTCCACGACATCTGGCAAGTTTGTCCGGGCTTGAATGGGCACAGACGTCGGATTCCGACGTGTTTGGAGGCCGTCGAATTCCGACGTCTGTTTCAATCTTCCAATTTGCGCGATCCAGTGCCTTCTCTTTCACTTTGTCTTTTGCAGATTTGAGCGTCTTTGGAGCGATTGAGGGCGATTAGTGCTTGAGGGCTTGAAGATCAGTGCTTGAAGATCATTGTCTGAGGTTGGTGTTTGATTTTTGTTTGTTTGTTTGAGGTTGATGTTTGTTTGTTTGAGGTTGATGTTTGTTTGTTTGTTTGAAGAGGAGATAGAGAGTGTAAATGATAAAGAGAGAGAGAGAGAGAGAGAGAGAGAGAGAGAGAGAGAGAGAGAGAGAGAGAGAGAGAGAGAGAGAGAGAGAGAGAGAGAGAGAGAGAGAGAGAGAGAGAGTTTTTAAATTTTGCATTGATTTAAAATGGTTTTGAATGGTCTTGTAATAGATTATTAGTATTATTTAGGATAGTAGATTTATGATTATTATATTTGTTATTTGTGAGAGAGAAAGAGAGAAAAGAGGTGAAGTGTACATGTATGGTTGAAGATATTGAAAGATTTTGGAGTCTTTTCCAAAAAAATAAAGTTTTAAGAGAGAGAGAGAGAGAGAGAGAGAGAGAGAGAGAGAGAGAGAGAGAGAGAGAGAGAGAGAGAGAGAGAGAGAGAGAGAGAGAGAGAGAGAGAGAGAGAGAGAGAGAGAGAGAGAGAGAGAGAGAGAGAGTTTTCTATAATAGATTGTGATGGTGTTTATAATAGATTAATTTTTTATAGTGTTTATAATAGATTGTCAGAATTATTTGAGATAATGTTTAACATTTTGCATTGATGTAGAATCTAAGATTATAGATAAATACATAATCTATGGTAGTAATAGATTGTTAGATTTTTATTTATTTAAGACTAAGAATGATAGATGAGAGAGAGAGAGAGAGAGAGAGAGAGAGAGAGAGAGAGAGAGAGAGAGAGAGAGAGAGAGAGAGAGAGAGAGAGAGAGAGAGAGAGAGAGAAGAGAGAAGAGAGAAAAGGGAAGAAGTGTGTATGTATTGTGGCTTGCATTTTGCATTTAAGATAATGAAGAGAGAGAGAGAGTGTGTGTGTGATTTGATTAAGATTTAGGGTAGTAGATGAATAGATTGTGTGTGTGTGTGTGTGTTTTCGTCATTAATTTAAAATTTAAGATATGATATATATATATATATATATATATATATATATATATATATATATATATATATATATATATATATATATATATATATATATATATATATATATATATATAGAGAGAGAGAGAGAGAGAGAGAGAGAGAGAGAGAGAGAGAGAGAGAGAATGTGTGTGTGTGTGTGTGTGTACATGTGTACATGTGTGTGTGTGTGTGTTTATTATGCATTAGTTTAGGGTATTTAAGAGTGATAGATAAATAAATAGTGTTTGATATAAAATTATAAATATTTCTATTAATAGATTGTTAGAATTATTTAAGATAGTGTATGTGGGTTTGAGAGGATGTGTATGTGTTTTGAAATTTGCATTGATCTATAATTTAAGCTAATAGACAAATAGATATAGATAGTGTTGGGTAGTAATAGATTGTTAAATTTATAATGTGTGTGTGTGAGAGAGAGAAAAAAAAAAGAGGGAAAGTGTGTGTGTGTTTAACATTTTGCATTGATTTAAAATTTAAGATTTTAGATAAATACAGTCTATGGTAATAATAGATTGTTAGATTTATATTTATTTTGGACTAAGAATAATAGATATGAGAGAGAGAGAGAGAGAGAGAGAGAGAGAGAGAGAGAGAGAGAGAGAGAGAGAGAGAGAGAGAGAGAGAGAGAGAGAGAGAGAGAGAGAGAGAGAGAGAGAGAGAGAGAGAGAGAGAGAGAGAGAGAATGTGTGTGTGTGTGTGTTTTGTATTATGCATTAGTTTAGGGTATTTAAGAGTGATAGATAAATAAATAGTGTTTGATTGAATTTATATTGGATTTTAAGAGAGAGAGAGAGAGAGAGAGAGAGAGAGAGAGAGAGAGAGAGAGAGAGAGAGAGAGAGAGAGTGTGTGTGAGTGAAGATTTATAGTAGTAGATGACTAGATATTGTTTGATGGTAATTGTATGTTTGAATTTGCTTATAATAATGGTTCAATTGTGTAATATAATGTTATTTTTTAA
This sequence comes from Diphasiastrum complanatum, assembly GCA_029204225.1. Taxonomy (NCBI): domain Eukaryota; kingdom Viridiplantae; phylum Streptophyta; class Lycopodiopsida; order Lycopodiales; family Lycopodiaceae; genus Diphasiastrum; species Diphasiastrum complanatum. The sequence continues at coordinate 15,859,731 of CM055108.1, forward strand.
TTGCTTGTGCATGTGACAAAAATATTCAAAAAAAGGAGAGCAAGCGTTTAAAGAGCAAGCAATTGCACGTTTGCACTTAAGCTTCGAGTGAATCTTCAAGTGAGTTTACTGGTGAGTTTGTGTTGTTTCAATTTGTTTTATTATTAGAATACGTTATCTAACATAGTAAGAAATTAAATGTAATTCATAATTTTCTTTTTGTTCAAAGCAATATCGTGTTTTATCGCATACACTAGCAATTAATTTATATGCAAAGGTGAAATGTAGATAATTAAAATCCCCAATCCTAGGAAGGTGTGTAGCCCTTACTTTTCTCCTGTTAAAGGCGAGGTTCTAATCTTTCCAACTTGCATGGAAAAACCTACACGCCGCAGGGAGGGAATATGTGATGACATTCTGAAATAGGACATAACCGCAAGGTTCGGGTATTATAATTATCACATTCAACTCTATCTATAACAATATACATAAAAAATATTGCGATGAATATAAAAAAAAGAATGATAGATAATCATAGATCATTCTCATCATTTACATCATTTTCGTCATCACACAAGTCTTGACACTCATCTGAGTCTAGGTCTAGGTATAATCGTAAATTTTCAATCATGTCTCTTTCATGATGTGAGTTACCCTCATATTCAATCTCCTCTTCTTCTAATTCTATCTCATCCAAACGTGGGGGCCTCAAATTACCCCCAATTTGGTCTTGTACGATCGTAGGAATCTCATCATTTTTATTTGTACTTTCTTCTCCCATCATTTCGACATCATTTCGAGTTTGGATAAGTGGTTCAGGTTCTTCCAAAACGTCGCCAAAATTGGGTGGTGGTTCGTCGTGTGTATCCAATTCAACAATATCTTTTCCTTCAAACACGCGTCGTTTTCTTGCATTAAGTTGGATCACATACCACCATCTTGGGTCTATTCAATCTGGATGGAATATAATCTGCCAAAGAATTAAAAAAAATTAAGTTAGTATTATAAGATTGATACATAAATAATTGGATTGCAAATATTAATGACATTGAAATTTTAGAGTCTCACTTGTTCGCAATGTCGTGGCAATATTAAAGTGTCATGAGAGTCCATCGATATACATTTTGTTGAGTCGATTTGAAAAAACTTTGAGTTATCATTTCTAATCGTGGCGTTGCTTCCACGATAGATGACCTTAAACCATTTTACATCAAAAGTAAAGTATTTGCCGTTAGTCTCGTAATCGACTTCATAAATATGTTGCAATGTGCCGACATAGTCTAGGTCACCCAAAATGACATTAGGGTCTCTCGCACTAGAATGACTCTCTTGTTGAAAGTTGGCCATTATACCACAATCATATGTACGTCGCTTGTTGTCAACTCTCTCAACACGGTAATGGTGTCCATATGCCCACATGGCAGTGTATGATGTATACTAAAACACGAAAAAAAAAACAAATGTGTGTAATTAAAAATACTATTCATATATTGAGTAGTACAAAAACAAAACTTTACATAAACGATATTACACTAACCTTCCATCCACATCCGCGAACAAATTCCCATTCTAATTCGGTCACTTCTTCTCCGTTTTCGGATGCTTTTAGCATCGTATCAAAAACCCATTCACGAGAGCATTTTGAAGGTAAAGGCTCCAAAGGTTCATCGTTCTCCAACGCCCTTCTTCTTCTTCAATTGATATTTCTTCTTCGTTTCAATGTTATGTTTCTTTCCTTTTTGGCTTCTTCATACCTTGAAATCCACTTTTCCATTTTTCCACAATTATATAATATGAATGTGTCAATTTTGTCTTTTAATTGAGGTGAAAGTCTTTTTTGCACACCATTTCCTTGTGATACTTCACCCTCAACACGTTCATCTTCTTCTTCACACCACATCTTTGGACTTGCAAGATGCAATTGTGAGATTATTTCGGTGATATAAAACAAAGATTCATGTACAAGCCAACTTTCTGCAATGCTACCTTCTGGCCTTGTCTTTTGTCTCACAAAGCCCTTCAAAACTTTCATAAAGTGCTCAAGGTAGAACATCCATCTCGTGTGCACAGGTCCTGCAATTGATACTTCTTTGACCAAATGCACTAGAAGATGAACTTGTATATCCAAAAAGGAAGTTGGAAAATCTCTTTCCAACAAACATACCATTTCAATCATTTGGATTTTCATGGAATCCAATTCACTATTTTTTATTTCTTTTGAGGAAATCCACCTGCAAGATTGATAGTACATTAGGTTGTTTAACACATAAAAAAATTGAAATATCACATATTTATACAAGTGCTTAAAAAAATATACAAACCTAATCATTGATGACAAATTGTAAAGCGTATTTCGTACGTCATCGTTGAAGAGACCTCGAATAGAAAGTGGAAGTATGAATTGCAACATCTTATGCCAATCATGTGATTTCAATCCACTTAATTTACCATCTTTGGTAAATGACTTGCATAAAGAATGTGCATAGCCTGTTGGAGTTCTCATTTGTTTTATGACATGTTTAACATATGAGAGTTGCTCTTTTGTAAGAATCCACGGCACGCTAGGTAGAATCTCATCTCCACCTTCGGTGTCTTGAATCCAATAGGGTCTTTTCACATCGGCCACTTGTAGATCTTTACGAGCTGTGGAGTTGTCTTTTATGCCAATGATGTGGTTCCATAAGGATTCACCGACGTTTTTAAATATGTGCATAGGATCCAATAGATGGTTTATCAATAAATTCTCCAATAGGGTAGTTTATGAAAAATAGACAACCGTTTCATACCATCAATGGATTCATTCCATGAAGAATTAACATCGTGATGTTTAAGCCATTCCGCTACTCCCATGCGTGGGGGTGGTGGTGTAGCTAGAGGATTATCTCCTCGCCCTCCAAAAAATCGCCTATTCAACCTTCGAAAAGGATGATCAGGCGGCAAGTATTTGCGATGATTTTTGTACACCACTTTTTTTAACATATTTGTGTAATGTCGAGCCTCCAAAAGTGGTCCACAAATATAACATGCGTTTTAACTTGATGTGGTTAAACCTGCATAGTTATTAAACCAAACTAAACATAAGCTTAGATAAATATACTCAAACATCAATCTTTGATGAGGCCGAGATCAAAGATTCTCAAAAGTATTCTTCTATCATCACTCTTTAAGATTATCATGGAGAGATGGGGCTGAGAATTAAAAGGGAGTCACCTCAAATCTTTTCACCAAGGAGATCACAAAGAGAAAGATCCAAGCCTTAGAGGATTACATATGGAAATAAAGGCAAGCAAGTGGAACTCAACTCCACTAATTATGCTTATTTTGTTTCACATGAAGTGCCAAAGGATGTATATGATGCACTCAACTCAAAAGAATGGTTCCTATCCATGAAGGACGAATATGGTGCATTGACTACCAACAAGACATGGGAGCTTGTGGATCTTCCATCCCACAAGCACACTATTGGTTGCAAATGGGTTTTTCGAGTCAAATATAATCAAGATGGCACAATCAACAAGTACAAGGCAAGACTTTGTGCAAAGGGTTTTGCTCAAGTTTATGGACTTGATTATGAGGAGACTTTTGCTCCAGTTGCAAAGATGGTATCAATCAGAATCATCATTTCTATTGATTGTTTTTTCAAATGGCAAGTTTTTCAACTAGATGTCTCAAATGCATTTTTAAATGGATATCTAGGAGAAGAAATTTATATGGATCAACCCCTTGGGTTCATCCAAGACAAGACCAAAGTTTGCTTGCTCTTCAAAGTCTCTATGGACTAAAGCAAGCACCAAGATCATGGTATTCTCGACTTAACACTTTTCTTGTCTCAGTAGGATTTAATCTTAGTAACTATGATCCTTCCTTGTATGTCAAGTTTTATGATAGCGATATTGTCATTCTTCTCATTTATGTTGATGATATTATGATATTATCCTAACAGGAAATTGTATCAATCTAGCTGAAGAAACCAAAATTGCACTTGGAAGAGAATTCAAGATGCAAGATCTTGGAAAGATTCATTACATCTTAGGATTAGAGATTGACTTCCATAATGAAAAAGCTTTTGTTTGTCAATCCGAGTATGCTCTTTCAATATTAAAAAAGTTCAATATGCTAGATTGTAAGAGCATTGATACTCCTATGGAGCAAATTGTAAAAGACCCTAACAAAGGTGATGAAAGATCCTTCGTGGACATCACTCTTTTTAGGAGTCTTATAGGCTCCTTAATTTGGCTCACCATAACTAGGCCTGATGTAAGTTTTAGTGTTCATAAGTTGAGCCAAGATATGCAAAATCCTACTATTCATCATTGGAAAATGGCCAAAAGAGTACTCAGGTACATATCTTCAACCTATAATTATGGTTTGTTGTATAAAAGTAAAGATCTTTCCATTGTTGGCTATTCTGACTCGGATTTTGATAGTGATAAAGTAGATCAGAAATCTACAACTGCATATGTCATATATCTTGGAGGAAATTTGATATCTTGGCTTTCCAAAAAGCAAGATACCATATCACCCTCATCTTGTGAAGCTGAATGTAAGGCACTTACCACTACAACAAAAGAAGTGCTTTGGATCAAGAGGTTGCTAGTGGAGCTAAAAATAATCAAGGAAGATGATCTACCTTTGATCATGTGTGACAATATTTCAGCACAAGCCCTTGCCAACAATCCAATATTTCATGCAAGGAGCAAACACATCGAGGTTGCACATCACTTCGTGAGAGAGAAGCTCATTGGAGGGAAAATCTACTTGGAGCACATCGCCACATCATCTTGTACTGCAGATTTGCTCACCAACCTTTGAGCAAAAATTCTTTCATCAGGCATAGAGCCAATCTTGAAATAATACCAAGATCCATGTTTAAAGTCAACATAGATTATTTTTTAGGAGGAGTGTTGAAAAATGAAAAATCATCTATCTTGACTTTAGGCTTTTGACAAAGTTTTTTATATGTGTATATGTTGTTTCATATTGTAAATGCCAAATTTGGCCTAGAAGAAACTCGAGCTACATGGGTTCTTCAAGTCTAGTTGGTAATATACGACTTGCATATAGAATGTAGACATAGAAATGTCACTTGTGGCATATCACATGCAATGGTTGTAAGTGATCCATAGTGACATGCAAGGCATGCACAAAGTGAATTGGACACATGCATGATGATTTGTACAATTCTAGTTGAAATTTTGACACTTGGTAAAACTAGGTAGAAATGCATGCATGTGAAGTGACAAATGTCACTAATTCTCTAGTTTTCACTTATAGATGTGGATAGAAGTTAGATGGAGATGGTTCTACCTTGAGCTACTTCAAACTCCATAAATATGTGTAGACTCTCTCATAATTTTTTATGAAGAACCAAGCTTTTAAGATACTTCATGTCATTTTGATCTACACCATTGTTTGCTTGAATTTTGCTCTCTCTTTCTCTCTCTAGCTCGAGTAGAGGCTTATGCTAATGCATTAAATTCTTGTACTTCTCTTTTGTTTATCAAAGCAATTATTCTTTGACTCTTAGCATGCTAGATTGTGATTTAGCCATAAAATCTTGTACTAGATCTTGGCATTCAATCTAGAATCAATTTATGTGCTAAACACAAAGCTTAACAAGATCATTCACACCTGAGGATCATTCCCACACATGTGAGCTTGCTGGAATTTTATCAATGGCAACCAGTTGGATTAGCATGTTGAGAAGATTAGAACAATCTTCGCTCAACTCGTTGCATCTGGATAGGAACACCAGGTCCCAGCACCACAACAACTGATGTACTTCATGAAATCTCTACCTGCATCCTATTAGTCGTTGAAAATGCTCATACCGAGTCTACCAAATATGACATTCGACAAAGCAATTAGTCTTCTCGTTGATGAGAGACTGATGAGGGATGAAGGAGAAGTAAACAATGATAAAGAGAAAGCCCTCTTCACAAAAGGAAAGAAGAAGAACAAGAACAAGCCCAGATTCGACAAGACAAAGTCTTCGAGCAGAGGCAATGACAACCAACAATTTTCTTCTTGTGATCATTGTCACAAGCCATGACACACATCCAATAAATACTGGTTCAATCCAACAATACCTTGCATGCACTACAAGAAGAAGGGGCACGCACTCTACATACAATTGCAGATTTAACCCAAAAATGAGAAACAAAGCTAACAAAGCAAATGTTGTAGAGTCATCCAAGGATGCAGACAAAGGTGATGAAACTTTTACAATACTCAATGAAGCTTTAACAAGCTACATTAAACAAGACTATGATGTAGTCATTGATTCAGGAACAACCTCATACATCACCTGCAACAAAAAAATCTTGATCGACTTCAGAGAACGCGAAAACAACATAGCAATGATTCTAGGCGATGGGAGCTGACACGATGTCAAGGGCATTGGGACTCTACAGCTGCAAACACTGTCAAGTCAAGGAGAGCTGCCAGGAGCACTCTACATACCTTCATTGAGCAAAGACCTGCTGTCAGTCTCCAAGATGGCAGATCTTGAAATTCGAGTTTTGTGCGATGGCAATACATGCCGAATGATCGAGAAAACAAGAAACAAATTGCTGACAGTTGGATGAAGAGAAGAAAATCTCTACTAAGCCAAGAAAATCAGCAATTCTGATAGCATATTAAATGCATCAGAAAATGAAGATCAGCTCTAGCACAGAAGAATGTATCATCTGAACATGAGGAGCCTATATGACATGTGCAAGAAAGACATAGTCACAGATCTGAAGATATCCATACCCAATACTGAGTTCTACGAAGTCTGTCAGAAAGAAAAATGAGAGAAAAAGAGGGTGTCATGTGTGAGAGACGAAAAATTTGCTCAAAAAGAGGTAAGACGGACACGAATGAGAAATGAACTCAAAGAGAAAGTGTTCGTGTGCAGCAGAACGAGCTATACGACTCTCTCCGTAAGCATGACTACGTCTATCAGAACGAACAGAACTTTAGTGATGGAAACCACGGTCATTCTTGATTACGTAGCCAAACATTAATAAATGATGCACCAGAAGAATAATTTGTCATGAATAGCAAGACAAATTATATATCGCGAATGATTTGCGAGGAGCTAGACTGTGCTCGACTGATAATTAGTCGTGAAAGATTCGTGAAAGACAAGACTAAATGTTAGTACCAAAATGAGCAACTAGAAAGATTAGACAGATTGAATAATAAGCATAGCAATATTAGCACAGATCTGAATGCAGAACAAAGAACTATTATCATATTAAGTATATCAAGTATAGATGTCAATAATGCGGTAGAACACAAGACAATAGCGGATGAAACTGCATGCTCTACGAAGCTTATTCAATTTATAAAGGAATGAAACCTTATTGCTGACAATAAAGAATCAATGCATGAGGCATCTACTTCGTCTGTCTCGCTGATAAACTTCTGATGCTAATTTAGATATACTCTCCTCTTCTCATCTTTTTCATCAGGACTCAATCATCCAACATTCAACCTCATACACAAATGGTATTCAGTATCTATATACATAATGTTACAGGTGTGCAGATGAAGAAAGTACAGGGTGGATGTGTTGTCTGTAGGAGATCGTGGGTGGCTGCAATCGTTGTCACAGCTGCATGGGGTGAGTGTGAAAAGAGTGCGACGTCAGCCTTTGCTTTTCGTCTTTTCATCGCCTGTAAGAATCTGCATGTTAATATGCAGACTGCGCAACAACGCGAGTAAATATGTAGCATAAACGGAGGCAAATTAAAATGGGATTAGGAGAGTAGAGGAAACAAATCCAACACCTCCTCTTAATTTGGATCCATGAATGCCTTGATCTTCAGACTAAGCAATGTACAAAAATTGTTGTGTGCATTAACATTGAGTGCTTTCATGAATATGTCTGCAACCATGTCCCGCGTTCTGGAGTACGTTAAGCTCACTTCCTTGTTGAGAACTTTGTCCCTGATGTAGTGATATCTGATTTCAACGTGCTTACTCCTAGAGTGGAATTTAGGGTTGGCCGATAAGGCAATAACACTTTGATTATCACAAAATAAAATTGTAGGGCTGTACAGATTCAGATTAATATCTGATAGTAAATTTCTCAACCAAAACGCTTTCTTGTTAGATTGAGAAGCAGTAATGTATTCTGCTTCTGTAGAAGAAAGTGCGACAAAAGTTTGCTTACGCCTGTTCCATGAGATAGGACCGCTATTGAAGAAGAATGTAAATTCAGATGTGGATCTATGATTGTCTACATCCCCTCCTTAGCTTGCATCAAAATAACCACTGAGCTTATGAAGATTGTCATTGCTGACATCTCCATAGCAGATGCACTGGTCCATGGTAGCTCGAATATATCTCATGACTTGTATGAGAGCCTTCCAATGGGTAATGCCAGGATTAGCCATATATTGATTGAGTGAGCTTACATTAAAAGAGATATCTGGTCTTGTACAGACCATTGCATACATGAGAGATCCAAGTATCGATCAATAAGGATACTCTCTCATTTGCTCCTCTTCCTGCTTGGTCTGGGGACATTGGTCCTTTGACAAATGCAGGCCTGGATCCATTAGTGAGTGAGCTAATTTACAATTCATCAAATTATATATGTTAAGAACATTGTGAAGATACCTTTGTTGAGTGATATAAATCAGTCGCTTTGCTCTGTCTCTGTGGATTTGAATTCCCAGACAGAAGTGAGCTTCGTCCAGATCAGTCATGTCGAACTCTGAAAACAGCATCTGTTTCGAATCCTTGACCATATTGGTATTGTTGCTGAAGAGCAACATATCATCCACGTATAAGGTGATAATAATGAAGGATTGTTGTACTGACTTGGAATAGACGTTGCAGCCAGCAGTGCTTGGTTTGAATTCTTGTTCAATGAGGAATGTGTTGATCCTCTGAAACCAAGCTCTGACAGACTGTTTCAAGTCGTACAGTGCTTTGTGGTGTTTACAAACATGATTTTTCATCCCTTCCAGAACATATCCTTCAGGCTGGATCATGTAGATATCTTCTTGTATAACTCCATTCAGATAGGCTGTTTATACATCAAGTTGATGCACTTCGAGGTCAGTAGTTGCAGCATAAGACAGGAGCATTCGGATTGACAAATGTTTGACTACTGGAGTAAAAGTCTCACTGTAGTTGACATTCGGGATCTGGGTGAATCCTCTTGCTACCAGTCTTGCCTTCCTTCGATCAATTGCTCCGTTGGCATTGTATTTGATCTTAAAGATTCATTTGCAATCAATGATATTGCAGCCAATAGGAGTCTCAACTAATGACCATGTCTGATTCTTGATCAGAGAGGAATACTCTCTGTCCATAGCTTCTCTCCAGAGATTAGAGTTTGGTTGGCTAACTGCCTCTTCGACTGTCATCGGTTCCTGCATCAAGAGACAGACAGACTCAGGAGTATACCTTGTGGGCTGTGTGCGCACTCGGCTTGATCTTCTAGGAATATTCGACTGATGAACCACTCCTGGGACTTGTTGCTGGGTAGCAGCAACATCTTCGTCTGATTCGTTGTCTCGAAGTGGGTCGACGATAGAAACGCCTGGACTATCGTGTCAATGGCATGTGATGGAGGTTCTTCTTAAGCAATGTCCTTGCCTTTGAGGTCGATGAACTGATCCTCGATAAAGATTGTATCCCGGCTATACAAGATTTGCTGGGTATCAGGATCATACAGCTTATAAGTATTTTCAGATGAAGTATATTCAATCATGATGGTCTTGAGACCTTGGAAGTCCAATTTCTTCCTCGTGTCTTTTGGGATCTGCGCATAGGCAATGCACCCAAACACTCTTAGGTTCTTCAAAGAAGGCTTAGATCCTGTCCACACCTCGTGGGGTGTCTTGCCTTAGAGGGCTTTGGTCAAACATCTATTCTGGATGTAAGCTATAGTGGAGACAGCTTCAACCCAGAATCTCTTAGGCAATGATGCATGCGCTAGCATACATTTGGCAGATTCAACCAGAGTACGATTTTTCCTCTCGGCTAAGCCATTAGACTGAGGACTGTAAGGAGTGTTGAATTGTTGCTCAATGCCTTGGCTTTGGCAGTACTCCTTAAACTCGATAGAGATATATTCTCCACCGTTGTTTGACTTGAGGGCCTTGATCGTCCTTCCAGTCTCCTTCTCTGCACGCTCCTTGAAAATTCTAAAGCAATTGAAGGATTCTGATTTCTTCTTTATGAAATACGCCATAGTCCTTCTGGAAAATTCATCAATAAAGGTTATAAAATACTTGGCATCCTTCAGCGAAGGATTTTTCATCGGGCCACAAATATCTGAATGAACAACATCTAGCAATCCTCTAGCAACATGCTGATGGCTTGATTCAAATGGTTTCCTAGTCTGTTTACCAACTAGACAGTCTTGACAGACAGGTAACTCAACTTTTTCGCGAGGATAGTTGAGATCAAGAGCAATAGATTGTCTAGACATTCGTTGTACAGTAGCATGATTTAAATGACCAAGTCTATAATGCCAAAGTAAACCTTTATTTGAATGAGTAGAAGTACTGAGAGCCTGACTAGAGGTAGAAAAGCAATGACTCAATTTGTACAAGTATCCATGTCTCTTTCCGAGTGCTAGAATCTTGCATGTCCTATCAACTACTTTACACTGATCACATTCGAATTCTACTCTATGTCCTAGATTTGTGATTCTGCTTACAAAGAGCAGATTTGTAGATAAATTTGGTACATAAAGAACTTTAGAGAGTAGCATTAGAGGAGTTCTAAATCCAAAAAAGACCTTTTGTAAAGATTTCTTTTATATTTTTTCTGATATTTTTCTTACACATGGACCAATCAAAACACTCAAATTTGAAATCTACGTAGCATAACTTTTTGAGTCCACATTTTGATTCCACACTAAAAATGGCATAACTTTTTAGAGGTAAGTCCAAATTTAGTGGACTTTAGTGCATTGGAAAGCGCTTAGCAAGACCTTTCCAATGATATCTTACATAACATACTTCTAAGATATGATTAAAAAGTTATGGCAAGTCAAAAGTATTAGTGTTATAATATTTTAATAATATAAAAGACATCTTGCACGAATTCTTAAAGGGTCTTTTTGGAGCTCAAAACTCCCCTAATGCTTAGACTGATCATTAGCAAAGCTTAATCTTACAGTGCCTTCACCTTTAATGGCTTGTGTGCTATTGTCACCAAGGTGGACATATTTCTGGATACTATAAGGTGTATAGGACTCGAAATAGCTAATGAGGCTAGTCATATGTTGAGTGGCTCTAGAATCCAGGAGCCAAGAACTGTCGCCAGATGCTCCTTGATAGTTGGTCATGAAGGCATCATGATCCGCTTCTTGAATAGGCTGTGGAGCTTCTGCAGCTGCATTTGCCACTTGATTCGACTGCCCCTTGCTGTTGTTTATCGCTTGAAGTATCCGACACTCTTGTATTTCGTGGTTGTTTTCCTTGCAGTATCTGCAGATCAGCTTCTTCTTTGTCTACGGATTCGACTGTTCCTTGTGCTGAGCTGGTTTCTAGTCTGGCTTTGATTGCTTTGGGCCTTTTCTCTTCTTCTGCTTTGTTGTGATCTTGTTGGTGTACAAGGTGTGAGAATCAGCTGAAGAACTTGAGGCTTTGTTCCTACGCGTGTCTTCCTGCAACAACATAGTAATGACTCTCGAAAGAGTCAATTCTGGATGAGTCGTGATGATCATCACCCAGCTGTCGTAAGAGCTTGGCAAGCTTGTAAGCAACTGCATCACTGCGTCTTGATCTTCTATGACAGATCCGACAGCGGCCATTTGTCTTAGCAGGTTCTTGAATTGATTAATGTGATTCTGTAGAGAATCACCATTCACCATCTTGATGGAGTAGAATTTCTTTCTGAGATGTAGCTTGGAAGCTATATCTTGCACTTCGTATAGTGTGCTCAAGATGTCCCAGACTTTTTTCGATGTCTGGGCCTCAGATACATGGCCGATCTGGGTATCTGTGATGTTGATGATGATCAACGCGAAAGCCTTTCCATCCTTCAGCTTCCATCTGGCGATTGTTGCATTGTCTGCTTCGGGTTTCCCTTCTGCACTAGTAACAACATCATACAATTCTTTAGCCATTAGTATAGTTTTCATCTTAAATTTCCAGAGATGGTAATTGGCTCCATCAAGCTTGTCCATGGTAGGACTGGCTTTCCCTTGGAAATCCAAGTGGAAGAATTAGTCTAAGTGATAGGAGAAACTATCAGTGACTTAAGTATGAAAATTTGATACTGAAAATACAGAACAAGAAAATAATTACTCTATCGGCTAGTAGAGTCTTGTACTGTGGAAGCTTATCAAGCTATGAAAATAGCTCTGATACCATGTTGGAGAGAGAGAGAAAAAGAGGGTGTCGTGTGTGAGAAACAAAAAATTAGCTCAAAAAGGGGTAAGATGAACATGAACGAGAAACGAAACACGAACGAGAAATGAACTCAAACATAAACGAACTCGAAGAGAAAGTGTTCGTGCACAACGAAATGAGCTATACGACTCTCTCTGTAAGCATGACTATGCCTATCAGAACGAACAGAATGTTAGTGATGAAAATCACGGTCATTCTTGATTACGCAGCCAAACATTAATAAATGATGAGCTAGAAGAATAATTTGTCAAAAATAGCAAGACAAATTATATGTCGCGAATGATTCGCGAGGGGCTAGACTATGCTCGACTGATAATTAGTCGCGAAAGATTCGTGAAAGACAAGAGTAAATGTTAGTCGTCTATTACCAAAATGAGCAACTAGAAAGATCAGACAGAATGAATAATAAGCATAGCAATATTAACATAGATCTGAATGCAGAACAAATAACTGTTATCAGATTAAGTATATCAAGTATACATGTCAATAATGTGGTAGAGCACAACACAATAGCAAATGAAACTGTGTGCTCTACGAAGCTTATTCAATCTGTATAGGAATGAAACCTTATTGATGACAATAAAGAATCAATGCATGAGGCATCTACTTCGTCTGTCTCATTGATAAGCTTTTGATGCTAATTTACATATACTCTCCTCTGCTCATTTTTTTCGTCAAGACTCAATCGTCCAACATTCAACCTCATACACAAATGGTATTCAATATCTATATACATAATGTTATAGGTGTGCAGATGAAAAAAGTACAAGGTGGATGTGTTGTCTGTAGGAGATCGTGGGTGGATGTGTTGTCTGTAGGAGATCGTGGGTGGCTGCAATTTTTGTCCAATCTGTTAGCACAGCTACATGGGGTGAGCGTGAAAAGAGTGCGATGTCAGCCTTTGCTTTTTGTCTTTTCATCGCCTGTGAGAATCTGCATGTTAACATGCAAATTGCGCGACAATGCGAGTAAATATGCAACATGAATGGAGGCAAATTAAAATGGGATTAGGAGAGCAGAGGAAACAAATCCAACACTAGGAACAAGAGATAGAGCATCAATTCACTCCTGTGTACACACCCTAATATAATTCACTCCTGCGTACACAACCTAATATAATGGTATCGTAGAAAGAAGAAATAGGACGCTAGTCAAAGGAGCCAGATGCATGATGGCACAGACTCGATTGCCAAGTCAATTTTGGGATTGAGGCAATAGCTACAACAGTACATCTGCAGCACAAAGCTTGTTTTGCATGGGCGAGATCCTGATTTGCATTGGCCCGGTACTTGTCGAACTCCACCTGGTAGCTATTCAGGGTTTGGCTGCATACCTGCACCTGATGCCTGAAAAGATTCATCTCTGCTTGAGAGAGTGGCCTTGAATCAGGTGCAAGTTGAGCTAACCAGATGAGTTTGTCTTGTTGTAAGCCCTGCACCTCTGCTCCCAAGCACGCAATTTTTTCTTGTTGTAAGCCCTGCACCTATGCTCCCAAGCATGCATTTTCCGTTTCATAGATCTGCAGCTGTGCTTGGAAGGGAGCAAGTCTTTGGGTAGCTTTTGATTGAAGCTCCTGCACTTTTGTGGAGGCATCCATCATTGCTTTGTAGAGGCTTTGAATATGCTTATTTAGGCCATCTTCCTTTTGCTACAGCTTTTGGATCTCCTGTTGCCCACTGAGCTCATGTTGTTGAGCTATTTGTAGTTCCTATGGTAGCTTTTGAATCTCGGCTCACAACTGCATGTTGCTTGTGGCTAACTTTAGTACCTGACTATCTAGAGAGGTCCGGACGACTACTACATCCTGGATGAAGGTTGTTCCCAAGGCTTTGTTGGTCGTCAATAAGTCCGTTGGAACAGCCGGTACGCTTAGTTGGCAGGGTCTTGTGATGAAATGGCCCCAACGACCTGTACTCTATCGTGGTCGTCCTCCTCTATGAGCTCCGGTGATTTTTGGCCATTAGGTGCGGTAAGATCTGCACGATCTGGTGATGGAATAAAAACTGTTTGTACAAATGTATCATCAGACAATGGTTTGTCGCCCTTGGTAGCCTTTGATGGAGAAGTGGGGGGTGTGAGAGAAGCAAAAGTGGAGACAAGGAGAGGGACAACTTGCCCTAAAGAGAGAATGGGAGGAACAGAGGAGAATTGTAGGGTGGTGTGAAGGACAAAAGGAGAAGAAGGGGGAGATGAGTCCTGTCCTGGGGTGTGAAATTGATGACTTGCATCCCAGCCAGGGTGTCGGGAGACAATTGTGAATCTGAAGGATTGAATTGAAGAGAGACGGTGGTGGAAGCAGGAGAGATGGAAGAAGCGATAGTAATGGAAGAGGTGGTAGAGGATGGAACAGAGGTAGAAGTAGTATCTACAGAGAAGATGAGAATGGAAACAGAAGCAACAGTTGCGGTTTGAACAAAAGACATAGGAACGAAAACTGAAACAGTAGTAGAAGGTTGTATAGAAGAGGAAGTGGCAATGGTAGATGCAGGAACTTTTAGTGGTGTGGTGGTGGTGCGGCGTTTGGTAGCAGGTGGAGATGAAGAGGAGGGGGCAACACCACGCATTTGCTTGTTGGCCGTCACGTCAGTGACTGCAGGCTGGACGAAGATGTAAGCAATTGATTGTGGCTGATACAAGTTAGTGTATGGAACGGTGGCTGAGAGGATGCTAGAACGGTGGAAGCAGAACACTCTCTTCTCGATAAATGTGTAAGTGAAGTTACACAGCAGGGGACCTGCTGCGATACACTCACGAGAGTTAGGTTTCTAGTGCAATTATTTTTTTGAATTTTGAATAATATTTTTTCATAAGGTATGTCATATGAAGTTTGCAAGTATTGAAAATAAGGGCACATTTCACTTTGATCAATTTGATGCTTTCATTGTAGTTCATTTTCATATTATAAGTCAAAACAACAAACTTCTTAATTCTTTTTCTAGTATACATTGTGATTTCTTTCACAATCAAAGAATACACTGCCTAATTCAGATTCCACAATTTTTTTTTGTAAGCTTCAACTTTGTTAAACAATCTATCAATTTTGTTATATTATTGCCCACCAAATCTAGTCCTTTGGATGTTCACATCAAAATGTATCATTCCAATTTTAATAAATAGTAGAATCTACATTAGTAGAAATCAAAGAGTAATAAAAATTTTAGAATATTAGTAGCATATCATATTCCAGCTTGTTTTTGAGAATATTTACATGATTATATCAATTGGCATGTTAATTCGATATACTTTTTTCCTACCAAATAGTCATAGTCAAGGCAAGACACAATTTGACAAATTTGTGATTTAATATTTTAAAGAATTTTCTGTTGTTTTTTTTAGTTATGTAAAAGATATAAGAAGATAACTCAATTAACAAACTCTTCAAAAAATCATTCTACAAAGTGTTTTACAAATAAATAAGAACAAACAAACTCATCATATTTGTTTATAAATGTTTAAACATAATCATAGTGTATTGATAGTTATCTAAACTTTAAATAAAAATATAGAATTTTTTAATTTTGAAATTGGCACTATTTTTTATCAACTATAGATAAATTTAAATCATGGTACCCTTTTGATAAAATTCATTCTAAGTTTTTTAATTCTTTAATCTATGAAAGTTTGAGAAATAATGAGCAATCAAACATCAAGTCATTGTGTGACAATACTTCTATGTGAGACATTTAGAATTTGATGTGATTTTGATTAGTTAATTCTATATGATGCACCTATCAACGTTCTCATCAACTTGCAAGTTAGAAGAATCATAAACTGAGCTCTGTATCTATAATTTAACAACTTTGACATTGATGGTGACATAAAAGTGTCGGAATAAAGATGACTAGTTGTTCACAAATGCAACACATTAAGTTGTTATATTTAAATAAGTCGATCTCTTTCAAGTCAATGATAAATTTATGTGTTTTTTACACTTGATTTTGTAGTGAAAGTATGTTGAATAAACAATACTAGATATGGCTATTTACACTTTGAAATTACATCTTACAAGAATGACATTGATTGCAATGTGTACTTAAATTTTCGTAAAGAGTAGGGAAGTTTAAAATTATTCAAGGTGTTTCTATGAGTGAGAAATATGACATAAACTAATGGATACCACGTCATTCAGCTATTGTATAGCCAAAACATTGATAGAAATGAGATTTTATACTTCAACTTTCAAATTTAGAACTAAATATAGTAATTTGTAGTAGAACGCAACAGTCGTATATAATGTACAAAGCTTTAATCTAACAAGTTATTAATTTCTTCTTATGATCTCCTAGTGTATAGAGATTTCACCTGTTAGAGGAGGTATGTTTTGGAATTAACAAACAATGAGTGAGGATGATGACACAAGTGAAAAAAAAATTGTGATTCAACTAGATCGACAAGTAATTTGAGCACATAAAAAATAATATAAAATTTTATTAGCATCGTCATAATACTTGCTAAGCATTCTAAATATTGGCAATTTAAAAAAAAAAAACAAATCGAATTTAAAAGAAAAAAAGTGGCTAAGTCTTTTATTTTTTTGGTCACCATGTTTTTTTCCTAAGGATCCACATATGATAGTGCCACATGGTAGAAGGTGATGGTTATAATTGTTCATGGCATGCCACAGGTCTGTATATTTGTGGTGGGAGTGCTAAGATTATAATTACAATTATATTTTACAATATGTATAAAAATTATGTCCTTGAGGAGAAACCTTTACTCATGTGACATGACTACATGTTATTCAACCTATTGGAATATTCATTTTCATGTATAATTCAATTTGATGGGGATATTCAGGCTAAGAATTGCTGCATAAATTTCTTTGAGAATTTATCTCTAAAGGGGAAAAAAAAAAGTTAGGTGGCATAATCTTAATACGATAGTGTGATGTGAAAGTTTTAAACACTAAATGAACTCAAAGTGTCAAAATTCAAACAATCTTTTACTATGAAACAACTTGTAGATGCAAAACTAGCAAACTTGCAATCTACTATTCCAAATATTTGTTTTTTAAATATCATGAAAATGAAAGATAATGTGTTCTTCCTCAAGTTCACAAAGAAATGAATAGATGATATGACCATGCAAAAATTAGAGATTGGTTATGGTGAAAAACAAGCATCATTCCATGTTAACTAAATGATTCCATTCATCTACACACATGTCAAGCATCAATCCCTGTGAAAAATTCAACTAGTTTAGTTGATCTATTTTGGCAATTTTGAGGCCAGCATGAAATTTCAACTTAGAGATAGATTTATAAAAGCCTAGATAGTGTTTGTACTATTTTTGGCAAGTAAATTTGTGGATGAGGTCAGATTTGGACCCATTCTAATGGCATGTTTTGATACATTGCATCTAGACTAGAATTTCTAAGTTTCTTATGCAGTACCAAGAAGTTACCATTTAGGGCAAGTTTAGGGCAATTGGCCAAGTGACATTTTGGTTGTTATAGATAGCAGTAGAAGCATGGAGAACTGATCTTCTATTCTCATTTTATGTGGAAAATTCATCTCTTTTGATTCTATGTCCATCTCATGTGTATTTCTCAAGGTAGCTTGATTTCTACTGTGTAAAATATCATTTTTATTGTTGATCTTGCATCCACATTTGTGAAGGATAGTATGTAGGTGTTGTTTTATGGACAGGGACAATACCATATTGGATCTTAGTGCTTATGATCAGATCTTAGTCATTTATGCAATTCCAGCATGTATAAAGTGATGATTTCTATCTTGTAGCTAAATCTAGATGTGCAACCAAATTTGTTTAAGATCTTAGAGATCCATCAAGTATGTTTTGGATCTGATTTTTTTCAAATGGTATCAGAGTAGGTTGCAAGCCAAATTTGGTGTATTTTCCAAATCTAGAGGTGGACTTGAGGGCGCCATAAATTCTATGTGCATTTGGAGGTGTTTCTAGTTCAAATCTTGCATTTTTCAAGTATAGAAAGTAGATCTTTGTGATCCAAGAATCATTTTAGGTCAAATCACTTGGAGTACGCCGATTTTTGAAACCACTTACTAGAATGTAGAGACAAGGGAGAGCATCTTCTACATCTCAAGTTGGGGAGGAGGAAGCAATGTTCATCAAAGACAAGTTCAAAGGCAAGGGCAAAAGCAAGTGGTCAAAAGGGCAAGATAAAGTTGAGCCTTCTACTTTTGTTGGCAAGAAGAAAGATAGATCCAAGCTAAGATGTTTCTATTGTGGAGTCAAAGGACATCTTTCTAGTGATTGCTTTAAGAAGAAGAGAGATCAAGGTGAGAAGCAAACCAATCTAACTCTTGATGAAGATGGTGTTAATGAACAAAACTCAAATGATGCTTTTGTTATGTCATCTTGCTTGTTGGCTAATCATGGAGATATTCATCCTTGGTGGATTTATAGTGGAGCTACATCACATATGACATATCATGAGGAGTATTATTCATCATTGATGGCATTTGAAGGTGACAAGAAGGTGATCTACATGGCCAATGATAGTGAGTGTGCAATCGAAGGGATTGGCACAGTTCCTATTTCCCTCTTCCTAATAGGAATGTGAATTTGAAGGATGTTTTGTTCATTCCATCTATCACTAAGAACGTTCTTAGTTGAGTCAAATTCTTGACAAGAAATTCAAAGTGGAGTTTGTTGATGCTTGTTTGATCAAGAAAGAGGATTAATTGATTGCAAAACTTTAAGAGGCAAGGTAAGTTGTTCAAACTTGATGCTTGTGTTGTTGCTAACCAAGTTGAATGTATGGCAAAGGAGCAATTGTCAATGCAAGAAGTATGGCACAAGAGATTGGGACATCTCAACTAAAGTCATTGGAGGTGATGGCAAAGAAGCAAGTTGTTTTTGGTCTTTCAAATTCTTTATCAAGCATGAATCATGTTTGTGAGCAATGTGCTTTATCAAAGTCACATAGGTTACCTTACAAGAGATCTACATCAAGATCAAGTAAGTCTTTTTAACTTGTGCATTCGGATATTCATGGTTGTTGGACCCTTTTTGTGCCTCCCTAATCGTCACGATCAAGAGGGCAAAGTTGGGGTTTGGATCTCCAACCGGGTGATTATCGCTGTAGTAACGAGATTTGATCCAATGGGGAGGGGGTTAAACTATGGATTTAGATGTGACCTAAGCCTACCAAGGTTGTCAAACCTGGCTTTGGATCTAAAAATGGAATGGCTTAGATGAGGAGAGGGTTGCTTGACATTGTTCTTGGCTCTTTTTGAATTTTGGTGTGTGAAGAACTTCTTCTTTGAACTTGGCTTTCTTGGTGAATCTGGGCTTCTTGAGCTCTAGATCTTCTCCTCTTGAGGTTTATCTTCTCAGAAGAGGAGAGCAATGGAAATAAATCTACCTAATGGATCCTATTGATAACTCCAAATGTGTTTCTAACACCTATTTTACTATTGTGTGATTTTGTGATTAGAAGGATGAATGCTTGAGCTAATGATCATTCAATATGTGATAGCATGATTAGACAATGACATTCAAGCATTCATAAATCCACAATCAATCATACAAGTGCAAAAAAGGAGGGCTTCACAAGGTAAGAAAAGGTGGAGGAGGCTTAGCTTCTCTCCCTCAATCTCTATTCTTCACAATGGAAGAGATTACAAAATGGTGCCACATCCCTACTTATAGACCAAGCTAGGGTTAGGGTTTTTGGTTCAACCAAAAACCATGTGCCATAACAGCTTGACTATCTTAGAAAGTTAAAAGCCAAAATGCATTTTAAACTACTTGGGTCCTTTCTTATTATCGGCCCATTGGAGTTGAGATCTAATTCTATTTCTCGGGCCATTGGCTTACGAGTATAGTGCACCTTCTAAGGGTGTCTTATATTTACAATTAAATTTGAGTTATTTTGTCGACCCGGCCATGTTTTTATTCTCGTCGCTATAAGATATGTTGGGCTTTGGTTTTACTCATTTGCTGGTCTGCGACTTGTCGACCTTTTGATATTGGCGTTTCCGATAAATCTAGACTCTGGAACTCCTTCTTGGTTAATTGTCAACGCTCTATGGACTTATTCATGGACCAACTTATTCATTGAGCCAAGTGGTTGGTTCATGAATAAGTTGGTCCATGAATAAGTCTTCTTCCAATTTTGCATGCAGGAAAGTAGTTTTCTCATCCACAATATGGATTTTCAAATCATGAGCCACTGCATACTCGAATAACAAGAGAATTGATGTATGTTTGACTACCGGTGAGAAAGTATCAGTGTAGTCGATCCCATACTTCTGTGAAAATGCTTTATCAACCAACCTTGCCTTGTATCTAATGTTTTCTCCATCAAGACCTATTTTGATCTTATAGATCCACTTGCACTTGACTGGTTTTCTGCCATCAGGTATAGGTGTGAGTGTCCACACATTGTTCTTGTACATGGATGACATTTCGTCCTCCATTGCCTGAATCCAGCGATCTTTATCTTGTCCATCTACAGCTTTCTTGAATGTTTGAGGTTCGTCAAAGAATCCACAAAATTCGATGGCTGTATTAAAAATATCCTGACCATATTTCTAGTGGTTTTCATTGTCTGTCTGATCTTCTCACAGGTGGTTTCGAGTTCAATTCTGCAGGTTTTGAGTTTGATTTTGATTCAAACTTTTCTACTGGAATTCGTGCTGGCGATTTGAGTCTGTCACGTATTCGATCTTGACCTGGTAACTCTCTTTCATCTTCTGCTTGTTTTTCTTCTCTTGTCGTTGGTAGCTCGTAATATTCTTTGAGAATTGCATAGCCGACTAGATCACTATCTGCTATGTATTTTGTCTCATCAAATTTAACATCTCAAACAGCTTTTATCTTGCCAGTTTCGGGTACAGAAACACGATAATATGATGAATGTAAAATATTGTTTTGTCTTTTCATCAAGTTTCTTTCTCAGCTTATTTGGTATGTGCATATACACTGCGCATCCAAATGTTCAAACATATGCAACATTTCAACTTCCACCATATCTCATGAGGAGTTTTATCAGGTATTAGAGATTTTAGAGTATGCTTCTGAAGATAATTTGAGGTAGCCACTGCTTCTGCCCACAACTATTTTGGTGCTTTTGCATGAGCCATCATACACCTTGCAGCTTCCATCAATGTACGATTCCTTCGTTCAACTATTCCATTGTGTTGAGGTGTGTAAGATGTAGTCTTCGTGTGCATAATACCTCGATCAATACAGTAAGCTTTGAATTCATTGGAAAGGTACTCACCTCCATGATCTAGCTTCCAAATCTAGCTTCTACTTGACAATCTTTGTGATTCCAAGCAAGAACAATAAAAAAAGATGATCCACGGCTTCACACGTGTGAAGTACAGCTACTGTATGGCCTGATAATAGAGAAATAGTTTACTTATCATTTACTAAGCATTCATCCATAAAGAAAGTGCTTAAGAAAGTCAAAACACAATGATAGCTACACAAACCAAGATTTCTCATCATTAGCTCAAAAATGGATCCATCATGGATCAAGTACAAAATCACCATAATCTCTCTCTAAGCTGCATCCAGCACGTGTAGCGCTCATTGTACTTATCCATATCCACTTTGGATAAGATCTATCAAGTTTGCCACATCCTCCATTGGTGGCTTGTGTTGACCTTCTAGATTCCTACAATCTAGGATCTAACTCCTATAATTTAGGAGATGTCATATTAGACTCAAATGAAAGCTAGTCAAAATGGATCTGAATATTACAAGTGTCATTTCACACATGTCGACAGGTCCTCACATGTGTGGATCCACATAGATGTCTAATATTCATCAAAAACCATGTGAAAATTGCTAAATTCTAACACTTCTCAATTTTTACATGATACAACTATAGTACATCTATCTACAACACCTAAGGCTGATCTTAACTTGATAAATGAAGCCTTTGGCAAGGCTTTAGTGAGTAGATCAGCAAGGCAATCTGAAGAAGACACATGATGTAGCTTGATCTCCTTTGCTTGAACCTTTTCCCTCACAAAATTGTGAGCAATCTCTATGTGCTTGCTTCTTGCATGGAATGTGGGATTGGTTGCTAATGCTTGGCTTGATTGGTTCACAAAATATTGTTGGCTGCTCCTCGGCATCCATGACTTGTAATTCCACCAAAAGCCTCTTCAACCATAGGATCTCCTTTGTTGTGGATGTTAGTGCCTTGTATTCCGATGGTTGAAGATAGAGAAATAGTATCTTGCTTTTTGGAAAGCCAAGACACTATGCCATTGCTAAGGAAGGTAACAAAAGCACTTGTGGACTTCCTATCCACCTTATCACCTGCAAAATCAGCATCCGAATATGCCCTTAAGGCAAGATTAGATCCATCATATAAAATGCCAAATTCTTTGTGGCCGAGATGTACCTCAACACCCTTTTTGCATTTTTCCAATGACAAACCAATGGATTTTGCATAGATTGGCTTAGTTTGCCTACACTATAACTTAGATCAGGCTAGTTATAGTAAGATAGATCAAGGAGCCTACAAGTCTCCTATATAGTGTGATTTCCTCAAAGGATGCTTCATCATCACTATTGGAAACTTTTACATTGTGCTCCATAAAAGTTTCTACTCCTTTACAGTTTTTCATTTCAAACTTTTCTAAGATAGAAGAAGCATATTTGGATTGACAAATAAAACTAAAACCTTTGCCTCTTGAAACTTCTATTCCTAGTATGAAATGAAGAATACCAAAGTCCACCATCTTAAACTCCTTAAACAATGCTACTTTCACTTCTTGTATACCATCAAGATCATTTCCACTAAGGATAATGTCATCAACATACAAAATGATAATGATGATCTTACCATCATTAAATCTTAAGTACAAAGAAGGATCATAAGCACTTACAACAAACTTAATAGAGTTCAAGAAGGTATTCCACCTAGAGTACCAAGCTCTAGGTGCTTGCTTAAGCCCATAAAGGCTTCTTAGCAACAAACACACTTTTTCCTCTTGATCTTCTTTGATGAAGCCTTCGGGTTGCCTCATGAAAATCTCCTCTTCCAAATATCCATTGAGAAAAGCATTAGTCACATCAAGTTGAAATAGAGGCCAATTGAAAGTAGTTGCAAGAGAAATAATCAACCTTATGGAAACTAGCTTAGCAACAGGAGCAAAAGTGTCATCAAAATCTACTCCCTTGGTTTGCAAGAACCCCTTTGCCACTAGCCTTGCCTTGTGTTTGTTGATGCTCCCATCTTGATTGTACTTCAATCTATAGATCCATTTGCACTCAAGTGGCTTTCTTCCTTGAGGAAGATCCACAAGCTTCCATGTATGATTCTCCATAAGAGCATCATACTCTTTTTGCATGGCATCCCTCCATTCTTGTGACTCCATAACTTCTTCAAAGCAACTTGGCTCATCAAACATAGAAGTTAGAAAAGTGTAAGAGGTAAGTGAATGTAGATCTTCCCTTTGTTCACCGTTGTCAACATAGGTGAGCCTTGAGGGCTCGGCCTTCCTTCTTGTAGATCTCCTTGGAGTCCTCGGATCTTGAGATGGATCTTCAAGATCTTGATCACAAGTAGGCTCCTCCTCAAACCTTACAAGATCTTTGACATAAGATGGATTAGAAGCTTTCTCATTCAACTTGTAGTAGTTACCTTCATCAAAAGTAACATCTCTACTCACTAAAATCTTCTTAGTGATTGGATTATAGACTCTATATCCCTTGCTATTTTCAGCATAACTAACAAAGATCCCTTTTATAGAAGTAAGATCATCCTTTTTCTTGTATCTAATGCTTGAAAAACATAGCAAGTAGATCCGAAAATTCTTAGATCTTTAAGATTCGACTTCTTACAAAATAGAGCCTCATAAGATGTTATGCCTCCAAGGGGCTTACATGGCAATCTATTACACAAATAAGTTGCACAAATAATAGCCTTTCCCCAAAAGGACTTAGGTAGAGATGCATCTATCCTTAAAGCCTTAGCACACTCACATAGTGTTCTATTCATCCTCTCAGCTATACCATTTTGTTGAGGACTATAAGTACATGTAAGTTCTCTCTTAATGCCATTGGATTTACAAAACTCTATCATCTTGGTGGAGATATACTCTCCACCATTATCACTTTTCAATACTTTAATTCTAGCATCAAGTTGATTTTCAACTAGAGTTTTGAGCTTAACAAAAGCTTCAAACACTTTACTTTTGGAATCCAAAAGTTCAATCCAAGTGTATCTAGAGTAATCATCAATAAAAGATACATACATAGATGCATCTCCATTAGATTCTTGAGAAAAAGAGTGCACATCACTATGAATAAGATCTAATGCTTTTGTAGATCTAGTGGAAGAGATATCAAAAGGTAGTTTGTGTGCCTTTGAGAGGCTACAAGCTTCACAACTTTTTCCACACTTTGAGAGTGTCTTTGGAATGCCGAGAGAAAGATCCTTGGTGCATAGCATCTCCATAGATTTGAAATTGGGGTGGCCCAACCTCTTATGCCAAAGCTCCACTTGATTGAGCTCCTCCTTCACCATGTTCACACTTCCAAAAAAAACATTAGCATCAAGCTTAAAAAGCCTTCCTTGCTTGAATCCCTTTACAATGCAAGTATTATTCATCATTATGGAGCAAACACCTTGCTTAAAATGGACATCTAAGCTATCATCCATCAATTGCCCTACACTTAACAAATTCTTAGTGAGTGTAGGAACCTAGAGTACATTATCAAGATCTACTCTTTTAGAGGATCCAAGACTTAAGGGAATAGTTCCCACTCCATCTATTCTACATTCTTGATCACATGCTGTTAGAATAGACTTTTTACAACCTACAAAAGGTACAAGAGCTGAGAAAAAATCCTTTGGAATGTCATGTGGGAACTAGCCCCACTATCAATCCACCATATGTCATTGGAGTAGCTCTTTGATGTTGATGTGGAAGCCATCAAGGATGAATACACTTCATCCTCATCTTCCTCAAGAGTGAGGTTGCCTTGTTTGCTCCCTCCTTGTGCATTCTTCTTCTTGAAACACTCGGATGCAAAGTGCCCCTTCTTTCCACAAAAGAAGCACTTGAGTTTGGCTTTGTTCTTCTTTCCACCTTTGGAGCTAGATGGTTGATCATCATTCTTGGTCTCCTTGTGTTGGATTTTCTTCTTTGACTTTGCCTTTCCCTTGCTTGAGAAGTTGGCCTTCTCATCACCATCATGCAACTTTAAGGATCCAATCCTTTGCTTGACATGAAGGATCCTACTCTCCTTGGCCACAAGCACACTATGGAGCTTGTCAATGGAAGGTAGTGCATCTTGAATAGCAAAGCTTTGTACAAGATTGGAGAACTCATCTCCAAGACCATTCAAAATGATTTGAACAAGTTCATCATCATGAATACCCTCACTAATAATGGAAAGTTCTTTGTTGAGAGATTTTATTCTCAAGACATACTCTTGAGCACTCTCATCACTCCCTCTAATGCTTTGAAGAACTTTGTTTCTAATCATAAGCACTCTAGAGGTATTTTTGGATTCATAAATCCCTTAGAGGTAGTTCCATGCCTCCTTGGCCGAGCTACAAGATGCTACTTCCTTTAGAAGTTCATTATTCACATTCATTTTCAAACAATGTAATGCTAGTCTAGCTCTCTTTTTGTACCTCACTTGATCTTGCCCTCCTTGAGGTTCTTCTTCCTCTCCTATGACAAGATCAAACATATCTTGGAGCACAAGTAGTGACTCCATTCTTACTCTCCAAGTTGAATAATTATTAGAATTTAGCCTTTCACTAGCCTCAAGAAGATATGCTCCAATTGAACCCATTCTATCTAGTAACAAGTACAACAAATGTACTATTCAAAGGCTCTCCCTTCCTCCTTTCTCAGAATTTAGCTAAAATGCTACTCTCTTGAGTCTCACTAGACTCAAGAAGCAAGATCTATAATGATATTGATCTCAAAAAGATTTGGGAAAGTGTATTCACTTAGAACCTAGGATCTGATTTTTGGAAGTGCCAATGCCTTCCTGTGGTGTTTAGAATTGGTTTTAGTTTCACTCTTGAACTAAAAACATAAGCCTCAAACTCTCTCACAAGGTTTGTAGGTTTAATAAGATTCTAACACGATTTACTCATCAAATCTTTAATGGAAACAATGGTTTTTCATAAGCACATCACTAGTTTCATTCCACACAATTTGTTTGAAGCTCAAATATTGAAAAACCACAAAGTTTTGGTGAAAATACAACTCCAGTAGCCTCTTACACGTGTGAGAAGTACATCTAAACTTTACACACTAATATGAACCTCAACATCACAAGTAAACTATTAGAAAAGGTCGTCTTCCTTCAAAGTGACTCTAGCACCAATGCTTTCACCAAAATGAAGATTTTTGGATCATCAACTAAGCTCTTTGACTTGGCTTTGATACCATGTCGAATTTCAGAGTTTATGACTAAAATTGATCTACAAATGATCACAAAGAGTGATTGGTAGCTTGGGATCTTGATCTATATCAAGACTAGCTTCCAAATCTAGTTTCTACTTGACAATCTTTGTGATTCCAAGCAAGAACAATAAAAAAAGATGATCCATGGCTTCACACGTGTGAAGTACAGCTACTATACGACATGATAATAGAGAAATGGTTTACTTATCATTTACAAAGCATTCATCCACAAAGAAAGTGCTTAAGAGAGTCAAAACACAATGATAGCTACACAAACCAAGATTTCTCATCATTAGCTCAAAAATGGATCCATCATGCATCAAGTATAAAATCACCATAATCTCTCTCTAAGCTGCATCCAGCACGTGTAGGACATCTCATTGTACTTATCCATATCCACTTTGGATAAGATCTATCAAGTTTGCCACATCATCCATTGGTGGTTTGTGTTGACCTTCTAGATTTCTACAATCTAGGACCTAACTCCTATAATTTAAAGATGTCATATTAGACTCAAATGAAAGCTAATCAAAATGGATCTGAATATTACAAGTGTCATTTCACATGTGTGGACAGGTCCTCACATGTGTGGATCCACATAGATGTCTAATATTCATCAAAAACCACGTGAAAATTGCTAAATTCTAACAGATGCAACAATACCCATGAATTCATTGTATATTTTATTGGCTTCCAGTTATCAGCGTCATCTTTCTCATTGTAAAGAATCACAGACTTAACTGTAGATCTTGGTCTCCTCGCCATTGCTATTTTCAAAGCTTGGGCGCCAAAAATTTCTCTAATACTTAATTTCTATTTTTTGTATCAAATGTGAATGCCACAATAGTCACAGTTACTGTGCATACTATATTTTTAGTAACTGTGCATACTCTATTTCTATAACTATAACTAGTCTGGTTAGCAAATTTCATTATACTAACCAACATAGTTAAGTAAATTTAACTTGAGGTATTGACGTCGGGTAGATTAGTAGGAAGAGCAAACCAATGGGATACGTCTATGCTGCCCGTATACAAGTTTCAAAGTTTGTTGTAGTGTATTTTTATTTCTCAATTTATTTGAGCTACGTTACGTAGATTTCAAATTTGTGCATTTTGATTGGGCCAGGTGATGGTCGAAGCTAGAGGAAAAAAGACAAAAGTATATGTACAAAGGGTCTTTTTTTATTTTGGAACTCCTCTAATGCTAAAGTTGAATCAAAGTTGTATCTTTAAAGATGAAAAAGCATGTTGCAACGGTTGGAATCTAGTGAATAGCAAGTTAATAATAAGTAGATACTAGATAATAGACAATGCTACATTCTGATTCTAGAATGTATTATGTTAAGATCTTTTGACATGACTTTTGTGGAGCTTTCTTTTCTTTTTTTAATGACATACATGTTGCTAGGTTGGAATATAGCATGTAACAAGTGTAGTACATACTAAAGTTGAAAGCAAACTTATTACTATGCTCTTTGAGATCAAGCTTTTTGCTTGATCTTAGAAACATACAAGTGATAAAGAAGATATGTTGTTCAAAAAATAAAGACTGTTCAAGTTCCAACTTTTTTTTTGCAAGTTTACGTGTTGTCTCCATAGGTAAACATCGATTACATCCCTATAAATTTTAATCCCTAGATTGTTGAAAATAATGTTTAAATTTTAGTAGTTTGTACTTCCCATCCCACATGAAGTAGAGTAGGTGAAGATGAGTATAAAACCTAATAAATCTAGTCCTCTTGAGTCCATAACAAACCTCAATAAGCTCACCAATGATATTTTCCTTGCCTTGAAGAAATTGCCTCTCAATTTGCTCCATGTAGTCTTCTCCAACCAACCCTTTGCCATCTCGATCATAAGTGATTAATTTATAATCATAGAATCTTTTGAGTTGATGAAGAGATGTGAGATCCATGCCTATATATGCACATTTTACTTTTGCCAACATGCTTGAATCATAAATTATCCTAGGTACACATGTGATGGGCATCATTCAAAAGAACTAAAGGGACATATCCAAAAACGTCTATGAAAGTATGTGCTTTGAAAATAATAAAGTACCCACAACATTTCTAGGCAAGTGAAACTATAAAAAACTATCTTATAAGATAGTTATAAGAGTGAATAGGCCTTTCTTCTCTTTGCAAAACAATATCTTATGAATGGCATTTTCTCGATATATATTAAAGTCATGGCTTTTTCTTTTTGTGAAAGTCCATATTCATTTCCACAACTAAAGGCTTCCGTTGCTTAGAAACTTAGCTAGAACTTACAAAATTGTATAGATTTATAGATCCTTATCAATGTTAAACAATATACTGTACAACATTACCCAACTCTTGTGTGAGCCCATTTTTCATCACTCCAAAGCAAGCTAGCATTGGGATTTTCTTTTTATATATTTTAAGAACTGGCATGTCAGAGATTGGATATCGTAAAGTTTAAATGATATAAATTGTCCTATTTTTAGGGGTTTGGTGCTAGAGCAAATTTTAATATCATTATTAAAGCTCTATAATCTTAGCAAGTATCATCAACAAATGTACCTCACTTTGAACATCTATTACAAAATACCCAGTGTTTTTAGAAGAATCTTCCCACCATAAAGCCCATATCATGGGTTCTATAGTGAAGTAAAATCACAATTCGAACCAAAAGGACAATACTAGAAAAATGATGTGTGAGGTTAAGGAAATTGGTAATAGTTAGAGTAATAACAAACAACACCCAAAGAACTCATAGCATTAGGGGGGTTTAACAATTGAATGATTTGAGGAACATAATGATCTACGACCTAGATGGTTTGCACTTGACATGAACAACATCTACTTCCAAACTTGACAATGTTAGGCAAGAGCGATTAAAATTAACAAGAGAGATCATAAGACATGAACATAACATCAAATGGATCTAAACTTGAAGGGCAATGGATCTAAACTTCGAATACTTGCATTAGTTCATGGAGACCTCAAATCAACTCAAAAGATGAGCCTCATTAGCTTCTACTATCTAGCTATGGCGCCAAAGCACATTGTCAATGGATTTACCTCTCAACATAAAAGCTTCAATAAGCTTCCAAATCTTTCAATACTCAATGGATACAACATAAATGATATAAAAAACCTTATTTGTGACATATGGAGGGTGATTTTCCCCCTCATATCCTAACTTAGTGTGTAAATTGCATTTTTAATCCTAAGCTTACAATGTTAACAATGGTCAAATAAATGTGGCCTATTATAGAGTGTAGTGACTGGTGTAGACTCCAAGAGATAACTTAAGGTTGAATCTTTGCACAATATTATTTTTCTAAGGTGGCCTCACATATTGACTTAAGTTACTTGAACAGCTAGAAGTTGGGCCTCAAACATAGGCCTCAAATGCTCAACTTTGTGTTTACAAGATTTTCCTTTCGCAATTCCTTGTTGATGATGATATATTTTGAGGGTTTCTTGATAATGTACTTTACAATATAGTGGGATTTTATTGTTATGAAGCCAATCAGTTGGGTACCAGTTTGTAATAATGCTTTAGAAATTTGCTAGAAGGTGATAGGATGTGGATTAGTGCACGTAAAAAATATTTTTTATAACCTCATAAAAAATCTTCCAACTTCTAATGTAATAGGCGTTTTCTCAAACTAGCCTAAAATAAATTGTTGGGCTGATTTCCAATCCTTAAGTTCTCTTTTTCTTCAATATTTATACATGGAAAAAAACCTTTCATCACAAAATTTTCCTTTACAAAATCTTAAACAATATATACAAAGCCTTTGATAATCAAGATTTAAAACTAGTATTGATTTAAAACTAGAACAATAATTACAATGTCAAATCAACTTACTACTAGCCTCAAATCTCAAATCTAGAATACTAGCCTCCGAGGTAATTTCATAATCTATTATGTATAGATTGAACTTTGAATACTTAACTTTAATGCCACTAAAAAAAAACCTTTTTGTTTACATTTTTAGTAGGTAAAATACTTAAATAGTATTTTATAACAATTAAATCTAGCCAAATTCATAGACCTACAAACTTAAAACAAAGAGGTGACATGTCAAATGTAACAATTGGGCTGTTTGTATTTGTCGATTTTTTGTGAGCACTGGATAGATAAAAAAAACAAGGAGATATCTTTAAGAGTAGATTCCATATCTCTTTTCCAAATCTTCAATAGTTGTATAGAAAAATATGCATAGTTGGCTATAGTGAATTCATGTATTTGACTGATAAATCCATTGTTTTCTTTTCGAATTCATTTTCTCTTGAAGCCATCAACTTCTTTAATACCACAACGGTTGTTATTTTTTAGTTATGATTTAAAGATTCTTCCATAACCTATTCATTTTTTTAGAATGTACAATCTGGAAATCCTTCATGCTTTAAACATCCATCTACATTGAAGTAGTATGAAAGATGTGCCTAAAAAGATTTCTTTGCAAAGAATGTTGCCCTCACATCATACATTTTCATGCATTCAAGAAACACATATTCAATAACCCTTCTTTCAGAAGGTCATGACATTTATCAAGCACATCTATTCACCTCATTCATTTTTTCCAATAACTTTGTATGCAATTTGTCATGATCTAATGATGAAATCCCAACCATATTTTTCAATGGTCTTTACATGCAATTTGTCATGATCTGATGATGAAAATGCAACCATGATTTTCAATGCTTTTTGCATGCATTTATATATGGTTTATTTGGAAATATGTTAATTATCTAACACTTAATAATGGTCTTTTTCAACCATGTTGAGAAATGGCTTTACAATATTTCTCAATGAATCCACAATAGTTTTTGCGAAAGTGCAGTAATCCTAAAATTGAGCAATATGTGTATATGTATATGTGTGTGTGCGTGCGTGCATGTATATGCGCACACACACACACACACACACACACACACACACACACACACACACACACACACACACACACACATGCGTCGATATTTTTTCCTTCAGTCAGCATTTTTCACAAAAAAAATGCTTATTGGCATTTTTGTTGTCTTGTCGAAGTTGGCATTTGTTCTAACTTCTGTCGACATGTGCAAAATCCCATGTATTTATGCACATTGTTAGAGAATGCGAATAAAATTGTAAATTTTCTAGAATAATAGTTCATTTTCACAAACTTCAAGTAACTTATGGAAGAGTGAGTATATGTAGATGATTATAAGTCCTCATAAGATAAAAATAGATGCACCACATGCTTGGTATAGCCACTTTGATAAGTACCTCTTGTTTAGAGGTTTGGTAAGCACTTCTTTTTACTCCAATTTTTATTACTTCCATCATGACTCTGGCATCACTCTAGTAGTAGTGTGCATGGATGATCTTGTAATCACAAGCAATGATGAAGAGCTCATCAAGGCAATCAAGAGAGATTTGTAAACTAGCTTTAATATGATAGATTTAGGGCTTACGCACCTTAGCCTTGGAGTAGAGATTTGGCAACAAAAGGAAAATATTGCACTCACCCAAACCAAGTACATGACTAAATTGCTTGAGTGCTTTAGGATGAGTGATCGGTAAGAAGCTATCAAGGGACGATTTAAGCCCCATTTATATCTTATTGGACACATTTTTCATTGTGATTAGTGTCTTTTGATTTTCAGTACATGTTTAGTGATGAGTGCCATGTCAATGGCACTTGAATTCAAAGAGTTGGGATAGTGGTTCCGTAATGGGGACCACTTTACCATGCAACGATACTCCACCAAAAAAAAAAAAGGGTGCTCACTATATGTGCCTACTTTTTAGTTATTCATTGGGTGTTACAATGTGTTGCTTGGAATGCTCGATCCATGATGAAGCAAATTAATTGGGCAAACTTTTATTTGGCTGAAGGTTTGTAAGACCATTACCTTCTAGCAAAATATGAGCTCCACTATCACGGTTTCCAATATTTTCAAAGAGGCATTTACAGGTATCAAGCCTAAGTTTGAGAAATTTCATATTTTTGGGTGCAAAGCTTATGTGCATGTTCCAAAAAAAATAACAATAAGCTTGATGCGGAGTCCATAAAGTGTGATTTTGTTGGATACAATGAGAAAACAAAGCCTATATGTGTTTTGATCTTATGACATGGAAAATCGACATTAGCAAAGATTTAATCTCCAATGAGATGCACAAGATGGATGAATCTTGTGATTTTGAAGTTGATGGTTGAGGCAAAAAGATTTCTACAATTTTGGAAGAAGACGAGGATGTTGTATCATTATTTCTAATAGTTTATAGTTTTTAAATGGATAACGTGACAAGCGACTTGTGCCAATTGGCATAAATAACATTCTCTAATAAAATAGACCAAACTTCAAACAAGGATAATGATCAATTCAACACAGAAAAATTGGACTGACATTATTTGCAGCATCAGCACACCATTGTGCTTTCAAATCAATTGACATTTGTATAGTGTCTAAGGACATTGATCAATGTGATATTTCATGATCTAAATTTTAGGTCAATAAAATTGAAAACAAAACTATTTTGGTTCAAAGTTATTCCAAAATTGAAAAAGATTAGGAGTTTCTAAATTATTAGATTGAATTGAGAGTTCCTATCTCAACAAATGATTTACATTTTAGAATTAAATATGACAGTTATAAATTTTGAATTCTATATCACTCTTAAAAATTTAAACTTATTTTAACCATTAGTTAGAAAATTAATTTATATATATTCAAAAATGGAGACGGAGTTATAAATTATGGTAGAACGGTTATGATCACATGAGAATTTGTGATCATATACTACATGTATTACCCTTTGAGAACAATTTTGTTATAAATTTGATCTCTTTTGCTCTTGAATTTTATAGTTCTTGCAATTATTCATTTGCAAAGATGTTTGTGACTTGCATTGATGACTTTAGTGTGAAAGTACTGTACTTTTGAGCCATAAATGGATCTACAAAAGATCCACAAGAGTGATTGGATGCTTGCTTAACAATCTATCAAAAAACTAGACACCAAAAAGTTGATCGAGATTGGCAATTTGACAAACAACAAGCAAGAACAATCATCAAACATTGATCATAGATGGATACGAGTTCACACGTGTGAAATGAATGTTGTACGGCCTGCAAACAGAGAATGAAGGTTGAATCACTCCGGTTGCAATTAGATCACAAAATCACAATACAAATGTGGAGTAGCTCGAGATTATCAATGAGCTCCAAAAAATAATCTATCTTCTCACTATGGGAGGATGGAATACATAATGAAACTCACTTCCTTTTATTCCTTGGCACATGCATCCGACATTAAGCCCAATCCACTTACAATAATTTAACTACAACTCATTGTGGTCCTATTTTGTCAGGCTTGTTACTCTACATCATATACAGAACTGAGATTCTAAGGATGTGAAATGCAAGCAGATTGAACAAAATCCCTAACTTCTTTGTCATAGGTCCTAATGGCTTGCCATCCTTAAGTATGACTGTTTCTAGAGATTTATTTGGTGGTTTATCTAGAATCCGTCAAAACCCAAATCTCTTTGGATTCATATGCCTTAAGATCTACTCATGTGTTAGCTCTGCATTCTCGTTATAAGATAGAGCATGCTAATTGGAATAAGTTCATCTTCAATCAGATCTGGAATTGGATCAATTGAAATCCAAGCCACATTCATCATATTAATATCATATGTAATGGTAGTATCTAGAGTTTGATCATTCATAGGTATGATACTCACTTTCGATCTGTCGTCATGTCGACACATATATCTGATTGTACAATGCTTGATTCCAATTTACATTCATCATTATCAATTTACATCATCGCCAATGCTTGATTCCAATTTACATTATCAATCTGAGAATCATAATGAATTTCCAACACATCCGATCAATGGTATGATACGTTGTTGACGAATCATCACCCAATTTCTGAAGGGCTGGTTTAATTGTCCAAGTTAATGGATCCACTTTGATAGCTTGTTCTTGATTCTCAAAGGAGATTTTGCCCGTTCTCCAGTTATAAATTACTTGAGTAACTCGTAACCAAGGGCATTCCAATAGAATCCAATATATTGATGGCACATCAGGTAATTCCATTACTACAAAAGTAATGACAAATTGTATGCTCACAATTTTTACTAGTATATCTTCCACTAAACCTTTTGGTTTGACACTTGATTGATTTGCCAATTTGATTGCAAAGTTTGCAAGTTTTATCTTCGTAAGTTCCCACAAATACCCATGTTCGTAAGAGCAACCATTGATGGAATAACATGGTTACCAGAAAAAAGCCTACAATTTGTGAGGTTCGCCATCATCAACTGCTAGTGCAATCAAACTTTATACAATCAAACTCCTTCACTAAATTCAAAATCTTTACTAATTTCAATGAATGGCAACAAATTTTCAAGAGGCAAAGACCTTAAGAGATTAAGCAATTTGTGTTTTTTTACATTTTAGACTCTATAGCTATACAATAACCTCAAACATGCAAACCAAATAGACAAAATTGCCAATAAAAGTTGCTCCTGAAACACCGTTCGTGGGACTCAAATCCCTCCGTGTCCACTTCTCGGCTCCCTTCTATCCAAACCTGTTATAGAATCACAAACTCATTGGATACCCCACAACATACCCAACAACACCACCATAACAATTTGCAATATTTTTCTTGAAAGAAGCATAGTCAGAAATCAAAGAGGCGTATCCAAATTCCTCAGAACTTGTTGCCTCAGCCTATTTTATGCACATGCATCTTTGTGGTCCCTATGCGAGCAACAAAGCGTCATTAATTGGCATTTGGCTGGCATCATACAGCAGGAAGTAGAAACCCACCACCCCCATTTTTGTTAAGACTGGCTCAGAGCTTCACATAGTAAAGCATAGTGGAAGCACGAGTAGCTACAACCACTTCCCATTTCCACCACATTCACATGTGTTTGCTTTTTTGACCTTATGCATCATGCATTGTTTGCATGTGTTTTTAAGAACTCTTTGATGGAAACGGATGCATGTTACTTTGGCTGTCAACCAGGGTTCAAGCCTTAAAAGTCTAGGATGTCATCGTAAAATATCCTTTTAACATTGACTTTTTTTTCAACTCCATTGACCGACCTCAACACATGATATTGCCTTTGCAAGGCAATGCCAAAAGAACATCTAAATGGACTGAGAAAAGCTTAACATTAGGATAAAATTCATGGTCAAAATATTGGAATTTGGAAATGATAAAAGGACCTTGGACTCTTAGAGACATACACGGACCAGCCACGACATGCACGGACACATACAGATAGCGAGAGCGAGACAGAGAGGAAAATGGTGAAAAGAAAAATATGCACTTAGATATGGATAGATACACAGAGAAAAGAAGGGTGGAAAGAAAAAACAGGAGCGGAGATGTAGACAGAGAGAGGCAGGCAGAAAAGAGAGAGAAAATAAATGGTGGAAAGAAAAAGGAATGAATAAAGAGTAGAGAGACCGTGTCCTGGACGACGGCGGTGGTGGATGTTCAACACGGAATTCACAGTATGCACGCGCGCCTCTGTGTGTGTCTGTGAGTATAGTGGGTTGCCATGATGCTCATTTAGCAATGGCTGCTTCATACACTTGAACCAATCGCTTGAGTGTGTGTGACAGAGAAATATCTCAAGATCTTCACTTGAACAACTGCTGAGCACTACACTGGCAGCATTGCGACTTTTTCAGCAATGGCGGTTGATACACGTGAGCTCCTTTGCTGTTTTTGGCCAAAAGAACGAAGTGATCAGCTGCAAATCTTTCAAGTTCAGCAACACGAATATAGCTAAAGCTGTAATCACCAGGAGGTTGAGTTCAAGGCAGCTTGGTTTACAGTAGCATGGCTGACTAGAGAGAGAGTTCAAGAAGCTGGGTCCAGATGTAGTAGAGAGTATGCGATGATTACAGCTTTGATTGGTGAATGGAGGACTGTCAGCAGAATCGGCATACCAAGCTGTGCTACTTTCAGCGCCTGATTTGTTGTACAGGCAGAGATAGTCGGTGCAGTTAACGACTGTCCTTGTCTGTCAGAAGACAAGGTTATATAAGGTGAGTGTTTTCTCTGGATTTTGAACTTGTGTGCTACGCTTCCTTGCCTCCCTTGCTAAGAGAATCTGACTATCCCCTTTAGCCTGAGATCACAATGCTGTTTCAACCTGAATTGCAAATGTCATCCATGTCCTCGGTTTGCTACGGATCTACTTTTTTGCCATAGGGATTTGGTACTGTGACTGACTACGATCTTCATAAACCGGTAGTTTTTATAATAATTAAGCTTTCACCAGCTATTAAATGAGGAGAAGAATAGAACCCAGGATAGATTTTGATCAAAAAATGGCAGGCTGGCATCCGTTGCTAACAGTAGATAGCCTAGCTGCTTCAGCATATTTCTGGATCCAGATTCAGATCTTTTGACATTAATGAGAGCTTCACATATCCTTTCTTCTCATCACTGTTGGGATGTTGTAGTTCTTCTCCGCCTCACCAGGCTACTGGGCATGATTCCCCGCAGTAAAGATCTATTCTTGATTTTTGATCTAAAGACCACAAAATAAACTAGAACTCTGCCAGGTAAGTCCAATAGTGCAAATCTTTGAAGATCATTTCTAGTTGATCTCATGTTTCTTATTTTGTTAAGATTGCCTTAAACATGGTTGATATCAACAGCATTTACAAAATTTTGTTTTGTAGGTAGGGCTCTGTTTCAGGCGCATGGCTCGCAACACAAGGAGTTATCAATGATAGAGCCATGGAGACATGGATGTATGGGCTTGTTGGGGCTGCATCGGTCATTGTAGCTGCATGTACTCTAGTTGCAGGTTTTCAACTCTGTATCATACTTCATAAGAAAATATGCAATCCTGTACTTCCCTATTCTTGTTCGAAGGAAAAGGAAGTAAGTTCAAAGAAATGTACGAGAGGTATGTTCCTCCAATAGTTTACATTTGGTTCCTAATATCTGATTTATTTACTGAAGAACAGACTTAAATTTTTGCTTGACAGATGACAGCTTAGCTTTCATGTGAGGTGATAGTTCATCAACTAGGTCATCAAAAGCTCATAACTTATCTCCTGACAGGACATGTCGTTCGCTTTAGTGTTCAAGAGGTGGAAGGAATTAGTGAAGGGTTTAGCAACCGTATCGGAGAAGGCACATTGAACCACGTGTTCAAAGGCACATTATCTGATGGCACTGAAGTTGCAATTAAGAGGATAAAGGATGAAGTTGCACACAGCTCTGACGTGGAGGCAAGCTTCAAATTTCAGGTTTCTAGCTAACCGTAATTTGAATGTTTGACTCTAATGTCAGAATGCTACTATCCAGTTACGACATTGCTCCATGACTATCAGGAAAACAGAGATGATCCCTGCTTAAGCTTACATCACTATAATATCTACTCATCTTCAGCATAATGTTTTTTCAATGGCAGTGCTGGATTCAGATGTAACAAGTTATAATGATTGTTTCAATTTCCACTCGTCTCAATTATTTTGTAGTTCTTCCTCAGGTCATCCATAATCAACAGAATTTCAACACACAGCTAGTTTTCAAAGTAGGATGTAATGCCAATAGATCATGATTCATGGGTTATGGAACCAACACGCAGTCATTTGATGCAGGTTCAGGAAAATAAGCTTCCAAGTCTTAACTGTTGCACTTCACACTAGCAGCTTAGTGCATGACTTTATATGTACTGATGCTATGGGTCAAAGTTGCACGCTCCGTTCCAGAATGCGATCTGGGAAATCCCATTAGGGTTTCCCGGAACGTGCACTAAAGTTTTTATTTTTTTAATTTTTTTTTCAAAAAAACAGATTTGTTGGTGTGAAAATAATAAATATGTTTAGACAGTCCCCTGTCCGGGACGCTGGTGATCTGGAATGCTCGTTCTGGATCGCTGGCGATCTGCTGCAACATAGCAGTATGGGTATTTGTTCACCTACTGGAAGCCTTAGGTTTAGCATCTATATGGTCAAGACAACTAAGAGCAGAGGCCTCATAACAACTTCATGTATTAGATAACGGGCCAGCATGGCCCATTATGCAAAATTGCAGGGCCCAGGGCGAGCCCAGGAGGGCGAGCCCGTGGCCCTGCAATTTTGCATACGGGCCATGCTGGCCCGTTAACTGATGTTATTAGGAGGGCTGGCAAACTATGGTGGTATACGGTTTAACTACCATATTTTTGTGTATACGCTGCCGCCCGAGCAGTGCGCCCTCTCCTCGACCCTCGGGCTGCAGCCGTATTTATCTGTTTCTCTGCATCTCGTCTAGTCGTGCTGCTGGATCTCGTTCGTCTATGGAAGGCAGGTTACTCTTCGTGCTTGTTTGTTGTGCATTGTGCAGGGCGTTGATGGGTTACTTTCAGATGTTTTGATGCTTGTGAAGGCAGTTTTTGCACTTCTTGGTTAATTATGCTCAATTGTAATATAGGTCGATTTCCGATCCTCTAGCGATTCTGGAGATCAATCCCCAAGATCGTCCCCCATCCTACAACCTGTCTTTTGATAGTAATCGTTGGCTGAGCTTGAGCCAAAACCATAATTTCAGATTTGAACAAGCTCTTGGGACATTGGATAACTCTGATAGGAGGTGATTGGCTGGCTGCGCTGGATTGTAGCAAAATTACAAAGAAGCGATGGTGGATCATTTGTTTTTAAGGTTTCTGAAGTTTTAATATCTAGTTATGGCTAGCGAGGGCTGACTGGTTCACATTTCACAGATTGTTGTTGCCTAACCTCTTGCTTTCCTGCTTGCTCTCTTGAGTCAGATCGTTGTTGCCTAACCTCTTGCTTTCCTGTTTGCTCTCTTGAGTCTTGGCTATTTCTAATTACAGCAGGAGGAGTACCAGACCTTTCTTGCGCTGGTATAATTTTTGAAATCTATTGTATTTTTGTACTGTATAAGATGTGCCATATAATCATCGTACATAAATTTCATGTTCTGTTTTTATATGCTGAGGGGGGTGCTCATTCTGGCTTATTATGGGCCTGTTTTTAATACATAATCGGCCAGCCCTGCTAATGACAGTCTTTTAGGGATACTTTCGGACCATAGAAGCCCATTTTGGAGAATTTGAGGCTGGGCAAGCCTTGCTGTTACGTACACTGGGTAAGAAACAAATTCGAACAAAAATTATTTTTTTAGCAAAGCTTTAGAAAGCAAAATCTTACCAACTAAAATATGGAAAAAAACTTGATAGAATCATTATGGATGTGGCATTTTTTGCGAGTGTGCCACCTCAGAATAAGTGCAACACATCTATTTCGACCATCTAAAATTGGTGCACACCAGTTTCAGTCTCTCAAATTGCTAATGGCCTAAAACTTTTGAAGACCCATTTCAGTCATGCTACACCTAATTCATTTGCACTTTGTATGCTATTTTCATCTAGTTGGTTCAATTGTATTTCGTTGGTGATACTCAGTCAAAACGGTTTTCTAGTGACATCTTTTTTTTATGTTTAGCCCGTCTCCAAAAGAACAGGAAACAACTAAAATTTCTCCACATGCCATGTTACAGCCCACATGACTGCTCCTTCAGCTTCCTGACTCTGGTTCGTTTCATCAGTGATATTCAACTTATGTCTCCAGTAGAGTGATAGCTTCACCGGTCTTAAGTAAAACTATTCAATAAAGACCCAAAGCATGCCCTCAGAAAAAAACAGAGCCAAGTTTTACCGAAATGAGAAGCATCTTTTAGAAACAGGACAAGGGCATTCCTTTTCAACATTTGAAAGAAAAAACTTAAAAAAAAAGTGT
Source organism: Diphasiastrum complanatum (assembly GCA_029204225.1). Taxonomy (NCBI): domain Eukaryota; kingdom Viridiplantae; phylum Streptophyta; class Lycopodiopsida; order Lycopodiales; family Lycopodiaceae; genus Diphasiastrum; species Diphasiastrum complanatum. The sequence continues at coordinate 15,900,220 of CM055108.1, forward strand.
TCCATTCAAAATGTGGGGACATTGATTGTAACACTCATCCACTACATAATATCTTATATAATCGATACACAAGGCATGTGTGTGTGTGTGTGTGTGTGTGTGTGTGTGTGAGAGAGAGAGAGAGAGAGAGAGAGAGAGAGAGAGAGAGAGAGAGAGAGAGAGAGAGAAGAAAGCTTTATTAATGTCTTTTCTATGCCAAAAGGCATATAAGACTAATGAATTACATGTCAAGTATTCGGTAACCATGGGAGCGTATAAAACGTCTCCAAAACGATAATAAAGAAAACATCTAGTACAAACTAAAATAGACATGAGCGTATAAAACGTCTCCAAAACTATAATAAAGAAAACATCTAGTACAAACTAAAATAGACATGTCAGCGAGAGTGTGTGTGTGCACATAATAATCACATGTATCCATGTCAAGATGTCAAGACTGTGCTGCTGCTGCTGCTGTTGTGCTGCGTAGGATGTTTGGTGATCCTGGTAGTAACGTGATGGTGGGAAATACACTGTCTTTGATCTCTATGAGCATGTGAGCGGCTGTCATCCTCTTCGTCGTCATAGTCCTCCTCCTCAGGCACTAAATCACGCGATCTCCACCTAGTAAAGAATGAAGTAATCAATGGCTGTGGGGTAAACTGATGGGGTGTCCCGTGCAAATCTCTCCGAATTATGGACATCTCGCGTACCATTAGAGCGACACATCGTGGGTCCTCATAGGCTATGAGAGAGCATAGAGTGGTAGGCATGTCTCGAAACAGGCAATGATATCGCCCTCTGATCTCATAGTATACAGGGCATCTAAAGATAAAGTGCTCTTCAGACTCCACCTCGCCTAGAGAGCATAACTAGCAGATCCGCTCCTCTCTAGGAATACCATGGAACCTCCCAGTTTCAATAGCTACTTAATGAGAAGACACCCTGAGCTGTCCTAGTGTGATTCTGAGGCAATGCGATAGTCTCGAATCCAAGTAGCATGGCATGACCGGGATCCCTGATGCATCTAGCTCCAAAAAATGGGTCTGGTAGAAAGTTGGCTTACGCCAAGTCCGCTTTGGATATGTGCGATGATAGAGGAATCGTCTGATATACTGATGGGTGCCTGAAGGAAGCTCTATGATGGAGATTACAAATGACTCAAGTAGGAGGTGAGATGCCTGAGAGAACCATGATAACCGGTAGCCCTGATCATGGAGACACTGTGAGGAGGATAGTGCAATCTGTATGTATCGTCTGTCTATCTCTGGTAACACTTGTATCCTCTATATAGGTAATGAGCTAAAGAGCTGCCTTGATCTGTATAGGTGGAACTGCAAACTCGGCCAAGAGAATCTCATGTGGAACAGAAGGCTTTGCTTGAATCAACCGAGCTAGCATGGTGGTTTGTAATCGTGAAAGGCTGGCCCAGTGTGAAGAGGGGAGACCTGTACACTATGCCTCCACCGCATATAGAGCCGTGGGGGTGACAATGGCATCAAAGAGGCGACACTTATTGTGAGCATCCTGGATGGACTTCCGGAAACAAAATCGCTCTAGCTGAACAAGAGAGGCATGTCCCTTCCGTAGTCGATTGGGAGCGGCCTGTCTCATGCTGAAAGTAGGACATGAGAAAAGGATCCCCAGGTATATGTAGGAAGGGACCACCTCTAGAACCTGTCCACCCAAAGTAAGCTCCTGTCGATGCATGAATGCTCGAGAAGTGTTGAAGCCATAACCTTGGTCTTCCCAATGTTCACCCCTAGGCCTCATCTGGTGCAAAACCCATGCAAGCAATCCAACTGTCGCTGTAGACCCTCTCTGGTCGGTGAGACCAATACCGCATCATCGGCATAAAGGAGGATAGCAATCAGGAGAGAGAGAGATCTGAACTCTTAACATGATGAACTTTCTGAGTCATGATGGATATAATCAGTACTTTTAACATGAGCAACCTCATGAGCCATGAGTCATGGATTATGTTGCCAATGATCAATGATACCAGGGGATAGACGGATTAGTTTCTTGATATTTACAAAGATAGCATTCTTGAAGCTAACAGGTACTCAGTCTTTCCTCTGCAGTCACGTGTTACTGATATTTCTCAAAACCCCCTATGCTGACATGCTGATGACATTGAATTGATATTATAGCAGCAGAGGAGTTCAGAATTTAAACCCCCTGATAATATATTGTGGTAAAAATTCTTAACAATTACTATATTTGCTTTTCAATTATTTTGGACACAGTACCCAATTGGTCTGCATGCTTACAATGATGATTTGTGGCATTTGCTAGTCAAAAAATGAGATTACTGTTCTTTAAAGATACAAGGGAGTCAAAAGAATAAGACCTTTTCATGCAAGAAATGGCCGTCCATGCAGTTTGCATTTGGTTTTAGAGACATGCTACACTGTCTCATTGGTGGTTGTGTCCATGCCAAAGAATGACCATTTGGTTTCCCTGGATGCTCTTTATTTTTCTTATTCATTTTTCACTCAAGTGACATCGTGTTTGAGCATTTTCACGCAAACTTGGTGTTCTGGAGTCAAATAAGCACAGCATTGCTTCCTGGAGGTAGCAATGCAAAAATTGGGTTTTTTAATTCTTCAAAAGGTGGTCATATTAATAAGTGTAAAAATGTATAGGGAAATAAAATGGATTTGACTTGTAATCAGACTGAAAGTGAAACTTTTTAATATAAGCAAAGGGAAAACAAAGGACATTCAAGCTAAATATTGAATTTCATTGATGAGATTGTGAGGAGTTTGTTGAACCAGTAGTGGAATTAACATAGCATTACTGCACCGTTTAACTGGATGATTCAATCTATTACCCAACAACTATTTTGCAGGTTGACCTTCTATCACGTATTCACCATCAGCATATAGCTAATCTTTTGGGGTTTTGTGAAGAGAAAAACTACAGGCGAGTATTCAAATCTGCAGGTTGTCATGCAACATTTTTGTAGCTTCCCTGTTGTATATATGTTACCTGTTGTATTGAGCAATATTTGATGGTGACCTCCTTATTCCTGCAGGATGCTTCTATTTCAGTATGCTCCCAATGGCACTTTATTCGAAAATTTACATGGTATTTGCTATCTTCTGGGCTAATTGGTTTCTGTTTTGAGAATTTTTAGACTAATTTGTGTTATCGCTAGATACCATCGGACTAAGGCTAATCTGTTTGTCAAGCAATGTTTTTGCTGACAGAAAGTACCTTAAAGCCAAGATCATTTTTCCGTTCTCTGAACCTGTACTTTATTGAAATGAAGTAGTGTTTTGTCTTGTCTAGCCTTCAGCTCATACAATAACCTTAAGTTTTGTGTCAGGTTATCCTCTGAAGTTTCATGAACTTTGAGTTTGCATTTCACTGATACATTGCCAATGCTGCTCTGCTGTGATATTTCTATTTTTGGTTAAGTATTGTAGTATGAGCTCCAATCTCACATTTTATGTCAAATTCAAAACTGCTATATCCGACAACTTCTCATTAATAGGTACAAGTCATGTCTTGGTTATCCTTAAAGAAAGTACTAACAGATGTGGATGTCATTGCAGGTGATGAGTGTCTTACATGGAAACAACGGATGCGTCTTGTAGTTGGAGCAGCATATGGACTGGCATATCTCCATCACTGTTGTAATCCACCTGTCGTTCATGGAGATCTTAGATCACGGAATGTTTTGTTAACAGAGGATAATGCTGCCAAGGTATACGAACTGAAAGTGATTCCACCGATTTTCAGCTCAAATGTAGTTCTTCCTGCTCAAAGAGCAATATAGATTACTATATGTTTAGTAGGTGCAAGTTGTAGTGTACACTCAAATTTCTATTTTTTGGAAGCTTGATAATAACAGATGCATTATGTAAAAATCACCATTGTTTATTCCTCCCATGAAAGGCAATGATGAGTTGCAACAAAGCTTGGCTTTCCATGGTCACTTGAATTGTGAGACTAAATTTGATAGTTCTGGTATTTTTAACCAACTGAAGTAATGTTTGGTACATATTATCGACTCTTTGAAGCTTATTTCCTGCAGCAAAAATCAGAGCGAGATTTTTATTAACAAAGAATATCGAGCATAATGAAGCGAATGAAATGACAGTAGATTTGCATCTGTGAATTAATCAGATATCAGGTTTGGGAAAGGTGCCAATCACAGCAAGCTCTGAACTAGCTGTGGTTCGCAAGCTAGGTGGCTATGTTGATCCTGAAACTATTCATAAGGGAGTCTATAGTCGTTCTGGCGATGTCTACTCGTTTGGTGTCTTATTACTGGAAATCTTGTCAGGAAGATTAGCCTTCAACAAGGAAACAGGGATGCTGGTTGAATGGGTATGTTATATGCTGTCCTGTTGCCGGGGAAGTTGCTCACACAATATTGTTCTTATGAAAGGGACTTCCGTGAATTCATTAAGCATATCCATGATGAATTTCAGAATATTGTTCTGATACCCATTAATGATTATGTATCTGTAGAATATTTCAAATTTGTATTGTGATATTTGGTCAAACACATTGGTGGGTTATCTAGTAAATGGTCTCCAATTCTGGTCAAGTATCTGTATGTTGATACTGACATATGAAATTCGGTCCTGGCAGGCAGGATATTTTCTTGAGAGCCGTGATCGCATGAAGGACTTGATAGACCCATCCCTGAAAAATGTATCCCCATTAGAAATGTATTCACTTTGTGAAATTGCTCGGCTTTGCATTCAACGTGAAGCCTCAAGTAGGCCATGCATGAGGGATGTATTGGAAATGCTGAAGAAAACACTGGTCATATCTGCCGAAACTGCAGCTCCTGTCACTAGTCCTGTAACATTAAGAGGCCTCATGGAAGGTTCCTAATTTTTTGAGGTACAATGTTCTCGGTCTCAAGGAAGAATGATCTGCACAGCAGTACTTCCTTTCCGCTCAGATTCTGTCCAACTACAGCTGTGTGACAAGATGAGTCTTTTTGTTACACTTTTGTTTTGAGCGATATTGATATCAGCATGCACTCTCCAGCTACATACCTCCATTGAAGACTGTCAGAAACTCGTGTAATCTATCATGTGAATACATATTTCCCGATCCATCAAGATTGTTCGTAAGTTATATTTTGGTCGCAGTACATATGGCCATTCACCAATTATTATCGAATAATGTTTACTGTTTTTGTAACAGATTGACATTTGCATATTATTCTGGCATATGATTCACCAATTTTCTGTCAGATTAAGCAGTTTATAATGCAAGTGAGAAGTGCAGTGACTTGTGTGGGTGCTGTTTTAAAGCTTGCCTTGATAGTTTGGAATCGTCTTCATCACTTGTCTATTGAAATGAAGTTGTTTTTTGTATGGCATTCTACTTGTACCAAGGTCTCAGTTTGTGATGATGAGAGTTGATTTGTACTTCCAGGTACCTTGGTGTGTTAGTTGCACTTTGTAAGCCAGCTAGCCCTGCCACAGACTTTAAAGAATGTGGTGCACTTCACCAAGATTTTTTATGACACGCACGTTGTAGTCCACAAATAATTTCCATCCCAAAAATTCGAACCCAAGGAGAGCCATTTTTAGGCACTTTTTTGATAAAAGACAAAGAGAAGGGCGAGTATTGATATTTTTTATACCAGTTAGGTCTTGGTATTGTGAGGATGATCCCAGCCTAGTATAAATCTAGGTATAAGTATAAGAGCACCTATATACCCGCCCAACATTGGTGACAACTGCACCAAGTGATCACAAGGATTTGGTTAATATGGCGATAGGGAGGGACCAACAAAAAGTCTGAGACCATCTTGTTCCTCACTTGTCATTGAGAATTCAAAATTATGTAAAGAGTGGTTTTATCTAGAAATGAGTCATGAAAAAGGATTATGTAGCTCATAGTGTTTTTTTTTTTCATAATGGCTCATTAATTGAGCTTAAAGGCAATGTAAATATGTCTTATCTACCTTATGTATCTACTTGTGAATTGAATCAATGCATGAAAAATTTTTAGTATCGTGTGTATTTATATTTTTTGAAAGATAAATTTTACATGAATGCTTATATTACTCAAAATTTTAATATTGATAAATCGCTTATTTCTAAGGAAATGTTTCTAATCCTCACATTGAAAATGCCCTTCAAAGTAAAATTTTCAAGAGACTTAGAATGATATACACTAATATACTCCCTAACTAACTATCGGAATGTCTAACCCCTTCCAAGGGAGTAGACCATCACATTGATCTTCTTTCCCTAAGGAATAGGATAAAGTTGCTGGACAACTCTAAGAGTATTTACATATGGGCCATATTCGACCCAATAAATCACCTTGTGGAGCTCGTGTTGTTAATCAACAAGAAAGATGTGCATTTATGTCTTTGCATTGACTATGAGAAAATTAAATGCGAAATCTTTTGAAACAAGTCAAAATCCTTGAAAAGAAAAAAATTTAGCAAATTTTCAAATTTTGTCCAAAAACAAATTTAATTTTTTTTTTTCCAAATTCAAAAAAATATAACAAAGAAAGATATATTTTGACCAAGAAAATAGTGCACCATGCTAAAAAGATGTGACTTTTAAAGAATATCTAGTTTTTAATAGTCTATATCATTATTTGAAAACAAATTCATAGAATACATTCCATGTTGCTTTTGAGAAATTCGAAAAAAAAAAATTCAAAACACATTCGATATTGAATTTTTTTATCATTCAAATTTCAAGAAGTTTTTAATGTTCCAAATTAAATAAAAAACTTTAAAATTTTTATTTTCTATTATTACAAAGCTAAAAGATTTGAATGTCTTAAGCTATTATTGGCTCATGATATTACTGAGAAATATCAAACATAAATAAACAAACTAAACTCAATTATGATATACCCTTTCAAGATTTTGAAAAAAATCTTAATCGAAATATAAAACATAAAAGTATTGTCACATCATAGTAGCTCTAGACAATGTTCAATGCAAAATATATGTTATGAGCATGGTTGTCAAAAAATGTCAAATCTTGTAAAAAAAAATATATAATTTTTTGTCTTAGAATTGTTGACAAAAATGCTTTTGTCAATAACTTCGTCGACAATTGTCAGAAAGATGCTATGCTTGGCAAAGCCTTGCTGACGAAGTTATGCTAGGCCTTACCAAGGAAAGTTATGTTCAACATAAAAGTCCAATGCCATGTGGCAAGTGTCAAATGTCACATGACATTAAAAAATGAAAATAGAAGCTAAAAATAATATAATATAAAAGGAGTTAAAAAATAAATATATATTTTAATAAATCAATGTAAAATTCAAAGACACAAAATTTTTAAATTTTTTAAAAATCCTATAATTATAAAAAAAATTGCTAGTTAAAAGTTTTAGATTTTAAATATCAAAAAATACAGTTTATGAATTTTAAGGTTAAATATTTTAAAACCTAATTTTAGAAAAAAAAATTGATCTTTTAAAAAAAGACTACAATTTTTTTTTAAATAAAAATTTTATAAATAAATAAAATTAAAAATTAATTTTTTTTGAAACTTAAAAATTTAAAATATTAAAATTATGAATCTTTAGTCTATAATTAAGTATATAAATTTGTTAATTTAAATAAAACTGTCATATATTTTATAATAAATTGTTAGAATTATTTTATTGAATTTGAGTAAAATTTTACAAAGACAATTTTTTAATTTGTTTTTTGTCAAACCAAAAATTTCAACAAATATTTTTCAGCTAGCAAATTGTATAAACTTATCATTTGTAAGTTTCTGAGTTTCATGTGTACAAAATTTTTGAACATGCACACTTTCTTAATATTATTTCATGAATTACAATATGATCCATGTGAATAAAATTATCTAAACATAATATTATTTGAGATTATAAATTTAGGTGATTTCAGAAATTTTTCTAAAATAATCTAAAAAGCAGATCTCTTTGCCAATTCTCATTTCAAAAAAATTTGCATTTTTAATAAAATGAGCATCAAGAATCATTATCTCTACCAAGGATGGACAATCTAAAACATTGATTGAATGGTGCAAAATATTTCACCAAGTTAGACTTTAGATCAGATTATCATCAAATAAGATTTGACGATGAAGATGTTTCAAATGTTGGTTTTCATACTAAATATGGCCATTATGGATTTTTGCTTTAGTCTTTTGGTCTTATGAATGTCCCAACAACTTTTCAACAGATGATGAACAATATACTTCATCCATATCTGAGAAGATTTGTCATGATTGTTGTCAAGAAGTATAAGGCTTTCCACCTTCTCCTCCTAAGTCGTTTGTAGCAAGGAAAGTAGGGCTCGAACCTAGGAGCCTTGAAGATGCATGCAAAACAAGAGGGTTAACACTATTCTACTTGCAAGCAAGATGCTTTGAAAACACAACTAAAACCAAATAGTACTAACTATTAAACCAAAACCACACTAACACTAACACACTCTTCCACACACACACTCTCCCTCTCTACTCACTCACACACTCTTTCACAAACTCTCTATAAAGCGTCACTAAATTAGAAACACACAATGATTAAGCACCTATACTAACATGGGCTAAAATAACAAGAACTTAGAAACAAAAACAATAAGCATTGGCTCTTCATTTTTCAATACGACACAAGGCTCGGATGCCATAACATGAAGATGCTAGTGACTATGCGCGGTACGAGTAGTCCTATATCAAGATGGTAGACAAGTGGATTTTGAAAGCAAGAATTTAGACCCAGTTCAAATTAGATATTCTACTTATGAAAAAGAATTTTTTGATGTCATCCATGCATTAAAAATATGGAAGTATTATTCGTATGACTCCAAGTTTATAATGATGATAGATCATCAATCTTTGAAATATATCTATGATGTTGTTGACTTGAGCAGTCATAAGGCCTGATAGTTGGGACTCATTTAAGAGTTTAAGTTTGACATTAAATATCATCGTGTGGTATGTCAAATGTGTCATCGATGCCTTGAGCCGGATTGGAGAGATTAGTTAGTTATGCTTTGTTGGGATTTAATCTGAGTCGTATATTTCTCTTTGCGATCTTTGTTGAAAAAATGTATTTTTTGGTCATATTTGGCAAGATTTCCTGCTAGGAAACTCTAGATTTAGTAACGACCTTTGAATGTTGGATTTCAAAAAAATTTCGTAATAAAAATATATTTTTTAATTATTTCATAAAAAATAATTTATTTATTCTGTAAAGAAATAGTATGTGTGTCAGACATCAAGAGTATTAAAACCAAATTCTGCATGATTGTCATGATAGCCTCAGGCACTTAAGCATACAAAGAATACTTGAAGGAGAATTTTACTAGCCAAAAATAAAAGATCAAGTAGAGACATATGTTCAAGGGTGTGAATAGTGTCAATTAGATAAAATAGAAAGATTTGATGTGAATCCTTGATGGTGTCGTTAGCTCTGATACCACTTATGTGAATCCTAATGTCGACTTCGTAGCTTTGATGCCACTGTTGTGGATCCTTCAATTTTGGATCTCCGAGCAGCTCTGTTGCAGCTATTGTGGATCTAAGTAGTCAAAGAAGTCGGAGACTTTGAGGACTCTGAAGTCAGAGCTAGTCGTGATTCACTCATAGGAGCTCCGATGGAGCTAATCTGTCCGGAGAAGCTACTACTTCATTTACGATCAAACATCCTCCGAGCGACAGATAGCTACTGCTAATCTGATACTGATTTCTGAATAGTAAATAATGTCAAATGATAGCAGAAGTATATCTACTTATGAATTAAGCAAGCATCACAATATTCAGATATTGCATATATTGAGCTAAAGACTGTTACTTGTCTACATTATCAAAATCAAATATACAACTATGATATTTTTGAGCGTTGTCTATTTCCTAGATCGGCGCGTGGAGGTAAGAGAGATATTCTCCCTTACCAGGAACTAGCTACTGCTAATCTTGTATTCCATGTAACTCATCTAAAGAAACGTCTTGGTGGAGAGGATAATCTCGTTCCAGAAGGTCTAGTAGTATTAGCAAATTTGATCACTTTTGTACCTCCAAAACCAAAAAAGGTTGTAGATACGCGATAACTCTTGATTCAATAAAAATTCTATTTAATGGCTAAATACTTGATTCATTAGGATGAGAATACTTGGAAAAAAGAAGTGGATTTAAGACTAAGATTCCATGGTTTTCTCATAGAAGAAAATTTTTATGGGAGAGAATGCTTTGTACCATAATGGTACGCCTATTTGTGAAGGCCTTGCAAGGGGCGGAATGAAAGTCTAGGGTTATCGACATGTTTGGGTGCCACATGTCATCATCCTAAATTACACGTGTCATTGTTTGGACCGTGCTTGATGAGGGGCCCACTTGCACTATGTTATATAGAGATGGGAGTCTCCCTTTTTTAGGGATTCAGTTTATTTAGGAATAGGTGGATGAAGAGCACATGCTAGTCAAGATGTATCTCCAAGCCAGGAGATGAGCACTAGGGAGAGCTAATAGAGATTACCAATGGCATGGGACATTGGCCATCATTGGAGGCTTGTACGGATGAGTGGTAGCATTGTGTTATGGCAATTGAAAGATCTAGGGAGTTATAATGTTAGACTTATCAATTATGTACATTGGATGATGCAGAGGATGAGGAGCATTTTATTTTTAGATGCCCTATTATAAAGAGAGGGAGATGTTTTTGCCTATATCGAGACTCACCGATGACACTTAATTCTATAATTACCTACAATGATGTGAGATGTGTGGCTTTGATGATTTGGGAGAGATGGCTTTGAGACGAGACATATGTGAGAGACATGCATATGATCTACCCTAGCCTAGCATCTTCACATTTTTTTTTGGGTATAGACATAGATCCAATCAGGTTTCGAGAGTTGGGTTAGAGGATGAGACAAATATTCCAGCTGCTAATAGGTAGCAAGATAGATGACTATGTATCATTTAAAGGTATAGGCATCTACTCAAAGAGTTGTTCATCGATGGTCTCATCCATCTTCAGAATAGGGACAACATCATTAGAGGCATATTACACATCCAGTACAATCCACCAACATCACCTATTTCCTCAGAGTGTTGTCGGCTTGATAGTTTCTGTTACTGAAAGTTTTCATGATCTTTTGGACCAAATCATTATACCCAATATATTATATATCATGACTTTGAGATTCTATTTAGAGTCTTTTTTCTAGATTATTATTTTATTTAGTTTAGATGTGTTGTCATGCCCTCCCAAAGTTAGTTACACACTGGAGATGTATTACTATTGCCTTACCGTTTACCTTTGGGTATATGTCAGAAATGGTGAACTCCTGCAACTTTGTCGTAGCACGAACAAAAAATAAAGGTCAAACGAGAACAATTCGCGACAGTCAACGTCCCTTGACTCGAGCACGAATGATTCGCAAATCATTCGTGAATCTTAAACACACCTCCAGGACCGTAAACCGCAAAGGGACGCAAAACGAAAAACTACGAAAGAGACGAAAAGAACGAAAGCAAACGGGAGATTACAAAACAAACGAAGAGGAATCTTTCGCGCTGCCAGCTGGTAGCTCAACGGGCTTGGAATCGTAGACCTCATGCCCAGCTGAAATGAATGGCAACGACGGAGACTAACTAGCTAGTTGATTAGCGTTAACTAGTCTTGTGATTCTATGTTTTAGCCATCTTGTAAACTCCACATTGTGGAGGTATAAACGATCCTCTTTGGATCATAAAAAACATGTGAAAAATAATCTGAATAGAGAGATCTGTAAGAGACACAGAGAGAGAGAGGTAGTGAGTAGAGCAGAAAAATACTAGAAACTATAGCTGTGCATGAAAGTCTGCCAACGAGTAGAACACAACGAAAGAGCAGAGTGTCATTCTGCCAACAAGCGAGACACTGACGATCTCACTCTAAAAACTAAACTGATAATACAGTCATTCTATTTTCGTGCATCTCCCTATCTTGTGTTGTCACTTGTCTTGATTGCTAGAATAGAATGTGTTCTGTGATGTGTAGTTGCATGTCTGGGATCCTGTAAACAGCTTCCGCGCGCAGAAAAAATTCAAAGACACAAAATTGTTCGCGAATAAGAAGAAGAAGACGAAAATGAAACAGTCTCGCTTCTGTGACATGGTATCAGAACGCACAGGTTGTCACTACTGACATTCTAGCAGTGATTCTACAAGACAACACAATATGGCTACAACAATCTAGACAAGAATAGCAATCAGTCTCGATGGTGCAAATTACAAAATCTGAAAATTCAAAATCAAAACAATTCTGAAGGGCGAAGGCATCTAGTCTGTGACTGAGCTATCAGAGGTGCAGCCTCCAAAGGGAGACCCGAGGAGAGCTGAATGGATCAGAAAGGATGAGCCCGCAATGGTGATCATTGTTTCATCCATAACTGAGGATCTACTCATGCAGATTGAATACTGCGAAAGCAGCCATGCAGCATGGAAAAGATTAAAACAGAAGTATGAAGTGAGGACTGCATCTTCAGTCATGCACCTTCAGTTGTAGCCTCCAAAGGGAGACCCGAGGAGAGTTGAATGAATCAGAAAGGATGAGCGTGCAATGGCAATCATCGTTTTGTCCATAAATGAGGATCTACTCATGCAAATTGAAGACTGCAAAAGTAGCCATGCAACATGGGAAAGATTAAAACAGAAGTATGAAGTGAGGACTGCAGCTTCAGTCATGCTCCTTCACAATCAGCTGCAATCCATACGGTGGGATGGCAATTAGTTGGATCAGCACGTTGAGAAGATTAGAATGATCTCCGCTCAACTCGCTGCATCAGGACAGGAGCACCAGGTCCCAGCACCACAGTAGTTGATGTACTTCATGAAGTCTCTACCGACGTCCTATCCGCCGCTAAGAATGCTCATACTGAGTCTACCAGATATGACATTCGACAAAGCAGTTAGTCTTGTCGCTGATGAGAGACTGATGAGAGACGAAGGAGAGGGAAGCAATGATCAAGAGAAAGTTCTCTTCACGAAAGGAAAGAAGAAAAACAAAAGCAAGCCAAGATTCGAGAAGATGAAGTCCTCGAATCAGCAATCTTCTTCCTACGATCACTACCACAAACCACGCCATACAATCAACAAATGTTGGTTTAATCCAGCAATACCTTGCTTGCACTGCAAGAAGAAAGGGCATTCTGCATACGATTGCAGATTCAACCCAAAAAGAAAGAACAAAGCTGAAAAGGCAAACGTTGCAGAGTCATCGAAGGATGCAGAAAGAGGTGACGAAGCTTTCACGATACTCGACGAAGCTTCAACAAGCTACTCTGAACATGACTACGATGTAGTCATTGATTCAGGAGCAATATCTCACATAACCTGCAACAAGAAGGTCTTGATCGACTTTTGCAAACTCGAAAACAGTAGAGCAGTGATTCTAGGTGATGGGAGCAGACACGATGTCAAAGGCATCGGCACTCTACAGCTGTGAACACTGTCAGGCCAAGCGGAGCTACCAGGAGCACTTTATGTGCCCTCACTCAAAAAAGATCTGCTATTTGTCTCCATGATGGCAGATTTAGGCATTCGAGTTTTGTTCGACGGCAACACTTGTCGTATGATCGAGAAGACGACAAATAAGTTGTTGACGGTTGGATGTAGAGAAGGAAAAATCGACCAGGCTAAAATGATCAGCAACTCTGAAAGCGTATTAAATGCTTCAAAAAATGAAGATCAACTCTGGCATAGGAGAATGTATCATTTGAACATGTGGAGCTTGTATGACATGAGCAGAAAAGACATTGTCATAGGTCTCAAGATTTCAAAGTCCGAAACTGAGTTCTGCAAATAGAAAGGCAAGCAGCATTGGAATCCATTCACGCATGAGGGAAGAAGAGCCAAGGAAGTTCTTGAGTTCGATTTCTGTGGACCAATGAAGATGGATTCGCTCTCAGGTTCGAGATACTTTCTGATATTCATAGATGATTATATTTGGATGACCACGATCTACTACTTGGAGAAGAAATCCGAAGTGTTTGATTCCTTCAAGAAGTTCATGGCATTTGCAGAGCGACACACCTCGAAAATGATACAGATCCTTAGATCTGACAACGGAGGTGAATACAAAAGCACAGAATTCTCAAGATTCTACGAAGCACAGGGGATAGAACACCAGTTCACTCCTGCATACACACTAGAATACAACGGTGTGGCAGAAAGAAGAAACAAAATGCTAGTCAAAGAAGCCATATGCATGATGGCACAGGCTCAATTTCCAGGTCAATTCTGGGCTGAGGCAATAGCTGCAACTATACACTTGTAGAACAGATCTACAACGACAACGCTGGAAAACAAAACACCATACAAAATGTGGACAAGCAGAAAGCCTGATCTGTAATACGTACATGTGTTTGGATGTGCAGCATACAAGCACATTTATAGAGAAAAAAGAAGCAAGCTCGATGTCAAATCTGAACAAACAATCATGGTCAGCTACTCGAACGGAACACATGTGTACATGCTCTAGGTTGTTTTGAGCAGAGATGTGAAGTTCGATGAGTCCACATTCCCTGGACTGAAAGACGAAAGAGGCCATGAGATCTTCAGATTGATGCCTATTCAAGAGGGAGATCAAGGACAGACATCAAATTAGAATGCAGAGCCGCAGACTCCAGAGCAACAGGAAGCAGAGGACCAACCCCACAAACAAAAAACCTTTGAGCAGTGACGGTCAACAAGACAAAGAAGACCTCTAGACCGCTACTCTGACAATCTTCAATGGAGCAAAGACATGCAGTTTGAATATTTCAGCTTCACAGAAGAGCCAGCAACATATCAAGAAGCTATCCAAAGTCTAGAGGGAGAATTCTGGAAGCAGGCAATGTCAAAAGAGATTGAGTCGATGAGACAAAACAAGGCATGGACATTAGAGCCACTGCCAAAAAACAAAAAAATAGTCGAATGCAAATGGGTATACAAGAAAAAGATGAAATCAGATGGCACCATTGGCCGCTAAACCAAGGCTTGTCGCGAAGGGCTACACATAGAGATATGGTGTTGATTATTTCTACACATATTCGCCCATGGTCAAGATGACAAGCATATGGCTACTCCTTGCATATGCCACACAGTACAATCTGGAAATTCACCAGATTCACGTGAAAATAGTCTTTCTCCATGGAGATCTAGAAGAGGAAATCTTCATGAAGCAACCTGAAGGCTATGAAGATCCCGACATCAGACAATATGTCTGTCGATTGTAGAGATGCATCTATGGTCTAAAACAGGCATGAGAGCCTGGTATAAAAAGCTTGATGGTCTTCTGAAGTCTCTAGACTTCAATCCTACTCAACCAGACTGCAATGTCTACATTAAAAGAGTAGGAAAGGATTTTGTGATACTGACCATTTTCATGGATGATTCTCTGATGATAGGAAATTCCTTGATGTTGATTAACGACACGAAGAGTCAGATTTCTGAAAGCTATGAAATCACAGATCTCGGAGAAGCAATAAAATGCCTAGGGTTGGAGATTAGAAGAGATCGAACAAAGGGAAAAATGCACTTGAGTCAGTCAGAATATGCCAGAAAGGTGCTAAAGCAGTACCACATGATGGGCTGCAAAGAAAAGGCCACATCAATGATAGCTGGAGCCAAGCTCACGAAGCAGGATTGCCCAAAAACAGAAGAAGAAGAGCAGAGGATGGCAGGTATACCCTACCAGAACTTAATCTATAGTTTGATGTACTTGACAATTTGTACCAGACCCGATCTGGCTTTCTCTGTTTATGCCTTGAGCCAATTCTCTTCCAATCCTGGCATGGCACATTGGCAAATGGCAAAACGAATCCTACAGTATCTGCAGAGTACCCATAATATTGGATTAACCTACAGAGCTGAAAATGAAGAACAAGGATTTGAACTGCATCATTGTAGTGATGCAAGCTGGGCAAGCTGGAAAGATGACAGCAAGTCCATTATTGGAGGATGTACAATAGCGTGTAGAGCTGCAATCAGCTGGATATGCAAAAGGAAAGCCTTGGTGGCTCAATCCTCTTGCGAAGCTGAATGTATCGCAGCTTCAAAGGTTGCGAATGAGGTAGTGTGGCTACAGAAGATGCTGGAGGCAATCGGGATACCACGAGAGGGGCCAAGCACGATGATGATGGACTCTCAAAGTGCCAGCTATCTATCCCATGATCATGTCTTCCATTCAAAGACAAAGCACATACCTCTAAAGTACCATCACATTCGAGATTTGATCTCGAAAGGAGAGCTCCAAGTCCAGTATATAAAATCAGAAAATATGATTTCAGATCTGCTCATGAAACAGCTCGACAAGCCACTCTTTGCCAAGCAAAGAAGGGCAATTGGATTAAACGTACAAAGCTGCAAGGTTCAAGAGGGAGTGTCAGAAATGGTGAACTCTTGCAACTTTGTCGTAGCACAAACAAGAAATGAAGGTCGAACAAGAACAATTCGTGACAGTCAACGTCCCTTGACTCGAAGCACGAACGATTCGCGAATCATTTGTGAATCATAAACACACCTCCAGGACCGCAAACCACAAAGGGACGCAAAACGAAAAAGTACGAAAGAGACGAAAAGAACGAAAGCATACGGGAGATTACGAAACAAACGAACAGAAATCTTTCGCACTGCCACCTGGAAGCTCAACGGGCTTGGAGTCGTAGACCTCACACCCAGCTGAAACGAATGGCAACGACGGAGATTAACTAACTAGTTGATTAGCGTTAACTAGTCTTGTGATTCTACGTTTTAGCCATCTTGTAAACTCCACACTGTGGAGGTATAAACGATCCTCTCTAGATCATAAAAAACATGTGGAAAATAATCTAAATAGAGAGATTTGTAAGAGACAGAGAGAGAGAGAGGTAGCGAGTAGAGCTAAAAAATACTAGAAACTATAGCTGTGCATGAAAGTCTGCCAACGAGCAGAACACAACGAAAGAGCAGAGTGTCATTCCACCAACGAGCGAGACACTGACGATCTCGCTCTAAAAACTAAACTGATAATACAGTCACTCTATTTTTGTGCATCTCCCTGTCTTGTGCTGTCACTTGTCTTTATTGCTAGAATGTGTTCTGTGATGTGTAGTCGCATGTTTGGGATCCTGTAAACAGCTTCCGCGCAGAGAGAAAATTCAAAGACAAAATCATTCGCGAATAAGAAGAAGAAGACAAAAACGAAACAGTCTCACTTCCGCAACAGTATAGACACGGCATTAATTAAGATTTGATTCCCTCTCTCTCTCTCTCTCTGAACTCACATTATCTCCCCCGCGCTCTCTCTCTATTGCGAAAGTTCCAGACCTCTCTTTCAAGAAATTTCTTCAACGTTTCTCTTTCTAGAAATTTCGTCAACTTCAACTTGCACATCTGCTCGTCGTCCGCCCATCAAATGCATGTCATTGAAGTTTTAGGGCATACGTGGCCAATGAAAACATTGGAATCACGTTTTATCTAGCAATGCTCATATTTTCATAACTAGGAAAATATTGGTGTGGCATATCACTTTAGACCTGGAAATTATTGGCCTGGTATGTCTTCTCTCGTCCCTCATTGTGTCACTCAACTTCTTCCCAAAGCTGTCGGCCTTTTGCAATACACCACAGCTAGTTTTTGGTGATTTATAACTCTTAAACCTGATGCTGATGTGTTAAACATTCCCCAAAAAAACTCGATCTTTTGGTGTTTTCAAGAGGAAGACTTCCAGTAGCTGTGTAGAGCCATCTTTTAAAACTGCCACTCTTCGTGAATAGAGTATGAACTCTGCCAGAAACTTGATTTTGGCAAGGCAATCTGAGACTTTTGCTATTGCAACAAATTGTAGTTATTCTTCAATCAGAATTTTAACATCTAATCTCTTTCACTTGATTTTAGACTTAGGCTCCTGCATGCTGCACCATCGAGCTTTTATGACATGTAATGACCTAGTTCATATGCACTTGGCTTCACAAGCTAACACGCAGACGTGAAGACTTGATTTACAATACACCAGATGGTCACATGAGACGTGATATTCGACAAGGTGCAGCTAAACTAGGGGATCTGAAGTTTATAATTTTGGATACCGCAGGCTTGGAAACAACAGCGGAGCCCAATTGTATTTTATCAAGAACAACAGCAGGACTGACAACAGCTGTCTACCAAAACTGCATACAGTACTTTTCTTAGTCGATGTGAGATACCTCTTTTGTATGCATCTGCTCTTTAATCTGGCTGTATGTTTAGTTCCTCTGCCATGTCATAAATATTCCTAAACTTTCTACAATATGTAGTTGTTTACTTTCTTGTACTTGTTTGAGCTAGAAATTTCTTCAATGAATGTCCAAGAAGTTGTCCCATTTCCAAGCTGATCCCTGATCCCTATGTGCTGCAGAGCTGGTATACAGCCACTTGATGCGGCAGTTGGAAAATGGCTTCGAAGGTATGCAAAATCATTGCTCAGTCTTAGAAGCTATACACACTGATCCTAGCGGCAGACTTTTGGCAGTCAAGGGGGAGGCAGTTTCTGCTCAAACTAGTGAAGGGATTCGGGAAGGGCCTCCGGCCGTGGGCGGTAGCCCGAGACAGCC